>WBSA01000002.1:1200000-1907500 GCA_009828645.1 Calcarisporium arbuscula
TGGCCACCTTCTCGCCATAGTACGAGGGGGGCTGATCGCCAGTAGGGTGCTGCTGGATGGGTGACGCCGCGTGAATCACGTCCTGTCCATGGACGGGGGGTGATGTCGCGCCGGTGTGCGCCGGCGAGATGGCCTGCTGATGGTTCGGGTTGTTGGACATTTCATAGCCTTGGAAGTAGGTCGAGCCTTGGGCCTGGGATGGATCGTGAGGGAGAGTTGCGCTGGCAGTCTTCTCGGCCATTGTTGCGGTAGGCGAGTTTTTGGTTTTTTGGGGGTGATTTTTTTTTTGGAGCTTCAGATTCCTTCTTCTCTACTTGCTCCGATTGACTGCCAGTTTCAAGCCCCCAGAAAATTGACGTTTCTTGGATTAAAAGTAAATGTGAGAAGAGCCACGGCATAAGTCAGCTTGGCAGGGCAGCCTCAGCTCTTTATCACTAGGAAAGTCAATGGACATCTCCCATGCCACATGATCCCTGTAAGGCGTTCCGTCGCCCCCTGCCGTGCCCTGTCCACTCCTCTAGCCCACGTTTCCTCCTCCGTACTTTGGTAGCAAATCTGCCAATGCACATCGATATTGGGCTGCAGGTACTCACTCCGTGTGCCCTGTGCTTTGTCCTAACTATTGCATGATTCATCTTGCCTTCCAGCCTGACACGCTTGCTCTACGCTCATATCTGTCAATGCAAGTGCCTTTAGCGTTATTCTCCCTAATCTACATATCCCTCTCGCATCTTCTCAACTCCCTACCCGTATGTATTGTAACTTTGGGCAGGTATTACTCCGATCCCCCCCATACCTACCCCATCTCACGAAAGCCGTGAGACATCCCCCAACTAACAAAAGCCAGGCTGCCTTAACCCGACTCCACTAACGCGTTCCGCCTAGGGGCCCTTAACCCGCAGACAACAACCGACGGGCCAATTCATGCATCCCTTTCGCGATGATTCCTCCGTGTTGCCGTCTCGCGAGTCGCTGCTTGTCCACTCCGCTAATCCCACTAGCCTGCTAAGGCGCACTGATCATTCCTCGCTGCAGCGTTGGCTCAGCCCCAGCTCCACTGCGCTAGCTGTAACATTTAAGCCTGACGGCCCTAGGCCCGAGGCGAATAGATCAGCATGCAGGCGGCTGAGGGTAGGTGTCCATAGAGTCGCATGCTTACACCAAATCTCTTCATGCAATGTTGGGCTAGGCCAACAAGATTTTTCATTTTCGTGGTTAAGCTATCAATTCATCCACTCTTGCAAAACTACGTCTAGTACCTGTGACTTCGTGTGATAATTTACTATTAACATGGCAAGAAATGCAAAACCCGCGCGCGCTCTGTAGTTACCCATTCCCCATACCAGCCAGTCCTCGATCACCTCCATTCAGCCCAACCTCCTCGTCGTTTCGTTCAAGCAGAGACCATGAATCCCTCCTTGTGCCCAATGTGACACATGCCAATCGCTTCGGTGGCATCTTTTTGGTACGCTGTAGATTCCTATTCATCCACCAAACTATGCAATCGGCTACTACCTACTCTGGGACGAATCACGACAGCACAAGCGTACAGTTCGCCAACAACTACGAATACTAACAATCACAAATTTTTGTGCCTCTGCGCTATACAATGCAGTGTCTCTATTTTTTTAAGTCGACGATATAACTACCTAGCTCAATTAGGGATTGACAAAATGTGTCGCACAGTAATTGCATCACTGGCACGTCTCGTACATCACGCAAGGTATCATGCCTTGCGCCAAGATTTTCCCCCAATTTCCATTGTACTCCATAATTACTCCGCATCTTGGTATCGTGAAATAAAGTTTCAGTAGCTCGCTGAAATAATCCCAATCAGAAACGCCCTTCGCAAGACAACAAACAAACCCCCCAAAATGGCGAGGCAGCATATAAAAGGATAAACGCCTCGTCAGATTCTGTGGTTAGTGTCTTCAGCCGACCGTTGAGGCTCAAGCCCAGTCGTATATCCCACTATGGATTTCAACTCAACCTTTGCCTTGTCGTGCTCGTATCCATATTCGGTGCTGTCCGTATCTTGGTGGTCTGCAATGTCCAGCTGGTATAATGGTTCGAGCGGCTCGTCTTTTCGAAGCAAGACCCATCTCCTGAACCACCACGGGAGAGTCTTGGTGACTTGATACTTCATAAAGACTCGCGTGGGAACGGCAAAGATATAGTCCAGCTCTTCCAGCGTCCTCTGCTTCGTCTCGGGCAGCCATAGACATATCATAATCAACGCTAGGATTTGAACATCGCGTACAGTCCGAAAGAGCCTATCACGCCTAGCCTGTCCAACATAAGGTGGGAACGTAATGGATAAGACTGCCGGCCCAGAACAGGCACGTTGCTACAGCCCAAGGCCATGCCAACTTCACGATGTAGACAAGGGGAAGACCTCTGCCGAATAGGTATAAGGTACAGGTCCTTCTCCGGGAGAATAAAAGGCGGCGAACAAGTAGACAAAAAGAGCTACGAGGCCCAAATGTGCCCCACTCTCGCCAGGGATGAGTGTACAGAGTCCAGCGGCAAGTAACGTCCATGCCATCTGAGGGAAAGTGAACAGCAATAGGGACCGGCGTCCAAACGTGTCGATGGTCCATATGGCAGGGAAAGCAAAGACGAAGTTGATGAGGCCAAATCCCCAGGACGCCAGGAGCGCGGTGAAATCACTGGCGCCGGCATTGGAAAAGACGGTCGACGAGTAGAATGCGATGATGTTGATGCCGCACATCTGTTGGGCAATCATAACGATGAAGGAGGCGAGCGTGGCGCGACGGATACGCGGGATAGTAAACAGTTCGATAAATCGTCTCACGTAGTTTCCCTGCCCAACGAACTCCCGTTCTACCTGGAGTTGGACGTGAATATAGTAAAGGTCGCGAGCGGCTTGGATAGGATCGTTGCGCAGACGAAGCAAGGAACTCATAGCGTCGGGGTAGCGATCCTTCTTGATGTACCACCTCGGGGACTCGGGGCAGAAGTATATAAGTATGGCGAGCGGCACAGCAGGTATAAAGGCGGAGCCAAGTTGGTATCGCCAGGCATTATGTCCGACTTTGGTGGCGACTAGATTAGCACATGTGCCGAGAAAGATGCCAAAGGCAGTCCAGAGCTGCCAGCTCATAACCAGAGCTCCTCGAATGGGGGCCGGTGAATTTTCGGCGGCGAAGATGGGTACTGCCAGTAGAGTCAGCATGTGCTATCACGCATCCGTGCATTGAGTAGTGATGCCTAGCTCGCGAACCAGGTGGACATTGACAGAGAAACTGAAAAGAGGGGGTGGCTTACCAGTAGAAGCCTTGGCGCCCATACCAATCCCCATGATGAAGCGACAGATGAGAAGTTGTGGCCAAGTCTCACAGAATGCGCTGGCAAGAACTGGCCACAAGCAAAAGTTTGCGGACACAAGATGTGCCCTCGCCGCCCGAATCTGCTATTGAGTGGGTCGGACAACCAGCAACCGACGAGAGCTGTACCGATGTAAGGAGCGGCGTTGACGAGGCCGACTATGGCCTTATCATGAATACTATTGGAGTCTATGTTGTATGCCTTGGGGAAATGGAGATTGGCGCCATTGGAGCCAGTCTGATCCCAGCCCTGAACAGCGGCGCCGATGGAGCAGGTGATGATGGTTAACAGGAGGACCTTGGGAACCCTCCATTTATGTAATACCTCTGCGCGAAGGGACTCGATCTCTTTCTCGGTGAGCGCCTCGTCGCCAGTTATGTCCTCGTAGCCGGTAGGGTCCTGCGCGACAAGGGCACCTTTCCGTATGTTGAGTCGATGCTCCTCGAGGTGCTTCACGCGACAAAATTGGTCGACCTGGTCCAGCAAGGTCCGTCGCGAAATACCAATGAGGGGGTTCTGGATGCTAATGTCGCAGTTAGGAATGAGGAGTCCACGTGGGATGGCGAGGAGGGGTCGGCGACATACATGGCCTCGACATTGGAATTCAGATTGACATGTGGCTCTGAGCGGCGACGGCCGGTCTCAGCCCAGGACGAACCGTGATAGTCAGTTGGGGTGCTACGAGAATGAAGCAAGACATTGGTTAGCACAGTGCGACACAGAAACGCTTTCCTCTACGCCTCTGCAAAAGTTGGAAGCGAAAGAGACGAGTGCAAGGGCGAGCATACATAACCTCCTCAGCCCGGCTATGCGACGACATGTCGACAAGCGACGGGGAGTGGCTGTCAAACTGCAGCCGTCCGACAACGAGGGGGGTGGTTCAGGACAGAGACGGTCGGAGTTGGCGGGAAGTGGCAGAGACCGGCCACTCTGGCTACGAACGAGCCCAAGAGAGTGAGGGTCAAACACCGGGGTCGAGCCAGTGTATAAATGCTTGACTCATGGAGAAAGCGCCAGCAGCCACGGCAACGACGACGATGGTGTTGTGGCAGCAGCAATGACGGTGAGAGTAGGTAAGAGAGTAGAGAGTAGAGAGTCTGTCTGGACGAGGTCGAAGATGCAGTCAAACCGGGGGCGGAACGTGGGTGGTCGGTCCACTTGCTCACTTCAAAAACGCGGAGAGGGTGGATCGTGCAGGAGCGAAGCCCGTTGGCACCTGCCTGCCATTACATCGAGATAGTGCGTGCAGCGGGAATTTGTACTGTAATATATGTAGGTACACGGTGCATTGTGGGACTGGCGACTTGTGACGTGAGCGATGCGCGAGGCTCATTGTATAGCGCCGAATTTCTGGTGCAAAAAGGACTAAACAATATGGGAAATTAGACCACCAAAGCGCCATTCAATCTTAGTCGCAGTATTTAGCACCAGAGAGCTGAATTAACACGGTTGAGTTGCTGCAGGGGAATGGCCTGTGTACGACTAGAGGCAAAGCGAGACAAACCGGCGAGCGTATCCTCCACCACTGGCAGGCCGGTTGGTATCCATACAGTGCTTTCAAGGCACTAAAGAGCTTGCTGGTGGCCCTCTAGTGTGCGCATGGTCAGCCAACCGATGCGCCACGAATTGAATGTGCTTGTTCAAGGATCGATTACACAGTGTGTGCATCTAACAGTCGAGCAAACGTCATACGATTCCGAACTCCTACGCCAGTCAGGGCAAATGCGCTCCTCTGTACTTTGTATGGCTTCGTTGAGAAGCGAGAGAGACACTACTGCGCCAAATGAAGCTATTGTCAACTGCCGATTTTCCCTTTTTCTAGCCTTGAATGGCCTTGTTCTTGGCTGCGGTCCACAAAATGTCTTGCTCATGTTCGTTTAACCACTCGATGTCGCAGAAGGCACGCACCGGTAGCACTGTTTAAGAGTCTTTGGCCATTGTTTCGCACACCTCACTGAACTGAGTGAGGTCTGGGTGTGGGGGCGCGGGCGTGAGTCTGCGTGGGGTTTTGAGACAAAAGATTTGTATTGGATGCATGCAGTACACCAGCTGCATCTCGAAAATATCGTTGCCTACAGTGGCTGTAAGGCGCTAGAATTCGGTCTCGCAAGGCTCTTGGTCCACCGTTCCACGTCGAACATGTGTGTTCACCTACCACTACGGATGCTTCACGAACCCAGAGATATAATTCGTTGTACATATTCATCATGGTGCCATGTTAAGCGTTTATTTGCTTTGCAGAGTAGATATGGAGTCGTGTCTGCACTCCCACCGTGTTGGCGTCCCCGTCACTGTTCGTCCCCGTCAACATCCACTCAAATCCGGCACTTTTTTGGGGGGGCTTGGTGGCAAGGGGCGGGCAGCTGGGTCTGACTGGCTAGACCGGCTCGCTAGAGTTAGCAATCTGACTATCTGGGGCTGGCTGTCGCGGACTCTTGGGGGATGTTCAGGAGAAGAAAGAGGTAGAGAGGTGGCCGGAGATTCAAAAATCCAGACTCCACAACGCCTATTACAAGTCATGTCCAGTCCATCCTGGAGGCCCCTGTCGATAATTGAAATGGATGCCCACCTAGCAGCATTTTGTAGACGAAGTCTAGACTGATTGATGTTAGGCACGTCAGTTTCCGCCCCCAACCAAAGGGACTCCAGAGACATCTCCAATGCGGCCCTGGGGATCATCTACAAGATGATGCAAAGTAGTCACTGTAATTAAGTCGACACAAGAAATCTGTCCATCCCTCGCTTGTGTCAGCCTATCAGCATGTGTACCTAAATAATGCAAAGCCTACACTTTGCAAACAACCAAGTACCCAGTGTATTACACAGTACAAGACCGACAGCCGATCACACCAAACTAAACATGTCACCACGCATCTCGACTCCACAGTGCAGCTGTTAGGTCTTGACTCTTGACGACTTCCAAAGTGTGACCTACACAACCATCATACAAAGTGCTTGAGTCTGCCGGTAGGCTCCTATATCAGAGTCAATAACCGTCGTGGAGGCTTCTGATATCGGTCATCGTTGGGTGGCGTTACTTTGACCCTCCGTTGGATAAACCGTCAATCTACAAAGACATGAATTTGACGCTTCCTTGGGCAGCTTAGATGGAAACAAGAATACATAGTCACACCGCGTATTTCACATGCAACCAAAGGGACATATCTCAGCCTCTACGGCCACCAAAGAATCTGTGCTCTTTTTGCTCCAGTCTAGGGTCAGCGCGCCGCGACGTGCCGCAGCGCAACACTGCAATCAGCCTTCTCGGTTCCTGTAAGCAAATGGTCAATGCATTACATCAAAGGGAGGTTTTATTACAATACCGCTCGTAAGTTAGTTTGCCGCCACGAACTATAATTAGATACTGAAGCATCAACATATGATTCTGTAAGTGCCACCAAACATTAACTGCCTACCAAAATCCGTACAGGCCATCTCAGGCATTCTGCCGAATATAAGACCTGTTGGTCTTCTATAGAAACGATTCAGTCCAGCTTTTGAGAATCACGGTCATCTGGCCAAGTTACCGTCAAAACACCTCTAGCGTAGACTATATATGCACTTGAGGCTCGGTCGTCTTTTTCGTCTGCATATACTATCCAGCCTCACCCATCAATCACCCCAATCTTAAGCGAACTGCAATAACAAAGGTTACTGTACGATGAGCCAGTCTTGCCTTGAGTCATCCAAGTAGATGTAACTAGAAAGAAAACTGCGCGCATTTTTGGTTTGAATGATATGGATCGAGGGGCTGCGCTTGAGCTTGGAACCTGGAGCATTTATATAAATTCAAGTATTTAGTTGTCTGGCGTGCTCGATGCCATCCATCATATTGCGAGCTATTTCTTACGAAATATACAAGGCTAAGACTTGAGCAGCGCAGGTTGCAGGTAGAAATTGCAACGGTACATTTCTGCCGTGTTCCATACGCGCTGTGTATTGCGTTTGGGAAGATCCATAGATTTACAGAGAATGAAGTCTCAAAAAACAGGATTACTTGATTAGCATCGCAATTAAACGCCAACCACGAAATGCTGGCAAGTCTAACATTGATGACACTGTTGGCCTAGCGCAGTTTCTCTCTTCGTAACACAATAGACTCAAACATCACAACCCCTTACGTTAGCTCATAACTAGCAGGCCAAATTCCGTCTCTGCTAACAATTTTGTAACTAGCCGCAGGGCTCTTATGTTATACAAGATCTACTAGTCTTGTACTTACTACTATTTCCGGGCTCGACAAGGCAAAATGAGATGCATAACCATCCTCGCATTCTGCACCATCGCAGTAGCTATGCCTCAAAACGTGAGCTCCTATAAGCGTTCTAGCCACGCCATCGCTGTATAAATGCCCTTGTTTACAAAACGAAAATGGTATCATGGTTTGCGCCGGTCTTCTCGATGCGACTCCTGCCTCAACGACTTGACCACCTTGGTCTTCAAATCTAACAGCTCATTATCCCTCTTCTCCATCTCTCGCAGCAAAGCCTGATACTTCTTCTGCCAGTCCTCTGCAGACAGCGACGGACCCCCATCTTCCATCTCTGGTGATTTCTGTCCATCTTGCTTCGGGTCAGGTTTCGCCCACATTGTCCGCGGCACGTCGGCGTCCATGGTAAACTGCCCGCTTACATGTCCAAAGCGATACTCCCAATCGCACCTGTATTTGTAATACTCGCTGTCCCCAACTAGGCGGACGCACCGCGGCGTCCCGCTTACCAGCGTCATGGCACCGGCCAAGGCGGAGAGGTTTATGAGGAATTCTTGTGGCGAATTGGCCGTCTTGTACATGCTTTGGAGTGTGGCGTTCACAATCGCTGTAGACTCTTCTAGGGAGGCCGCCTCTGCTGGGTTACCGTCCTCGTCTGTCCAAATGGCATCAATTGTTGCACGGATGAAGTAGGCCACAATCACGTCTACATTCGTGCGATCTTCCATCTTCTCGAAAAAGTACTCCTCCACGTCCGCAGCTCCAGTGAAGCCAAAGGGGACTGTGGATGAGACGTTGTATTTACGCGATGAAGCCTGGTGGAAGTTGTACCAGCCTTTAGCCGGCTCGGCTGAACGCAAGTCAGGCTGTAGATGTTTCTGCTGGCCGTTCACTGTCACCACAAGGGTGGGCTGGGCAGGAGGCAGCACAATTGTTGGTTTTGGCGGAGGTGGTGGAGGCGGCGGCGGCGTGGCCAGTCGCACCGAGCCGCTTGGTCGTTGTGGTACTTGCAGAGATATACTTGGTCGTGAAGGTCTGGTGCCGTCCAGCGCTGGACGTTGTTGGGAATCCCGACTTCGAGGTGGTGGAGGTGGGGGCGCAGGAGTTGATGGACCGGGATTCACATCCTGGCCAGTGGAATCTTGCTGCTGAATTGCGTTTGAACTGCCTGGCGCCGAGTGGATATGCTCAGTAACATCTTCGCCCGGCGCATCACCCTCGCCCATGGACATCCAAGGAGGCATGGATGATAGACCGGATGGCTCTATAGGAGTGCGGTTAATAGGCGGGCGGCCCCTCTTCTTGGCTCCCCCGTCGGGACCGCCCGTCTTCCATGCCGACGAGACATTCTTTGCGCCGCGTCTGAGGTTCGCCTTGTTGGGTGTGGTGGCGGACCGAGGCTCTAGCGCATCGTCCCAGAATGAGCCTTTTGTCGTTGGCGTTATGGCCGACTGGGGCCACCTTGATATAGGGGTTGGAACGGAGTCATTAGGGCCCCAGTTCATGGCGTTCCTCCCTCCCGCCATTGGCAGTGATCCTCGAGAGTCGGGATGAGCAGACCACAGTGCAGATGCCGGAGTTTGCTGTCGGTAAACGTCAACTGCAGAAGTCGGAGACAGGCGCTGGCGCTGGGCTGGTAAATTGGATACATCGTCAGCCTCTGGTCGCTTGCGGCCCCTCTTGGGGCGGAGGTGTGGTAAGAGGGCTCTAAGCGCCATGTCGTCTTCAATGAGGACGCCATCTCGAATAGGTGTGGAAGCTGGATCTGAATCCGTGGGGATGTTTGTCCAGTAGTCGTTCGGTATGTTTATGAGGTATTCAAAGAAGGCTTTAACATGCAACGAATTCATCCATTTCTGAAGGGTCAGTAAGTCAAGTGTTACAGAAGAATAGCAACGATTAGTTTCACACGCACCTTCAATCTAACTCCATACTGCGCAATCTTTTGCGCGCTCTCATCCTTTGTCGGGTCAGGTGGTTCCACGCCGAGCTTGATCGTCAGCTCCGTCCACGTCTTGACCTCCTTGTCATAGAATTTCTTAACGAGCTCGTAGACAGTAAAGGTATTAAATACCTTGCCGCCGCTACGGGGTGGGTTTCGAAAGTATTCTCTGAGGGCTCCTGTGTCTGCGTCCGCTGGAAGAGCCGGGTTGCAGTAGAAAATGAATTGCACGTATGCGTCCTCGATGTTCGCGGCCGTGACGTCACGGCCGGGCAGAGTTGACGGTACAGCAAGCAGGCTATTCTGCGTGCTCAATCCAGAGGCTGCTGATTGAGGTGTCCCGTCTTGAGATGAGAGCATTGTTGGCTGTAAGCGGCACTGCGTCGCCAAAAATGTTGTATCGTTGCTCGCCTACCACAAGGTCTTATAGGCGGATGCAGGACACAACATGCGCCCGTCTAAAGTTAGCCCCATTAGGTGCATGCGCTTCGACGGTCAGAGGCTTCACTAGGCTGCAAAGCTAATTAAAGATTCGGTCTTTGTTTTTTCGTCTTAGATGATAGCTTCTCCCTGGCTTTGCGAGATGTCTTGACGATCCGGATTGTGGTGTAACTGAATGAGATGGGGATTTAGTTCCCCTGAAGCCACAAAATGTGGGCTAAATTGAGGGGGCTGGACGCTCACACGGTGCGCAGGACATGCCAGAGCAGCCTGCTGACACCTGGAATACGGTGTCGTGTACAGTGTGCATGATTCCAATTTGCGTGGTAATTAGGCCGCCCTCGTAGAACTCTTCCAGAAGAAGCCTGTTGGATCAGCCATTTCAGTCTAAAAATAGCCCCTTGCAAGTCTTTGAGCCAACGTCCGTCACTGGATACATACCAGAGTGATGAAACATGGTGATCTACCTGGCACTTGGTGGGCAGCTCCTGATTCTTCAAGTTTGAGAAGACGTTTCTGGGTGGGATACCTATGGCCTGGACTGGTGGTTCCACAGGAGAGAAAGCTTAAATCTCCAGTGGCGGTATTAGTAATGCGATGTTCTGTGACCAGGCCTGGCCTCAGTGCCTGGTTAAACGAGCCGCCGAGGATGACACTGTTACAGGCTGTGCAACAGGTAGGTAAGGTAGGCAGGCGTCTTTATAAATCCCGTCATTCAACATACCCAAACCTCATACAAGTTGTAGCAACGATAGCATCTCCCCAGTATCCCATCGTCAAGACGACAACGAAACCTCCGCGTCAAGAAAACATATTCTCACCGGCAATCCCGACAATCCCGGCGCCCGACACGTCGTGGCGTTTCTCCCGAATTGGAATCCAGATAATCACGAAATCGCACATTCTCAGCAACTCACTGCGTCGCCCTACAAATCATTTCCTCCAGCACACTCGAGGGTTGGCCGTTCGCATGCCAGGCACTATAGACGGGCCAACCAGACGCCACGGCCATGACGAAAACGCCCGCTGCCCCAATTGACGATTAGCTCGCACCCCGGTGACGTGTGCGGACACCAATGAAAACAGCAACCGTCGACTGACTGTCTTACTTATCCCGAGCCCCTCCTCGTTTAATGGGAATCGTTCGATTATAGTAACTAGTACCATTCCTAGACATATACCGTTCGCCACTGCTGGCATTGCAGCGCACACCCACTTATATCCGCCAAACCTATCATCCCGTCACCCATCACCTATCGCATCACGCAATGCCGCCATCCGCACGCGCAGCTTTACTAATTCGCCCTACTTGGCGCATTACAAATGACACTCTCCCGCCGTGACGTGCTCCAGCCGTCTCACGCTGCCAATCACAGTCCGTCTTCGACGGTCCTGATTTCAAATCCTCACCTCGAAGCCGCTTTGCGTAGGAGGGGTGATGGCCTATACGTGGAGTAGTATAAAAGGACCACAGCACGCTCTCCATCTTAGCAGCCCACAGTGAAGCATTTGCATCGCCATTGTGAAGCTCCATCCTCAGTTATACTTCCAATCACGCATCCAGCACTGAGGGACATACCAATACCTCCGGACATAAAGGCATTTCACGCTGTCCGCTTCTTCTCACGTCATCCCACATCAATAGTATAGACCACTCACACCACCATACTTCAAACCTCATCCACGTCCATTAGTCTTCTCCCCAGCTTCCCTCAGCTCGAAATTCAAATCAACTTGCCTCAACAGACCTAAAATGGCAATATCCGCAAACTACCCAACTGGCGACGTCAAAGCCACTCTAAACTACTACTCCCCGCCAGCTGACAACTCGGTTCCCTTCAACCTCATTGACCCCCCCGAAGGCGTCGAGCCCCGCAACTACGGCGACTCCTTCCACGAGACCCTCATCCGCGATCTCCGCGGCCACGAATCTGAGTTCACCCTCGACAGGGACTCCTTCCAGGTCTTCCAGGACGTCCCGCCCTCCGCCGAGGTGGATTTCGTCGATGACGCCTCCATCGAGAAGAACTACTACCCGAGATCAAGAAGATCCTCCTCGACAACATACCCGGCAGCAACCAGGTCTACATCTTCGACCACACAGTCCGCCGCGCGGGACCAAAGGCGAAGCGAGGGCCCGTGAACCGCGCTCACATTGACCAGACGCCCAAGGCTGTCGCCAAGCGCGTAAGACGCTACTTCCCCGAGGAAGAGGCCGAGAAGCTCCTTCGGGGCCGGTACCGCCTCGTGAATGTCTGGCGACCCCTGAACAAGAAGCCCGTCGAGGCCTCGCCTCTCGCCTTTGCCTCGTCCGCCTCCGTCAGCAGCAAGGACGTCATCACAGTTGAGCACAGGTATTCTGACGGGTACAACGGCGAGACCGCCGCCATCAACTACTCGCCCGAGCAGCAGTGGTACTACCTCAGCGGCATGACAGGCAGCGAGCGTCTGTTCCTGCAGTGCTTCGACAGCGAGACTCTCAACCGCGTGCCTCACTCTGCCTTTACTGACCCGCGCACCAAGGTTGATGCCGAAGGCCGTGAGAGCATCGAGGTCAGGACTCTGGTGTTCGGCCCGTGAAGGGCCTATTTCTTGTACGAAGGAGGGACTCTGGTCTTGCAGAGACTCTATTTCCAGCAAGGGGAGGGAAAGAGAGAGGGATGTCGAACCGCGATTGCATTTTTACAAATGAGCTGTGGCGTTTACTTGTTTACCCCGCTCCCCCTTTGTCACATCGAGGGAGGATGTACTAGATGGATGTGTTGGACGTTAGTTTGTGGATGGGGCGTATTTTTCATTTACACACGACTTCACGATGCAAGAGATCAACAGTAATGGTGATTTATCTCATAATAAAAAACCCTATTTGAAAAGAAAGTAAACGAACCCTGAAGCCTTGCATGTGCCATACCCTACGTTAAAATAATAAAAAAAAAAAGTCAATCAATCTCAAGTTCTCATCAGCAGCAACCATTCCTCCTTGCACATCTACAGCGAGCGGACTCTGTGCAGGTTATGAACAATCCGTTGCACCAAGTCCACAGAGTCAACCCTTTCCATCCCATCTATTTTTGTGCTTACCGATCCGGCCTCTCGATATGCTTGCTCTCTAAAAGCTACTGCGCAAATGCAAATGCAAAGATGCGAGTATGCGAGAATCCGATGCAGCCTTGTGCACTACAGCCGCCAGTCGGTCTCCAAACGCCAGCCTAGACGCCTCATTGTATCGCTATTACCATCATTGAAAAGTGTCAAATGCTTGAACTCATGCTCAACCCCTCCGGCCCCTACCTCGGCCACTTCCACCAGTTCCCTGTCGACTCATAGTCACGCCACCAAGACTGCTCTGTCGACTCATGGGGATAGCAGCGTTGGACAGAGCAGCACCCGATGCCACGGAACCAGGGTGGCCAGGGCTTGGCAGGTCGCGCATGTTGCTGGCAGCGGGGATGCCAAGCGTATCCCGAAGGTTCTCAGGGTCATCGCGAGAGGCGCTAGTAAAGGCAACATATCTACCCTGGCGGTAAGGAATAGCTACAGCCTCGAGCATCTTGCGAAGCCCACTAGGTGCGTCCAGATGGGCTCCAGGCTTGTGAGACTGGTCATACTGTTTAAAGTAGCCCATGACGGAGAGGTCCGACAGAATATCGTCGTTGGATAAAGGAACAGGGAAGTTCTGGTCAGCAGATCGCGGGTACGGCTTCAGGTACTGCTGAGGCACAGGCGGTGGCATCTTGGGAGGCTCTTGGGCATGAATCAAATCCAAATTGGCGGGGAGCTCAAAGTTTGCAATGCCTTCGATCCCAAGGATCCTGTCGTCCAAGAAATTTTCTTTGGGGCCACCTCCGCGCGTGCTTCTAGTGGCATGCGAGATCTGGCGCTCCATCGCTGGCGCCGCCGATGGGATAGACTCGGCATCTTGCATGTCTCCGTTCTCATTGCTATCCCCGTTTCCAGAGTCGCTATCATCCGGTGACGAGGCGTTGCCGTTGACACGATTACGCAAGATGTACTGGTGAGCTGCGAGAGCTGCCGTGTTGTAATGCAGCGACAGCTCCTTGTCGGTAAAAAGCTTGTCAATGCTGTAGAGTGGCCCGTTTTGTTTGGCGGCTGCGCGAGCCTTTTCAGATTGCCACAGGGCGGTTGTACTACTAGGGTCTAGAGCACGCCTACTAGGAACGGGGGATCCATCATCTTCGCCAGGATTTCGCTTCCGCTTTTTGCCATCGGGGAATAACTGGAGGTCTTCGGCATCCTTGCGTAGTCTTGTAGCCCGCTTGCCATGAGTGCCTCCCGGGCTTCCAGGATTGGTAAGGCTGAACTGATTGGGGTTGAGAAGCAACGCATTGGAATCGTTAATCTCCAAGACTTCTTTCTCTCTATTTAGTCGATTTTTCTTTTGTGTCAAGGTGTTGATCAAGCGATCCCGCAGGGTGCTAGTTAAAGCGCGGTGCTCCCGTTTCGCCGTTTCGACTTTGTAAGCATGCGTATTCTTATACTCTTGGACTTTTCGTTCGTATTCGTTCTGTACATGCGTGCATGTACTGTCAGTATGCTGGGATATGAAATGCTTGACCGGCTGATAGATCTCACCTTGGACTGTGCAAGCTGGAAATCGCGGATCTCAACAAGGTCCTCAACATCGTCGATGAAGTCAGGAAACTTGATACCGGCCATGTCCACCAGGCTCCGGGCGTTATCAGCAAGCACCGGCGCACCCTGGACCTGTCGGTGTTCCTTTTGTAGTTCGGCAGCCACCTCGAGTGCGTTGGCATCGTAAGGGTCGAAGCGCTGCACAAGGTTGATCTCGAATTGAATCTTCTGTAGCTGGTCACGATACGTCAAATCGCGCTCGCTCTGGAACTTGTCGGTCATGGCAGCCAATCGCTCCATGAGAGCCTGGCGTTTGCGGTCTCGCTTAGATTGGGCCGCCGGCACGGGAGAGCGGTGGTCGCCTTTTCCGGCCATGGTGGAAGGCACTGCGGCATCAGTCGTACTCGCAGCCATTGTAAATAGAATAGAGCACAGGAGGTGCTTGGAATGTCAGTGCTGTGTTTGTTAGGAGGCAAAGTGATCGGAGAAAGAGCTGATTGTAACTAGCGGAACGGCCGATGTGGACACCAAGACAAGCCGCAATGCTCAGACCACAAGCTACCAAGCAGATTGATATGAACAAGTTGGTAACTCGTAAAAGAAAGCAGTCAGGTAGTTGCCAAAGGGGGCTGGTACAGTCTCTTCAGAGTCGAAAGCAGCCTCCTGGCGAGCGTTGCTGTAAAGCAACAGTAAACGGCGGGTCAAACCAAGAGGCGGCGCAGACATGCGAATTGACCTGCGCAGACGATGGTGCCTGAAGCGAATAACTCGCTGCAAAAAAGAATAGACACGGCAATGCGCTCCACTGCCAGACAAGATGTAAGTAGGTAATGCAAGCTGTGGCAGCCAAAAGAATAGACGGGCGGACGGGCACACAGACTGGGCGTCTCCAATGCAAGGCAGAGCAGATACAGAGCACCAAGTAATAGACGTCAGTCCTTTCTGCCCGTTCTGGACGTGACCGACTTGTTGCGGATGACCTGCTGTGGCCGCTCACCGCCCGCCGGTGGCGCCGCTTTCCCTGGCAGAACGCGCTTTGTCATTGGCCTACAGCAGCGCTGGAGCACAGCACAAAAGGTAGAGGCTGGGGATGGGCACTGTGTCAGCGGGCGGTGGGGTGGGAGTAATGCACAGTGTCTTAATGCGGATATTTCCCACTGTATTTCTGGTGAGATGGGCTGACTTACATGGGCTTGACAATCCAGAATGTAGGACCATGAATGTGAGATAACCACACAATAGAAAACAATCTCACACTTTATTAATTCCCAACTATAAGGCTGGGCTATATATAAGTGTATACTTGCAATAATGGCCAGTCTTCCCATAGTTTGCTACGCCTAATCCGCTATAAGATGGCAATCGGTTGGAAACCAAACGACAAACTTGCCTGGCCGTTTGTTATATGAATCATTCAACATCCTTCTATATACACTTTATCATAGCATTCATCACCGTACCATCTCATAGCCCGTTACGTAGCTTCTGCAACTGACTTATCAATCCAAACCCCCCGGGCGGCGCTTTTGCTGCCTCCTCTCCTGATACCGCATCCCTCCCTGAGCCTGCCCGCTCACCTCTCGAAACACCTGCTTGGCCGCCTCTCCTAGCCGCTTGCTCCGTCTCCCGCATCAACTCTCGATGTTGATCCTCCACCATCCTTGCCAAGCTCTCAATAAACTTGCTCCGTCCCTTCTCCTCGGCGGTCCCCTTCCACACCGTATTTAACTCCTTCAGCTCCTCGATCCGATTAGCTGCCTTCTCTATGCCCTGTACAGGATCATCTGCCTTGTTGAGAAGCTCTGATATCTCTTCCCGTAGTTTCTTGAGAACCTGCTGGCCCTTCTCCTCTGAGCTCTGTTGGTCGGAGCTAGGGTCTGGCGCAGATACGGAGAGGAATGAAGACCCGACAGACAGCTCAGACGGGGGAAACACGAAATCCATAGCCTCTCCAAATGTCTTGACAACAGAATCTAGCCTCTCGCGCACCAGAATCAATGTCTGCAGCTTCTTGACGTATGGCGGATTTATCGATGGCTCTTTTGATAACTCCTCCGTTGTGCCTTCGCCGTGCCCTGACAATGCATCACCATCTCCGACACCAACCTTACCGTCGCTCTTCTTTTCCTCCCCAACATCAGGCACAAACATTTTGATGTCATCTGCCAAAGTCTCACTCAACACCTCAGAAAGACCCTGGGTCTCACCCCGTAAAAGCTCAACCTCGTACGCCAGCCGACTGCCGCTCCTCAAAATCTCATCCGTCAGCTGCGTCAGCGTATCCGACAGCCTGTTGGTGTGCGCATTGAGCTGCGAAAGCAGGGTCTGCGCCTGGGCGGACAGATCCGCGATGGGCACTGCACCCGAGCTGATGGCCTGGCTGTGGGCGGACTTTTGTGCGAGCGGCGGGAGCTTCGCGTTGAGAAAGGCCGCCGGGTCAAATGACGGATCTAAGAAGTCCTGTAGGAACGCATCTGCTGTGTGGCTGGATATGGGCTGAATGGGCTGTTTCGGCTTTGATGCCTGGCGGAGTGGTAATGAGGACACACTGCTGTTTGTGCGGCGCCGTCCCTGGCTCGTTTCTGATGCCATTGCCACGACTGCTCGGCTGTATGTACGTGGAGTAACGCAGTTTCTGTTTCCAGGTTTGGTCTTGTTCAAAGTTGATGATTGTTTTTTTTTCTGGTTGTGGTCACTGTAGTTATCGTAGACTCGTATTCTCAAGAGCCGTTTATGGATAGTGAGGCGAGGTTAGTTGGCTTAGCTATAGTGGAGGCTTAGTGAGGTGCAACTCGGTGACCAAAGCCGATGATGAACCGACTTATCACTTCATCGTCCGGATTAATCACAGTCACTCATTCACCTCACTCTAGCAATACATATTATATCTAAACACCCAACGATACCTCAGCTCACTACGCTTCCTACACAGGCAACCTCGTCGTTCTCAGGACATCAGGAAATGAGCGAGGCCGAGCCAGAAATGCGGATCGATCCGTCCAGAGCTCAGGCTCTCATCTCTCAAATTGGCGTTGTCAAGGAACGCATCGGCGCCGTAGCCAATCGTCGAAATGTATGCCATTGCCTAAAACAGAGGCCTCTCTTATGTCTTTCACCAATCAGTGTCCATCATGACCACGTTCCATGTTCTGGCAGACATACATGCCTGTACCCTTCACCACCATCGCCCCCCAGAATCCCCAAAGCAGATATCAGATTTCTAACACATCATAGGTTCGGCTCGTCGCGGTCTCCAAGCTCAAACCAGCCAACGACATACTCGCTCTCCATCAAGCTCCCATCTCTCAATCTCACTTCGGAGAAAACTACGCCCAGGAACTAACCCAAAAGGCTGAGCTTCTACCCAGATCCATCCAGTGGCACTTCATCGGTGGCCTACAGTCAGGTTCGAAATCCCCTTTTAACTTACATCATGCAAGGATTTTAACCGTCACACCCAGGCCATTGTAAATCCCTCGCTAAAATCCCCAACCTCTTCTGCGTCTCTAGTGTAGACACTTCCAAAAAGGCCTTTCTCCTAAACACGGCCCGCACAGCGCTCCTCTCCTCCTCCCAGGCCGATTCTATCCCAAAACTCTCTGTCCACGTCCAGGTCAACACCTCAGGCGAGGAAGCCAAGTCAGGGTGTAGCCCCGGCCCCGACACCGTCGCCCTCTGCCGCGACATCCTCGAGTCGTGCCCGAGCCTCCACCTCCTGGGCCTTATGACCATTGGTGCCATTGCGCGCAGCAAAGCTACCACGGCGGAGAACGAGAACGAGGATTTTCTGGCTCTGAAGGAGCAGCGGGACCTCGTGGCCAAGGAGCTGGGTCTGAGCGAGGATAGGCTAGAGTTGAGCATGGGGATGAGCGAGGATTTTGAGGGCGCCATTAGGTTAGGGAGCGGCGAGGTTAGAGTTGGTAGCACTATATTTGGCCAGCGGCCGGCAAAGGCAGACGCGAAGATCAGGGAGTAAGTCGAAGGGCCATAGAGACCAAATCCATAAACTTCGGGTACACATAACACACCCTAAACCGACTAAGAAAATCGTGACAGATGAACGCAAGTGCTGTTTCAAAATCACACAACCATGAAAGAAAGGCACAGATATGCAGTAAATTCCATGGTATCAACAGTATACACAACCAACACATCCCCGTCGTAGTCACGAGAATCATATGTTGCTTTTGTGGCGACGAGTTTGCACCAGGTACGCGCACTACATGTATGCAATTTGCTTCTCATGTCTCCAACATGAAATCAACACTGCCCTTCCCAAATACCTGGCTACTCCCTTGTGCGCCGAGGCCAACTTCATGTGAGAATATGTACTGGTCGTAACTTTTCATCCTGCCTCCCTCCCAACGGCAAAAAGCCTAAGTTACCATAACGCTCCCAAAGGCATCCGATATGTCGTGTCGCGCGGGACGTTCTTGTTCTTCATGTGCAGTCGAGACCCCAGCGGCCAAACGTTCCTGCATCAGCTTCAGAAGGACAGCCGGCACCGATTCGTCAGTCGCCCGGATTGTCAAACGAATCATCTACAAGAAATGTCAGCCAAATGGGTCATAGGAATAGGCTACGAATTCACAATGGACATGCTTACCTGGTTGCCATAATTAGGCTCGAGTCTCATGAGGCAGCCAAACTTGCCGCCTTCTGAGGTATGAAGTACGCTGGCTCCCACCAGATTCTTGGGGTTCGGGTCAACCATGTCAAGAAGACGCCACCTAAACCCTTCAATGGTTCCTCTCACGAAATCCTCTGTGAGTTCTCTGGTGCCACTGCGAGCAGCGGCCAAGCCAAAGATGTCTTGGGCCTCCCGCGACCCACCCCCGATCTGCTTCCATCGCTTGAAGAAATCCTCGGCAGTGAGCTCCGCCGGATCCATAAACTTGTGGATAGCCATGGGAAGCTTCAAGGTGAGCGCTTGAAGCGCACCAGCTAAATAACTGATTCGAATGGTCGGACTTTTTTCAAAGACCCGCTTAGCCTCAAACATGGTCACCTGCTGAGCCTGTCCACCCTGGACAATAGTACTATCAGGGAGATTCTTGACATCCCATGTGAGGTTGCCCTTTTCGCTCTCATCAAGATCTAATGTGGTGGTGAAAGAACCCATGACTCCAGGATTCTTGTTTTTAATGTAGGCAATGACACACGCCATTTGCCCGCGATATTCAGATCGTATACCAACCTGGAGCTGCGAGTCTTCATAGAGGACACCTTCAGCTCGCAGCATCAGACGATTAAAGCCCTTCTCCCACCCGGGTGATAAATGCGCAGCGCTAGCGAGGTTTGGCGTCTTAAGCATTTTAGGCTCACCTGGTGTTGGCGCATTCATATCCAACCCAGCTAGATCGGAAGCCCCATTTGCGTTACCATTCAAGCCATTCGCTCCGTGTCCATTTGTTCTGTTCTCGTTGAGGGCGTTTCCAGAGCTGAAGGATCTCTTAAGACCCGGCTTGGTCATATTGAGCTCACCCGAGTCAGCATTGGCATCCTTGCCTCCAACAACCCAAGTGCGGCGATCACTGGTGTTGGCATGCTTCTGGTGTAATCGAGACAGAAGTGCCGATTCTCTTTCGGGGAACGGCGGCATCTCGTCGCAGACCGTCCTAAGAAGATCATCGCTGGGCAGACTGGCCAGAGTCAAATACTCACACGCCCTCTGCTGCATTTCGGAGTCCAGCGTGTGGCTGTACACCTCAAACACATGGACGAGCTGAGGTTTGATCTCAGGGAATAGGTTGACAAACTTGATAAAACAAGACAGTATCATGGCCCGCGTTGTGGATGAACATGCGGAGAGCTTCATCTGGAGCGCCATGAATTGCTCGATTGGGCTACACCTGGGCTGGTCGGCGACTAGATGGCCAAACTCGCCTAAGATGTATGCACCGATCTTGACTAATGTTTCGTGGCAGTGATCGGACTTTATGTGTTGCAGAGCGTTCTGCGCTGCGTATACTTGGAGTTCTTCATTGTTGGTGACAATTTGGATGACGCGTTGCCAGACCTCATCACTGACATGATCACCAGCCATGGCAATGAGTCGCAGGGAGATGTCGACATACCACTGCACGTCAGTTGCGTATTTCTCTGTCAGAATGGCAATCTTAAGAACCATTTCTTCACGGATACCGAAGTCGGCATTCTGAAGGAAGTGCAGGAGTTCTCCAACCACAACTTGCGCATTTGTAGAATCACACATGCTGTAGAGCAGATCAAGGCCCTTCCGGCGCACACTAATATCTCGGTCCTTCAAGGAGCCTAGGATGATGTCCTGGTGCTGCTTGATAGGGTCAAGAGTCTCAGTCCGTGCAGCCAGGTGTGTCATTGCGTCGAGACCGAGATACCGTACATTCGTCTCCCGGCTCTGGATGAAACGTCCCAAGCGCGAAGAGATTTGTTTCATTAGACCGTGTTCAGTGTCCAAGTGAATAATCAGGTTAATAGCCTCGAAAAGGACAGCGTTCTGGGCATTGTTTTGTTGAACATTTTTGTTTGACTCCATGGCGAGATTGAGGATCTTTTGAAGAGATTCTCGAATCATATCACGAACATGAGTATCCTCTAAAAGACTACATTAGCTTTCGCGAGTCTTGGTAAAGCAAGTTCTGGAAGACATACCGGATGGAGGAAAGTACTGGAGTAGCCTTAATAGCTTTATCTGCAGCCATGGACAAGGCACTTTGTAGTAGAGGTAGTCGGTAGTATACTCGCCGTCTATGATGATTCGCTTCAGTCTTGCCGCTGCCTTCGCATATGCTCCCTTGTACTGTTCCAGGTCGTCCTGGGCGAGCTTCATGACGAGAGACGTCACAGACAGGCCGACCCCAAGATCAGCATCATCCATCAGGTGAATAATGCGTTCGGCCCACTGGGGTGAGACTATGTCCGGGTGTTTACGGTAAAGGCGCAACAAAGTCAGGGCAGCCTTTTTCTTGACGAATGTTTTTGAGGTTCTGCAGACAACGGTCAGTCCGATACTCATTCAAACAAGGTTGGAGCCGACGGCATACGGGGAGATGAGGAGAGAGTGGACCTCTCCACTCAGGGCTTCGCCCATTTCGCGACTGCCTACGTTGGCTATGGCATGCAGGGCAAGACAGTTGAAGAGCTCGTTGTGGTCGAGGAGATCCTTACGAATGCTGTTCACTACAAGGTGAAGAAGCTCGTGCTTCTCATGCAGGAACAGTGTCATCGCAAGGTAGCCAATCTGCTTCTCCGAGTACTTGTTGGCTGAGATGAGGTTCACGGCCTCGAGATGGCCAAAGTCGACGTTCCATCCCAGAATGTAAATATAGAGAAGCTTGCAGACGTATTTCTTTCTGTGGTAGCCATTTAGACTGCCATCTTTGAACTTTTGTCGAATATTCGCAAGCTCCTTGTTGATTCGCTTCTCTTCCAGCTCACGAGCGCGGGCGTTTCTCAGATCTGCGATGAACTGCACGAGGCCGCGCATGTTAGCATTGCTGCTGCTCGAGCGGCCCAGAAAGCCGCCTCCCGGTGTCGACATGTTGCGCGGTTCGCATCAGCTCTGGGCTGGTATCTGGTGGGAATGGGCGGACAGCGTCCAATGCGGGTGGGACGGATGTTGTCAATATCGTTGACAGGATCGATTATGTAGACTGCGTTCGTAGCTTTCTATGCCTCTCACACCTGTCGCCAGTTGAAGCTATCACATAGCAGCCCGGCAATGTGGCCAGTCTGGCTTAGGCGCCTTGCATCGGCGTCGCAGGTGCAAGGAAAAGATTCAAGTAGCGTCTCGAGTGCTGGTGTGATGACCCGGAGTAGTGGGTGGCAGAACCCCTATCAGCCCCTCTTGAGAGGACTTGTTAGCGCCGCGAATCCGAGTTATAAGCAGTAGTACTGTAGATGGGTAGAATTACTTCCGCACCTAAGGGATGCTCTCGGATAACAAGGGAGAGGATGCTGCAGTCGAATATGAGCCGTGGGCCAACGACACGTTGGGCAAGGATATCGTCGGGGAGGTTGTGGGAGAAGCGGAGTGTAGCTAATCGTGAGAGAGGATTATAGCGTTGGACATCGACAACAGCGGCCAGCCTGGGACGGCTTGTGTAAGCTCAACCCGCGCTGCCGTGGGTGCTGGTAATGGTGCTGGTGGTAGGTACTTCGCCTGTGGCGGACGCAGCAGCAGCTTTAATTGTACCCTGTGCTCCAGCTAGCAAGCTCAATGCCACCCACCACCGATCGCAGTGACGGAATGCATGATAGAGCTTACGAGGTTACCATGCGCATTGATACTACCATTGTTCCTTCAACACCACACGCCCCTCGCCCCTCACCCCTCTACACAATCTATGGCTGTCTGTAGAGCCGCTCTACAGACTCGAATGCCATGTCATTGTGCGTCTGGTCACCCACAGCCGTGAGCAGGACCTTGCCGCGCCTCGTCTCGCCGTGTAACCATTCCACACGCGCCGCACTTCCCCATGGCCGGACATATGCCGTCTTGTCTTCAGCCGCGCCGCGTTTCCAAGTCTTCAATCGACGGGCCAAGTGGCTGCAAAAAGAGCGTGCCGCTTCCAAGCCCGAAGAGGGTCGCCAAGCTGATTACTTGAAAGATGAGGTTGCTATCCGGGTCACAGAGAGGCTGCTGGTGAGTAGTTGGTGGGAGCCACCGCCATAGCTCATCGACAAATGCAAAATTCGTATAGTAACACTCAGATACAGGACATAAAGCGGCAATTCCCCAAGGTTCTAGATCTCGGTGCCAACTCCTGCAACATTGCCCGAGCGTTGGTCAGAGATAACCCCGACCCCGACCCGTCCGTCCCAACATCTCCGCCTCTTGCTTCTCGAATCTCTGAGCTCGTGGCTACTGAGTCATCCGAATCCCTCCTCTATAGAGATGCCAACCTCGACTTCAACAATAAAATAAACATTACGCGTCAGGTCTTGGACGATGAAGAAACCATACCGTTCGAGCCTGATTCTTTTGATCTTGTTCTGAGCTCTCTCAGTTTGCACTGGATCAACGACCTACCAGGGATCCTGTCGCAGATAAACAATGTGTTAAAACCGGACGCCCCATTCATTGGTGCCATGCTTGGAGGCGATACCTTGTTCGAACTACGCACATCTCTTCAACTAGCAGACCAAGAGCGAAGGGGCGGCATCTCTCCTCATGTCTCCCCCCTCGCTGACGTGAGGGACGTCGGTGGCTTGTTGCAAAAGGCAGGATTCAAGATGCTAACTATTGACGTCGATGATATCATTGTTGACTACCCTGATACGTTTGCCCTTATGCAGGACCTCCAGGCTATGGCGGAGAATAATGCGATTCTTGGCAGAGAAATGGGCCCAATTGGCAGAGACGTGCTTCTTGCCAATGAAGCCATTTACAGGGAGCTCCATGGCAATGAAGACGGGTCGATTCCTGCAACATTCAGGATCATATATATGATCGGCTGGAAAGAGGGTGAGAACCAGCCCCAGCCTCTTCCACGTGGCAGTGGCCAGACCAACCTCAAAGATATCCTAGGAACCAAATAGGTACACCATATGCGCGTGGCAAAACTGCAATTGTCAGCATATAAGCGGTTGTGTGCCAAGCCAGATCAACATAGACATTGTCAAAATAAGCATGTGGTCATGTGTAATATATATCGCTGTATAAAAACTAGTTTTCTATCTCTCATTCACTGGTCAACAGATATTTCGTGTTTTCTCAATGACCCAGATTGGTTTCATTCATCAGTTCCTGAATTCAGCAGTTCAGACTCTTCGCCAATCAGTCATTGTTCGTCCAATGCAGCCCAGTCCAGCAACTTCGACAAGTTTCTCATGCCAGCTCAGCAGCACGCTCATGTTGGCTGAGGCAGACTCGTTCGAGGCACCAGGTCGGCCTCCGACTTGGCTAAAACCAGTTGATTGCGGCGTCACTTTCGATGGCGTACGCGACGCACCTCCAAAGCTTCCGGTGCCCATACCCTTGTAGCTAGAGGGAGTTAGCATTCTAGTTCGCACTCATTTCATCGTCTTCCTTGACTCAGTCTCGCAACATACATGTATTTCATGAGCACGTCCAGGCACTCGCTACCGCCATCTGATCCGTAGATACGCTTGAGCAAAGGGCTCATGTCGCTCGCTTTGATGGACTGGAGAACCTCGATAATCGTCTGCAAATGCGCATCCTGTTCGAAGCAAATCCCGTTAGTATGTATCAGTTCAGTCCGCCTGTGTAAAGGTGCGGTGGTTACGCAGCCTACATACCTTCGCCGCATCTGTACCGTTGTAGACTGGCATCTCCAGACACCCTCGCAGGGCTCCCTCAGCATCGCCGCCTCTCACCAGCTGCCTGACCTGCCCAGAGAGCTGTCGTACCTCCGCCTCGCTGATCTCTTGCTGAGGGGGGTGCAGCGTAGATGTGTCGAAGTTGAGGCTAGAGTCCTCGGTCAGGGCATCAATGTTGATTGTGCGCCAGGCATCGCCGAGGGATGCGTTGGTGTGCTGTTGGATGATAGACATGGCTTCTGTTGCGGGGTACCTATTCGATACGGTATGAAGATTGAGTAGGTCTAGGTGTCTTCGCAGTGACAAGCTGGCCTCGGTGACTGATTGACAGAGTGAAGCTATTACTGTCAAGCCGTGGCTGCGTCACTGATTCGCGGGGATGAGGCTGAGTGGTGGGGTCTAGGCTAGAGAGCACCAAAGTGGCGGCAAGTCCTGTGGCGCGGAAGAGCGTGCTGTTGGGTAGCGTGATACGTTTTTCTTTTGGGCATTCTCCCACTAGAGTTTGGATTTGGTGGTTGGTTGGCGGGCCCATTGGACTGATGCAACAGCTAAGGAAAATCACTTGTGTATCATCTAACTACTGATATGGTAGGTGTCGGACTCTCTGTTCATTTTGTAAACTTGTTAATTCATTTGTCAATGGCTTAAGCCTTCTAGTTCATCCAGAACTACCCATTTCCCACTTTGTGGATTTAGCGCCGACCAAAATACGTGACTTTTACGTTTCCAACTCACCTCTGTTAGAACAATGAGATTTCCACATTAAATACGGCACATCAGAAACCAACATACCAATACCAGCATTGACTATAATTTTACGCATAAAGTGAATATCGCTAATACCCATTATAGGAGTCGACTGGGAAGCTCCTTGAAACGCGACCGACAAAGGCTTTCCCATCCACGCACAGCTACCCTACAACACAATATTGATACTGACATCCAGCCAATCTCATTGAGAATGACACAGGGTCTCGCGCCTCCCGAGTCAAACGTGAGCTGTTAGCTGGCATTCCCAGCCGTCGGGTAGCGAGAGACAACCATTCTGTAATAGGAGAAACGGTATCGTTGCCGACAAATGAAACCTCCACCCGGCTCGTCTGGGTCGTCTTGAGTCTGGGTCGCCTGCGGATTCAAGCGATTTGCCTCAGTTGGCCCGCCCGAATCGCAATCGTAAATTACGGTACGACCAATGGGCCGTACTAGGAAAGAGTTCTCACTGAACCCATGTAAAAAGGACTGCTGCCCTTGCCTGTCACGGTACCTAGACAGGTATTTAATATCCAACCGGTACGGTACGGCTGGGCCGCACAGGACCCTTTTTCGCCCCGACAACTTGGCTCAGCAACAAGCGAGATGGCAGGGGGAGCTTGGGAGGCTCAAGATCGTGCTTCCAGAAGCCCCGAATGCTTACCGAAATGCGCCTACTCCCCCCCCCCCCCCCCCCCCCCCCCCCCCAGGGTGCCAACCCATTCACCGGGCCATCCTGAGACGTTACCGGTTGCCCAGGGAATTTTGCACCAACGAAAATTTTTAAGATTAACGACCAGCCACAGCGACCGGCATTGCCCATCGTTGAACGACGTAAGTACCAGGAGCTATGAAGCTAGGAAGCTCTCCCCGGTGTGCCCAGCTTTACGGAGCTTGCTGGCAAGCTCCATTTTGCCCAACAGTGTGGTGGGGCTAGCGGCGACATGTACATTCATGATTCAAGGTGGGTTGTCATGTACCTAGCAAGCTAACATAGAACGGAACAGCACGTTGCGTGGAGAGAATAACTCTGGGGTTTCGTGAACCTAGACTATTCAAAACAGGTTGGAGTAATTACGAATACCCGTATGCACTCACCTCGAACTGTACAGAGCGTAGTAAGTACTACAAGGTCCTCTTTAGGCACACTAAACTCGATATACTCATGACTCGATGTAAACATCTACCTTCGCAACTGACCTCTCTTCTTCGCGTGATGAACTAAGAAAGTGCCCGTCTCTTTGCGCAGCCACCCTTGCAGCACGGACGGCTCTCGGGGACGCCTTGCAGCTTGCGAGTCCGTCAACAGAAAGACACACTCGCAGTTGACCGGAAACCCGACCGATGTATCTCGGCGACCACTGCACAAAGCAATCTGTAGCCTCTCACGAGCTGAATGTCAAAGTGCGCTGAGATATGGACAGGTCTACTTGCAAGTGCGGCGCATCAATTGTGGCTGGTCAAGAGAGTCAGAATACAGTTTCATCTTTCAGCCTGTCGACTACATGGCAGGTCATCAGTGAATCTCAAATTCGACCCACTGACATAATCAGGGTCCAATTGAGGAGCCTTCCCCGAACTTGGAAACGATGCATGGTGTTCACCGGCGAGTTCTGGTTGCTGAGACAGTCGCCAAACCGATTTCTCGGGGCTCGGCTAGGTCGTCATTACTGCGTCTCCAAACAGCCGGGCAGACAAGGCCAATGTCCTGGTTTTCACGAGCTAGGGTCAACATGGCATGTAGCGAGCAGTTGTTCGCAAGTCGCTGGGCTATTATTCGCGGACACTCCCAATGTCCTTTGTGTTACTACGGATGCAATTCCTCGTCATCCTTGCTCACATTATACTAAGCACCGGGTGAGAGCCGATCAACTGTCAAGTTGTTTGTACTTCATCATAATCACCAGAGTAACCTGTGTGTGGTGTATCCATAATCTCGTATTTTGTAGCTCTGAAGATTTCTTCTCGCCACGGGTGTAGCCTTGTAGGTAAGAAGACGTAATGTGGCAGGGAGTTGACTCACACATCAGCTTGAAAATAAGGCATGTCGTGGCAGAGACATGAAGGCTAGCAATACTCACTGATCTGCAATGAAGGGATGCTGACGATTGCGTAGGTAGTAATTACCTGAAAACCACCACTAAAATGAGCGCTCGACTAACGTTGCGGGCAGGTACTTATTAGCAGTGGATTTCACTCTCCCAATTTGCCACTGGAAGTGTACTGTAAACCCGCATCCGGCAGGCATGAGACCTTCTTAGGCTGCCTCCCCCCGGAGAGTCATTCTGGCCCTCGAGGGAAACCTCTGCACCGGCTCACCGGTACCTAGCCGAGACGCCAAAATTGCCCCTGTTTCAAGATTGATGATGGCTGGGGAAAGAGCAGAAGAGGCTTGCCCGAGTCGGACTAATGCAGGAACGACAGACGGTCCCTGGTCTCCTTATGGGCGGCGCATTTCCTGCAAGTACTCCGTACTCCGTACCAGTTTTCCCGTAAGGAAAATGTACAAGCTGTTGGTAATTGCTCCGCTTTGCTCACAAGCTTGTTTGTGCATTAGCAGGACGCGTACGTACTTTAAGTTTCGCACACTTGAAGATTCTGTGGATGGAATTATCGCCGATGATCTTGATACCCAGGCAGGTACTATTTAAAAATTTCAAGAAGACGGACGGAGATGGGACGGCGCAGCGTAGGTACGAAACTTCCGAGGCATCGAGCGAAAGAACTTCCTTACTATAGGCTCTTTTGGTCCTACGAGAATTGAGCTTACATGACACGTGTGCCGCGGTTAATCCTGAGAGGCAATATTACAGGCAGTAGTGTCTCGTCACCCACCACATTTTTGCTGCTTATGCTGTACCTTCTGAATCGGCGTATTGTAACATGTGGGCTGGTAGCACCAAGTCAAACGCTGAGTCAATTTCGCGCCATTGGTGAGCTCCTTGTTGACAGACAGATAAATTCGGAGTATGGTAGGTGCTTCGACGCATAACCTGACTAGAATCCTCACCCTGTTTTGTCTGTTAGCATTTCGTCAGTTATGTTTTAAAATACTTTCATCCAACATTTGACACGAAGGTGAAGAAAGGCTTTTTCCAAGTAGCCAGCTGGTAGGTTATACGAGACAGTTTTACATGCTACGTCCTGATAGTCGCCCTACTTCTGTTCTAGGTCTTCGAACCGACGGAAAAGTGTGGCGTTCTTGTCGTCAAACTTCTAGAAGGTTTCCGTGCGCGGGTGGTTCCCGTGTGTGGAGCCATTACTCCTACGATGTGTACCTACTCATTAGTTATTAATTAACTGTACGGAGTACGGAGTAGTAAGTACTACGTAGCATATGGCACAAATGTAGCTTGAAAGCGTCAGAGGCACACTGGACCGGCTCGTTGCTTCGTCGACAAGGTTGGGTCTTGCTTGCTAGTGAGACGGACGGACGTCTTTTGCGAGTCAGTAGATTCATTGCGACATTTGCACCGATCCTCCAACGGGACACACGAGCCACCCAGAACACAAATTAATGAGACAAGTGCATCGTTTAGGTATGCCGGTACTCCGTACTACTCATTTAACTATAAGTCTCTCTTTTGGAGACTGAGGCGCAATCCATAGTCGCTTGGGGCACCTCATACCGGAGCGCTTGGAATGAGTAACAGGAAGACGTTGCACGCGAGGCAGCCTATGAATAGAAACGAGCTGTGCCTCGTCTGTGCGCCGCTCTGTACGAAGGAAGACAAAGAAACGCAGTGTCGGCAACATCCGTCCCTAGATTACTTTTTGGGGGGCGGGGGGTAGAAAATCCTTCTCTTGAAGGGGAGGGTTGTACAAAGTCCTTCGTATAGCATGTAAGCGACGGTATGCGGACAATATGTCGTTATGTTGCCTCTTCGTGCACCTGCAGTACGTGGTGCAGGCATCATGGTATTGATGCAGGGTTACAACAGGTCGATGGACTTGTTTGCTAGCGTTGATAAGGCCCAACAAAAGTGCCAGTGTCAATACTTCCAACTACCTGCTTCACTCTGCAACGACGAGACGAAAAATGCATGTTTCTGGTCGTTACACATTTTCATCACACAGCTTCTGCTCTTCCGCTTCATGGTGGCAACCCTGTCTGGTAGGGACATGCTTGTCGCCATGGTGGTACCGACCTACGCATCCTGTACGTGCATTAGACTACTTTGCCACGTTTTGGCTGTAGTGTTCTTCTCATCGTGCTACCAACGACGCAGTCTGTATGTGCACGCCTACTAGGTACATGCATCTGCAGCCTACAACACAGGAATGGCATATCGGACCCGCATAGAACAACTGCCGGGTTTGTGGAGAAACACTGTTGCACAACGGTTGAACTATATCAAGAGTCGATAATTTCGTTAAGTACGGCAATGGCGAGCCAATGCGGGAGTTATGGATAGATCGAAGCCAATGGCATCTTTCTTCTGATTAACATTGCACCTTCTAGATCTTTAGTATCTCCTGTAAAATGTGAGTCGTTCGCTTTGCTGTGCGTTACCTGAAGAGGATAAAGTTAAGGTCGGTATCGCCGTCTTTGACAGTAGATTTGGCAGTTGGCTCCATGTTGCTTTCAAAATCCTGCTCGGATCCTAGCGATTTGTGCTACCTACTCTAGAGCCTAAACAGGTATTGCCAGGATATGTTAAACGAACACAACTTTGGTCAAGTAACATGTTGGTAGAGAACCAAACAGATCCGCTACAGCCAATGCCAGGCATTGTGCTTTTGATCTGGTATACGTGCTTTAAACAGTGGAAGTCATCGGAAGTCGAGTAAGTACGTACGCCGTGCCTCATACAAACTCCATTTCATCATCTGCGGCTATTATTTTCATTCGGCTCGTGACACAAGGGCCTCTACATGACACGGCTTTATGACGAGACGATTGAGATGGTAGCGGCGAGGATGTTGGACAGTCCAACAACCGAAACTCCCATATCGAACAACTAAATTAGCTCAAACGGCTATGTGCCTGGGGAAAGATGTGCAAATGCTGTTCACCGTAATCGGCTCAGATCCGTGGACGTCACGAGCGGTGATACAAGAGGAGGTGCAACGGGCCTGCAGCGGTGCGTGCCACAGATGCAGTCCGTTCACCCGCGTACCCGGCAGAGAAAGAAATTGGTTGCCAAGAATAGCCTCACATCCATGAGGTATGCCCAGCAATTTCGGCACGTGTTAGCTTCGTGCTGATATCGGATGGGATGGACCTGCTTCTGACGAGGGGAGACTGTCACCAAGCGGGAGGGAGTTTCGGATTACTTGCGGCGCTTCTCAATTTGCAACGGAAATGACTTTGCTCTAAGATGCCTACTATGCCGACATGGAGGAGAAGGGAGGGGGGAGCAAGCGAGGGAATTTTGGACTTTGCCTTCCGAGGCTGATGCCCTAGTGGTAAATTGAAGGCATTGAACTATGTATTAGGTGGTGTACAGATCTCATGCGGATACGAAGTACAAAGTGACTCCCTCTAGATGTACCGAGCAAATGATCCATACCAGAGTGATGCCACGGCGTGATGAGTCAGTGATGCTTATGATGTTTGATGTACCATCATACGCAAGATAGAGCAGAAGCTCCAGCGTCGATACTTATATTTCTCTGTTCTCCGTAGATATTGGTGTGCTGGATATCCTGGTGTCTGACTAGTTTGTGTCATGCCAGCGTCTACGGAGTATAGTAGGCAGCTTACTTGTTCTCAGCAAGTACAAGGTTGGGAAGTAAAGTGATATTTCGGACTGTTCCCAACATCTCCGAGTATGTATTCTGTTGTTTGTTTGAGGGCTGTTTGCTCTTCCCTGCACTATTTGAACCGGAAGCTTACAGTCAAGGTGATCGAGTTGTCTCCTCTGCGGGCTCTCTACATCGTAATCTGACGCTCGCCACCAATTCGGGAGATGACAACACCTGTTCTATAGCCTCATATACTATTAATTGCAAGTACGGGCGGAGAGCGACTAGTTAATCGCGCCCAAGCTCCGAGCCAAGGCCAGACTTACCCGCCGGTTGTCTGACCACCCACCAGTGATCAATACTATCCGAATTACAATGAATTTATTTCCAGCGTGTCAGCGTCACGTCAAACATGCTATCTTCCGACTTAGATTTGCGGTTCGTAGAAAGCTGACCCAGCTACAAGATAAAGCAGAGCCTTCGTACCCTGCCGTTGCTGATTGTGGATAATCGGACGACCTGGAAGTGAGCCGATGACCAGGGGAGCACCCAGAGGATTGGGACGGAGGCTGACTCAGTCAGGACCCCGTACCAGAGAGTCAAGAGCCAGGTAGTGCCGTGCTGATAAAGGGGAAAAGGAAAAAAACCAGCAACGGCTAGGTGCTAATCCATGCCAAAAGGGTTTGAAACATGATGTTGACTGGCGGATTGACTCCCGACTGAATCCCTGGATAGCAGTGACGATGCTGATGTTGATGACGGGAGGACCCCAGCATTGTTGGGCAATCGCCTTCACAGAAAGGGTGCCCAGGCATCCACGCACAATAACCATGCACCACTTTAGCTAACCCCTGTCCAAGCAGTCCATGGCTCCGGGGAAGGAATTTGACAGGGGCCCCCTGTCAATGGTACCTCGCAAAAGGAACAAAGTCTGAAAACACCCAAGAAAAAAAAAGAACCTAATAAAGGCCAAAAAAAAAAAGAAAATGAGGCCCAATACTTAGCACGGCAGGGTAGATTTGGTTCACTTTATCTGTATGTAAGGCAGACAGATGATGACCAGGTACTTTGGCAGGTGTGGAAGAAATAGACATACCTCTTTGACCTGCCTGAAGCTAAAGTTACCTACGAAGCAATCAATGCTTGCTTGCTCCAGCACTTCGTACTGTTCATTGGTTTGTGCGACCAGCAAATGACAAACACAGAAACACTCCAAAGTACTTTGTTGGATGATCCAGTGTATCTTGGTGTTTCACCTTTCTTACCTCCGCCATCTCTGCACTGTGACTTTGAGGACGAGAAATCTGTGCCAGGATGCAAACAGGATGAGACCGACAATGCCAGATGTACTTCGTACTGTTTGCTGCCTTATTGTTCCCATTCATGAAATGACATGACAATCAGTGGATTGCCCCTTTTAGCCCGCCGACTTACCAAGTCACGATAAAGTACACACGGAGCGGCGCCAGTGCTTTGGACGCGAGGCGGGACTCCCCACTGCCTGCCTACTAGGAAGGATGAACACCAAGAACAAACACCAGTCAATGTAGGTAGGTACTCTAGTGTAGACGCGCCAGGTACCTAGAAATTTGAAAGCCCCTGGAACCCACTCACATGGATGGCGTAGCCTTTGTTAGCCCAGGTACGGATCACTTCGTCACTTCCATTCCCCAGCCTGAAATAAAATTTCCCAGGCCTGGGTCCAAGCCCAACGACCACCTTGCTAGGAAGAGGTACCTAAGATTAATTACCCAGGTCGTACTTTTTTCTTCTCTCTTCCCTGCACACCCTTTGCTTTTGTACCTGCCCAACAGACTTGTTCAATACAACACCGCACTGATGATGGACGGTGCACGGAGCAAGAGGTACCTTGCATACTGCGGTCTAAGTACCTGTCGTGCTGCGTAGTGGCCCAGCAAGGCCAACACACAGGCATCGCATTGCCCCTTCCTTCCCTGATGGCTTGATTGCCTTCGTGCCTGCCCACCGAACCTGACTCTTCCCCCAAAAAGCACGACGTCTGGAGCCCTGTACAAAAGCTACCTGCTCCCACTCCAATCCCCCTTTCCATTCGGGCATTCTTTCCCTTTGCTCCTTACGCCTCGGCCTGCTTGCTCGTGTTTGCCTGCTCGCTTTCTACATTTAATCTTCACCTCCCCTCGCAGCAGCTCGTTTCACCTCGACAACTAATACACCCGTCTTCCTACGGCAAAGCTTCTACAGCAGCTTCCCAGCTCTCGTCCCGTCGTCTTGCGCCGACCCACTCGCCTGCGTTTACACACCCAGCCCGCCGGCGCCACTACTACTTTTCCTAGTGCCAGCTGCAAGTACTCGTGCGACCTGACACCCTCGCGACACTATCCTGTCGCCTACAAGATATCAAAGCAACACCGAGAACATCAATTTCAAGGCAATACAAGCCGGTGGCTTTCTGGATCTTTCATCGGCTCTTTTTATTTCCTCCGGTTCTATTCGATATCTTGTCTACACACGAAATAAACTTGTACCCGTCTACCATCATCTGCGACAAGACTCATTCGTGTTGCCTACCCAACGCGCCGGTGCCGATATAATTCGCCTCGTTCAATACGACCTGCATCGCATCAGCTGCTACTCCGAAACAACCCAATAATATTGGTGACGCTCGCAACTTGGCCGCCATTCGGCTGTCCCTAGCCTTTCCTATACCTTCGCCTCTGACTCTGTCACCAATTCCTATTCGCCATTCCAATAGAGTCACTTTGCCTCGGTTGCACTGTGACGCCCAATTTGTGAGTCACTTTTGTCTCTTCGTATCATCCCTCGCATTTCTGGGTTGCACACTTTTCTTGGAATGCTCCCCAAACCTTTCCCCCTTGTTCGTTGTTCAGCGTGTTTTACACACTTAAACATATAATTGTATCTGCCTATCTATGACTTCATTCGAGAGTGCCACAGCTAACATATGTTTTCGCGGAATAGCTCTACTACTCTCCTATCAATATACCAACATCACAATGATCGACCGGGAGTCAAGTCTGCAAAACATGGGCCGCGGTGCCTACGATACTACTGGTGTTCCCAAACCTCCACCGCGTCCTCAACCGCGGTAATTTTCATAGGCAATTGTTCGTCGACAGCAACCATCGTTTTTCAAGCGACACAGATTCAACTTCGAGGATGATATTCCGTCCTCCTGTATACTTTCTTTCTCATACCGCCTTTTAATACCTATGTTCGTCGACTGTATAGTACGGGCTCGCTGCCGTGCCTTGCTTATCAGCAGCAAGGCAATGCCATCTGGATATGGCCTGGGAACATTTCATGATTCGACATTGTGTATTCGTCGACTGTTATTTTCCTTACATTAAGAGGCTATTTTGGCTTAACGCGCGGAGTTCAATTATAGACTGGGACAACACGAAGTTTGATTTTGTTCTACTCAAAACTTTTCAGTGCCTGGACGCCTACTCGGTACATATCTTCCTATGACACCCGACTTCATTAGCGTCAAGAGCGCCTTCATCAGAGTGGAGATATGGACATTGCGCAACATGTCCTTGTATTTCAACGTCAAGGAATGGCTCCTTGCAGAAGATTGGTGAATTCGGAGCGACCCTGTCTCTTGTTTATTTGTTGTTTTTGGGGTGATTGGATACTGGATTATAAAATTGGGAACTGGATTTGGAAAAAGGTTGCATGTTGCGCTTGCATATAGAGTTTGTTTTCTTTTTGGGCAATTTTTTTCTAGCTGGGTGTACCTCTTTTTTCTGCTTCATTATTTCTTATTTCTACAATTGTATATGTATCTTGTACAACACGACTGAGGAGATAAGAGGAGGAAGAAAGAAGAAGAAGAAGAGGATGAGGAGGATGCAAACGATGAAGCCTATTTACGGCTCTCTTGGGCAGGACTCAGGATGTGTTGACGGAAGATACCCCCTTTTAATCTCTTATAGTATGTATAGTGCTCATTCGCAAGAACGATCACAGGAGCTTCACAGCGCGCGCGAGGGGTAAATCAAGCAAATAGATTTGTTTTCGAATATATTAACATACGTACAACTATTGCCTCTTGAAACCGACTTCGTGAAGATGGTGGGCAGCATGATTCATGCACATAAAATCTACGCACCTGCTTCATCACGCCTGTGGAGTACGATGTTGACTAGTTTATGTTTCTGTCTTGACAGCATGCCGATATATCAAGACCGTCTCTGGATGAGGCGGCAATCGCTCGCGCCGAGCCGCACCGCACCGCGCACCCTCGTTACCTAGTAGTGGTACGTGCTTGGCAGAGTGTGTATCTATTTACCAAGTCTAAACAGAAGCACTTGATTCGCCGACTTTACGAGAGACGTGACAATACGGCCCGTTTCTTTTGTCTGATTATTCTCTCTTTTCTCGCCCCCAAACTTTCAGAAAAAGCTTATTCATTTATTCCCTACGTTGGGCACGCTCTGCATTATTTGCTGCTGAAACAGGTGATGGGAGTCTTGTCGGGCGGGCGTAGCACCGATTGGGTGATTGCTTCAACGTTATTGTTGATTTTATTGTAGTTCGATGTCGATTGGCGTGGTCGACATACTTCTACTCGGCCACACAGCTGCTGCCAAGTTGGGTCTGATCACGGTTTGTACATGAAAATACAGGGATGGATTGCCCTACTTGGTGCTATATTATGAGAAGGGATGAGAACAACCAAAGCAACAGATAATTTTTTGGATCGCTCAGCTTTTTTTCACTTCGCTCACCGAAACGTCGGATATTTCCTTCCTTTTTCAAACCCCCCCCCCCTCCCCCCGGGGGCCTTGCCTCACCTTGCTCTCAAACCTCTTTTCCCGCCTCCACGTCTCGCTTTTCTAACCACTCATCGTACTTGTTCCTGCAAGGTGGGCGATATGACTTACATACAATCGGTCCAAGGCGCCTGCAGGGGCGGCACAGCAAAAGAAAACCAGTGGGATGGGATGAGTGGGGATGACATGACACGTCTAGTGCTGAAAAGCCGAGCTTTACTTCTTCTTGACATGCACGGCAGGCTGGTTGGTGGAATGGGGCGGGCGCTAATGCAAGCCCTAGGAACCATGGTCCCGGGACTCATTTTCTCAATGTCTTTCTTTGTTTTTGCTTCTTTTGCTTGTCTTTGTACGATGTACGAGGGTGGCAACCTGTTTGGGGGTTGACTAAACAGAGGCAAATTAGAGTCTGCGTATGGGAGGGTGTGGTTTGCTTAGCTTTGTCACCTCTTTTCGCTTTGAGAGGTGCCGAGCATAGATGGAGGATGTCGAGGCGGCTGAATGTGTTGCGCAGCCACTGAAAGCTAATGCATATTCCTGTCATACCCTTTGTGGGAAGCGGCCTTGATGATATGGCATTGTTTGTTTCATAGTCAAGCTGCGTGAGAACGCGTAAAGTGGAAATTGGGCCGCGGGGCTTATGACTGGTTACCCGCGCTACTTCGTTGACCTCGCAGGAAAGCGACACTGGAATGGTTGATATGAGACGTCACATCTTGCACGGACTGCGGATTGTCGCGTTGTCTTAGGCATGCAGATAGACAAGCCAATTCGCATCGTTCGTTGATGCGAATGTCTGACCTCTGGGTGGGCATCCATTTCTTCATTCCAAATTGGCATGACAAATCGGCGATTCTCAGCCAGGGTATCATTGTCTGTTTGATGGTGGTCTGACTGGTCACTGAAACACGGTTGCAGACAGTAGATGGTCTGAGATGGTCTGGCCGAGTGATTCTCCGTACAATGAAGAGAGATTGACCCGCTGGGAGGTACATGATTGCGCAGTGTGGCACTAAAGGTACACATCCCTTGAGTCAAGACAGATCAGCCCGGTATGCAGCAGCGTAGGTTCAAGTTCAGCAGATGTGATATCATATGAAAGGTATTCAAGAGAACAAGCTGACGATGATTCAACGCCACAAACTTCGTTGCAGAGGCATCTCCCTCCGCACCTTCTCCAGTTCCCCAAGATCAATATCCACAAATCCGATCTCTTCCACCGCACCGTCCTCAGCATTACCATCTGCGTCCACGCCCTTGAGTCGGAGCACAACGCGTCCCCACGGGTCCACCACTAGACTTCGTCCATAGCTCGCGCGTTTCTCATTATGCTTGCCCACCTGCGCTGCAGCAACAACCCAGCTCTCTGTCTCAATGGCGCGCGCTCGCAGCAAAGTCTCCCAGTGTGCCTCTCCGGTCCGAATAGTGAAGGCACTCGGGTACGTCAGTATTTGTGCGGGGTGATTCACCCAGGTACTTGCCTGGCTGGGCTGCGCAAGAGCGATGGCTGTCTCAGGGAAGCGCAGGTCGAAGCATATGAGACTGCCGATGCGACCTACGGGAGAGTCGAAGGGGGCGGTTAGCTTGGTCCCTGGCTGCACTGTGGCACTCTCTTTTAGGGCGCCATAGTCGAATACGTGAAGCTTGTCGTAGGTTGCCGAGTCCTCGATGGACCCATTGGCGTTGATGTATAACGCTCTGTTGAGGAGCTTTCGGATCGGTTCCGACTTGCTGGTTTCAGCTGTATCATGGATGCCAACGTGAACGGCGACCGAGTGTGATTTGGCGGCGGCTTGCAGACCTGATACGAAGGGCGATGTCGCCAGCGGCCTTGCTAGATCTAGGGAGGCTGCAGCACTGGGAGCGATATAATCTGATGCCTCTGGTAGGAAGAGAACCTGTGTATTTATGATTAGTCGACCTGCTATGTTTGAGACAGTAGCGCCCGACGGAGTCTCAGCTCACGTCGTCTGGCACCACTTCGCACCATTCCATGGCTCTCGCTCTACCTACTCACCCCTTGCTAACAAGTGTACATCGCAGCTCCTTCTCACGACTAAAATCAAACGTTATGAATAATTTCTTTCTTACCTTTGCACCGCCGGCAGCAGCCTTGGCCACCAATCTGACACATTGATCTAGATTCCCCTTCATCGACGCCGTCGCGCAGATCTGTCCCACTGCCTGAGGAGTCGTTAGAAATGTAAGGAATGACATTGGCAGTTATGACAATATTTGAAGCTAGGGGAGAAGAAGTCAACCTACGGCGATTGCCATGATGGAAGATGGCTGGGTGATTGAAAGAGAACGTAAGGTGAAGGAATCCGGACGAGGAAAGAATGATAATTAGGAAGAGCCGAGAATGTCCGGTTGGTGTTTTGAGGTCATACCAAGTCGGACAATTGCTGCTCGCAATAATTCTGATACTGAGTAAGATAGCAAGTAATAAGTAATAAGTAATAAGTGGTGAAGCTGGTTGAGTCCGTCACAGAAACCGTAGTGCTATCTTCAAGGTACAGAGTATAGGTACTTGGTTAGGTTGAATATTACCTCATCCTCATCCCCCAATGCAATAGACACTTACTCCATTTCAGACCCGCACCTCTTTTCTCCCTCCATCAACTAACTGTCCTTGCGTCATCCAGCTTCATCCTACACTATACACCTTGAGGACCTCTTTGGTCCCCCCCGCGGGAAGCTGGTATTTGACTCCTGGCTTTCTCTTCTCTCTACTGTCGCATTTCACTTCCAAGTCCACTGCATTGATCACAATTGTCGCTGTATTACTATTATTCATAGCTCACGGTGAGGGTATCGCATGTTGTTTTTTACTCCTCTATTGGGTCTACTCCTAGGCGATACTGCGCTGTTCACCTCGCTCCCCCAATGTCCCCCTCGCATTCCCGCAACAAATTACACACGCGCAGATAAAAAACCACGACGGAGCCAGCCTTCCGTCGAGTGGCGAGAAAATAAAATTAGAGGAAAAATATACCCTCAACTCTCGGATTGTCGGAAATTTCAATAAAGAAGAAACACTCGGTCGTGTCCTGGCGTGACCTGTGCACTCTTCCAATGCCTTGAATAAACGCCGGGCTAACCACAAAATTCCACATAAACAATACACGGCGCAGGGTATTTCTCGTCACAGCCCATGTACGTACGCTCGCCTGCTAGGCAAGGCGCACTTGTGCATTTGGCCCGCCCCCTCAACGCCCTCGACGGTCTTTGGCCCGTCTTCTTGTTCTTGTACGTCCTACTATCTCGGAGTTGACGTATCCAAATGGATGTACGCGTGCTGAAGCGCCTTGATCTCGCGGCCATCTCGCTCTAGCACTACCACCCAGTCTCGCAGCTGGATGTTCTTCCCCTTTTCTTTATCTTCTCGCCATGTACCCAGACGATTTCGGCCCTCTGTTGTCAAAGCCGTATTGGCTGGCGACGGTTTTGTACCTGGGGTACCAGGCCCCTTCCCAAGCCCTGATGCGACTCTAGTTGGGGTGCTAGTCCCACTACCGCCTCGATTAGGGTTCATCCAGTCATACGTCTTGGCCTTCTTCTTGCCAAATAGGCCAGCCTTGCCACCTAATCCAGCAAACATGCTGCTGGTGATATTCTGGTTAGCGTGGCTATTGGCCCTCGGCAGCTTTTGCGAGCTGGTTCTTCTTTATCTCCTTCTTCGTCATGGCTTTTTCTGATTCTGGGGCTATAGAACCGGGGGTTCCCGGCGCGACACTACCAGATCGAGAGCCCACGGTTACAGGGTCGATAATGCCATCTTTGCGCTGCTGACGTTTACGCAGGCGTGTCTCTTCCAACTCGCGTTCTTGCTTTGCCATTTCACGCATGGTTATAGTCATATAAGAAGATATTTTGGGCAACTTGGCAAGCGGACCTGCGCCTCCCAAATTCGCCACGTCAGCCGAACCTAGTAGTAGTGAGCATGAAAGTTTGCTTTTTTTCTCCCGCTGAAATTAAGTGTTACTCACGCTTTAGTGGACTGGTACCAGAACCAGCAGCATCGTCCAATTCGGTCTTCTCACCCTCTTTCACCAAGGGGTCCAAAGGCTCTTTGTTCATTGGGCCCGCTGCTGGCACCCACTCTTCAGGAACTTCACCATGCGAAGACTTCTGTCGGGTATTTGCTACCACGTTTGCGTCTTCCACAAGCTCTCGCAGACGCTGCTTTGTAGCAATGGACATAAGCGCAAGCTGGTCCACCAGAAACGCGTCCTGTGGAATATAGGACCCCGTAGTGTGTATCATGGTGGCATCGGGACCAGGTACCATAGTGACGGTAACCTTTGGAGCTGGGAATTGTTCAGGCAAACGCATCTTGCCCATGATTTGACTAGCGTTCTTCAGGTCTAGATTAAGCCCGATGTTGTGCTCTCTGGCAATTTTTTCTGCCCGTCGATGCAGCAAAGCCACCAATAGAAAGGGGTCTTGAATTTCAGTTGTCCTCTGCACGGCAAGACGTAGTGAAGAGTCAGTCCATGCCTTCTCAGCTGCTCGAATCGCGAATCGTTTCTGATCGTGCTCTGTCACTGCCTGAGCGGCTTGATTTGCCAAGCCAGCCCCGTAGGCGGTTGCCTTTGATCCAGGTGGATGTACAGCAAAACCAGTTCTAGCCTCAGAGTTTGATTCCATAGCATTCGAATACAGCTCAGACATGTACTGTTCCTCCGCACGAAGGTCGATACCAGTTCCGGCTAAAGAGTCTGTAACATCATACTCGTAGTCCTTGGTTGGCCTATCGGCTGGTCGCTGTGGAGGGCCCATAACACTCGGTCCTGAAGCCATTTGTCCAGTGGGCTGAGGCATCGGCGCCATCGTTGCTGTAGTATACTGCTGTTGCATTGGCATCGGGGGGACAGGGTTAGGAGTTTGTATAGGAGATGTTGTTGCCGGCCGTGACTCTGGCAGGCTCAGTCCACTCGGCGTAGTATGCCCGTTGGTGTAAGGTGTCGCATATCCACCAGTAACCGGAGGCGTATGGGCATACACTGGCGATCCAGAATTCATAGGTGGGGTGCCTGCTGCGGTGGGACTCATAGCATATGGTGATGCTGCGTACGGCGACCCGGGTTGGGAAGATGGTCCGTCGGTTCGAACTCGCTTGTTTGGCGGAAGCGCAAAACCGGACTGCGTGGCGCTGGGGGGATGGGCTATGCTGAGGAGGCGGAAAAGGCCCGTGGCGGCGCCTGGGACTGAGGTTGGGCCATGGTGAGGACGTCAATTTGAGCCTTTGCAGATGGCGGCGAATGCTGTGACGAAGAGAGCCAGGTCGTTGGCGATGATGGACCTCAGCAGGCAGTGAGGCCTGTCACGGTCGCCGTGGCTCCTCCCATCCGACGCGCACCGCCCGCACGGTCCTGTATATTTGGCGTCGCGATTTTGGCGTCTTCTTCGAGAGTGACTTCTGCTATGGGACGTAAGTGAAGCGAATCTTGTAGGTGGTTGCGATGAGGTCGATGGGGGCGGTTGCAGATGAGCGTCAAGGTTCGCGGGCGGGTGAATGAAAAGGGAGCTGCGTTAGGAGAACGGAGAACGCGGTAAATTTAAAGTCACGTGATTTTCAGCCTCCCACCCTCCTGGCGGCACTTGGGCTGGGAGACAGAAGGGGGGCCACCCGCAAATACAGCAGTTACCGGTATTTAGCCGCCTATTCTCGCGTTCTGGTTCGCTGCAAGGGTATTATATCATGCAGTATGTAACTTTAATTATTGTTACTTCACCACTAGCAATCTATTGTTTTGCGCATCTTCTATTGCTCCTGCTATCGTGCGAAATCTTTGCGCAACCTTATTGATTCATTGAGACAGGCCACACCTCGTTACTCCGATTACTGCCATCCATTGTCACCTCCCCATGTGAACTGTGTCTATGTCCAGGTGGGAGCCCAATCATGGCGTCCAAGAGAAAAGCGTCCGCGATGAATGCGGCGGCTGTAGAGGAGCCTGTTGACCCATCTGATGAACTCATGTTCCTCTGCCTTGGCGGCGGCAATGAGGTTGGGCGATCATGTCATATTATCCAGTACAAAGGCAAAACAGTGATGGTATGTAGTTCACGGATTGGGCTTGCTATCCCATCACTTCCTTGACCACGATTGTATGGCTGACCTTTTGCCCCTTTGTAGCTCGATGCCGGACAACACCCTGCCTACGACGGCCTCGCTGCGCTGCCCTTTTACGACGATTTTGATCTCAGCACTGTGGATGTGCTTCTCATTAGCCAGTACGTGTCGAACTCCTTCCCATACACCCATGTCCTTCTTTGCTCGCTTCGACCAGGTGGAGAATCCGTGATGGTAGTCGCTGTGGCAGAACGAACCAATGCTGCGTGAGAGGGTCATGTTGTTGTTGTACGATATGGCCATTTATACCTTTTGTTGTTTTCCACGCCCATTCCGTATACCACATCAATACAATTCGCATGTTATTTTTCGGCCCTGCTGCCAAGGTTCCCTTCGTCCGTGAGATGTCGAAATCGCGAATATCCAAGCCCTGTCTGACAACTCAATCCGCAAGTCGCGAGCCTCTATCCAGCTGTGGTGTGGCTAATATGTAAACAGTTTCCATATAGATCATGCCGCCTCACTGCCCTACGTCCTGGCCAAAACCAACTTTCAGGGACGCGTCTTTATGACACACCCTACCAAGGCCATCTACAAGTGGCTCATTCAGGACAGCGTTCGCGTTGGCAACACTTCTGCCAACTCGACGACGCAGCCCGTGTATACTGAGCAAGATCATTTAAACACATTTCCTCAAATAGAAGCCATCGACTACCACACCACACACACCATCTCATCCATCCGAATAACACCCTATCCTGCTGGCCATGTGTTGGGGGCGGCCATGTTTCTCATCGAGATTGCAGGCCTCAACATTTTCTTCACGGGCGACTACTCCCGTGAACAAGACAGACATCTTGTCTCTGCCGAGGTACCTCGAGGTGTCAAGATCGACGTGCTCATCACCGAGTCGACGTACGGCATAGCATCCCACGTCCCACGCGTTGAGCGCGAACAGGCTCTCATGAAGTCTATCACCGGTATTTTGAACAGAGGTGGACGCGCATTGCTACCTGTATTCGCCTTGGGCCGCGCTCAGGAGCTTTTGCTGGTCTTGGATGAATACTGGGGCAAGCATCCCGAATATCAAAAGTATCCCATCTATTACGCTAGTAACCTGGCTCGGAAGTGTATGCTCATCTACCAAACCTATGTTGGTGCCATGAATGATAATATTAAACGTCTCTTCCGCGAGCGCATGGCCGAGGCAGAGGCAACGGGTGAGGGAGCAGGTAAGGGAGGACCGTGGGACTTTAAATATATTCGGTCTCTCAAGAACCTCGACCGCTTTGATGACATGGGTGGTTGCGTAATGCTGGCAAGTCCCGGTATGCTCCAGAGCGGCGTGAGCAGAGAGCTGTTTGAAAGATGGGCACCGAGCGATAGGAATGGAGTTATTATTACTGGCTATAGCGTTGAAGGTACCATGGCCCGGCAAATCATGCACGAGCCGGACCAGATCCAAGCGGTCATGACGCGTAATGCCGCCGGGGCTCGTCGTGCCCCTGGGGCCGAAGCTGAGAAGATACATATTCCCCTTCGGTGCAGTGTTCAAGAATACTCCTTTGCTGCTCATGTTGATGGCGTTGAGAATCGGGAATTCATCGAGGAGGTCTCTGCGCCTGTCGTGGTATGCTTCTGCTCTCCTCTCTTCCTTTCCCTGCCGTTGCTGGGTCATCATTACCTGATATAGATTCTAACCTCCTCCTCAGATACTTGTACACGGAGAGCAGAACAACATGATGCGTCTCAAGTCCAAACTCCTTTCACTCAACGCCTCGAAAACTACCAAAGTCAAGGTGTTTTCCCCACGCAACTGCGAGGAGCTTCGCATCCCCTTCAAGGGCGACAAGACAGCCAAGGTCGTCGGAAAGCTTGCCTCCATTCCCCCTCCAGCAGAGGTCGCCGCGGGCACAACCCCCGATTTTGCCACCGCGCCGCTCGTGAAGGGTGTGCTCGTGCAAAACGACTTCAAGCTCTCACTCATGGCTCCAGAAGACCTGCGTGAATACGCCGGTCTCAACACCACGACCATTAATTGCAAGCAGCGCCTCACCCTCAGCGCCGCAGGAGTCGATCTAGTCAAATGGGCACTTGAAGGCATGTTCGGCACGATAGAGGAGCTCCCAGAAATGCGACAGGCAGCCAAAAATGGGCACCAGCATAAAGCGAATGGGGATGACAACCAGGAAATGAAAGACGCCGATGAGGAACACGTTGAGAGGACCCCCGAGGAAGCCGATGAAGAGGTCGCCGCCCTAGTAGGAGCCTACCTCGTAATGGGCTGCATCACTGTACGATACCGCCAAAATGGAGAGGCAGAGCTAGAGTGGGAAGCCAACATGCTGAACGACTGCATAGCTGACTCCGTCATGGGAGTCATCTTCTCGGTGGAGAGCTCCCCAGCCGCCGTCAAGCGCTCCTCCGGCAACACGCACTCGCACTCGCACGCCGTGGACGGCACAAACCCACACGCTCACCCTTCCCCCGAGAAGCGACTGGAGCGCCTGATGATGTTTCTGGAAGCCCAATTCGGCGCTGACAACGTCGCTCCCGTGGCAGAGCCTAAACTGCCACCCCAAGAGGAGGAGCTCAATACGGACCCATGCGGCGATGACTCGGGCAGCACAACAGCAATGGAGGTGGAAAGGGATGAGGGGAAAGCCGGTGCTGAGCTCCGTAAGAGGCAGGAGGAGGAGATTTACCGGTTACACAAGCTGGGTATCCCGTCCCAGGTATTTCTGTAAAGGTGGACAAGATGGCTGCTACGGTGTGGCTGGAGGATCTGGAGGTGGAGTGTAACAACAAGGTATTCGCGGATCGTGTGAGGGCTGTGGTGGAGCGGGCGGTTGAAGTCACAGCGCCGCTCTGGGCGTAATTAACTATCTCTATTACTAGTTAAAATGTAAATCTTCTATACGTTTATCTTCAATAACTAAGGAGAAAACCGACGGTGTCGCAGCCATCAACGGTGAACAAACAAATGAATTGTCTACGGTGTATTGCATTTATCATACAAAGGGGCCATCACAAGTCTACACAGCCCCTAACCCAAATTTCAAGTACCGCAACTTCCAAGCCTAGCCCATTCAACCCAAGTAATCCTTCAGCTCCTCCGACTCTTCTAGCAAAACAGGAAAGGAGAACGGTACAAAAGGCCAGCCACCAAACTCAGCAAACTTGGAGAAGGACTCAACCCATGCCAACCGAAGTGAATGCAACATGGCACTAGTTCCCTCCATACATACAAGAATGGCAATTGCTGTGAGGATTGTTGTTAGCCCACCAGGACACTTTTATCTTCATACTTCGAGGGAGGGAGATCCATATAGCTTACTAAGGAAGAACCACAGATAGAAGCAGGCCACAATCATGATGACACCGATAACACCGGTCTTTGCCAGGGCAGGCGCCATCGTCATGTTCCAGAGGACGACGCTGAGTTGCTGATGAGCAAGCGACAGGGCCCACAGGCGGAGGTAGGAAGCCGTATGAGAGACACCGTTGAGGCAAAATTCTACGTTGCAGTGTTAATAAAGTCGAATTGCGCCGTCTGGCCATGAAATTGCTTACCAATAGTGTGAATGATCTGGTGAATCAATATTTCGCCAAAGTCAAACTCCTCCTCCTCGTCGTCATCAACATTCTGAGAAATCATCGCGATGCCCTCCCCGTCGTCGTCGAAGCTGCCGCCACGAGCACTCACAAGGCCTTCGTTCTCATCATCGCCATCTAGGGCACTAACACGAGACGTTTCTCCGATGCCGCGATAGCCCTTAGCCCGCGCCTTGTTGTGCTCCCAGCGAAGGTAGAACGGCTTGAGGAAAAGCAAGACCGGGACCTGTGCCACCGCAAGCAGAAGTAATATAACCTGAACGACCTCCTGGTTCGGGTACAAACGCCCACCCGCCTCCAAAGTACCAGGTTGGAGGAACATGTAAATTAACATGTTCAGAAGACCAGGTGCGGATCTGCCCTCACCATTCCAATCTATTGTCCACTTGTAGATGATGCATATAACGAGGTAGCCGAAGATGGACTGGAAAAATATCATACCCGGAACAAAGTTGCCCCAGATATCAATTGGCTTCTTGAAGTGCCTCGCATTGATGTAGGCAAAGCAAAGTGAGTATGTCATATGCGCCCAGCCCAGAATGATACTCATCTTCATTTTGTAACTGTTGCCGAACAGCAATTCATTCTCTGTGCCGTGCCAGGCATAATCAAGACCAAAAGGATAGCGGTAGCCATGGTCGTTCAGCTCAGCTGTAACTATTTGCTCGGGTTTCCAGTTTTCAGGCTTCTTGAACGTCCAAGCGCTGGAGAATAATGTCATCGACTTGGAGAAAGCATCGTTGTAGATAAGACCAGTATAAAGAGAGAAGACAGCCATGACGAGGGCAATATATCGGCCATAGAAAATCATGGCGAAAAGCTCGAATGACACCTTCTTGAGAGGCTTCTCCCAGTAGATCATGGCAAGCGCAGCGGCAAGCATGATGACAGCATGACCGAAATCGCCAAACATGACGGCGAAGAGGAATGGGAAAGTGATAATGACAGGCATGACAGGGTTGACCTCCTGGTATGTGGCAGTGCCATAGGCGTTGACAATGGTCTGGAACCCTTCCGTGAACTTATTCGTCTTCAGATAGGTGGGAGGCTTCTTGTTGGTACGGATTTCATTGACAATGGATGGAACAGAGAGACCAGCTCGGTTCGTAACATCTTGTAGCGTGGACCTGATGAGAGCCATGTCATTGGTTGGACACCAAGCCTCAGCAATAAGGGTTCGTCGAGCACGATCGTACGAGAAGTTGTTCAGCGTACTGTATACAGCCTTTTCTTTGGCAATGAGAACCATCCACGCAGAGAGGGACTGAGATATCTGGTTCAGCTCTGCTTGTAGAGTAGCCTGTGTGTTCTGTAGCACGTTTTGCACATCTTCCAGACGGTTGTTCACTTCGTGAATCTGGTCGCGTCGAAGATCGCTGTTTTCGTCGACGTTGTATACATCGGCACCCATAGACTCAGAGATCTTGCGAATTTTGGCCAGAATTTCCTTCCCATGCGCGAAGATGACGAAAACATTCTTGTTGATAGCCTCATTGTTTGTGGGATTGATCAAAGGCTCGGGGATCTCGGACTGATTCATGTACAGGTTGCCACGAAGTGTGCGCCAGAGGATGCGTTCAAAGGCTCCCACTCGATCTCTGTCAATGACTCCAGCAACAAAGCCTATGTTCATGCCAGAGAAAGATCTCTCAACATCAGGGGCACTGTTATGCTGCTCTACATCGGAGAGCAGAGGCGCATCATCGTTGTCCGAAGAGGCTCGAATTTCGTCCACGTTTCCGTGAGCGCGATCAAAGAAACTACCAGCTTCACGCAGGACCCATCGCCACTCAGTGAGGTCGCCTTCTCGCTTCTTGAGGGTCTCGTAGCTATCGTTTAGAGCTGAGACTCGCTGCTCGAGTTTCTGGCTTCGCTCGGCAAGCTCATCGATCTCCGAAGTGGACGGGGATGCAAGCCTCTCGGCATCAAGGTCGAGCTTGCGGAGTGGAATTCCAACCTTTTCCATCTGCGCATAAAAGTATCCTATTGAATGTTAAGATGGTTGGTCGGTTGGACAGGTTGATGGGGGGTGGCATGACGCACGCAGCTGTCGTTCGACATTATCGAGGCGTCGAATCTCCTGGGTAAAAGTGCGTTGAAAAGCGCTCACTTTCTCGTTCAGCTAGACCAGACTACACGTTAGCAAACTGACCTGTGCAGAGACGGCCAGGATGAAGCTACAGGGGACAGGTTGGCTCACGTCTCGAAACTGGCAGAGCCCAAGCTCACCAAGGGCAGTAACGACTTCTCGACCGATTTCGTTGGATACATAGAGCTGCACCATGCTCATTTCCGCTGAGCGGAACGGGGTGTCCTTTTTCGGAGCCATGGTGATGACGTTGAAGCACCAAGACTCGTTTGGAGGGCGGATGTTGAAGCTCTTCCAATATCAAGGGCAACCTGGTTGTCATGTCGCAGGAGGTACGAGTCTCACGGACAGCTCATTGTTCCGAAAGGAAGGTCACGTGACGAATACGAAGACATGCCCACCACCATCTGATCCCATCTGGGAACTGTTGCACCCATGTAGCCTGTACTGTACTAGGGAAGCCTATCGTTGGCAGCTTTAGGGTACCAGTACTTTCACAGGATCTTAAAAGCAGGTCACTTGAAAAACCAACATATCTAAAACAGTATTAAAAAAAGGGTATGAAACAAGCCATCGTCAATTGCGAAATCGATATTGTTTTTTTAGCACTGCATCATGTTTCTTCCGACGGCATATGTACACAACATCGCTTCATGCTTGTATGGAAGCTCGAGTTGCGGGTATCTGTACAAATTCTAGCCTCACCAAACACAATCCGGTATGGTGTAGTGGCTAACATCGCTCGCTCTCACTTCTTATCAAGCGATCCGAGCAGCCCTGGGTTCGATTCCCAGTACCGGAGAAGATTTCCCTTTTTGTCCATCGACCCCAAGGCCCTGAATTGCAGTTTGCAGTACCGAAGCGTGGGCATCTGATTTTTTTCTTGAAGGGTTTCACGATCACCACTTTCTCTCGCTTGTGAATGTAGCTACTGGAGGCTTGAAGGGCCGCCAGGTCGGGTTGGGAGGGAGAGTGAGGGTCTAGCTGGTTTAAAACCGTTATTACACGTCCGATGGACTACTAACTAACTATAATGGCAGGGATAGACGAGGAGTCTTCAGGGAATTAAATATAAGATGGCCTCACTTATGAGAGTAGCTTGGGGTTACGTGAACTTTCCCTCATTAAGACTTGCAGGACTACCTGTAACAAGTAAATAGAACCACAATTTATCTAACATGGTGTATACATGAACTCTTGGTCTCAACATAGTGTTAGAACTAAACCAACAGCTAGATATATACAGCTAGATTTACGTGTTGCGCCTTGTAGAGCCGCCGAATAACTTGCATGCAAAGACTGATCAACAAGAAGCTACTCCCAAGAGTATGTAGGTCGGAATTTAGAAAAAGGAGTTATTAACTTGCAACTAAAACACCTCATTATTCATTCTGCGTGTCATATTCCGTACAATCCTTTTTCCATCGCCCATAAAATCTTTTTTTTGGTCTCCATGCAATGCTTAACACAACCAAAGAAGCAACAGAAGCCTTCGGCAGGTATGTTCGGTTTCAAAATGCGCGCAAGAAAGAGCTCGAGAAAGAAAACAAAAGGTATATTGCAATGCCCGTCAACACCTCGCATACATCCGTGATAAAAAATTTGATTGAGGTGAAATGGTTTCGTTTCGTTTCATCGCGGGCGTCTTTCAAATTCGTCGCCCAAACATGTAAAAGCCGTACATTCCTCCAACGTCCGAGACTGCGACAGGGACTTTCCTCATGCCCCAGCTCTCCGCCCCCATCTTCCACCATCTCGCTCCGCTATCCCGGATCGAGTCATTACTATTTTTTCTTACAATCCAGTAGCGGTCACTAAACTCCTTGGCGGTCCATCCAACTCGATCAAGATTCTTGTTCAGTTTGGCCGCTCTCTCATACGCTCGCTCTCCGATTTCGATAACACGCAGCGGAACAGTGGTGGAGTTCAGCAGCGTACTTGCGCTTCCAATGATGGTATCGACATCCGAGATGTCAAGATACTGTAAGTTGTGCGACAGGGGCTGCTTATCTTGGAAGAAGATCTTCTGGATATCGTTCATTTCCAGTCCCCGACCAACAGCTAATTCCTCCAGGTGCTGGCTTAGGCGAAGGAGCTGCGGAACATGCGATGAATCCATTCTGCTACCTCGCAGGCTAAGAGAACGTAGCGTACTTGGAAGATGTGGCAGTAGAGCATCCACATCTGACTTTCCGAGAAGCAGATGGTAGGTAGAGTTAGCAGCCAAACTGAGATATACCAAAGAAGACACGGCCGGGTGCGAGGCAATGAATTTTACCACCATTTCCGCCGATATCTCCTTGCACGTAGCCAAATTCAAGTGTGTCAACCGAGCCGTCTTCGGAATCATTTCCAGGGCACGATCTGTAATTCGAGTGCCAGCAACGTCGAGATGAGTCAGCTTGTCCATCCGAGGAAGCAGTGCTTCAAAGATGGAGGAAGGCAAGCTGAGGCACTTGTGGAGCGATAGCCTAGTGATGCTAAGCGTCTGGGGCCATGGACTCTGCAGAACAGTGAGGAATGAGTTCTTGAATGGCGCGGACGAGCAACCGCAAAGATCAAGCGCTCGCAGCTGTGGTAATTCGAAGAGCAACTTTCGAAGCACTTCTGGTCCTAGATCGCCCTCAATTTGCTCCTGGCCGAGAAATTCCTGTACGTACGGTGTCAGGGACAAGCATTGAGCCAAGGTGTCATTTGTCAAGTTCTGGGTCTTGGCCCTCTCACTCGCAGTGGAGAACATCATGGACGGATTGAAGTGGCTGAAATCCAGCCGCCTCACGATAGTTGCTAGGGCGGGGTATTGGTTGATGGTGGAGAGGAACTTTCTAAAGATGCGTGAATGAGGAATGGTAATGTGGCGATAGAGCGTAGTGAGGGTGCTGGCATGAAGAGATCTCGAAGTCAAGAGAAGAGCCATCAGGTCGATATTGCGTGGCGTCAGTCCATTTGGAGGTATATCAACGACCAGAAGGTCAATTATAGAACCTGAGGTGCAAGGATGCAAGGTCAGTCACCGCAATCTGGAATAAGAAAATTGAAAGTCGGGTGTCTTTTTTCAACGTACTCTGAATTTCGCTTGGCAGCGTCTCCAATGGGGACAAAGCGGCAGGGTAGACATCCTCAAACTTCTTTGTCTTGGAGTCGGGCAAGATGGAAGCAGGCGAGTTGGATACGGGAGAATCCCATGTCATGTAGAGTTTGTGAAGGTCCTCGCAGCTGCGGCTAGCCTTCTTCCCCTTGATAGGGATCTCTTTCCATCCCTTGAAGCTGTCGGGTGGGACCAAAAAGCCATGAAGTTGGCTATGTGGTTGTGTGAGGGGTTGCTGGAAGGTCGGCTGGGACAATTCAGCGGTAGGCGACTCGTCAAAGACGTCTTCGGGAGCTTCGATGTAAGAGGAGATCTTGGACTGAGTAAATGTCTGGGCCAGTCCGTCGTCATTTTCTCGAACCGAGGAGAAGGAGGCACGCGATCCCGAGTCGGAGGGAGAGATTGCTCGAGCCATGCTGCCTTTGAACTTCAGTGGGCTGTCATAGTCAAGTGCAGGCTGGAGCCCGGCGCCGTTGGGAGCGGTGGCCATAAAATCCTCCAAATCTACCTAGGGGCGAAGGTTGTATGACGAGCTACCAGGGGAGAGGTTGAAACTTGTCTTTCGACGAGAGCGCGAGTCGGCTCAGAGGAGAGGACCGAGACTGGAATGTTGGGTGGCGTCGACCAAGTTGGTAATCAGACTAGGTCACGATGTCGTTTGAAAGTTGAAGGAGAAGTATTGCTAGGCTGTAACTTGAAAAGGTTTGATTGGCAAGGTGAAGAGCGTAATAAATAGGTTGTCAGGTTATAGAATACGGGAGAAGGCTTGTGGAAGGCGGAGAAAATAGGATCTGGGGTCGACGATACTTTGAGGTGTGCTACGAACAGAGCCCGACGTCGCAGGTCGCACGACGTCGGTTTGTAGTGGTTTACCGAGTTTTTTTTAGGTTGTAAGTGGCCATGTGCCAGTTAGTCACGGAGAATGGTTCGTACATACGTAGCTTACTCCGGCAGGTAGGCAGGTAGGTACCTTCTTTGCTTGTAGGTGGCGTCGGGGGACTTGGGGGGCTTCGGGGGCTTTGGGGGACCGGCAAGCACTAACGCACTGCATCAGTGTTCGAGATGGATGAGACAAGATGCTAGCGCGGTCTGTCCGTTTGTTGGGGCGTTTCCATTTGCGAATACTTGGCGCCTGGACCTGTTTGGCGTGCGCACTTGTGTACATCGCAGCATCGCAGCATTGCAGCATTGAAAATTGCAACATTGTTCCATTCGATTTCCAAGTTCTCACCCACCTCATTCGCTTGTCCGCCGCCCTTTCCGGGAGGCTTGGGCTTGATCCCACCAGAGCCACCACGTAGATTGCCCATATTACCACCAATAATTGCATCGGGGAAGCAGGATGCTGCTGGACAGGTACCTATCGCCGCAAGTTACATTCATACGCCACCCCTCCCTGGACATTTGTAGTGCTGTCGCCGCCTGCACGGCGGGCAAGGCCCCTGTTTCTACTCCTGTTTCTACAGGGAATGCAACTCCCCCAAGCCCCACCAAACCAGCCAACATGGCAGTCGGGCGGGGCTCATAACGTGCGGCACGAGACACTAATGCGTCGCCATTAGCTCACGAGATGGTGGGATTGGGTAATGGAAATTCACGACTGGACCAGCACGGGCGGGCGGCTCATGGTCAGGTGAACAGAAGAGCATTCAAGCAGAGTCTAGCGCCGGTTTAGCAATTGCAAATGGCTGGATGGCCTTTGGCTTTTTGGTTGCTTTGCTTTTGCTCTGCCCCAACCCATCGGAGATTGCTTGCCAAGGCGTCGTCTCTTGAAAGGAAATACGACCAGGTACGGGGCTGACGAGATGCGCAGCACTACGCAGTACGTACCTGCTCCGTACATCGCACCGGGACGTCGGGTCAGATTTCGACAGCGGTGGCTTGATCGCCCATGCTGGGGTAATGGCTGTTGATGGCTCGATACCTGTCATGTACAAACACACTGACGCCTTGTGCGCTCACCGCTACGTACCTGTACAGTACTACAGACGACAATGACGTTGTTTTCGGGTGAGACGCGGCCATGTAAGGTTAACTACGGCGTAGCCGCTGCCACCTACGTGCCCTGCTCCATGTGAACCAGGTACGTACCAACCACTCGCCGCCGAGTACAGTACTAATCTATTGCCAAGGGGTCTGGCGCTGCAGTTACTCGTACCCGGATGTTTCCACCATCCTCCACGCTCCCTGACAGGTAGAGTACGTATAACCAGAGAAGAGGATTATATTGCATCATCATGGACAGCTATGTTGAATTACATATGTGTCGAAGACATCCCATCATGAAACGGAACTCTCCATCGGCCCCAATCCCACGGAGCAACCCAATCTTGCGTCATCAGTATTCGCATGTCTCCAGTCCGAAGGGAGAATGTGTCTCGCACGACCCATCGCAAGCCTCAGTCATGACATAACTCGAATCATCCGTGCTCAGAAGCCTCTGCCTGTCCGGCGCAGAGACGTTAAACTGAAGATCCGCTGTGATCTATGTGTTCCCATACATGACGCGTATCGGGTAGTGCATCCTAGCCTCAATGTCCATAGTGGTGCACTTTCGCTCGTTGAAACTGTAGCATTGGATGGTGTCGGCGTTATGGCAAGTCCGCCCCCGAATCCCTTTCTCACCGAAACGAAACATGGTGATATCGTCTCAGCACGACGACTTGAATCGATACGTTCCGTTTTGGCAGGCGAACAAGAAGGCACGGTGTTCGGCGCCAACATATGCAAATGTCGCATTTCTGCCGTCGTCTGAGACGAAGATCTGCTTGACCATGTCTACAGAAAGGGCATTGGCCGTCTTAAAAAGGTTTGGATCAAGGGTCGGCAGCCCCCGTTCTGTTGTTGGGGACCTATCCACAGCATCGCCTGGCTAGCAGGAATCTTGAGGACCCGATAAATCAGAACCGTTGAGTAAGAAGCAGGTGGCATAGAGATGCTCCTCAAATGGCAATTGTGTTGTATGGACCACGGTGGAAATTGAGCAATCGCGCTTTACAACTTCCTCTAACGCAGCGATTACAGTGTACATGCAATTCACAATCTAGGCAATAGTCATATTATTGCGTAAGAAGTATCGAGGTACAAGGTCATACACACGCCACGCTCGTCGGTTATTACGGTCACGTATTTATGGTCGAGTTTGCGGAAGCATACGCAGATTTAACGCTGCATATATTCTAGACTGTCCGCTGTGAACGCAAACCATCAGAGGTTAAGGAATTCGATCCTGCCCCATCCATTGAAGCCTCGTTCTTGTTGCAAGCCACTATGAACAACAACTAGCAGTATGCATACAGACTTTAGCTGGTCAAGCACGACCACTCGAGTGATATCTTGGGTCGTCGTCTATATAACCCAACCACGTCCCTGTGAAAGGATATCGAACTTGGACTAAGGCGTACTAGGGAACAAATGCTAGATTCGGTGAAAAGCAGGAACAGGCAGAAACAACCAGACGTGAGTAGTATGATGTACTAAAGAACGCAAACGCTTAAACCCAACAAAAGCCGCCGACTCTACGACGAAGCATTCCCTTTCTGTTCCTCCGTGCTGCTGGTGCCTGACGACAGACATACATCTCCAGTCCGCCAAAGACACAATACTACGCGCAATAGTAATATCCAAGATGGAGAATCTCATATCTCCCCGCCACCCCTCCGAGGTCCTCCAAGCTGCCCAAAACGAAAACCCTAGGCATGCACAGGGCCCAAAACTTATGGCTCGAGGCTCGAGGCCTTACTCAATGGTAAGACACGTCTCTTGGCTGCTACATTAGTTCAACTTGGTATTCACAAACTAGCGCCTCTGCGCTACGACTTGCTGCGTTGCACTGCCGGAATACGTCGCATTGTCTTCAAAGTTTAACTTTATATAGCTTACCATGCTGCTTGTCCATTTCCCTGCGTCCGCATATGTGTCAGAGTACTCTAGCTTGGTTGCGCACGTTCATTCCCGCCCATGTGACCCTTCCTCCTTGCTCCTTTGCTCTCTTATTGTCCTGGCTCGTACATAGGCTCCCGTGAGTCGTCCGGTGGTACGCAGTCAACACAAATACGTGAATGGTTGGGGAAAGTAAGTAAGACAGTGCTAACTGGGGGATTAATTACCTACAAAGACTCCGGTGACCGGCCAGGTGTGGTGGTTTCAAATTATACATATAAGACTGGGGGTCTAGACTTCCTGTGGGACCAGTCACCGCTCAATGAGATGGATGTCATTCATGACATGAACGCTTACCGCAACAATCAATCGCCCTACCCAGGCCCAGACTATATGGAGCATGGAGTACTCACTGACAGCTTATGTCGAGTGTACAACTCATCGCCCGCCGTCCGCCGGAGTGGCGGGTCGGAGCAGCAATATTCATCACGAGACCATCTTTTTCTGACGAAGAATCAGAGTAGCCAAAAAAATACTCCGGTTGGGACGTGTAGAGGCACGGTGAGATCCAATGATGATAATAAGCGTGGCGTCATTTGAGTAAGATGTGTAAACTGGACGGGCGTTTGTAGTAGTATATATATTTGTGCTGCCGGTTAGACGCACTTTTCTGCCCTCCGATGATATCGTCGACACAAGTCACATCCACATATGTAGGTACCTATGGAAGTCGCAGTTGTATGAGGCCCTGCCGCCTCTAGGATGTATAAGGTATTGGTATTAGTATGCATGTTTCGGTAGACAGCTACACAGTCACCCAACAGGGGATGTCTCTTGGATCAACCACGTTATATGAAGACCAGTACCAAGTTCAGACGAATCTACCAAGTTTAGCTAGTATCTATCTGTTCAACTACGAACAATGGTTAATATGGGATCATAACCCGCCTAGTTGATTGGCAGTAAACAAAAGCCATAGAAGACGTGTCTTATGGCTTCAATAACAAGGAAAGGGGTTAACTTGATCAGTGATGTTAATTAAGTCCTCCCTCAACTGGCCTCCCTTGAAGCTCCGAAACACGAAAGAGAAAGCCGCACCCTTCCAGCCCCTAGTTGAGAGACGCGAATCTTAATTTGGCCAACATCGCAGTCTAGCGAATAAATGCTTGGTAGAAGATGAACCTAGTTCCCATGCCGAGTGAGATGGACCGTATTGAGCCTGTCATTGTCGGCCGCCTGTCCAAATACATACATTTCATATCACTGCTCACTACTTCGTGTGTAGATAGGTAAGGAGGGAAGAAATTAAACACACCTCTGACAAACCAGTAGTTGCAAACGCGGCGGCTACCCATCTTCTAAGCGTGGTGTAGGCTACGACTCAGTTCTACGACATAAGATCGTTATAACACGACACCGTCGTTGCGGCCCGTTTCCATAGCCCATTCATTGGTCAATACTATTGTTAACTCTTAATCTTTCCATTCGATACATATGCAGTCCAGTCAAGATTCCATCGTGCGATCAACAAGTTGACCGAGGATATCGCAAGGTCCAGGCCCCAGTATCATTCACTCACATCTCTTCAAATGAGACGCTGAGGAATCGATACACCAAAAACACCGTACATGTTCTTCATATACATGCAACCAAAGCCTTTCCACACCCAAAGAGATGAAGGCCGCAACCCCCCCAAATGAAACAAACGCCATCAATGGAGCGAACCGGAGGTCCAATAGCCGGCAATGAAGGTAGCCCACATATCAAAAACTAAATTCAGTTTGCGTGCTGTGCTACCGTGAGTAATTGAAATACATGCCGAGAATTCTATCGGCCAGCCACCTTTTTAACACCCATCTTGAGGCGTTCCTTGCAGTCCTCGCAGTACCATTTTGCTACAAAACACCTCTTGTTAGCTTACTGATGCATGGCATACCACAGGCTTCGGGGGTTGGGGGGAAGGGAAGCCTACTTTTAGAACCGGGGCGACTTTCAGACCTACACACGCTAGATGAAACCACTCGCGCGGGCATCCATCTGCATCGCAAGCAACCATCTCTCCGTAACTAACGCTATTACAATAGCAAATAGTTGGCTCGTCGGCATCAATATCTCCGTCGTCATCATCAGCAGCGGCGACATGCGCGACGCTACTGCGGCGATCAGAAACAGACGGCGGGATAATTGCCTGTGATGTTGAAGCGCTCTTCTTGTGACTCCTCTTTTGTCCCCCACCCTCCGTATTTCTTGATGACCGAGGCCGAGCTGCCTCTTGAAACGTCGCCAATGCTGGTGTCGAAGGTTTGCTCGCCCTCCCGCTTTTGGTTGTTACTGTGGGCGTGCTCTGAGTCAAGGGAGGTACTGGCTCGCTTTTGCGATCAGTCTCCTCAGGCTTGATCTCCTTCTTGCTTACACTTGGTGTTGGCATAGACGAAGCGCTATCAGCGGTCTCCGAGTCTTTCTTGACCGGCTCTTCCTTCGTCAATATGGCAGTATCCTTGGTTGGATTTGGGTCATTCCCGGGTCGAGGTGAATTATTCTGTGCTCCAAGATCCGGGGTACTAGGTGCATTCCCATTCGCTTTATTTGTTGTCGCGGACTGAGGTCTGGTTTTACCATTATCTGCATTAGACTGTACCGAGTTTTGTCGGGCGCGAGACGACTGAGGAGGAGCATTGATAGGAGCGGGCGATTTTCGACTAGGAATCTTGGGATCTGCCAATAGTGGGAGTACTGGGGATGAGGTGGTCGATGGTGACATGCCAGCAGCGCCGTTTCTATTACGATAAACACTGTTAGTTCGTTGCGTAAAATAGTGGTAAAGAAGGGCTCATCATACTTCTTTTTCGACTGCCCACTTCCTGAGGGCAAAGCCTTGCGCTTCTTGGGTCCGTCGGGAACGGGTGTCTCCCGTGGGCTACTTGTCTTCGCCTTGGGGGCGTTGTTACCCAAGACACTGCTTATGGCGCGCTCCGTAGGCGCAATCCCGTTGGTAACTTTTTCAACCTTGCGTCTCTTCTGTGGTGGGTTCCCGTTTGTAGCAGATGTGGAGATGCCCAGCCCAACAGTATTGTTCTCAGCCGTCTTTCGCCCTTTGTTGGGCTGTGATCTCTTGCCAGTCTCTTTTTTCTGACGACCATCGTGATCGTCTGCATCGGAGTCGTGGTGGTTATTCTTGAGATTTTTCTTGGCCAGGAGTGCCTGTTTTCGGGCGTCACTTCGAGCTGCTGCTTCGTCCGCAAGAGCTTGCGCTGCCGCCGAAATGGCAGCGACACCATCACGCCGAACCCGCTCATTATTGGTTACTTTGGGATTTCGGTTCTCAGGGTAGGCCCAGTGCGTTGTGCTCCCCCATTTGGCCTCATCGCTGAATTCATTCTCAAGGTGTGGCCACACGTCCTCCACTCTAGCCAATTGCCTCTGGAGGGCTTCGTTGGCTGTCGAGATGACATGGTTCTTCTCTTCAAGAGCCACCAACATCTCTTGTATCTTGAACGCTGTCTGTCGAAAAAGCTGTCGGCGAGGGATATTGGCTGGATCAAATACTCCCGAGGAGGTCGTGGTGGGGTGGTCTGATGTAGGAGCGACTGGATAGGCATTGACGCTCGAAGGGACTCCGTTGGAGCTACCCTGGGCGCTCATGGGCGCCGAGGTTGGCATACTTGCATTCCATGTATTATTTCTCGATCGCTTGTTCAGGATAGGGGGCGTTGACGGCAGCGGAAACAAGCTTGAAGAGCTGCTCCTCTGGCGTGAAGATTTTGGCGTCGACTTCTTTTAAGAGGGTGAAGTGGCGGACGAGCTCTTTGGGGAAGCGCGGTAATGGTATCGGCAAAATGAGAAATTGCGGGAAAGACATCTATGGGCTGGTCACCGGCAGGGCCGGAGGCGAGCGAGTCTCTGGCTGCAAGGACCGGAGCGAGAGGCATTGGCGGAGCTTCGTGCAGGGTTTGTACGCGTCTGTCGAACGGGCTGCGACCTGCGATGCGACGCGGAGTCGACACCGGCTGGCTTAGCTGACTTCATTGTCGCGGTAGGGAATAAATTTTCGACCCTCGCGCTGGGTGTGATATGGTATTGTTGGTAGAGGAAGTTTCGTAGAGGCCTAGATAGTGGCTTCAAACACCGCGGTGGCTCGCCGATGTGGACGAGACTGAGGAGTCAGTGGCAGGCAGGTAGCTAGTAAAGACGATTGGTGTGAGAATAATGTTAGGGCATCTTGCTCTCTATCCACACCCAGTGGACCAAACCATGTGCAGTAAAATGTTGACGCTATAGTAGAGAGGTATAATGGGAGTGGCAGAGCAGGAGCGTGGAGAATGAGGAGGAGACGGAGAAAGGTGGTAAAGGTGGTGGTGGCCAGCAGGACCCAGATGACCTCTCGCTATCGCCCCGAATTGATTTTTGGGGAACGGGAGCCACTCCTATCACTATCTGCCACCGCGGCGGCAGTCCGCACTTTACCGCCCTACGGTACAGCCCACCACCGCTGTGGTTGGCCTGATGCGAACCCTTTCTCTAGCCTCATTTCGGAGTGGCTTGGCTGATACAACTGACCTCCACAAGCCACACCTGGCATCATAGCATGGCGTATTTTTGATAATGCCATCAGAGCAAACTGCCATTAGTAACTCAATGAGATCAATTCTCTTTGGCTAGTGCGGAATATATGCTCAGCGGCGGAACTCGTAAGGTACCAACTCCAGCCACTCGTCACAAATATGAGCAATAAGATGCCGAAATTGGAGTATCTGTGGCTGAACAAACATATTTCCTCATTCTACGGATACAGGGATGGCATAGCCATATAACAAGAGACATCAACAAGTGGCTGATGAAGGCACTAGTTAGTCGATGTTTGCAGGATGGCGTATACTCTTCTAGCCACTCAACAGAGCTGTCTACTTGGAAACCAGGCCATTGCCACTATTACTACTACAAGGTAGGGATGTAGCACGGTCCAGTCTGTCCTGTCACTATGGTATACTTAGCTCACCAATACCAGTAATGGCTGACAAGTAGATACAGTACTGTATTGTATATAGTCTTTAATTAAATAAGGTCTTCGAGTACGGAAAAAAAAAAGGACGGTCAAAACCCACGCTATGGATCTCTCACCAACTATAAAAATAATGTGTACGGCTGACAAAGAATGAGGGAAATTAAAGCATAAAAAACAATGGTGGTTTGTGCTGGTCTTGAGAACCCAGTTTTGGGTATCGTTGCCCTGATTTCACCTTCATTCTATCATTCGGCGTCCCTTGCTCTTTCTCGCTCGGGAAGACCCGTCTCTTGCTCTCTGCTTCTCTCTCCACTGCCAGTCCAACAGCACCCAAATAAAGTGCTGCAGGTCAAAATCGGGCCAGAAGCATTCGAGGGAAGAAAATATGCGTATCCTGGTGACACTGCCAGAGCATGAAATCGCTGAGTCGCCTCTACTCCACTAGTTCTAACAAACAAATCTAGCGGCGGGTCGTTGGCAGTGTACATATGACTATCCAGGGTTTCGCTCGTAATTGTTTCGGGGCTTGGGAGACTTGATGAGCCGTACGACCCGTACTTTCCACTGAAGCTCAATTTGGGCGAGTCTGGGGGAAGAGTCGTAGAAGAAGAGTCCTCGGCATCGCCGTCATCTGCGTTGGCCCCTGAGCCGTCTTCCGGAGACTCATCAGGGATCGTCGGCAGCGGCTCCCGCCCATCCAGCTGGCTAGACAACACCTTTTGCCTTATTCTAGACGGCGAGAATGGGGGGTTTTTGGGCGGAGGCGAAGTCATAAACTCTTGCACAGTGGATCGAATCGCAGTCGTGATCTCTGCTCGGGAGGTGTACGGGAAACAAATATTGAGCACCGCCCTTTGCGTAGTTAGTAACAGAGCTTAACCTTGTTTCAAGGCCTGGGAGAAAACTGACTTGCTGTTGTGCTTGGTTCTCTTAATAGCCTTGTCTACAACTTCGAGAACGTCCTCTCTAATCATTTCCCGTTGTCCTAGAATGCGCACACTGGCACCGTACCGATCTAGAATGTCGCCATATGTGGTAAGCTGCTCGAGCTTTGATTTGGCCATCTGCATGAGACCCTCCACCTCGTATTTGGGTCGATTATAGTTTTCGATGCTGAAGGCATACACAGTGACAACCTTGACACCACATTTATAGCATATTTCCATGATCTAGACGGCAACGGGTGAATATCAAGCCATGTATGGTTGGGAAAATGATCATATATAATCCTACTTACTCTAGCGAGTGCTTCAAATCCACGGTGATGGCCTTCTACCGTCTCCATTCGGTGGTTGCGTGCGTATCGTCTGTTGCCATCCATTTCAAAAGCAACATGTTGAGGGACTGGCCCCTGCTTCAATGCGCCAATGAGTAGCTCTCGCACTTGGTTGATAGCCCATTCTCCAGGAGGCGACTGCAGAACCACCCTGCGCAGGAATGACGCTGCCTCGGACATATTGTCAAGTCGTGCGTCAGACAGACGGATCGTGTTTGAAAACGAAGGAGTTGGCGATCCCTGGCGGTAGGATCAAACGCGGTCGCGGCTAGTAATAATGGAGGAAGAGAATAAAGCAAAAATAATATTTTCTAAGATGCAAGTACCAGAGCAAGAAGCTAGTTGCAAAACATAATTACTATGATGACTTATCGGTGACAGGCGAGTCAAGAGAGGGCGATGCAGCGTTGTCAAGGACACGAATACCAGTGGCGGAGTGGACGGAAGTTTTGCAGCTGAACTTGGTGTCGGTCAGCTTGTGACGGGCGGCGGTTAACGAACAAGCTGGGCAGGACGTGACTCCAATGGCGAGCTAACTAAGGATGGCCATTTACAGGGGTGCTAACAGGGCGGCTACTGGGCCGAAGTGCCTATATTGGTGTGCTGAATTTAGAGCATGAAGTACCAGCTCTATGAAGCGGCTGGCTGGCTGTAGTATTGAGCCGAGGGAGTAGCTAAGGGGTCTCTAGACAGTCGAACGGCGTACAAGTGACTAATAGCACGTATTTTCCAAGATAACATATGACCAAAGACACAATTGGAACTTGTAGTATCTATATGTTTATCAACCTCCAAGACCAACAAACATTGCATTACGTATTGACGTACGTGGAGTTGCTGGTGTGGCTGAGAATTGGGTATTCTGCACTGTCAGCACCGCCGCACCGCCACGGGCTTGTGACAATCTGGGAGGTGACGTTCATGTTCAAAGCCGCCAGGAACCCCATTCTGACTCTAAGCGGCCCTTTATTGATCCGCCGGAGCCCGGCCACTCTCGGCATCCCCTGTCCCAGCATGGAAATTTACAGCAACCAATGGACTGAGCCAAGCCTTATTGCAATAAAAAAAAGACTAATCGTCCGTCACTCACATCAGGCACACGACACACTGTAATACTATTTTAAGCCTCACCAAGCCTCTCCTTTCTCTCCAATTGTCTACCCAACTCTCCGCGCGACCTCGTTCTCTCTTTCTTCATCCTCATCATGCTTCGACAAGTCCTCTCTTCATCATCCAGAGCTCTGCGATCTGCGCCGAGGCTGACGGCCACCGCGACTCCTCTCCTCCGACCACAGCTCCCGACAACGTCGGCAGCGGTGCTTTCATCACGAGCTTTCCAACCCGCTATATCGAGATGGTACAGCGACGCTAAGCAGACACCCGCCGAAGGTGAAAAGGCAGCATCCGAAGCAAAGCCCGGCGAGAATGACGGCGAGTCAGATGCCCTCGCCGAGCTTAAGAAGGCTCTCGAAGTTAAGGACGCTGAAGCCCGCGAATGGAAGGTCTGTCGCCTTCTCATTTCTACCACGAACACATGTCAAAACTTCTACATCCAGCAACGACTCTAACATGTACTCTTCTCTTTAAACAGGATAAGTGCCTCCGCACAGTCGCCGACTTCCGCAATCTCCAAGATCGCACCCAGCGTGAAGTCAAGACGGCCCGCGACTTTGCCATCCAAAAGTTCGCAAAGGACCTTGTTGACAGCGTCGATAACTTCGACCGCGCCTTGGCCATGGTTCCTCCCGAGAAGCTCAACGTTGCCGAGAAGAATGAGCACCAGCAGGACCTGGCCAACCTCTACGACGGCCTCAAGATGACTGAGGGCATCCTCATCCAGACGCTTGCCAAGCATGGACTTGAGCGCCTAGACCCAGAAGGCCAGAAGTTCAACCCCAACGAGCATGAAGCTACCTTCATGGCGCCCCAGCCTGACAAGGAGAACAACCTCGTTTTCCACGTCCAGCAAAAGGGATTCAAGCTTAACGGCCGCGTTCTGCGCGCGGCTAAGGTGGGTGTGGTCAAGAATACCTAAACGCAGCCTGGACAACACCATTGTGTTCTTGTCTGTGTTAAGAAAAGGGGGAAAAGATGAAACAAAAAGAAGATGTGTGGTCACTGACAGGGTGCTGCACCTGTAATATTACCATGATAGACAACCTTTGGGTGGTGGCTGGCGTTGTGGATATGTAAGATGTATAATGCTCCTCTCACGATGGCGGATACTGCACAGCCTGCCAAGCGGTTAGGCGTGAAAAGGCAAGAAAAGAAAAGCTTGGACAATTCCAAGATGTTGAGGTGTATGAAAAGGGCAGAATGGGTGTACCGGTACATAACATAAACAGGGGGGACATGCTTATCCTCTCGTCTGCCAGGAGCACGATGAAGGTCCTCCCCATAATCAATCAATCACACCATACTGCAGGATTCTGCAAGTCACATTCCAATAGTACCTGCGCCTTGAACTGACTCATCTGAGCTTGATTGGACTGTTCCTTTGTCTCTCTAAAACATAGCCAGTTACCTGACGACCATCTCCTGGATCTCGAGCTATCTAACTGCTGTTGTTGAACTTCTTGTCCTCGACCTTGACCGAACCACATCCAACACGATGTCCACCATCATCGAAACAGCCTCCCTGGGTCTAAAAAGTACAGCAACAGCAGTCCATCCTCGTCAACATCTGTCTCAAGCTCGATTGAAAATCGTTCCCCAATGCTGCTGCCCCTTTTAAAAGTTCTCTTTATCCTCAATGTTAGCCCCCCACAACTGCCACCACAGCTTCTCCATGTCCTCTGTACTACACAACCCAACCTCGGGAAGACTCAGCGTCGCATTCGTCAGTTGATTGACGAGCTCTCGCTCCGTAGCAAAATACTCACCAAGCCCTTCAGACATGGTATTCTCATTGTGTTCTCCTGCATCACACTCATCATGCATGTATCTTAAGGTCTGTGACAGCTGTCTGCGGATATACTGTTCTCGCTGCTTCAAGTCTTGTTTATGCTTCGCCAGGATATCCTCCACAGCAGTAGTTACTCGCACCAGCTGCTCTCGGCGGAAAGCAATTCGCTGCTCGGCAGCAACCTTGGCGGCAAGGAGCTGCTGGTAGGCAGCGTCATGTATCTGCAAGGCATGGTATCGCTGGCGTAAGACTGCTTCTACCTGGTCGGTTGGAACGCCACCAATGGTCTCGGGGGCGTCTGGGGATACGAGAGCCGCACGGACTTCAATCTGTAAAGGATCTGTCAGTTTATAGAGAGGGGGTGGCGGGTGGATGGAGCTTAACGCCCATGACTGACGTCAGTGACACTGGTTTTTGGCAAAAGGGTTCTCTGCTTGGCGTCATCTCTCGTCTTGCTCTTGTTGCTACAGTTGTCAGGTTCAACCGACCAGGGAACTTGCTTCCCAATATGACGCTGCCAGTCCTTTAACTGCATAATCTTTTCAGTCCCTGAATAGTGTTAGTATTCTTCTTCACTGGCACAAAGAACGCTGTGAATTACCAAGTGGGCTGAACGACATACTCGAAGCTCCGCCCAAGATGGTTCCATCTGGGGTAGTTGGGATTTCGTTAGCCTGGCTCTTCTGCTCAGGGGAATTAGATTGAGTAGAAGTATGCTTGGGGAGATGAAAGGAAGCTTGGTTGCTGCTTTCTGCTTTTGGAGAAATTTCTGGCTGTTGGATGGCAATCGGTTAGAGACCATAACAGTTGAGGTGCTAGGTCACACTCACCTGTGAATGCACAAAGCCCTGTCCCTCTTTTCTGGCTCCCCATTTTTGGCTTCCTTTGGCCCAAAGTTGAAAAGTGCACGGAGAGATGCGGGTATCCTTGTGGTTATCTCCATCGGATATATAGTAATTGTCTGCTGGTCCAATTAACGTTATAATAATCCGCTGCTGCATTCTGTTAATTTACCATCATATTCTGACATGTATGTCTCATCTGACAAAGGATCTGGGTTCATTCCCATGAGCCCTTCATAACCCAAACTGTGTGGGCTCTCGTTTTTCGGGAGGTGCATCAGGGGTATTCTGCTATTGACTGTGGTTTTCTGATCTGCTTCCTCGCGTTTAAGTCTCTCAAAAAAGTTCGAAGGTTCATCCATGGCCGATATTAGATACTCACTCCTGTAATCCAGGTTGGGGAAGTGCTCATACTGAGGTCTCGGGACAGTAAACCTTGCTTGTCCACCAACCTCGCTGAACATGGATGGGTGTGCATTAAGCGAGCCACCTTCGCCAGTAATAAACCTATAGATAATATTGTCAGCTCGAAAACAAACTACGGAAAGAGAAGAAGGGTGAGGGAAGCTAGGTCATACGAGCCACACGAGTTGAGGAGTCCATGAAAATCGCCCTGCCCCTGACTGGTCTGTTTGCAATGTTTCATCCAAGAATATAGTTCAGAGTCTCCAATGGGCTGTGGACCACGCATGACCGAGTAGGCTTTCAGGGTGGTGTCAGTGATGATCCAGTTCTTGGGGTCTCTAGATGCTGTACAATCAGGACTGCCAGGGTGCTGAGAGGCAGTATCTTGAGTCGAAAGCTCCCTTTGCTCTGCATTCCAAGCACCTTTCCTTTCTTTACAGTGTGAGCAATGTGGAGAACATAATATACGCTCCTTTCCTTTCTGCATGGACAGAGCCTCAGGAGCTTCGGTTCCATTGGCTGTCTTCTCATTAGCGAGGCTTGAAACGCTCTTGCTACCATGTCCTTCATCAGATTCTCTATTCAATTGAGTTGAATCTATACTACTCTCTTCATCTGGGTTCACCAGGAAAGGGTAGCAACTTGAGCCAGCGGCCTCATGATAATACATCTTGCTCACTTGCTTCTGAGGACCAGGTCGCATCACCTTCTCACCTAATGGAGCGCGGCTCCGAAATTGCATTCTTTGATGATTCAGCGCGTCCTCTAGAGATTCTTTAACGTCGTAACAGTTGTCATCTTCCTCATCTCCATAGTTGCTTTCTTCCTCATCTTCCCCAAAGCTAACCGAAGTGGAAATATCATCAAAAATCTGACACCTATGCGGGTCTTCGTCTTCATCGATTATGCAAGCAAACCTTGGTCCTGATGAAGACGGTGGTTAGTGTTAAGCATTTTATGTAGTGTGTGAGGAGTATTGTATTTCAATGGATACAGTATACGTAGCGACAAAGGTGTAGAACGCCATGAAGGGAAGATGGTTGATGACGGGTGGGAAATTGATGGTTATCATATCAACAACAACCCACTGATCCGATACATTTTGCAATTACCTTTGCACTTGCCGTCGTATTCCTGTTGCTTGCCGCCAATGCACAATGTCGGCGGATTAAACCCCTTCTCTGACTGCAGATTCTTCTTTAAAGACATATTCTACGAGAACGTGGTCGAGTTTCAGGATAAGTGACGTGGGAGATGCAAAGAACAAGGCGACTAAGGAGTAGCAATTCTGCTTGTAGAAAAGAGAAGAAGCAGGATATCTATCACCTCACCGTACTTTGACAATATGGGCAGACTCCAATCGTGAGGCGAAGGGGAGCCTTTAAGGGTGATGGAAATGCGAAAAACTCTGAATAGGAAGTTATGGTGATGGAACAAGGGGGAAAGTCAACGGGCAAACATACGGCTGATAGATAGAGAAACAATAGTTGCTAGGCCATCGTGGGGTTGAGTCTGACATCCAGCTGCTTCTCTTGCGACTGACAGCTGGGTGGCGACTGATGACTGACGACTGAAATCTGTGGTTGGCTCGCTGTTGGAGAAATGCATGCTTAAATGAGCAGATACACTGGAGAGGGTCGACATCTCTCCTGCCTTGCGGTACACCGTACCCTGTATGATTTATCGAGACCATGGTCAAGCAAAGTACAAATATTTCCTAACAATGCGACTTGATTATATACCACTGGGGTTGTGTCCCTGAATCATGCCAAAGACTACAATATATACCCACATTCTTACGAGACCTTCGACTGTTCGATTGCTCCGTCGCCATCCAGATGTCATCATGAACAAAACCAGTCCCGAAACTCTCAACAAGAGTTACAAATAACCTATCTGAAATTTGGTATTTCATTTCTTTCCCTTTCCCTTTGCCCCAGATGTCTTAGCTTTTGGGCGGCTCTTAGCCGGTGCATCATCGTCGCCATCATTTGCACTTGTTTTCGTTGTTTTCTTTGCTGGCTTCTTAGCTTTGGGCTGCTTGATGTACTTGTCCTTCTTGAAATCGATTTCATCATCGTCAACTTCAGGTACCTCGGCAGCTTGGCCGTCGTCTTCTTCCTCAATAGCTTCCTCTAGATCCGGAGCTTCCTTGGCTTGTTTCCTGGGTGCTACTACGCTAGTAGCCTTCATAAACGGGAGAGGATGGTTCATCGAATTGTATCTAAGTATCGTTAGTCCAAAGTGCTAGACTGGTATGTAACGTCGCAACTTACGTTCTAGTGAAAGCAGCTTTAGCCCTCGTCTCTATGCTGACCCTCTCCTCATTCATAGGACCGACGCCAAGCTCCTGAATGGCATCAAAATCCTCCCGAGTGAGGTAATAGCTGTCCATTAACCCGATAACTTCATCAACACAGTCTGTTCCCTCATTCTGAAGTCGGTCAATAAGCTGGTTCCAAAGAACCGGCATATATTGCTGCCGAATCTCATTGTGGTCGCCAGAGGATTTGAGACGCATATGTGAGTGGATTTCCCGAATATAACGATTCATCTTGCCTGTCTTGCTTAAGTTGCCGAGCCACGATGTGAAATTGGACCCCATTAGTTGGCCGGCAATAAAACTGGCAGGTCGAACGGTGCTGAAAATAGCATGCGTAGGCATCAAGCTCCACTGCTGCTGCGGTCCGTGTATCATGCGATCCACCAAGTCGCCATCACTGATGCTCTCTGCAGCTTGGTCGAATAGCTCGAGGGCCTTCAAATTCTCTTCCCTCTTTGTATATCCTTTGCCATTCAGCACCATAGGTTTTGTACGAAGGTAATTCTCTTGGATCATAAGGAAGCTGAACTCGTGGTCATTAAAATAGAGCTCGATCTTGTCGTTTAGAGTTGCTTTGCTAGCAGGTGCAAACAAGCCCCCTGCAAGCAGTTTCTGGCAGATATCCCACGGTTTAAGAACAACGTGCTTCTCCCAAGCTTTTGTCATAGCTTTCCCTTGGTTGAAGTCCATGCTCGATTGGTCAAGCTTCGCTGTTGAGATCATGTTAATGATTTGGCGAATATCTTTATTGCTGCCTTCAATCAGAGCATCCACTACCTGAGGCGGCAGCCTGAGTCCTTCTCTGTGACAGATGGTCATAATGCGTGACCGAACCTGGTCGACTGTGGGGCGATTAAATTTGATATCAAAGGCGACATGGTCGAAGGGTTTCATCTTCGGCTGTCTTCGCTCATTGCAGATGAGGATCAAAGGGACTTCAGTCTTCCTGCAAAATTTTGCCAAAGCTCCCACGCCGCCACGGTCACCAGCAGACATGCCGTCAACTTCGTCCATAATCAGGACAATTTTCTTCTTTGTGGCATCTACACTCTTGCCGTCGCCTGCGAAGAAGCCCAGTAAAGACGTATTGGTCAATACATCACTGACCCCGTTTTCAACTAGCTTCTTACTTCGTACATCACTGGCGTTGCTCTCCAAGACGTCGTAGCCTTCGAGTTTTGCAGCCAAATGCGCTGATGTAGTCTTTCCAATTCCGGGCGGTCCAGATATGATAATGGCACGCTCACCACCCAAGCCATCGCTTCCGCGTTTTTGGAAGTTGTACTTCTTAGCCTTTGGCCAGTTTCGCAGCCAGTTCTGTATTTTCTCAACTTGAGCCTTGTTGCCGCAAATATGACTAAGTTGGGTAGGTGCGTATTTCGAAGTGAGGAGTTGGGAAGGTGCTTGCACAGGCTGAGAAGACTGACTGGGTGGAACGCCACCTCGAGCTGCGGCAGCTTTCTTTGCTACCTTTACCGCCTCTGCTGCCTTTGCTTTCTCCTCGGCTTCCATCTCCGCAACTTGTTGCTTGACCTTCTGTTCTTCAGCTTTCTTCTTCTCCTGAGCTTTTTGAGCTCCCTTGCCAGAGCCGCCATAAGCGGGAAGTTTGCGAATAAGATCGAAAAGTCCATTTTCATCGATCGTCTTGATCCCGTGAGACTTAATCTTCGCCAGTTTGCTAGGGCCAGCATCGTCACCAAGAACAACGAAACTTGTTTTACTACTGGGTTGACCTGTGACCTTTCCGCCATATTTCTTCGCAAGTGCTTGTGCCTCATCACGCCCTATGGTTCGCAAAACACCTGTGAAGACAAAAGACAGGCCACTGAGGCACTCGTCCTCGCCTTCTGGTAGCTCCGCCATTGGCTGTTGAGGTGCGGTTGATGCATTTCCTCCACCTGCTGCTGCCTTTCGCCAGTCGAATTTTGCATTGGGATCTTTCGGTGGTGGTGTAGGTGGCCTAACTGTCATAACACTGTTCAAAATATCTTGTATCTCTTCATCTTCTGGTTCTTCGGCCTTCCTCGCTCTCGTAGCTCTTGGTTTCGCGGCAGTGGGTTTCTTCCGGGGAAGTTCCTCCTCTTCGTCTTCCGACTCTTGCTCAGGTGATTTTCGCTTTTTTGTTGAGGAGGGGGTCTGGTTGATCTTATCAGAACGACCGGAAGGTGTATTTGTCGTAGTAGGTCGACCACGGGAGGCAACGCGCTTGGGCTTTGGCAAGATTTCGTCTTCGGATTCTTCATCCACGTAATCGTCATTTTTTCGTTTGCTTCGGCCCTTCACATCGGCAGCAAACACATCGTCTCCGTCCTCGTCACGATCGTCCATGTAAGCATCCGAATCGTCGCCATCTGAGTAAGTAGCATACGCAGTCGTAGCCTTTCGTTTAGGCTGCGCTCCCTTATCTGCAGTCTTGCCTGCTATTTGTGCAGGGGAAGCCTTGCCCCGGGGACTGGATCTCACTGGGACTTGTGACGTTATTTGTATCTTTGACGCGGTTTTTTTGGGTGTGCTGGTTTTGATCGCCTTGCCCTGGTCCGATGTGGCGAAATAGTCATCAGCGGAGATAGTCACCCCTTTGGGGACACTATCACTATGCAGGATATTAGAAGACAGTATAGTCACATATCAAGGAAACATACGCAGGCTTTTTCTTCGGCGCTGTCTTGGCAGCCGGTTTTGACTGCCTGTATAGTTATCAGTATCAAATGGGAAATGGTGGTTCTCAAATCAAGTTCGCTTACTTGATAGGTTCTTCGTCATCTTCACTATCATCGACTACCTTGCGGTTTTCTACACAGTATATTAGCATTTACACTCTTTCGTCGGCTGGCATGGGATTGATTCGCCTTGCTTACTTTGTCGCTTGTTTGTGGGAGTAGCTGCAGCCTTTGCAGTGGATGTGGGCTTGGTAGGAGGTGGTGCCACCACTCCACCTTTTGGTGCGAAGAATGATCGGATATCGGGCATGTTTTCAGTAGGAGATACACCCAAGAACAGGTCGCCTTAAACAGTGAAGGAATTGCCGTCTCCTTATGTTAATACCATGGGGCAGAGTCTGCCTTGGAGGAACAAGAAAATAAATATAGCAATGAAAGTAGGTGGCAATTGAATCAGAAGGAGCAAAGGCTGAGGACGAACAACAAGAGCCTGCCTAGCTACCTGACATAAGTTGTGGTTGTACTGTCGACGAGCCGTGCACGTCGTTCGCTGTGCGACAGCGCCAGGTTCCGTGACTAAAGACGCGAAGGTGACGCGCACTACGTGACCTGGGCTTAATTGATGGAAATTTATGGAGCCTAAATTTCCAGGCCCAAATCCATTACGGAGGCGTGCTGCAGCGAACCTGCCTGTGGTGCGACAGCCTAATTGGTCCAGAAAATATCAAGACGCCCCAGCCAAACTCTCCAGCAGACTTGTCTGTTCCAGCCTGGAACCAACATCACATCCGACCTAGCCATGAAGCCAAGTACGGCAGCGACGTCGTCGCTCCTCAATTCCTTTCAAGGGCTAAGGGTAGGCGGCCCGTCACCTCTACGACTTATCAGAACTCCCTTTCAACGACCCACCAGCGGTGTCGTTGCGCTCTCCTGTTCACTCCAGTATGCTCGGGCATTTTCAACCACGAATCCCATCCTTGGGAGCTGGCTAGAGCCAAACCTGAACCGAAAGAAGAAGATGGCCAAGGGAAGGCCTCGAGTGGCAACTGGGGGTTCGACAAAGGGCACAACCGTGATTTGGGGAGACTACGGTCTGCGGATGACGGATCACCAACGCAGAATCAGCGCGAAGCACCTTAAGATGGCCGAAGATACCATCAAAGTCCGTCTTCGTGGACAGAAATACCGCCTTTACAAGCGCAAGTGCTGCAATGTCGGCGTGTACGTCAGCGGCAATGAGGTGAGAGCTTTTCCCAATTGCCAACAATGACACAAGCTAATCCTTTCCTAGATGCGAATGGGCAAAGGTAAAGGTTCTTTCGATCATTGGGCAACGAGAATGTCAGTCAGTCAGATTCTCTTCGAAATCAAGGGCCGAATTCACGAACAGATTGTACGAGATGCTTTTCGACTAGCAGGAAACAAGTTACCCGGACAATGGGAATTTGTGATGAAGGGGGATGCGCCGATGGTTGGTATCACAAAACTCGAGGGTGTGACTTTGGAGGAGCTCAAGAGGCCGCGAAGATCTATTGCCCCAGCAGCATTGCTGGAGGCAGCATCGTCAACTACCATCATCGAACCAGCAAGCACAGCAGCCCCCTCACAATCACCCTAGAGGGTTGAAGTGCGCAGCTGCTGTATGTACATTATTGAGGATAACTGCATGCACCATACAGAAGTTATGGAGAGAGCTCTTTTTAACCAGTCTCTATTATATTAGATTGGACAGGACGTCTCTCGTAGTGAGAATAGGGGATACTGAAGACAACTTACTTTGTATAATAATTCGCTTGTCATCCGGATTCCATGTGGGCAGGGTATGCCGCAGCTAACACCAGTGAGACGAGCTAAACAGGCTGCCGATCTTGGTAATTGTTTACACTGATACATATTTTACTTTGTTTTTGGGCACCGATATAACCGACCAATCGTAATGGTAGTCAACATGTAGGCTCTTCATCCACGCTCACAGCTTGAACCATACGAGCCAAAATTCTATGGAACAACTTCACTGGCACTAGTTTCTCGCCTTCTATCTAAAAAGATCGTATTTCTTGTGCAGGGTGATAAGGATTTGCATAATATTTGGCAAGGACACGTCAGATAATGTCATCTCTGTTTGCCACTGAGCAGTCACCCCATTATTCTTAAGGGAGTCTTCTGCGGAATGGAGTGCTAGTCCTAGGTATTGAGTGGGGTTGCATCTGCTTATGTAGGTTATAGGTGAAATGGGATGGTAATTTCAACCCGTCAAAACAAAACAGGTCCAGGTACGGATGGCCTACAAGAAGCATTTTCTTGGTAGGTTTAACTGATAAGTCCTCAGTCAAGAGCCCACGGAAGCTGTTTGCGACGGTATGCAGGTAAACAACGGACACGTATGCAACAACAGGCATTCAAAAACAAATTAACCACAAATTAACCACATCGATATTGAAATAGGATAGTTGGTCAGGGGTAATACAAGAATAGTGACTGCTAACCTCACAGAGTCGAATGTCGCGTCGATTTCTCAGTGAAACGACTTACCCTGTAGACACAGAGTGGGACCGCCTCCAGCGTTTATCCCACCATCACTCTACGCGACCGACGCGTCTCCCAACTCCGAGGAAAGTTGCCTCCTGTCACCACGTACAATCCACCCCAACACCAGATTGAGCGCCTCAATTCCCAAACACATAACAATGGCACTTATTGTCGACAAGCATAGACCGAGGTCTCTCGATGCCCTCACATACCATTCAGAACTATCACAGCGCCTCCAGTCTCTCGTAAGGCCTCTCGTGAACGGGGACCTGCAACGGTTCCGGTGGCACCCTAACTGACAACCGTCTAGGCACAAAGCGGCGACTTCCCCCATCTTCTAGTCTACGGACCCTCTGGCGCTGGAAAAAAGACACGGATAGTAGCAACACTGAAAGAGTTATACGGCCCGGGCGTGGAGAAGATCAAGATCGACGCGCGAGTTTTCCAAACAACCAGTAACAAAAAGCTCGAGTTCAACATTGTCGCCTCAGTCTACCACCTCGAAATCACACCCTCTGACGTTGGAAACTATGATAGAGTAGTGGTTCAGGACCTATTGAAAGAAGTCGCGCAGACCCAACAGGTCGATCAGTCGGCGAGGCAAAAGTTCAAGGTCGTCGTCATCAATGAGGCCGATCAGCTCTCTCGGGATGCGCAGGCTGCGCTGCGACGCACAATGGAGAAATATTCACCCAATCTGAGGTTGATTCTCCTCGCAAACTCCACCGCCAACATCATTGCACCAATTCGCTCGAGAACGCTCCTTGTTCGAGTTGCTGCCCCGACACATGAAGAGATTTGCGACGTGCTAGCACAATCCGCAAAAAGGGAGAACTGGGAGGTAGTGAAGGGTCTACATCAGAGGATAGCGGTAGAGAGTGGTCGGAATTTGCGAAGGGCCTTGCTTATGTATGAAGCAGTCCATGCACAAAAGTACGTCCCTCCCATGAGGAAGCTGACAAGGGCAGTCGTTAACGCCGCTGTTTAGTGAAAAAGTCACGGAGAGCACCCCGATCCCGCCAGCAGACTGGGAAGCACTAATTGGGCAGATTGCCAAGGAAATTATCGATGAGCACACACCAGCAAGGATTCTGCAGGTCAGGTCAAAGCTCTACGATCTCTTGACGCACTGCATTCCACCAACGACCATTATCAAGACACTGACCTTCAAATTGCTCACCATGATTGACGATGGGCTAAAAGGTGAAGTGATTCAATGGTCTGCATTTATGAGCACCGCATCAAGACAGGTACAAAGGTTATTTTCCACCTGGAGGCGTTTGTGGCCAAGTTTATGAGAATCTTTGAGATGTACTTAATGAGCATGGACATGTGAATGGGAATGGATATCCGGCTTAAAGCCTTTCACTTGCTTTGGCACTATACTGATACACAGACCTGTTTCATTCAATTTCTTCCCGTGATGTTTTGCAAGTTCACTACCAGACGAAGCAAAATATGAGGCATGGGTGACTCTCATCCAAAGAATAACGGCACTTCGACAGCAAAATTGCAACAGGCTCTTTGGCATCTACAGATGGAGAGACTGATTCACAGAGTGGCCGAGAATATAAATTAAACCGACGAGCTGGTCTTGAGGATTGGTTCTTGAAGAACCATACAACCGCAAAACAATCTCCCGTACTGCTCGATTCTACCGGAAACAGAACCAACTTGAAAACTATTGAAATTTATGAAGAAAAGGGCTCACCAAGAACCGATATCAAAGCTAATAAAAGGAAAACAAGAAACCATACACTCCTCGGTATAAAAAAAGGTAGACGATTACTAAAATGCCTGGTTGGACTTGTATGGCCTGCGGCCATAAAGACAACGAGGGGCGTGACTGTCGGTATTGCGGCACGCGATCATCTAACACCAAGATTCTCAAGAAGATCAACCTGTCCAACCTGGATAGCAAGGATCCCAAACGTTACGGCCCAGACGGCCGGCCGGAGGGTAGCAAGGATACTTCTAAGAAGTAGAATTGCTAGGTCCTAAGCTTCAGAGGTTGAATTTGTTGCTGGAATTATATCGAGGGCATATGGAGTGATAGTTGTGTAGATGCCAGGGCCAACAACAGAGTTGAGCGCAGCTGGAGGAAGTTTCGGTAGTGACTTGTTTAGTTACATCGGATGAGGAATTGCGTAGTTGATGACTCTAGATAACGATGGCGAGATGGCCAACGAATAACTGTATTGGCCTCTATATCCTGTGTCAAGTTCATCTCTCGAATACCGTTCTCAAGTGACCGTAGAGACTAGTGAAATTGTTGTTAGGTAATTGACATTTATGTGCTCGACCTCATGGTGAATTCAGAGAATCAGGAAATAATTCCATGGGACTCCAACATATTAGAAAGGCACCAGATCACCATGTGCTATACTGACTTGGACAGTGGCACCAGTTTCCATCGTATCAATATTATGGAACTATGGCTTTTTTTTTGGAGCTACAAGGTTATGTTAAACGCGGTGTCACTTATTAGTGAATCTTGAATTAGAGAAAGGAGAACCTTGTGGTTGGGTATTGAAGAGCACGTGGCGACTTGTTAACAAATTTGCTATAGTGACCAACAGTGTTCAGTTACGGGACGGGAACCGCCGGGTGAGAATTGGTGACAATAAATGGATCGATAGAGCTCAGCTAGTTCGTGTTGGGAGGGGGCTAATCCGAGGGGGCTCCGCGTGTGGACGACAGAGCCTCATCTACATCTATGATACAATATAAACATGGTCGCAGTCAGCCGTGAGGCGTTGGTACCCCTGGTCCGTGGGGCCGGGGCCGGGGCCGAAGTTGCTGGCATCTCGGCATGAAGACGCGGACGAAAGGCGATGGCCTGCAGCCACTGAAATAGCGCAAATATTCTAAACTCTAGATAGGCCCAGTACTCCAAAGCTGCCGTCGAATCGATTGACGGAGAGAAAGGGAACAAAGGCGATGTAAAGCGTGCTCTCACCTTCCTGTTTCGTCTGGTGTGGTGTAATCCGTCGCCGTTGCTTCGAATACCTTGGCAACTACAGGAAAGAGAAAGACAGGAAAAGAAGCGCGAATAAGGTTATTTGCCACCTCAACACCACATGCACCCCATTGATACGAAGCTAGGCCGATGCAAGTGGTTGGTCGGGTTGGGGAACCTGGCAGGTGATGAAGTCTAGCTGGACTTGGCATCAACGCCATGCGGGGGACGACCTTGAACATGAACACATCGCAATCGTGAGTTAGTAGTCGCATCCGATATCATCCATGCCTGCCCTACCCCCTTTAGGCCCTCCGAAGAATGTTCTCGGCCATCTAGCTTTCCCGCCAGCCCGCTAATGTGAGGATGACCATTGGGTAGGGCTTCGGACTTGTTAATGGTCATAGTTTTCATTTGCGACACAAATTACAAACGATGTCCAGTGCGTCCAAGTATTTGACGGCATGTTGGGAGTGCGTAACTACGCTTCTACACATGTCGTTCGATACTTGACAGGTCATCGCAGGAGTAGTATTGCCGTGCTCACAGGTACCACGAAAGATGTTGAGGCACAAGTATCGCATCTCAAGGTCTTTTAGTGAGACATGATGGTATCCGCGTCGCATCGTGCCACATCCCGTTACCCCTCACTCAACCCCTCCAGATCTGCGTGCGTTGACCCTTGGTCTTTAATTTGTGCCTCTAGTTGTACGATAGGACTCGCTCGGCCTAATATGCTCACACGTAATAATTGTCAAGAGCCTTTGTGTTCTGAGTGATTATGGTGCTGGAAGGCTCTGTCGGATAAGTTGTTAGCTAACATACCCACTCTCCCATCAAAGAATGTGCTAGGAGATGTGTGGAGGAGGCGGGAGCGCAAGCCTAGGCAAGCTTAGGCAAGCTTGGCAACTATGTCAAGATCATCGTTGCTGGAGTTCTCTGTCGCGAGACTTGCAGGTTGTGGCTTGCAAGTAGGCCAGCAACTTGGCGTGCCGTCCAACCAAGATGTCACATTGTTCTTGTCTGTCCTCCATTCTGTCGATGGAACAAGCCAGGTGGGGGGGGGGAGACTGCACCTTGTGCCTTGGTGCAGCACTTCATGCAAGCGGACAATCCTCCATATTGTACTCCGTAGGTACCTAGATTGGCAACCTTTCACAGACGCAAGATAATGCTGCTGCTGCTCTGTCCTGTCTCTTCCTAAGACCAATGCTATGGTTCTTTTGCGTGACTCGCCGATTGATGGAAGGAGAGATCTCAAATACTACACTTGCTAGAGAGATGGGTACCTATGTACCCAACAACGCTTTGGCTGCCTGTCACCTTAGATTCAACGGCTTATCCCGTGCTGATAGGAACTGTCAGTCGTCCTGTCAGCGGCAGAATGGATAATTCTGAGCTATTTATTTCCTTTACTAACCCATACTGTTCTACAGACTATGCAAGATCATTTCGCATTAACATAACTCACACAGGGTCCTACAAGCGTGGCGTTTGCGCCATAATTGACATGAAGGCGAAATGTTAGGACGCCGTGTCTTGACAATTTCTCTATTCCATGTACTCCGTAGTCCGAGACGACTATTCTATTAATAAAACAGGAGGGCGTTTAGCATTGCTTCGAGAGTATGTATGTCATCCCCCCCCGAGTACTGGATAACTGGGTTGCTTGCTGTCCCTGTTGAGAAGAAGTCAGGAATAGGAAATGTTGGCCACCGACAGACTTCTACCTGTGCAGGACGGAGCATCTGGATGTGTACTCCGTACGCAGTGACTGGACACCACCTGAATTTGCGCTTATTACGTGCAAATTATCGACTGCGGCTAACAGCTAGCAAAATGGGGACTTGTCTGGACCCGGCTCATTCTCAAAGCCAGGCCGTGAGATTGGTCCGTGTTTCGGCTCAAATGTTCGGAGAAAAGGATCACGTCCTGTCTAGGTAAGGTACAAAGCCTTGCAGCACTATCAACACATAGCGGTGGGGGGCAGGGCCCAAAGTCTGAGCGCGGCATGTATCCGGCTGCCTGTATCGGACCTGCTAATGAACCACCTGGGTAGCTAGGTAACTTGCTATCATCAAAGAACAGCAACTGATAATACTTGTGGGATGATGATGCTGCCTTGAGCTTGAGACTCGGGTGCAATGCAACAGAACAAAACGCGCAAACAAGTGCACTTCAAAACAGCTAGAAGCGTACTTTATCAGCGGCACAATGAGCCGCGGATTCTATGGTGGCGGAACAGTGGTTTATGGAGTGAATACTCCGTACCTGTGATGAAATAAAATACTGCGAACTTGACCTGACGTAAATGGAGGGGAAGGGCAAGGTGACATCCCCCACTCCAGTTCATCGGTACAGGTAGGTACAGGTGCAGGTACCGACCGTCCCTCAAGGTGTCTAGGCTCCATTCCCGCCCATCCATTCCCCATCCATTCCCCCTCCATCCATCCATGCCGTCGTCAATTCGACAACGTAACAACCGAGTGTCACACCCACGACAAAACTCCATCCGTCCATTCGCCCATCCATGTACGACGTACCGAGTACTACTACGTAGGTACGTAAGAGCTGATACTAGTCACCAGTCGGCGCATTCTTAATTCCATCCTGGACCCGTCCAGATAACCTGACGCCTCCGTTCAAAAGAATCACGAGTCCCCGGCAACCTAACTGCAGCGACTCCCCCCTTGCCTCCCTTCTTTCTTCTCGTCGAGCTTCCATTTTCACGCCTCACATAGCTAACGTAACGCTCCAGCCCATCGGCGGCTGCAACAATATCGTACTTGAATCGACTCACTTGCTTCTTGAACCGTCGTTCTGCTTGCTTGACCTAGAAAAGCTACCCCGCATCCGCCTCACCAACGTTGCCCCGCGATACCTTGAATCCAGCTTCAGCTCAGCTCACAGGTCCAGCTGCAATATGGCCGAAGGACAGGAGAAGAAGGGCCCCGTCGTCCATGAGGCGCATACGGTCGACACCTTCCGTAAGTCCCTAGATATTCCATCGGAGAAAATGCCTTTTTGGAGCTTGCTGGAGACCTTCGCAATCCCTCCGAAGCCTAAAAGCGAGCATGAAAGTTAATAATGAGTGACTTACAGACCCCCCACAAAAGATGCTTGACAGTCAGTCGAATACCCTCCCCAATGAGAAGCTGTTGGAAGATGGTGAACAGCCTGTTCTGGCTATTGTTTCCAGCTGAATTCAGAAACCTGTCTTTCTCTCTCTCTCCCTCTTCCTTGTCTCTTACGGTCTTGTAAGGCTGTGAGCGCATGACAACCTTGTTCCATCAAAGCTAACTTCCATGTTTTTCTGCGGATAGAGCATCCTAGCAAACCTCATCTTGCAAGTAAGTAATACTATGAACACACGATCACTATTGCACGTCCTGGTCCCCTCAGTTGGAAAGGCCTCATCACAAACTACTCCTTGCACCCGATGGTTACTTTAGCCAGGCCGCTGTTTCTACAACGTGGTAGCACCAAAGGCCCACTTTGGGGGTTAGTCTGTGCACACCCCGGCCGCCACGGCAACTCCATCCTTCCGCTCAACCGAACCTCCAATGATCCCGCCCTAGATGCGCCTTGTTACCTGAATGCCGAACGCCGACCAAACAGAACAATGATGCTGACAAGATCTAAACAGACCTGGAAGAGTACCAGCAGCTATACAAGGAATCCATCACAGAGCCTACCAAATTCTGGGCAAGACAGGCCCGTGAGATGCTCACGTGGTCTCGCGATTTTCAGACTGTCTACAGTGGTTCTCTCCTCAATGGCGATAGCAAGTGGTTCGCAGAGGGCCAGCTTAACGCTTCTTACAACTGTATCGATCGCCATGCCTACAAGGACCCTGAGCGCGTTGCCATTATCTACGAGGCGGACGAGGCCGAAGACGGCCGTAATGTCACCTATAGTGAACTGCTTCGCGAGGTCTCTAAGACCGCTTGGGCCCTCAAGCAGATGGGTGTCCGCAAGGGTGACACAGTCGCCATCTACCTTCCCATGATTCCCGAGGCTATTGTTGCTATCCTCGCCTGCGTTCGAATCGGTGCTGTTCATTCCGTCGTCTTCGCTGGATTTTCCGCCGACTCCCTGCGTGATCGCGTCATCGACGCGAACTCCAAAGTCGTCATCACCACCGATGAAGGCAAGCGAGGTGGCAAGTTGATTGGCACCAAGAAGATCGTTGATGACGCGCTCAAGCAGTGCCCTGATGTTACAAACTGCCTCGTATTCCGACGCACAGGCGCTGATGTTCCTATGAAGGAGGGCCGAGATCTATGGTGGCACGAGGAGGTTGAGAAGTGGCCAAGCTACATTGCCCCTGAGCCCATGAACGCCGAAGACCCATTGTTCCTCCTATACACCTCTGGTTCGACTGGAAAGCCCAAGGGCGTTATGCACACAACTGCAGGTTACCTCCTGGGCTGCGCCTTGACTGGCAAGTACGTCTTCGACATCCACGACGGTGACCGATACTTCTGTGGCGGTGACGTTGGTTGGATTACTGGTCATTCGTATGTAGTCTATGCTCCTCTCCTCCTCGGTGTCTCTACCGTCGTCTTCGAGGGCACTCCCGCATACCCCAACTTCTCTCGATACTGGGACATCATCGACAAGCATAAGGTCACGCAATTTTACGTGGCCCCGACTGCGCTGCGTCTTCTCAAGCGAGCTGGTGACCAGCATGTACGAGGCGATATGAAGCACCTCCGAGTGCTCGGTTCAGTGGGTGAACCTATTGCTGCCGAGGTGTGGAAGTGGTATTATGAAATTGTCGGCAAAGAGGAGGCTCATGTTGTTGATGTAGGCGGCGACCCGCGAGTTTTCACTTGAGACAGAGATGCTGACAAGAAATGCAGACCTACTGGCAAACGGAGACTGGTTCAAACGTAATCACTCCCCTTGCTGGCGTTACACCAACGAAGCCTGGTAGTGCCTCATTGCCGTTCTTCGGCATTGAGCCCGCCATCGTCGATCCCGTCAGTGGCGAGGAGATTCATGGTAATGACGTTGAGGGCGTCCTTGCTTTCAAGCAGGCGTGGCCAAGCATGGCCCGCACCGTATATGGCGCTCACAAGCGGTACATGGATACTTACCTGAATGTTTATAAGGGCTACTACGTAAGATTCTCCAATACATGGGACCTTTTTGTTATTCTCTCGGTGTAAATCAATACTGACCAGCGTCTTTTTTATAGTTTACTGGCGACGGTGCCGGCCGAGACCACGAAGGCTTCTACTGGATTCGTGGCCGTGTTGACGACGTTGTTAACGTCAGTGGCCACCGCTTGTCCACAGCTGAAATCGAGGCGGCCCTGATCGAGCACTCCGCTGTCGCTGAAGCGGCTGTTGTCGGTGTCCAGGATGAGCTCACAGGTCAGGCAGTCAACGCCTTCGTTGCCATCAAGGATGGAAACGAGCCAAACGATGCCCTGCGCAAAGAGTTCATCATGCAAGTGCGCAAGAGTATCGGCCCTTTCGCTGCCCCTAAAGCCATCTATATCGTGCCTGATCTGCCCAAGACTCGAAGTGGCAAGATTATGCGTCGTATCCTAAGAAAGATTTTGGCCGGCGAGGAGGATCAGTTGGGAGATATCTCGACAGTAAGTTTTGTTTCACTAGCCTTCACTCGACCTTAGTCTGCACTTTCTTTCTTGACAACTTACTGACTCTCGATGTAGCTGTCCGATCCCAGCATTGTGGAAAAAATCATCCAAATCGTTCACGCGGCCAAGGCAAAATAAGTGAAGACGAGCGCATGAGAAGATAAGGAAGGGAGTGTAGACACTTCGATGATACAACTGTAGGGAGCCTGAACAGAACAGTGCCGAGAGCGGCGAGGAGTGATATGACAGCATATTGAGGTAAGCTTATCGTGATTCTAGGATGCCGGTTCTGGGATACGGACCAACCTATCTATGTTGGTAATGGCATGATTTTTCGCCGTGTGGTTGTAAATAGCAACTTGTTTTGGTAGTTTAAAAAATCGATGAATATTAGCTATCCATTGCACAATCAATTCTTCAAAAATTGTAATGTATTGCTGGATGCAAAGCATTAGGCATCTAAGAAAATTCCGTCTCAGAAGTGTGTTATGAGGCAAGAGTTATACATAGTGTTAAGTGACAATTCGTTTTTACTCGTCTCTAGAAGTTCGCTCATTTGTGGCTCCCTCGTCTTGCAAGGCTTTGCCGTTATTGGCTCTTGCTATGGGTGGGAGAGGGCTACGTTGTAACATGGTGGGCCAGTTGGCGTATTATAAGCTTAATGGAACAATATCAACGGATAAAGGTCGATCAATGGATAAGCTTTGAGACTAGATTTAAAGATGGATCTTAGAAATAAATGAACGCTCTCTGGAGATGGCGAGTGAGGATGTTCCGACCCGACCGAGCAAGTTGTAGCACGTACTTCTAATGTCGACATGCGACTATGATTAGTGTTCGGATACTTGAAACTACCTAGGTGATTACTAATGATATGCTGTCTACTAGTGAAGTGGACTTGGAAGTCGCTCTGTTATTTAATTAGGTGTCTGCTGTGAAACGCACATCCGACTCATCTAATTCAGGGGGTTGGCTAGCAGGCTCCCCCCTGGGCGCGGCATATCCTCATCAGTGTTCAACGTGGCAATGTGGCTGGCGCCTCACAGGTTTGAGACTAAAAGAGACGGCCCAGCACAGCAGAGACATACCTCTGCTAGCATAAACATACAAAAGTAGTTCTTTAGCATCTTCGATCATGTGACATATCTGCTCAAGGAATTGGTTGATGGTACGGATGTTCCAGAAGAGCCGGTTGAACAATCCGGATATACGGTAGGAAGGGAGCTGGATGTTAAGCATAGCCCCCTTGCCTATGCCTGGCTGGCTGGTGGGTTCTGGGGAGGTTTCTCTGTGCTGACTGATGTTACACTGTGGTGTTGGGTGTTGATTATTGGGTCATTGGCATGCAGCAGTTTTGCATTCCACATAGATTATTATTCGCTACGGAAGCAAGTCAACCGGGGCGACTAAATATATACTGCAGCACCGCCAAGGTGGAGGGGGATGGCGGTGCATGGTCACTGGACAGCGGACAAAGACCGGGCTGTGTCCTGCATGTATGTTTGCCTAGCGCACGGAGTACGAAGTAATTACGGAGTACTCGTATGACAATCATGGAAGGTCGAGGGAGTGTAGTACATGGCTATCGCGTCAGCAAACCCACCGCTAGAGACGACGGATTATTTTCCGAGAAGTAAAAATGAAAAGATGCCAAACCGTCATCTTCAGAGCTTGTCTCACCTGGATATGCTGGTCGGGCGCGCATAAGTTACAGGCATTGTATACGCTGCCAGCGGGGGATTAGAGTAGGGACAGCCAAGCCTCCCGTCGCACGGTTGGCGCCAACCAACAGCTAAAACAGTGGACCAGAGCGCTGTGAAAGGAAGGGGCACGTACTGCATACCTCCGTCAGCCCGGGAAGGCGAGCATCAGCATGTACAGCCACCCACCTACTCGATCTCTGGCCCCCCGTTTTCCAGAGTGTCAGTGGGTAGGCAATGCGCTGTTTGGCTCCTGGCCAACCAGTTAGCCAGTCAACCAGCGAGTCCTCAGTACATCGATTACTTCAGCTGGACTCTCTGCTCCGTACTGCTGGTATGTACGGGGAGTATGGGGCGCCTGTCAGAAACTTGCGCTCACCCCATTCGCACTATCCAGTCCTATTCAACGAGAACCGACTTCCCGCCATGCCCTCCGCCTCATTCCTGATCTTGAGCATCCAACAACAACAACCCCAATCCTCGATTGTCGCTTCTGCCATATTCACTTCGTGATCCCCTCGCTTTTTGTCTTTGGCTATTCTCTCTATTCCTAGTACTATTTTCTTTTCACTTTCTCATTGTCTCTCATCTGCGTGTTTCGAAACTTTCAGACATCTTCATCCAAACTCTCCGTCGGCTCCTCCTACCGACGCTTGGGACGATCGACGTATTTCATCAGGAATAAAAAAACCGTGCCTTGTTTTTTTTTATCAAGATATATGAATCAGAGGACTCGGATGGCCCGAACATAAAACTCCCCCTCGTATCGCAGCGCACCTCTTCCAGGTCCTACCTGGCCGTGTAGCTATGCTCATCGCTCCACGGTCCCTTGCGGCCGCATTCGCTAGTGCTGTGCTGCTCGCTCAATCATCGTTGGGTATGTATCCGTCATATCTTGTCTTTGCGTCTCATTATGAGTCCAGTGACTGACTGTAGGCGCTGGCGCCAACTTTTTATCCAGCTCATTCATTGGATCGAGACCCCATCGACTATGTTACTATCATTGGCAACGCCGCCATCAAAGCTCCTGCGCGTCGTGTACATTCGCACTCCAACTTCGACCTCACATTTACCCTTCACGATGGACAGCAAAAGATCCGATTAGCACTTGAACCGAACCATGACGTTATCCATGATGAACTCACAATATCCTACCTCGGCGACGACGGTGAGATTGTCCAAATAGAACCTATCGACAGGCGACAACATCGAGTATATCGGGGGCATTCATACGTGCAACGAGGGGCTGATGGTGACTGGTCGCGCGCCGGTTGGGCTAGGATCATGGTGCATAGGGATGGCGACGCTCCCATCTTTGACGGCGCTTTTCGCATCGACGGAGATAACCATCACATTCAATCTGGGAATCACTATTTTGCTCAGAGGCACGAAAAGGATCCCATGGTCAAGCTTCAGACCAGAGCCGAGGAGGTTATGATAGTATGGCGTGACTCAGATGTTATTTCCTCACGTCTCCACCGCTCTGAGTCGAAGCGCGACCAAGTCGAGCCAGATGGTTCATGCAAGGCCCATAGCCTCAACTTTAACAGCGTGTACGATGCTAAACTGTATAACAACAGTTCCTTATCAGGGGTCGATTCACGGTCACTTTTTGGCCGACAAAACATCGATGGGGGTGGCCAAGGTAGTGGGCGGCGGCGGCGTGAACCTGTTGGATTCCATCGGTTCAGTGGATGGCTGTCCAACCACCAGGAAGGTTGCGCTTCTCGGCATAGCCACTGACTGTTCATACGCGCAGGCGTTCGATAACCCGGAAGATATACAAAAGAATGTCATTAGCATGGTCAACAAAGCATCCGAAGTCTACGAGAGCACATTCAAAATCTCTCTCGGGCTCAAAAATATCACCGTCAGCAAGAAGGAATGCCCTGGAACACCCTCAAGCTCAGCGCCGTGGAATATCGGCTGTGTGAAGGGCACCGATATTGGTGACCGACTCAGCCTCTTCTCGGGCTGGCGTGGGCAATTCAAGGACGATCTTGCGTATTGGACCTTGCTCACGAACTGCAATACAGACAAGGACGGCAATCCAGACTCTGCCGTTGGGCTAGCCTGGCGTGGACAGCTTTGCCGCGTAGGATCAGCTTCTAATTCAGGTAGCGGCAGTGGGAACAACGAGACCATTGCCGGCACCAACGTAGTGGTGAAGAAGTCAACCGAATGGCAGATCTTCGCGCATGAATCGGGACATACGTTTGGTGCGGTTCACGACTGTGCGAGGGGGACTTGCCCATTCGACCCAGCCAAAGAGGTGTGCTGCCAGCTCAGTAAGAATAGTTGCGACGCTGAAGGGCAGTTCATTATGAACCCATCAACAGCCCCAGACATCTCCAAATTCTCACCTTGCAGCATCGGCAACATCTGCTCGGGCCTCAAAGCCAACATTGATGGGAAATGCCTGTCCGACAACAAGAATGTCGACATTATATCAGGCAATCAGTGCGGCAACGGCATCGTGGAAAAGGGAGAGGACTGCGACTGTGGCGGCGAAGCAGGTTGTAAAGACAACAAATGTTGTGACCCCAAAACCTGCAAATTTGTCAATGACGCAGTCTGCGACCCCACAAATGAGGACTGCTGTAACAACCAATGCAAGTTTGCGTCAACTTCGACCGTCTGCCGTCCCAGCACGGGATCATGTGATCCAGAAGAGAAATGTCCGGGAGACTCGGCGAGCTGTCCAGATGACAAGCACAAGAACGATGGAGACTCCTGCGGCGATAATGGGCTCCAGTGCGCGTCTGGGCAATGCACCTCGCGCGACCTGCAGTGCAAAATCATGGTCAGCAGTCAATCTGGCACAAACGACACTAGTGCCTGTTCTTCTCAGAGGAGTGCCTGCTTGGTCACTTGTCAAGCTCCTCGTAGCGGGTCCAACCAGTGCATTCAGTATAACCAGGATTTCTTGGACGGGACAAGCTGTGGTGCTGGTGGGCACTGCTTCAACGGGTTCTGCAATGGCAGTTCTGGGTGGAAGGAGTTTGTACAGTGGCTCAAAGATCATAAAAACATTGTGATCCCCGTTGGCTCTGTACTGGCTGCTCTGCTTGCGCTCTGTATTCTAAGCTCCCTCTATAAGTGCATACGACGGCGGATGCGACGGCGCCGGGTACCCAAGCCTCTATCATCTAACAGTGTATCGAGTTGGCCGTCGGTGCAAAGGCAAAATCAGGGGCAGTGGCAGGGACAAAACCAGGGGTGGCAAGGACAGGGTCAGGAACAATGGCAGCTTGATCATTTCCAAAACGATCAATGGCAGAGGGCAGATCAGTGGAATCAACCGCAAGTCCCACCCCCTCAGCCGACATTCAATGCTGGAGGCTACCCTCACCCAGGCACGCCAGATCAGCAAGGCAGGTGGAATCGTCCGGGTCCCGCGAGATATGCATGAGTGGCCACAGATGACGATGCAAATAAAGGAAAGCTCGTGCCTGCAAAGAAGAAAGAGGGGGATTGATTTTTCGGATAGTTTTCGGGATGGGGCATTTTTGCATGGATACGGCGTTGTCAATGGGTTTGAAGTGGACTTTTCTAGTCGTGATATCATTTATAGTCACCGTGATGATTAGCACGGCAGATGTGATAGGACCAGCATATACATGTTTATGATACCGTTTGTGGGAACCTATGGGCTGGAAGGCTACGCAAGGATGGCATTAGTACTTACTTAGTTGGACATATATGACCGTCTTGGTACACATAAAAACTTGGCTTATCTCTTGGAGACTTCTCATAATTGACCAGTCAACTTTGTCGTATCAGGAGTGCTACGAATCTCATGACGCCTGGCCAATCAGATAATTACGTCAAAATGAAGGAGAAACGGACGGCTAGACTCTGCAATTGGAAGATTCTATCCCTCATGCTCTCCGTCTTGCATCATCTCCTCTTCCTGCCTCTCTCATCGATTCCGTCGAGGTGTCCGTGTCTTGTGCTCCTGCACAGGCTGGTTGAAGCCGCAAAGCTCAGCCGTGTAGTGGAGCCGCTGGGCAGGGACGCTCTGTAACAAAGTCAGATGGGATACTCTCCTTTTTCCTGACGCTTGATACTGTCTCTAGCATGCTCCTCTCTCTCTGCTCCTCCTCCTCTTCTATCCTTGGCCCTGTGCTGATCCCCACAGGGAGGGCGGGGGAGACTCACATTTCCTTGAATCTGAGCCTGACGCGATAGCTCCTCCGGGCTATCCAACACGGCCATGGCACGGCCTCTCTTCTCGCGGTCGGCGAACGCCTCGACTTTTGGTCTGCGGAAATGTGAGCGCGGTTTCCACCTAACTGTCTGCAGCGACGCCATCATGGCAACGTACCCTCCCCTCCCAAGCCTGATAACGCCATCATCATCCTCCTCGTCCGTCTCGCTGCTCCCTTCCGTCGTGGAATAGGGGTTCTTGCCTCTCGCCTGTCGGTCGCGCATCTCGGGCGTGAAGGCATCGGCGGCGCTGCTGCTTCCGCTGCCGCTTCCGCCAACGCCGCTCTGGTGGAATTTGGACTTGTGTTGTGAGGGCGTTGACATTGTGGCTGTTGGGTGGGAGTGCTGTCTGGTTGCCTAGTTTGGTGTGGTAGCGCTTGCGTTTGGTGTATTTCTGGTCTTGGAGGGAAATGTGTGGTTTCGCTTTTCAAGGCTCGGGGTCTGCCAGGTCTATTCTGGTTCCGAATCGCTGCACGCTATATTCATCGTCTCTGAGAATACCGCGAAATCCGCTGTACAATGACTCAACAATCGTGCGTCGTCGCAATAAGCCAATTCGTTCAACCGCGTTGGCGATGACGATGATGAAGTAGCCAGAAAGAGCGGCAGGGCAACCGTCGCTGTAGCGCCACAAAAAAAGGGTCCAGTGCATGTCCACCCATTCATTTATAGCCGCGCCAAGGCTCCCTTGAAATGTGGGGGAGATGCACCAGGTGCGGGATCGGGATCATATCAGTTGGTAGGCAGCAGCTGAGTTCAGTTTTCGCCGTGGTGGAACTTGATCGTCGCTAGTACATGGTGGCCTGCAGGGAAACGCCGAGACAGGATGGAATGTCGAGTAACACAAGAGGATCAAGCAGACTACCAACTACAAGTCTGGATTGAGCCTGTTCACTACTATTGCGGTGGTTGCTGGATAGCGCTGTCTTGTGCGGTCTTATGCACAGCAGACTATGAGGCTTCTCCGTCCATTGCTCCCGTCAACATTAGTATGTGAGCATACCTACCTACCCTCGCTTCAATTTAACGTCCACTAATAAACTAAGACAAAACATTTATTTTCTTGAATAAAACCACAGGTGTGCAGGCATATTTGCATATATAGTACAGTATTCGAGACAAAAAGGAATCCTAGCGCCAGGTGCCCAGCCTTTATTTTCATCTCCTTTCTGGGAACACCATTCCATGTCCCATTCATCATGCAATGTGTCGCATGCCCAACTCCGTACGTCCTCTATCCATTTCATCGTTGATAAAATATAAAAAGAAATTGAAACGAAAGGAGCCTGTGTTACAGCTCTTGGCAGCTTATAATTGCCCAATAAAACCTGTGCGTCATACTCGGTGGAAGTGGTATACAAAAGGAGCAATGTGCGGGTGCGCGTCCCATTTCGTCAGCCAGAGGCTGCGTGATAGCCGATGGATATTTTCAGCCTCGTCAAAGAACTGGCTTTGCCCCATTTCGACAAGTTGCCATCGGGGACGTCTAAAGCGTCGGGCGTGTGATACAATGGACTGATGCCATGGATCTAGTCGAATTAGATCATTATGTCTCTTTTCGGACTTTTCTCGTCGTAGCCGCCTGGGCCCGTTGATGTCCATATCATCCCCGTTTAAATATGGATTGATCCTCCAGTTTCACCGCTCTCATCGGTCTCGTGGCTCACGGCTCATGGCCTGAAGTTGATGATCGCGAGCTATTCGTGTCAGCAACTCATGTCCTATTTCATAGACGGCTATCATGCTAGGAATTAAAATCAGGTGCAACTTACTCGACTGTTTGATCCATACGCTAACTTCTGCCCACTCAGATCCCAGCACAGGCAATGCTCGTCCTCTTCATCCGAGTCGGTCGTGCCCTTGGGACTCATCCACCCTGGGTGTGGCGGTCGGTTCCAGCTAGCCCGTGGCATCGAGTAGCTCCCAACTTTCCAGATCAAGACCTGCCTCGACGTGGCGCCAGCGATAAAAGCTCCATCGGGTGTGAATGCTAACCGAACGATAGGCAGGTCCATTGTGAGGAATCCACGGGCCTTGGATTCCGGTTTTCGAGCGTTCCAAATTAAGATAGCACAGTCATCACCGCCGGTAGCTATTAAGCGTTCGTCTTCGTCTGCAGAATCCGTTGCTGCCAGGTTTTGCCAGGCCATTGTGGTGATAGCTCCTTGATGAGCTGAGATTGATCTCCTCTCGCCCGATTCGTCCCAAAGCTACACATGGTGTTAATATACGAACTTATGCGGACTAACGAGGACAAAACCAAATCCAATACTTACATCTAGTGTTCCCTTATCGCTTGAGGTGGCTGCCAATTTAGACCGCCAGTCGAAGAGCACTTGTGTGAAGCTGTCATCGGCTTTCGTCTCAAACTTCCTCACTTGAGTAATCGAGGTCTCGGAACAAAGTAGACTCAGCATAGTATCGCCGCCGCACAACAGAAATTCGCTGTCGTTGGTCCAGGCGGCGTCCAGCGGGGTGGCGGCGATGTCGTGTCCGGGTACATGATAGGTCGAGGTGTTGCCAGATGTTGAGCAGTAGACCGTCACGAGAGCGCCCCCTTTGTCCGGTGATATTGCCAGGAGGGAGGTGTTCGCAGGGTTCCAGCTCAACTTCACAACCGGTGGCTCGGCCACTTCCATCGACTGGATATGAACACCTTCGGCAGACCAAACATTGACGGCAGCCTTGGCACCTGAGTCAGTGGCCACTGCAATTACCTTGCCGTCCGAGGCCCAGGATAGTGCCGTGACTGTAGTGGTACGCGGCGTATCTCGGTCCATGAGTGAGTGAGCGTGGGGAGACACGTGATCCTGGCCAGGCTCAGGTGCCGTAGCACGCGAAATCGTCCAAACACGGGCTAGCGCATCGGTTCCAGCAGCCGCCAACACTGACGGGTCAGTGGGGTTCCACTCGCATTGGAGTAAGATGGGAGCATTTTCAGAAGGCCCAGCTGGCGAGGGAGAAGGCGTGGTTTCGCGGCCCTGCGCTTGACCCTGTGCTTGGGCATCGTCCACCAGCCGAATGAAAGTCGTGTCAGGCGACAATTCTTCGACTTTGTCGATTTGAGTGCCCTGCTCTGGCCCGTCGGTATGTACCACAGGCGGCGGCACTGGCTCGCCCTCCAACGGGGACGGATAGGCGTTGTTGGAATCTTGGTGGTGAAGCTGCTGGTGGTGTTGATTTTGTGTCGGATGCTGGTCGAGGGTGTCGACGTCCATCGGCGTGGTGGTGGTGGTGTCGGTATTGGTAGTGGTGGTAGTGGGCGGCGGCGGCGGCTGCTGCAGCATCAGCCCCATTGTCGTAGCCATTGCTCAATCGCGGCCGCTTAGTTGGTGATCCATTCGGCAGCTGGGTTTGCGTCCGTTTCCGCGACATTTCCAAGTCTTCTGCATGCTGCATATCATGGTCGTCCTCTTCCTCCTCCACCTTTGCCTGTGGATGCGCACCGTCTAGCGGTCCAAAAATGCCCATTTGCAGCGCCTCCGGCACTGTGCTAGCATCATGAGGCAGCTGGATAGATACGTGGTCAATTACAATCCTCGAACGGCCGGCATGAAGCGGCTAGACAGCCTTCCCAAACCCAGGCAGAGCAATAGGGAAGGGGAAATACGCAGCAGACGTGAAGAACAGGGAAGGAAATTCGTACCTGGTTGCGCGCATGATCGCGTTCTAGGCCACAGTAGAGAAGACCTCTGTTCACGACAGAGACCAGTGCGTGGCCCTTGACATGGCGCGCAAAGTCCAAGTCTCGGTGAGGTTCCTTGACATGCCATTCCTTTTGAAATTTGGCGGCCGTCTCTCGGTAGTCTGCAAAGATTAGAATGGTTAGATGAGGCGGGAACGGGGTGGGGGAAGTTCGTGGATGACGGTTGCTACGTACTTCCTTCTAGCAAATATCTGCCGATCAAATTAGCAAAGACCCAGCGGACGGGGGACGCAGCGGCGCCGAAAAAAAAAAAAGTGAAGCACAAGTCAAAATCAGGCAAAGGATCCCTTAGGCCCTGATTGAAGACAAGGAGAATGAACAGCGCGTTGCGAGGGGCGGTGGCGGCGACGAACCTCCAGATGAGAAAGTTGACTCTGTCCGAGTCCAGAAATTCCTTGACGGTCATGGTACCAAGGCGCGCGCGCCGCAGGGGGCGGCAGTGTCACGGCGGTCGGCACAGGCGCGGACTGCGGGAGCTGGAAGTTGCAAATGGACTCGTAGATGAGCCTCCAGGGCGTCGGCGGTAGGTTGAGCAAACAGAAGCGGTTGAAGCTGGTCGCAGGTCGTTCCAGATGTGAGCGGGAGGGAGGGAGTGGAGGTGAGCGATGAGTGTTGAGAGTGAGTGGGCAGGGCAAGTGAGTGAGTGAAGATCCGAGAGAGATGAAATCAGAACCGCCATCTCGTGGTGTCCCCGGGGGGAGGTACCTCCTGCAGTAGGGGAGAACCTGGTACTTCCCTCAGGTACCTCAACCCACCAGGCCGTAGTCTGTGGCCTGAAAGTTCGTAGATGCGGTGCTCTGTGAAAGTACCCCACACAAAAAGTACTATACGATGCGTGTCTCGCTGTCTAGGAGGGCCAGTACATACAAGTACCAGCAGTACTTTCACCACTAAGCATGTACCTTGTTGATAGAATGACTTACTTTGTTGCGCTAAGAACTCCCGCCTTGTCTGGGGTGGAGCCAGAAAATGCTACTGGGCTGGACAGGTGGGCTCGTGGCTCCATGGGGCAAGATGGACGGGGATTTGTTGTTTGTACGGAGTAGTACCCATACGGAGGGCGAAGTACGTACTATGCCTACCAAGAGCGACACTCCATGCCTAAGGTACGTTAGCTCCAGGCGTTCCCGGATGTACCTACGTATCTGCTGTAGTGTTGGCATGACAGGGTATTAACGAACAATAGAAGAACCAAGCAGGAAGGAGAGGGAAAATTAGTAGATCCCCCCAAGCTCCAAACTCTGTAGCAAGTCGCTAGCTACGGTTAGGCGCATTAACGTACAACAGGCTGGTTTGCGAAATCTACACCAAGTCCAGACCTTAATTTAGTAGCATCGGTGAAGTTCTCCACGGCCACTCCTGCGATTCTGCACACTACCAGGGCCAGAAACAACCCCATAAACTGGAAGCGGACTACACAAGTGGTGCGTGCCAACGGTACCATAATCTCAGACACAACGGACAGGGCAGCCACTGACTGCTCTGGCTCTGGGACCCGCCTGGTCTGCTGCTGAATGGACAGCGCACGATGAGTGCTAGATTAGCAGCCTCTTTCTGGTCGGTGGCCCTCTAGCCTCCGCCTTGTGCATGGCGCTCCAGCGGGAGTCACGCAGTCGTGCCGCAACACCCTTGGCTAAAGGGGGCAGGCCGCAGGCGGCTGCTCCAATCTCTAAACCAGGGGGGCTACTTTCTTTTGGGGCACGGACAGGCGGACTAACAATTAAATGTACCCAAGCCAGCAAGAAAGCACTGGGCAACGCCAACAGTTCTCTCTCTTTCATAACTCAATGGACAGCTCGCCCACACAACACCCACAAATAAATAGCCCCTTTCTATCTCTACACGAATGCCTTGGTGGGTGATAGTTAGTAGGTGCCCGTACGAAGGAAGCACTTGTTCATATGGTGGCAGAGAACCTGGTGAATCAATGGCTATACGTCATGCCTACCAAACGACGGTTCGCGGAATTGAAGAAGCGATTCCAGCAGCTCTCCACAAATCTACCAACGAATATTTCCACATCATGAAAGTCTTCAGTACGAGCTTTAACGAAGTACGCACTCCGCACCCAGCCGAGCCAGCTTTCCACTTTTCACTTCAATGTCTGTACCGAAGCGCTGAGATCCCCCTGCAGCATGCTCTGTACCTGGTACGTGCTAGGGTCCAACGGGTGGTCCCCATGTCGACCATCACCACCAGCCATAAAAAGCCCTGATTGATGATGGGACGCAAATTCCGATTTCGTGGGTCCCTTGGGGCTGGGGTCCTGGTTCGTCATCAAACCTCAAAGTCTTCCGCCCAGTTTGAACCACGAGACCCTCTCAAATTTGCCAAAGTCATCCGCGGGCAATAGGCTCAATCATCAATCAATATCTGTGCTGGCGGAGGGTGGTATTTAGCATCGCCTGTTCTAGATGGACTTGATACACATCATAGGCGGTGAAATTCAAGCACCGAGGGCCTACGCCGAAACAACAGCCCGTACTCGCCCCTTCCCCATCATGGTCAGCTCAGCAAAATGCCACTGAACTGTTGACAGTGAAAACCGTGCGAGTCGGAGGGGTGGTGCGGGGATTGGCCTTTACAGCGGACCAGAGCAGTCCTGCAACACATTCTAGTACAGCTTGTAACCACTGCATTCAATCAGTCGAATAAGTAAGAAGGCAGTTCTGAAGCCCACTCCTTACTCGGCAAACCAAATGTTCCCAACGAAACAGATTTGGACATGTTTGCATAATGCCCCACCCACAAGACTGCGCGGTCTGCTCGAAACCACTTCCCTCGGCCCCGCCAGCCAACTGTTCAACTGACGTATCGTTGTGCTGTATCTTGTACAAGTACTTGCAAGCTGCCACACTTGACCTTTTGGTCACCATTATGCCAAACGACCGTAGCCATCCACTCGCATCTGAGACTGGTGCAGATCCGTAGCAAATGGGTGCATGTCACACCACAGAGTGCAGACCGAGGGGCAGCACGTATCCTGTTGCATGTGGGAGTTAAGCTGAGAGTCTGTGGTGGCTTCGGAGATACAGCGACCTTGACCGCAATCGTTGCACTTCGAATGCATCGACAGCAGCTTAGATGATGCCTTAAATTATTTTTAAGAGCGCAACTTATCTAATAATATGGCCTGGCAAAGCATTCGAATGAGTAAGGTACCTACGTATCCGTTAGTTCTAGTTTCAAAAGGGACGAGTTGACTCGACACGCGGCGTAAAATGCAAAAGGGGGACGCGCGAGCTGACTGCAGCGAGTCTAGCCAACCAGAGACACCCATCCATCCATGACCTGCAAACTGGTTGCACGCTTTGACATGGGCTAGTATTTCAGATGGGGGGGCTCAGCAAACTGCAAAGATAACCAACCAAGCGTACTCCGTACATGCCGCGTACATTGGCTGTAGCGTGCTTACAGGGATTGATAGCCGCTCCGGTTGCGATTTGCCCTGGTTCCAGAACAGGGATGTAGCCCGTGCAGATTGTGCCTTGCAACGGTTGATGATGGGTTTCAGCAAATCCTTTGACGAGTCGGCTGGTTCATGGCATAGTAGATAACCAACTAGATCTGCTGCCTCTAAAGCTAACAAGGCAAGTAAGACTATTCCTTTGGGTACCCAAAGGCTCCAGCATGGTATTCTACCAAGTGTTTGTATCTTAACAGTAACCCCGTTTGCCACGAAAAAAAAAAAAAGGTACCAATGAGATAATAAACCTATGGACTACTTAGCTCATACACAGTTGGTAAACACTGATGTACCACTAATATCGTGGGCTTTGATTCGTAGTAATCCATGTTATGTACATCACTCACTAGTCACTACAGCTGTCTAGTAGTCGAAGAATGTATGACGCTTTCCATCCAACCAACAAGAAGTCAACCAACCTAGTGGTGGCCGGGGTGACGTGAGAGCTGATTCGCAATTGCTATTTTTAAGGCTAAAAGAGTATGTGTTTTATTCCCTGCCGTGTATTCCAAGGAGCGTCAAGTGTCTGAGTGTTTAATATCAAGCAGTGCGTAGTGTACCACAGCAGTGCAATCATTTCCGGCGGATACAATACGGTGATAGTCCGACTCGCGACATTATCGATCATGGATGTCGTCATTTATTATTGACGTTTTGATCTAAGCTGTTGTGTGTCATCACGGACGCCATGGGACACGTGGCAGCCAGCCCACCACGTCCAAGTAAAAATAATTTACCTCTCCCTTTAAAATCATTCATGAGATAGCAGTAATATGCTTCGGTTTTTAATGGATAAATATGCCAGGCACAGGTGCGTGTAAACGCTGGTTTTGACGAAACTTCAATATTAGTTCTAGGAGATCCCAATGTGGCGTTTCTGCCTGAGGCTACAAACTCCAACGTAGCTCGTAGACGAATCAGAGGGCTGTAGGTCCGTGCTTCTCATTAGTTGAGGCAGGCGCGACCCATACCTGTGGTGATAGGAGAGCCAGGAGCAAAAAACTCCACGCGAACAGACAAGCTTTCCGCCAAACGAGACGCTCGCCTTCTTCCCTTGGCTCCCTGAAACTTGTGATAGCCTCATACCTCTCAACCTTACTATCATGGCCCCACGAATCAACATCCCTCCCGTCACCCGTGTCCTCCTCATCGTGCTTCTATTCCAGTCCATCCTCAGCGCCGCCATCCGGTATCGACAATGGAGCGAACACGCCGAAATCGTCATCCCTTATTTGACACTCATTCCGCAGCTCTCTCTGATATATCCTTGGACTTTCCTCACCTGCACACTCGTTGAGAGTAACGTCTTCACCTTCAGCATTGCTGGCGCGACAATATTCTATGGTGGCCGGTATCTCGAGAGAGCCTGGTCTTCAGCCGACCTGGCCAAGTTCTTGGTGCTCGTCTCACTGGTGCCCAACGTCTTGACCTTCTTGGCCATGGTCTTCTTCTTTACTTTGACAGGAAGCGAACGGTGGACGTAGGTTACCATGTCCTGCTATGACCGTCCTGTGATTATTGCTGACCAAGGTGTTATCAGTCTTTCCGTTATCGCGGGAACCATCCCCATTCAGATCTCTTTCCTCGTCGCATTCAGCCAGCTCGTCCCGGCGCATACCGTTACACTGTTCCGAGGTATCCTATCGCTACGAGTTCCCCGATTTCCTCTACTTTATATCAGCATCGTGACTATTTTGTCACTCACCCCGCTCCTGTCACGGGCTGCTGTCTGGCTGGCTTTGTTCGGCTTCGTTACGAGCTGGACCTATTTGCGCTTCTATAAGGCTGTTTTTCCCGACCTTGACGCTTCACAACCGTCCTCCCTTCGTGGCGATGCCAGCGAAACCTTCGCATTTGCCGAATTCTTCCCGGCTGCAGTCAAGCCTCTGGTGGCTCAGATTTCCGACCAGGTTTTCAATGCCCTTGTAGTCATACGCCTATGCACGCCATTTTCAGCTCATTCGTCGTCTCGCGGTGACAGCTCGCTCCAGCGCGGTACGCCAGGAAGCGCACGAGCAGAGGCCGAGAGGAGGAGAGCAATTGCATTGAAGGCACTGGATCAAAGGCTGAACGCTGCGACGGCTAACGCGCCACGAGGGTTTTCGCAAGCCCCAGCACAGCCGACAGGACCGACAGTGCAGACACAGCCTCAGTCGAACACCCAGACAGCCATGTAATCTCAACCAGGTCCATTGCTAGGCGAGACAAGTTCGACCCAGACCACGGGAACTCTGATAAGAACTAAGTTCTTGTGGGAGAAGTAGCGGGCTGATGTGGTGTAGGATATGTTATAGCATAGCGTCCATGAGCGAGTTGGTTTCGTTTTCATGGTGAAATCTTGTGCAATATTTAGTCACCGCAAGATTTTAGTGATAGAGGAGTAATGGGTGTGACTACGCGACAGCGAGAGAGGAATATTGGCATGGCGTTTATTACGTTTATAGTGGAATAAAATACATGAAGAACAACAACTCTGTTGGCGATAGGGTACAACATGAAGTGTATGCTCGATCAGTCAGTTCTTTCACATGTGCCTAGTAGATCCGTCGTGATATTGTTGATATGTGCTACAGGGTAGTTGTGGATTGACAGGACCAAAATGATCAGGACTGCTTGCTAATGCATGCCAAGGCTCTACCAGCAGTGTATGATGCCAAGTGCCTTTTTCATTCATATATTAACTAGAGTTGATACTTATATAGCTTTGGTTTGTATCTGTATGGTAGGGAGAGAAAACTGGCTACAGAAATAGCGAGTTTTACCTTGGTGATTTAACCAGTCATCAACCGAGTCAGAAGCACAACGTAGCACCGCAACCGGACAACGAGCTCTAGCCATGGGTTACTAATGAAGTAAGCCCAAGTCCTGCGCTTGGGGAGGAACAAGGAAAGTATAAAGCAGAGGATTGATGTGAAGGTTATCCCATTTTCGGGAGCCCAAAACGGAACCGCCGATAAGGTCATGATAATGGCAGGGGTGTATCTTTTGCGCCCTTTCCTCGTTAGGTGAAGTCCATTCACACCCGTGTCGTGCTCAAGCCTCAATCTTAAGAGCCTCATATACGAATAAAGATATGTTACTAGGCTGTACTAGTACTATTGCCATGACCCAATGACTACTGTAAAGCAGTAGCAACCTCACAGAGGTGCATTGTGAATTATGTGCTCAACGCATGACCGTCTTTACTACTTCGTGTCTACTCTGTACCGCGACATGCGTGATGTAGGCATGTTAGATCAGTGGCTGGAACGTGGTGGGGAGCAGATGTGGATCCTAGGTCCATTCATACTGACGTGTTTTTGCTTGCCTGTAGGAACTACGGAGTACTCAGTACTTTGTAGGGTGGCAAGGCGGGCAGTTTATTGCTCGACATTGTTGTTGCTCCACCTGTGAGTAGCCGGCCAAAAAGTCAAAGGGAGTGCTAAGGAACCTTAGCAAGATGTAGCGTTTTGTCTTCGCTGAAGATTGCGCTGTCTTTGATACGAAATTGAAAGCTCTCCAGATAATTTTCCGTCTACTGCAGGCTAGCGACCGTATCTGGTACTATCTGATGATCCATCATAGAGTGTATGGAGTATTTAATATCCAGATTCGCAGCGTCTTGACACCCCGTCTGCCTCGGTCGATTGAAGAGCATGCTCACTGGGCGAGGGGCACGTGATCATCTGGGAACGATGGATGGCGCTCGTGGCGCGCTGAGGGATGTGGCTTACTGTTCCGTCAAGTGGCTGAGTCAACCGACAAGACGGCTTGCTGGTCAAAGACAGCTGGAAATACTTGATACCTCAATACTCATATCGTGCCTTGTCAAGGGGCCAAGGACGATGAGCAGAGCCCACTAAAGCTATGCATGCGAACGAGGGATCTCCATCGAAACGACAGTCACCAGATATAACTCTTAGACGTGCACAGCATCCCATCGCACCTATTGAATGCAGAACAATCGTGCAAGAACACCCGCGTTGTAATGTGTAACTCAGCGTGCTCGGTCGCGAGTGTGCTGTAACGCTGTAGTATGTGCTGCTTGTCACCCTGCTGTTGTGGCACAAACTGAGATCGCACATGCCCGTAGCTCGTTATCTCACGCATAAGTGTCCAGCCGCAGGTCTACCTGGCGGAAGCACATGCATACGGAGTACAAATACGTACGTCCCACCACCAGTTAGTTGTCCCTGGTCTGAAGGGTTGCAGGTACCTACTGCTGTGGCTGGCAGCCGGTCCAGTGGCCCCCCGTCGAAGGTTTCAAGGGACACTGGACGTAGGTTGTTGCCCCTAGTCTGACGGAAATAACTGCCTCGCTTTAGAGCACTGATGCCTTCTTTGCTGTCGCTCAGGGTCTTAGTTAGGTTGCGTAGGAATTATGTAGCTAAGACTCGAACCGATTAGATTCTTGGCTGGATATGCAGTGCTCTGCAGCGCCTAGATGTCCAGAAATGGAACCTTTTCCTTCGATATCTAGGATGAGTGGCCGAAGCCACGGGAGGGTTGGAAGGAGGACAAAGGCGGGGAAGAAATGGAATAGTACGTACACACCATTCCATACGTGGCTGGCGGATAGAGGGCATTTGGCGGACGGGTACCAAGTAGGCAGACAGAAACAACAGGGCAGATGCGCGATGGGGTGGCACGGACGTACGAAGATGGAATATGTGCAATTTTGATGTCTCTCCTAGTCTGTAGCTCAGGGTCAGCCGGGTAGCAGGACTAGGTATGTAAGAAAAGGAAGGGTAATAGAGCGAGCGGGTGGGTGTTCATGGCATCGACATGATGCCGACATTGTGTTGCCCACGCCTTGTGCTTCCCTCGATGCACAGGAGAGAACGTGGCATGCTGGGAGATCGTGCTGTGCTCACTAATCCCGTGCCACAATGGTTGCTTTGCCTCGATGCCTTCACCACTGTACTGAGAGAAAACTTGGAGTTTGCCGATTTGAGTACACCACAGATCTATCTAGGAATTGATGAGCTTTCAATCGAGGCAGCAGGACACGGCATCGCATCAGGGATGGATTAAACTTGATGCCACCAAAGCCGACTGGGGCTACCTAGAGACTTGAGTGGCGACATATGCAGGAAGGACGTGTGGGTATCATGTGTGGATGTTTTGAGCTGTGGTGGAGGTGATGAGTTGGTGCAGTGTTTTTTCTTTTGCCTGGTGGCGAGCGGCTGCTGTGGGTTGAAGGCGCCTCAACGCCGCCGAGAAGAGTCCAGCAGATGAACCAGATCCATCGGAGGCTTGGATGTGGCACGTCAGTCCATGTCTTGGCGACTCAGGAGAGCCCCAGCAGGGGTTTGATGGGAAAAAGCCACTCTGCGTACCGGGTACTATGAATGTGGTAATTCGCACCGGGGGGTGGGATTGAAGGGGAGGGGGAGCGCCAGAGCGGAGCCAGACCCAGGCTGCTGCAAGTGGAACAGGCGATTCCTCCTAGTGCTCCGTGCCTACTCCATCACTACGTAGTTGAGAAGGAAAGGAAGGTTGGATGGGACGAGAGGAGAACGGGGTGGGGGTGTGTGTGTGCCGGGGGTTGTGATGTTGTCTTGGCCTTGTCTTAGCATCTCCTATTAATCACGGTTGGTTTGGCTCTGGGTGGATGTAAGACGAAGGAGGCTAGAGCTAGGAGGGTGGTGGCCTGTAGGGCGGGGCGTGAGTTGTTTTTGGGCGGGGTGTGCAAGCTGGCTGTGTGTGGAGGCTAGTGCGCACTAATACCGGTTGACCTAGCACTCACTCCACCCACTGAGGCAGGCACAGCACAGCACAGCACGGAGCTCTGGCAGTACGTACTGCATGTCACAGTGGCTTGAGGGCAAGGGTGTGTGGTCCAGCTCGGAAGGCCAACAATGCGGCGGCGACGGCGGTGACAAAGAGTTCGAGCCTAGCACTACCTGGCCCAACCGAAGACGCCAATGCGGAAGAGGGAGAATGTGGGAATAAGAAGAGCAATTAGAGGAAAGTGCTCCAGACTTCTGATCAAGCGGGTTGTAACTAGGTAGGTACCGATGTACGGAGCAGACTTGCCTGGCATTGTGGACCCCTTTATGACAGATTGACGCGCTAATATGTCGGGAACAGATCGCAGCCTCGACGAGAAGAATGCCAGCCGTAAAATCCAGCTGAGACGGATACATCGCACTTTGTACACTGGTAATGAGGCAACCTGTTTCACTTTCCCCGTCTGTAGGATTGACTCACTTAGCGCAGACCGGACTGCACATGTGTCCTCCCCACACAGACGCCATTTTCAGTGATGTACGGAGTAGAATGGAGCTGTTTACGGAGTACAATCGCTGCCATTGGCTGGCTTGCCTCATGCCTCCTCAGACGTAATCTGGGTTGCTCTGGTGCTGTTCAGGCGTCAATCTCAACATCAACAAGGTTCGATTAGACGCGCAATGTGGAATCCACGGCCACAAACATCTGCCAAATTGCTCGGAATCGGGACAACGATTGCTTGCTTTGAGTGCGCCGTTCTTATTTCTCATGTGAAAGAACGGAAGCCTTTTGACTGGCGCTCTTTCTCTGGATCCTGTTTGGCAGTCCAGAAGCACTCTTCTGCGAATAACCCTCACTTGGCCCATGAGCCATTCCAATCTAGCAATCACTTGGACGCAATGCGTAGGAACAGCTTTCTGGGCTTCAGCAGAAGGGTGATCTCATGTCCTGTATAGCTGAGGATGCTGCTTTTGCATACCTAAGCCCCCGGGATTGATGTAAACACTGACGCTTGCCCTGTGATGTTAACAAACGTCCTCGTCAATCAACAACTTGATATTTCTAATGTCGGGTTCAAGGCTATTATTATAATAACAAAACTAAATAGTCTAGAGCTGGATTATTAATTGACTTGCTGTTCTTTGCTCTCTTTTCTTTGCCCCCCATACGCGCTACGTAAGTCATACTCTGTAGCCGCTATTGCGATGACTCATGCTAATCGAGATTCTGTTGTTTGCTTGCCGAAAATGATGTCCTGCAGTATTTCTCTCTTGTGGCTTTCGTTTATGGGCAATCCATGCTCTAAGGCAGCGTCGCTTGGGCCAAACGCTGACTGATCAATCTATGGCAACCGCATAACTTGAAACCAAACGTAGCTGTTTGTTCGATGTACCCCACGAGGTCGCGGGTTGTTTCACAATCTAGCCATGTCGTACAGAGCAAGGTGGCTCAAACAAGACCTTGAGAGGCATCTCATTATTCCTCGTCTGAAGGGATTCGCAAGAGTTCAAGTGTAACAGAGAAGCCGCGGTGGCCTGCCTCTGAAGTATCTCTGCGGCTGGAAAAACGCAGGCTTTGCGTTGTACTATAATAAGCATAGAGAGTCTATCATCGTCGCAGGCAACATGCACTCCAAGTTTGCGTTTCATGTTGGCTTACGAAATCTGCTGCAGGCGTTTTCTTTTTTCTTTTTGCTAGATATTAGCTTGGGGGCTTTTATTATTGTTCAAGTACAGTGTAGGAGGTACTCCGTATCTCGTACAATCGTTGTCTTTGCTCAGAACCTGCCACTAGCTCTTACTAGTGATGCGCGATTCATAGCCGATACGTAGGTGTAGTAATTCCAGCAACTTTGAAACATCTGAGTAACGACGCCGCAGAGTGTCTTGAAAGAGTATTTTCTGGCTCTTGCATAACAAAGGGGATACATGAGATCGCATGAGGTTGTCCCTACTGATACTTTGCTGTGATGGACGAGTATCGTTAGATGAAGATTCTATGTCATTGTTTTTCTGGGGTACCGTGTACTTGATCGGTGCGTATAAATTAGTACCAATACGAAGTAGCAGGAACCTGAAGACTTGCGTGTGCTGTTCGTAGGTGGCTGGGACATCTACTTTGGAGAGACAACAAGCGCGAAGAAATTGCCCCGTCATCTTTGAGGGAACAAGTCTCTGTGCGTCAGACCGGAATATGTTTAGCGCTGCAGCACTTCGTACTGTATGTAGTCCTAGGAATACTAAGCACTTCGAAGTAGCATCTCCATTCGCCCTTCACAGCTCCAAAATCTGTATTCTGGCTCGAAGAGACCGATATGTATGGTGTTTCTGGCAAAACGAGATTCATTCATCTTCACTTTTGCGTAATTTGCCATTGTCCACGTGCCGTAATACTCCATAAAATGCCAGTGAATGTAGCAAATGCACAGAGTCAGGCAGCCAGCCTCATTGTCAGGTGTGCGCCGCTGTGCCGGTAGTTTCCATGGGTCACGCATTCACTCACTTGATATCTGGGCACAAAAAAGAACTGGGACTAGAACCAGTCCCGGGGCAACAGCCCGTCAGCGACACCCCGAGCCTCCAAGTGCCCCACACCCTAAACCCATTCCCTCTTGCTGGAGGATGCATGCCAGGCGTTATGTAGCTTGTACGCATCCCCAGTACTGTACTGGGGCTCAGAGGATATGTAGATAGTACCTAATTACTATGGACTGAAAGTTACGTACCACACATCCACATTACCAGGGGACCCCATCCCCACTCGGCAGGGCAGAGGGCCCGAGGCGCAAATAGAGCTGGACTGTAGGTGCATGGGTGGTGTCCCCGCCCAGCTTCGCCGCTGCACGCCGGTGTGTACATAAAACGCGCCCGTTCCCTAACCTTCCCTCCCAAACTCATGGGTAAGGGTAGTTTGCAACCAGCAGCACAGGTCTTCCTCCACCACACGGTCTCTCCCCAACTACCCGTTTTCTTCTCCTCCCCCCATTTTGGATCTGGATACGGCCTCATCGACGCAGGCGTGACCGAGAAGATCTCTGCAACAAGAGCCGCTCATCCATCGCGACCCTCGACTGTGATTATTTTCAACGCACTGGCGGCTCTGCCCGCCATTATCCCCTTTTTTCCCCTTTTCCGCCGTGTGTCCTGTCGGCTTGGCCGACGCCGTTTTTATCATTTCATGCGCCTGACGCCATCGTCAAGTTTGTAACTTTGAATCGTTGAACACGACCCTTTAGTCGAAGCCCGTGGCTGTGCAATTCACGGATCATCGTGTAGTATCATACCTGCGCCATCTATTGTCTACGCATACGAATATTTCGGCTGCCGTCGATAGATCGCTGTCGGTTCCTGCGCCATGGCGAACCACCACCCATCTCCTACTATGTTGCAGATGCAGCAGCAGCAGCAACAACAGCAACAACAACAGCAACAACAGCAGCAACAACAGCAACAGCAACACCAAGCGCAAGTCGCGCCGCCTCCAAATGTGCCGCCTGGCCATTTCACCCCGTCGCACCAGGTTGCGGCGATGAACGAGGCCGTGTGGATGCAAATCGGTATGTGTTGTTCTTGAATACTTCGTCTTCAGAGTACTTACCATGTTTCCAGGGAGCTTTTCTGAACTCTTGCGCATCCCGGACGAGGCCATGCATGCCTATGAGCGTGCCTTACAAGCCAACCCTAATTCCACCCAAGCCATGAGCTCCATTGGCATGTTGCTCAAAGGACGCGAAGCTTTTGAGAAGGCTCTTGAGTTCTTTCGAGCCATTGTCCAGCTCGATCAAAACAACGGCGAAGCCTGGGGCAATCTTGGTATGAGCTTGAGTGTCCTGAAACATGACACGAGTTATATTCTAATGTGTGATAGGCCATTGCTATCTAATGACTGAGAACCTTCAAAAAGCTTATGATGCATATCAGCAAGCACTGGTGAATCTCAGAGACCCCAAGGTTGGTAAAGAGCCCAGTTGAAAGGCCTTCAGAGCGCTGATGATTCCAGGACCCTATGCTTTGGTACGGTATTGGTATATTGTACGACCGTTATGGGAGCTATGACTATGCCGAGGAAGCCTTTTCACAGGTTATGCAAATTCAACCTGATTTCGAGAAGGCAAATGAAATATACTTTCGCTTGGGTATAATATACAAGCAACAGTCCAAATTCAACCAAAGTCTCGAGGTTCGTTAACTCTCGGTAGAACGCTGGACACCTACTAACTTCGCATCACAGTGCTTCAAGTATATTGTCAACTCTCCCCCAGGACCTTTGACCCAAGAGGATATATGGTTTCAAGTCGGCCATGTCCACGAGCAACAGAAGGACGTAAGTATTTCACACCGCGGCAACTTTGAGTTATTTGGGGCTAACATTTCCTCAAGTTCGATAGTGCCAAGGCCGCGTACCAGCGAGTTCTCGATCACTCTCCCAATCATGCCAAGGTTCTTCAGCAGCTAGGATGGCTACACCACCAACAAAGTAACGCTTATGAAACTCAAGACCGGGCTATACAATATTTAGAAAAATCTGTTGGGGCTGGTAGGTTTCATTGAGGTTGGCGGTTGCTTATACAGTCTAAAGCTAACAAACCCGCAGATAACCAAGATGCTCAGAGTTGGTATCTCCTCGGACGTTGCTACATGTCGCAGCAGAAGTATCCCAAGGCCTATGAGGCTTACCAGCAGGCTGTCTACCGGGACGGCAAGAACCCGACGTTCTGGTGCTCTATCGGTGTTCTATATTACCAGATCAACCAGTACCGCGATGCACTTGACGCATACTCTCGTGCCATTCGATTGAATCCCTACATATCTGAGGTCTGGTATGACCTTGGAACCTTGGTACGCTGGCACATTCGTGAACACTAGTATTTATCTTGGGCTTCTGCTAATCCACACTTAGTACGAGTCTTGCAACAATCAGATTGCTGATGCGCTTGATGCGTATCAGAGGGCTGCCGAGCTTGACCCTGGAAACCCTCATATCAAGGCTCGCCTTCAGCTTCTCCGGTCTGGTGGTAGCAACGGAGGGCCTCCTCCAGCACCTCAGCCAGCAGATGTCCACCCACAAGCCTATCAAGCTGCAGGTCCTGTTGGTCCTCAATGGGGAGGTTCAACACAGCCACCACCTGCTGGTGGTCCTCCGCCTCCACCCCCAGGAACTGCTGAAAACTGGAATGGCAGGATCGCCAACGTCAACCCTCCACCCCAACCTGCTAATCCGTATGAGAATCGTGGTGAACCCTTCCGTGGAGGTCAAGCGCCGCCTCTTCAACGACCCCCAAGCCCTCACCAAGAGCAGCCTCCGATGCGCCAGGCATACTCTGACCCTAACAGGGCAGGCCCTTCACGCCGTGGCCAATCGCCACCACCGCCGCCGCCTCTCAGCCAACGATATGGTCAACCTCCTCCGCCACCATCCCAAGGCCCGGCGCCAGCAGAACGACGAATTGCCAATCCTAACTGGAGTGGTACGGCTCCCTCTGCTTCAGCACCGCCTCCGCCCAACACCAATGGTGCGAACGTTCCTCCAAATGGCATGGCTCCCTTCCGGCCAACAAACAGCCCTCGCACTGATGCTCGTCCCGCTCATGAAAACCGAATGCCATCGCCCAAATCGGCCTATCCTCAACACCAAGCGCCGCCGCCGCACTATCCCCATCATCAGGAAATTCCACCTCAAGTGGCACCGGAAAATGGTCCACCGCCTCCCCCACCAATGGGTGACAGTTCAGCGCAGAGGGTGGATGAGAGGCCCTCTTCGGTTGGACCCAAGCGCATGCGAGAATGGGAGGAAGATTCAGCGGCCAAGAAGCAAGCAAACGAGGAGAACCGCGCTCGTCTAGATGATTTAAGACATCGACGGCCATCTACTCCACCCCGTGATGCATATCGTCGCAATTCAGCTGAGGCACGTCGCCTGGAGGAGCAACGCCGAACTGGTGCTGACGAGGCGAGGCGGGCGGAGGAAGCGCGCCAGCAAAGTGATTCTTACCACCCCTCTGAAGCCGCCCATCACCCCCAGAACCTCTCTGTTACGCAGAATCAGCTTCCATCAATGCAAGCTGTATCGGGTCCCCCACCGCCTGTAGCACACGAGAAGCCACCTGCTGCCACAACCCCCAAGGAAGAGCGCCCGTTGTCTGAGCAAGCTCCTGCTTCTCGCCCTCCTCCTCCAACTGCCCCAGAGCCTGAGCGAGCTGCGCGGAAAATGGAAGTTGATGAAGATTATGACGACAGCGGGGAGGACGACAAGAAGGCAGTATTGACTAATGGGGGGTCGGCTCCTGCGCCAGGCACTGGCGATGCGAAGACCTCCTCACCAACAGGCACTGGTGTTAATGGTTCATCCGGAACTGTACCAAAAACTGAGTAAGATGAAGGGGGGATTATGATATTTGGAAGTTTTATGTGTTAATCATTTATGTTCACCTCAATGTATACCTTTTTCCGACTGCGATTTCCTTTGTCACGAGACCGTTTGCTGACGGCATTAAGCTGAGCTAGCATTTCATATCCGTGCTTTTGGTCTTCTTCTTTTGGCTACAGCGGCGCCGGTCATCGATATCCTCTATCATAGTATCTAAGCTAGGGATCATGGTGACTACACTGTGTTGTCTACGCAAAAACTTAAAACTTTGTTCTTTTTTAAAAGGGGTTGCCTAACAATAATAAACAAATGATTACGACGACGATGGGGATAAAACCAATTATGTGAATGTTTCTTGTGATACATCGGTGTATATCGCTGTGTTCAATGCGCGTCTACTCATTCATAATGCACTACATGAGGCTGTTGCAACTAATTAATTACGTGATATGATCGTCCGAAGTAGCTCTGACAAATTTTCAGTGCCCCACTCTGTAGCTTACATAATGAGTTTGACACCTCAGGAAATTCTATGTTTTGGGGAGGGGAAAAATTCCAATGTGTGTGTGTTCGAGGTAACTGGTGCGCCCTGACAGTTAGTCGCTGGAACTACCAAAAAGGGTCTAGGGCGTTTTCGTGCACGGACTACCCACATCTTTCTCCCAGTTCCTCGCTTAAAATTTTGCCCACAAAGTATTGAAAACTCGACGCCTATTTTTCTCTCTGCAGGCACTCAACTCTTTACTAACCCTCAGTCACCTCAAGTCGCCCAAAATGAGTGTAAGTGTTGACGGTGCGAGCGAAGATGATGGATGATGAGTATATTTGCAATAGCATACTGACTTTGCACAATAGCACCGCAAGTTCGAGGCTCCTCGTCACGGCTCCCTGGCATTCTTGCCGCGGAAGCGCGCTGCCCGCCATCGCGGAAAGGTCAAGTCGTAAGTTGATCCTGCTGATGAGAACACAAAAGAAATCTCTTTCCACATCACAGCGTTGGGTAAGGGCATTGGCTAATCAATCGGGCAAACAAATAGCTTCCCTAAGGATGACCCCAAGAAGCCCGTTCACCTTACAGCCACCATGGGCTACAAGGCTGGTATGACCACGATCGTCCGTGACCTCGACCGCCCCGGCGCGAAGGCAAACAAGAAGGAGGTCGTGGAGGCTGTTACTGTTATCGATACCCCACCAGTACGAACAATGCAGCCCGCTTGGCTTTGTGCCTATGGCTAATATCTTATAGATAATCGTTGTTGGTCTTGTGGGCTACATCGAGACTCCCCGCGGTCTGCGCTCTCTCACCACCGTCTGGGCTGAGCATCTGAGCGACGAGATTAAGCGTCGCTTCTACAAGAACTGGTACAAGAGCAAGAAGAAGGCTTTCACCAAGTACGCCAAGAAGCACTCCGAGAACAGCGGTGCTTCCATCACCCGCGAGCTCGAGCGCATCAAGAAGTACTGCACCGTCGTCCGTGTCCTCGCTCACACCCAGATTCGCAAGACCCCCCTCAAGCAGAAGAAGGCCCATCTCATGGAGATCCAGATCAACGGTGGCTCCATCGCCGACAAGGTACAGTTCGGTCAGGACCTCTTCGAGAAGCCCGTCTCTGTCGACTCCATCTTCGAGCAGGACGAGATGATCGACGTCATCGCCGTCACCAAGGGACACGGTTTCAACGGTGTTACCTCCCGTTGGGGTACCAAGAAGCTTCCTCGCAAGACTCACAAGGGTCTCCGCAAGGTCGCTTGTATCGGTGCTTGGCATCCTTCCCACGTCCAGTGGACTGTTGCTCGTGCTGGTCAGAAGGGTTATCACCACCGTACATCTGTCAACCACAAGGTTTACAGAGTCGGCAAGGGTGGTGCTGAGGACAATGCCTCTACTCAGGCTGATGTCACCAAGAAGCAGATCACTCCGTATGTGCCTATGTGCCACTATTCAATTTCTATTATGCATTTTGTAACTAACATACGCTTCTAGTCTTGGTGGTTTCGTCCGTTATGGTGAGGTTGCCAACGATTTCGTCATGGTCAAGGGCTCCGTTCCTGGTGTTAAGAAGCGTGTTATGACTCTCCGCAAGTCCATGTTCATTCACACCTCAAGGAAGGCTCTGGAGAAGATCAACCTCAAATGGATCGATACCTCGTCCGAATTTGGACACGGTGCTTTCCAGACCCCTGCCGAGAAGAAGCAGTACCAGGGAACACTCAAGAAGGACCTATCCTCCGCATAAACAGCGGAAGCTGGTTTCCTTTTGTAACTTGGCCATTGCATCGGTGTCGGTTGGTTTTGCCTTGCTTTCGGCTGGGATAGGGATCGTTTCGTAAAAGGGACGAGAATGAAAAATGCAGCTAGACAGCCGTATATGAGAATTGACATGAGATTCCCAAACTTTTAACTTCATGAATATTTCCTATTTTTTTTTTTAAAAAGCCTGCTTATCGTCGTGAAATTATTGCCCATTGAGTTCTTTTGTGCGTTTTATAGTGGTGTGATTTGCGGTGCTGTAACAAACGACGAATCTGTTAAGAGGTTGGAGTGAGGCGAACCACGCTGTTTTGACGTCACCCCACTTCGATGGCAATATCAACGTGACGAATTCCCCGACCCCAAGTAACCTATCTTCCTCTAACTCTCCACGTTGCATGTCACCTCAACTTCTTGCACGTAGACAATCCCGCACCATCGCTGTGTCTACATCATCAGTTAAATCAATCGCCATAGCATTCAGAGCAAGTGTCTCCACGCTGTTGATCATTTCGCAGCCTCTCCAGCAACGCTCGCTAAAAGCTTACTGAACGTCCGGTCAAGCACAGCTCACATCCACTAGACAAGCTCTCAGTGTCTTGTTTCAGCAGCAGCAAATTTACTTGGGTCAAAATACATTGCGTAGCATGGCGTCTGACGCAGAATACATGTCATTTCTTGATAAAGCGAATCAGGACGCCGATGAGGCACACGCTGCGGCGCGGAGCCAGGGACATACGCAATTCAAAACCCTAGACCAAGGAGCGGATGTGCCAAAAGTGATTAAGGATATCTGTAAGGATGCCATCTATGTGAGCGAGGCGGATGAGCCTTTTGAGGAGGTGTCATTGAATTGGACTGGTGAGGACGGTTTGCCAGATGAAGGTATGTCAGTTTTGAAAGTTCAGCATCCGATGATAACAGTTCGTTTCTGTGAAGAATAAATTGGTTATTTTTGAACAATATTAGGATGTATACTGATGGGTGTATTAATTTCTAGAGGAATTTGCGAAGCTGATCAAGCACTGGGATGCCGCTGCGGCTAATATTTCCATATTGGATCCCATGGACTGGGATTCGAATGGCCAATACACGAATGTGATTGACGCTGTGAGACAGGCTAGTCGCGGCAATGATGTGAGGGTATATCGTGTTGTTAGGGACAAGACAAGGGTTGAGTACTGGGTGATTTCTCGGGAAGAGGGACGGTTAGTTGGAGTGAAGGCGCTGGGCGTTGAGACGTAGGGCTTCGTTTAGTGAGGCTATTCTAGTTATGAATAGGGGTTATAATATGTGAGGATATTATGAGTTTTATTATACAGTATGTGATTGAGAAGTGGAATGTTATTTGCAATATGGTCTACTAGGTGTTCTTCTTTGTGTTTTGGGATTGTGTTGATGCAGCAAGTTCAGTTTCCAGCCTACTCATAATCTGCGGAGAAGATGAGATACTGACAAATGAGGGTCTGTAAGAAGCAGGCATCTTTGAAAAAGATTGCCAGGACTACGAACGACTAGGATGATTGCAGAAGAATGCTTCCACCAACTGTTCTGGCGTGTGTCCACGGAAATTGTTCGAATGGTCTCGTCGTTACAGCTTATCTACTACCACGGCTCTAAAGATAGTGCTTAGAAGTGCAGAATACCCCTCCAACGGCACCTCTTTGCAGGGGAGTCATAAGCTGACCACAACGCCACAAACCCCGCTAAACCGGAGCCTATCCATTCTTTGCTTTGCCTATTAGCAAACAAATCCTCCCTCTGTGTAGGGTTCTTAGGCCGAACTCGCTCGTAGGGACCATCATTGACTCAGATTCTCCCAGTTCAACAAACTGTTCTTTTCCGAGCATCTCAAATTCGCCTTCAATCCTCTGCTATGGCGGGCGTTGTAAGTTACTAGTTTGTTTGAAATCTTCTTTTCCTGTGTTCTCAACATGTAACCCCTTCCGTTGTGCTCTTATTTAGACCCCATTCGTGCTCTTGTAGATGGACTGACCGGTTCTAATGTGGTGATAGCGAGGCATCGTTCCGTCTCTTGATGTGGTTCGCCAAGTCGTTAGCAAGCCACACAAGGGTGACCGCAAACCTACTCTCGTGCCTGTTTACCGCCAGATCTATTCCGACCTCATAACACCATCTTCCGCATATCTCAAGATCTCAGCCAATGCAGCAGACTCCGAATATTCCTTCCTCTTCGAGTCGGCGGCCACAGAGCAAGTTGGGCGATACAGCTTCGTTGGTGCTAGCCCCCGCAAGATCATCACGACTGGACCAGGCTTTGGACCGGAGACAGATCCCCTACCAGGCTTGGAGAAGGAACTCGCTAGTCATGTCGTTGCGCATGTCCCCGGCCTTCAGTTACCACCCTTGACTGGTGGTGCCATTGGATATATTGGATATGACTGTGTTCGCTATTTCGAGCCTAAGACCGCCCGACCGATGAAGGACGTTCTCAAGATTCCGGAGTCCTTGTTCATGCTTTTCGATACGATTGTTGCTTTTGATAGGTTCTACGGCGTCATCAAGGTCATTAGCTATGTCTCTGTCCCGGAAGGAGGTTCCGGTACCTTGGAGGAGGCCTACGAGGCTGCACGCAAGACAATTGATGAGCTTGTTGATGTGCTCAACTCACCAGAGACGCCACTCCCAGACCAGGGACCGATAGAGCTGGGCCAGGAGTATACTTCTAACATTGGACAACACGGGTACGAGAGCCACGTAAGCAAGCTCAAGGAGCATATCGTCAATGGTGATATTATTCAAGCCGTGCCATCACAGCGGTTTGCGCGACCGACGAATCTACACCCCTTCAATATCTACAGACATCTCCGAACCGTGAACCCATCACCATACCTGTTTTACGTTAACTGCAAGGACTTTCACATTGTTGGTGCGTCACCAGAGCTGCTGGTCAAGAGTGACGCGGGACGTATCATCACCCACCCTATCGCAGGCACTGTCAAGCGCGGTAAGACACCTGAGGATGACCAACGGTTAGCCGATGAGCTACGCAATTCCCTCAAGGATCGCGCAGAGCACGTCATGCTAGTTGACCTAGCTCGAAACGACGTAAACCGTGTCGGAGACCCCTTCACCGTACGCGTCGATCGTCTCATGGTGGTGGAAAAGTTCAGCCATGTGCAGCATTTGGTGTCGCAGGTGTCTGGGGTGCTTCGGCCTGATCAGACACGTTTCGATGCCTTCCGATCCATCTTTCCTGCAGGAACTGTTTCTGGGGCTCCTAAGATTAAGGCTATGGAGTTGATTGCTGAGCTAGAGAAGGAGAAGCGTGGCGTATACGCTGGTGCTGTGGGATATTTTGGATACGGCAGTGTGGATGCGAATGGGGATGAAGTCGAGGGAGCTATGGATACCTGTATTGCGCTTCGGACGATGATGGTCAAGGACGGCGTTGCCTATCTTCAAGCCGGTAAGTCCGCTCTCATTCAACTCTTCATTTCAGACTGGTCGTTGCCATGATACACTCCAAATACTTGATATGAAGCAACCGAGCTAACGTGTGAAATTTCCTGCAAACAGGAGGAGGTATCGTATTTGACTCCGACGGATATGACGAGTGGCAAGAGACCATCAATAAGCTTGGCGCGAACATGCAGTGCATCACCTCTGCGGAGGAGCTATACTACGAACAACAACAGCAGCAGCAGCAGCAGCAAAAGTAAGGTATGGGTGCAGGTGCGGCGTATTGTTTGCTGAAAGACGGTTGCTCTATCCTCAAGCCTGTTAGGAATTTTACGAATTCATCTCACCATTTGAACAGGCTCTTGATATGACACGCCTTTGAGTGATACTTCAGTGACATTTCTGTTTCCTTGTGCAACTGAGCCCGTTTAGGTATTGTGATGTTCAAACACTTTCTTAGAGTGGTGAGACGCTGAAGACTAAAATCAATTCAAATGCTGCAAATGCTATATGAACCCAACTTGTTACGCCCCTCATAATGCATACCCTTCCGTTTGCATAAAATTCATTTCGTTCCTCATCAAGTGTATGGACACATATATATAAAAGAAAAATATAAAATGTGTGTAGAAGGAAGAAAAAAGGAGGAGAATATTTAATTCATAGCTTGTCCTCGGAAAGTTTCATAATCAATCTTTGCCTTTGATCTGCTCCCAACACCACGTGAACTCATATCGACCTAGCAGCCTCTCACGGTGTCCTGCGCTTCCGATAGTTCTGGAATAGGGGTGTCTCTCTTCCGACCCATTATGCTACTCGCTGGGTTAGGCCCCGTAGGTGTTTTGGCGTCCATTTCCATGACGCTGAGGTTTGAGCCAAGGGTGGATGTCTCCGACACGACGCTGCACGAGTCGGACATATCCACGTCGGCAGATCCGGCCACGTCGCTTTCGCTTTCAATGGTAGGTGTGGGAATCTGATCGCAAGTGATTGTGGGTATTTCTATTTTCGAGCTAGTGTCCCGAGTAGCTGCAGCTCGTAGAGCTGCAATCGCGCCACCCTCTTCTTCATCCTCTTCTTCTTGTCCAATGGTCCAGACCCAGCGGCGTTTCTTCTCCTTTTTTTTGCGTTTACGGATCCCGCCAGATTCTGCTGCTGCGAGAGGCGAACCTGCCCCAAGCGCTGCCATCCTGCGCCTCATATCCTCGAAGGGCCCTGGGGTTTGACCACCGTCCTGAATCTCATTCGCAGTAAATGCAAGCGTGAGGTCGAGGGCGCTTTGAGGTTCAGTGACAATGGGTGAGGGCGAATTAGGAGAAGCCTCTTCCACCAACAAGTCTATATGCGACCTGATGTATTTGTTGTTTGTGATCTCCTGGGTGAGAGGATTGTTGTATCCGACTCTTTTGGCAGCAGCCTTTTCCTGAAGACGTAGAGACTGTCTCCGAGGGGAGGATGGAGGGATGGCTGTCCTGGGAGGGAGGGGGGAGTTGCGGAGTATGCTGTGCAGAGAGCGGGGGTGAATATATGGAGGCTCAATAACATCATGGTAGGTCAACATTCGTTTCCGAGACGGACGAGTCTCAACTGGGGAAGAGTGAGACGGCTGAATCCCCCTCGCCAACGTGTCTGTGGTGGAGAATGTGAATACTTTCGAGACACTGGCATCCACTGGTCCGGCCGAAACTGGTGGCGTGGCGGTCATTGTCATTGAACTTGGATAAGTAAATTGCATCTGTTGAGGCGAGTCTGAATGGGCCGTCACCGGAGTCTCAGGATAAGACGCAACATAAGGCGTGACGACCCTATGCCTGATATCTTTGTACTCGACTGGAGTTGTAATAGTGGTGGCTTGCATCATGTTAATGGCAGTAAGAGGCTCTGATGTTGACCGCTCGATAGCTGTCACGTAGACATTAGAGAGCGTATTGAAGGCTGTAGGATCGGTGGGATCCACGGAGAAAGCTCTTGATGGCTTCGATGGCGGACTGGAGCTGTTTGATGTTTTGATCTGAAGAGACAAGCGAGGTCTTTTAGGACCGGGCTGTTGTAGTGTCGCCATGGCAGGCTGGAGTATGTGTGAGACGACTGTAGAGCCGGTGGAGAAATGGAACGACAATGTAGAAGAAAAACACTCCTGGCGTCTCAGTGTTATCTGTCCGCTTGACAGTACAGAGAAAATTGGTTTTTATTTTGAGCCGATGCCACTGTCCAAGACAGGGCGAGAAGCCCGAGGAACTTGAGAAGCACTAGGAGTCAGCAGCGCGTGATTGTAAGGCAGTTTCCTCGGAGGAGGTGGCGTCTTTGAACCAAGCGCCGATTTAGGTATGATAGCGTCGAGGACATCCACAGTCTACGTTTCAGAACGGGAAGAGAAAAGAGGAACAGAACCAACGGTGCTCAACAATGGGGCTCCAGCGGCTATATACAAGCGAGACCAACATAGACGCACATCAACCAGAAGAGGATCCTTGAGGTATCGTAAGCGCCACTAGTCATGCATGTGGTGATAGTGTCAGCAAAATATGAGGCGAGAAGAAGAAGAGCAGGAGGAGAAGCAGGGGAACCCTTTCATCCATGGCACTGCTATTGACTTAAACCAGTGAGCGAGTAGTCCTGCGAGGCGGGGATAGAACCTATCAGGAGGAGAGGGGGGGTTTGAAATGGGCGGGCGTATTAAGCGACAGGGTTGATTAGTGGGGGAGAGCATGCATGGTGTGGACAGCTTGGTTGATGGGATGGATGTGATGAAGACGATGGCGGATAGCCACCTTGGCGGTGTCGGAGCGATGCGACAATGCGAAATATGGACTTGGCCATGCTTTGTTGAGGAAGTAAGCGCCGCGACCCCAGACCCCTGTTCACCTTGAGGTTTGGTGGCTGCAGCCCCAGAAGAATGAAACCTGTTCACCCTCGACATGGCTCGCCAATGAGATGAGATTTGAGTCGGCTGTTTTCTCCTCCACGGCGCTTAACGGCTGCTCCCTGTTCGTTCTAGACAAGCCAGCGTCTCTCAGCCAAGGCAAGTGATGGAGGGGCCAATTCGTGGAACCAATTACGCTGAACTGTTATCTGTGCTAAATGACTAGTTTGGCCAATCTCGCTTCTCTGTATTTTGTCTTCCATCCTCTTCCCCCGCCCTCGTGTTTTCGTCCCAGCATGCTGGAGCTAGGCAGAGGAGGACCTGCAAGATGGATGGTATCATCCAGGGATGCACACCAGTGTAGTATTGGGCTCTCAACGAGCCCCACGTAGAGGCACTCCTGAGGTTGGACAGAGAACGTGGGGGGCGATCTGCAGACTGCACAGGAATAAGGTTCTCGTACACCGCTGAGTTTCTAGAAATTCGTCAGCATCCGACGCGTTTTTGCGGCTTGTGCAAGCTGAACTCGTATTGTGATGATGCAGCGACGAAACTGCTGTCCTTTTGGGAAACGGGACCTAGTCTGAGGGAGGCTTGGATGTCAGCTTTAGTCGTAACACTATGGAGCCGTCGTGTTATTACTATGGTGGCAATAGCTCTATTAAGCTTTTGTTCAATGCTTGACACAAGAGCAAATCCGTATTTGACCCCATTGAGGCAGTTTGTCAACTTTGGTGATACGACAAATATGCTGTAGACGGCGGAGTGTATTAATATAAAGTGAGGAGACAACAGAGTTGTTAATCTGTGATTCTCTAAGTTTCAGCGATGGGTTTGCAGATAGTGGGGTCTAGTTGCCTAAGGACAAGCCAAAGTGAGTGCAGGTACAGCACAAGCCCTGCTTACAAAGAGTTCGTTCACGGGAGCTTCACCTGCAACCTCCAATACGTGGCGGTGACATGTACTCTGTATGACCAAATCATCTTTATACCATAAAACGCAGAAGAGAGAGCTGCATGAGACTCGACGGATCAAAGAAGATCAATGAGCAGCACCTCTCCTCTATTGTGGGCTCCCTGAATGTGTGGAGGCAAAAGCTAAACTGGAGACTAAAGACCGTGAATGCAAATACAACAATGAGCACAACAATCTAGCTCGACGTGGTGCAATGACTGATCCCGCAGTAGCACACTTGCATTCGTGAAAAACGCTTTATGGAAGACGCACTTAACGCCTCATCGTGGCCAGCCACCTCCACTCTGACACTTGCGCCGTTGCTAGACAATTACTTGGCTCGCCATGATGCAGCAGGCTAAAAAAGAGCCCCGACGGAAAGATGACCGAATCATCTTGCAGTTTGTAAGCTGACAGTTCCTCTCCTTCGATTCAAAAACCATTATTGAACTTTGTTAACTGATGACGCCTAGGACTATGACTGCTTCTACGCCCAAGTCGTTGAGAACAAGAACCCAGCCTTAAGGACCAAACCTGTTGGCATAAAGCAAAAGAACATCCTCGCTACGTGCAATTATAATGCTCGAAGTTTCGGTGTTAAGAAACTCATGCGAATTGTCGATGCTAAAAAGTTGTGTCCTACGCTCGTCGTTGTTGAGGGAGAGGACCTCACCCCTTTCCGCGATGTGAGCAAGGTCATTTTCAACCTTTTAAAGTCCCATTCTTGGAACGGTAAAGCGGAGCGCCTTGGGTTTGACGAAGTTTTCATGGGTATGTTGACCCTTCTGCTGTGAATTTTGTAAGAAGGCTGGCTAATAAAACGGGTTTCGTCTAGATGTGACTGACATTGTTGACTACAACATGTTCTGTATAAACAAGTCTTCCATGGCGAAATCTTTCTTTTGCCTTTCAAAAAGTGACCCGACAGTAGGGTTTGAGTGTGACTTGACATCTATTGCAGGCTGCATCGAGGGTGCCGTCCCTCAGAATGCTAATTTGGACAATCTGACCTATCTTCGCCTGCTTCTAGGTTCACATCTTGCACAATACTTGAGGCTGAAAATAGAGGAAGACTTGGGATATACTTCAACGTGTGGCATATCTACTAATAAGCTACTGAGCAAGCTTGTGGGAAGCAAAAATAAGCCGCGGAACCAGACAACCCTTTTAGCACTGGATGATCAGGACGTTACTGCCTTTGTAGATAGCCATAGGCTGAGGCAGATCCCCGGCATGGGGGCGAAAATAGTAAACCTCATCGAGTCTCACGTCACAGCTCAAGAGATCGAGCTGGATATTCTTTCTTTCGACTCTGTCGTCACTGCACGAGAAGCACGCCTCCATCCAGGTATATCGCCAGGGTTTTTAGAGACAGTGTTGGGAGGACCAGGCGCTGAACGGGGTGTTGGGGCGAGAGTATGGGGTCTGATTCATGGTGTGGATTCTATAGAGGTGAAGCAGGCTAGTATGATCCCGTCACAGATCAGCATCGAGGACACGTACAAGGGCCTGGAGACAATGGGTCAGATTGTCGAAGAGCTGCACAAGCTATCACGCTCTCTTGTTCGGAGGATGAGGGTGGATCTTGTTGAGAATAACCACTCTGGTGAACCTGGGTATGTGTCGAAATGGATCGCAAGACCAAAAACACTACGTCTTTCTATTCGGTCTTGGCCACAAGAGGGAAAAAAACCAAGGCCAGCGAGATATGAGTCGCGTATCCCGTTCTGGACCGTTGCCAAATCTGATATTTGACTTGAGAAGTGATATCGAGGAAATTGCGGAACAGCTCGTTCCGTTGGCATTACTGCCCCTTCTTCGACGGCTACAAGGCTACAAGGGCGGAGAAAAGTGGAATCTGCAGCTAATCAACATATGCGTCGCAAATATGACAACGGGGGCATCTGACGATAGGACAGGCGTGGGGAGAGACATTTCGGTTATGTTTAAACAGCAAGATGAGGTCCTACGCCCTTGGAGAGCAACATCGATTATCGGTGACGACGACGACGACGACGAAGAAGAAGAAGAAGAAGAAGACAATGGCGAAATATCTTGGCAGGACACGGGGCATCCTGTGTGTGCAACCTGTGGCCATTCTGTCCCCGAATTTGCCCTTTCTGCGCACTGGCGATATCACGAACTGGAAAGGTAGCAGGTCTGCCATCATAGTTGATTTGAAGGGATAAAGGGGGTAAGGACATCAATACGCAACTACTCTTGTTCTACAATGAGACACGAATGTTGCCATCGAACATGTCTGGAAGATATAGTGGCTTCGGCCTGGGCCATGTCTTCCTTAAATGCGGAGGTGTGGTTGCACATGGTCGGCAGTCTGGAACGTGTCAAACACGGTAGGCAACTTACCCTGCTGGTTAGTGTAACCTGAGAATAGGGACAAACATCTGCAAAAATCTATTGCTTATTCATCAGAGGCATGTAGCTTCGTTGTTTGAGGGTAGTAGTGCTAGCCAGCTTGATAGATTCCGAAGGGCTCCCTACAGGCGACGTGGTATGCAATTTTGTTCGCCACGCGGGCTGGAGGTCTGCGATAGAATGAGTATTGTTAGGACGATTGGGCGTGATTTGGGCAATAGTGGCTAAATTCCCGGGCTCTAAAAAGTCTAGATTGAACCTACTGGCCTTGGGGTTTCACAACTTCTGACTGTTGGGGAACAGCATGGGCGGCAACAATCGAACACTGGTTCTTGAAACAGTGGGCAAGGGGCGTCATCAAAAGGAGTAGGGAAGAAAAGCTCACACTACGTTGGACGATGATGCTGTGTAGTACTCGCTCCTTTTTTTTCAACTGACACCATTGTCAACTTACGGACGATCAATTCTCTGGTTCGTTGCCAATACGGCGATACATTTCTAGAGCAGAGTAGATGCCTGACGTATCAGTATTCAAACTCATGGGTAACAGGCTATATTGGGCAGACAATGCACATCAAAGCGTTCGGTGATGGAAGTGACTGGACCCCCATCCGTTTGCTGCAGCATGGGTTTGCGTACCAAGGTAACACAACGGGCGAAGACGGGAAGGGCTGCGGATCCCGCAATACTTTGGTCTGGGTGCAATATGGAGAATGGTGGCCGTGGGTTGTTTCTGGCAAGAGCAAGATGGTGCGTCTTCCGTCTTTGTGTTGGTGGTGTACCAGTAGTTGCTGTGTTGTCATGTATGAAGCTGTGGAAAGGGGATGGCTTTTCGAAGTTATTAAAGGAAACCAACCACCCATTACAAACCCTTACGGCATGCTACCTAGGTATTAAAGTACTACTGGCAACTGACGTAAACCCTACTTCCTTCCTTCTTCAAGTAACCCCCAGCTGTCCACCATCTACCTGGCTGGCTGCTGTGAGTAGTTTGTACCAACTTCATGGTGGGCAAACACACGCTTCTTCCCGTTGCTGCCCTGGTTTGGTTTGTAATAAATCCAACGTTCTTCAGCTGACCCACGTAACTGAAGAGTACTATTGTAACATGTCACAACCAGCAATCGGATGGCCGCATTTAAACCTGCCCCGTTGTACTTGCGTTGTCTCATCTTGATTACCTCGGTAGGCATTTTCTAGTGTTATAGAATGCTTCTGTATCCAGGCGAGATACATTCTAGATCAAGCTTGCTTCCTAAATGGATTCATTGAGCTGACTGACAGTACTTCTATACCACCGAATACAAGAGCCCCTTTTAATAATTGTCTTTACACAGCCAATGATGGCCAACTTGTGATATGGTAAACTTCTTGTGTGCGTCGTTTGTACGCCCTTGTCCTTCCTCCATTACCAGTCCCTTTCCAGCTAATCACCATTCGTCTATTTATCCATCTGCCTTCCAATTCCATCCTCCCACGTCGCCATTTATAGTTCACATCTGCTTGTTTTCTCAGTTCCGAATGACTCCTCGCTCAGTTGTGCACTGTTCAGTGTAAATAATTCACCTCTGGCTCTGAAGTTGCTCACATTGAACGGAATCCAAACCGAGCGTCCAGGAGCAGAAGGTACATGAGTATGTATGCCACCTCTTTGCTTCCCCCCTTCTCACCTTCTGCTGTCCTCTTCCGTCGTTTACTTCTACCTCTGCCTCCACTTTGTTACATAGGTACCTACTTCTACTTCCTCTCTATTGTACCTAAATACACGCCTTTACTTTGCTCTTCCCAACTTCCAAGGGCCGTTGTCTGACTTCGCTCCCACTTCACCCAAGGCTCGCCAGCTCTCTTCTGTGCTCCTGTTCCAGCTCAATCTGCTTAGGCAAGAAGTTTGATCTTGCCCGTTGCCATTTCTTCATCCCACCTCATCAGATGGGGCTCACTTTCCCATATAACGCCTTTAGAGCTACCTGAAAGCCATCTCAGCTGGCATCTTGCCTTTTTCCCAGCCTACCAGTCGTGTACCACAGCACTTGATGCCTAACCTGCGGTTTCATACTTCGTTAAACCCTCCAACTGTGGTATCGTGTTGTTGAATTAATGAGACTCACCCAATCATCCTGTCACTCGAGTAAAGGCCGCTTCATTACCCTTAGACAAAATGGGGAGAGGTTCTCGTGGAGGCAAAGACCATGCACCTCGACGGCCGGTTGATTTGACGGGAATAATTTCGGCTGCTGAACGAAACGACCTGGTAACTCTTGTCAACGCCATCACTGAGAGAATGCACCTCAACATAAGCAACATATTTGACTCGCCGCCTGTCACCCCCATTGATGCCGAACACGGCCACCATCACTGGCTTTCGTTGGCCCTTTTCCACAGCAAGGAGAACAAGCCACCCTATGCTACGTCGCAGACAAAAGTCAAAGGCGAGACACCCAAGTCGTACAACAAAGCTCAAGCTATAATCGAAGAGGAGGAGGAGGCTCAGTCCATGACACCACAGCTTCGAGAATTGAAAAAGGAAGCTCTTATTTACTTTCGAAAATGGCAGACGGCTGTCATTCAACGCATTCGTGACATTAGTGTCAATGATATCAACAATTCCCAAGGCAGCCCTAGAGGCCGTGGCAGAGGTGTGAGAGGCGGTTCTCGAGGCAGAGGTTCTCGTGGTGGCCGCGGCGGCCTGACTCTGGCAACCGGTATGTTTGCAGGCGCTAGATTGGTAGTTTCTGACATTAAGCATACAAGTCTGGTAGCCTTCGTCTTGAAATCTGAATAACTAATAGCGTAACAGGCCCACCTCGAGTTCCGTCTGACCATATAGACCCTTCACTAGCCAGTCGATATCCGCCGATTCCAAATCCGTTATGGAGTCTCCCTATGGAAAAGCGCAAGCGCCTCATGCACATCATGCTTCTGCTTGTTCTCTCTATGCAGGACTTCAACGCCAATGCAAGGCTCCTTCTAGTCCACCTTGTATCCTCTCTAAACATACCATTAAAAATGTATCATAGCGATGAGATCCGACTCGCTCGAGGGCTTGCCAAAGCTGCTTTGGAGTTGATACCTGAAGACGGAGATATTTTACAAGATGACGAAGACAAAACCTCTCGAAAGTTGAAGAACCATTGGATACATACGAATGACAACCCTTCGGATACGAGCCTGGCTGCCCTTCTCACCGCCGCGGGCATAGGCACAGCTCAAAGTGGATTTGGACTTACATCTTCAGCAGCGGCAGCACTGCTTGGAACCATGGCTGAGAACGTTGTGCTCATGGGGTCCCTCTTTGGCATCAGTGCAACCAGGCCGACAAGTAGGATGAATGACTCCCTTTGTAGAGAGATTCAGGACTTTTTGTTTGTGTCTCTCCAGGGTGACATGCCTTCAGATTATCGTGACGCGAAGGAAACACCCGCTGAAAATCGCAGACTTCGTCTTGTAATTGCCATGAATGGCTTCCTGACAAAATCAGAGGACATCAAGAAGTCGTGGAAATGTCTTGGACATCAAGCGGAAATCTATACAGTCCGATGGGAGACAACAACGCTTACAAACTTAGGCATCTCACTCGAAACGGTTCTCAAAAGTACATCCTGGAACATGGCAAAAAAAGAAATTAGAGTAAGGACGAGTGAGTAAAACTATGTTATGAAATACCTCGATGGATACTGACCTTGAAATAGTCTTTTCAAGCTTAATAGACGCTGTCTGGCCAATGCCCTTGCTCAAGATCAGCAAAAATTATGGACAATCCATGGAGTGTCGGAATGGTACGGGCTGAGAAGGCTGGCGCTGTGCTTGCCGACGCTATCATGCGGCATAAGTTCCAGGGCGATCGTTCGGTGTCCCTGGTAGGATTTAGTCTCGCTGCCCGATCTATCTATACCTGCCTCATGGTATTGGCTGAGCGGCGGCAATTTGGTTTAATTGACTCTGTTGTGTTGATGGGCCTCCCTGCACCATCTGAGAGTCGAGTGTGGTTAACCCTCAAGAGCGTTGTGTCTGGCCGGTTGGTCAATGTGTATTCTGAACATGATTATATCCTTGGGTTTCTCTATCGCACGTCCAATATCCATTTTGGACTTGCCGGCCTACAAGAAATACAAGGCGCTAATGGCGTTGAGAACTATAGGGTACCGAACCTAGTCAACGGACACCTTGGCTACCAGACTTTGACAGGCCAGATTCTCAAGGACATCGGGTGGGAGGATCTTGACCATAGTGCTATCAGAACTGAGAGGGGCGCTGGCAAACGAACAGCGAAGTAGCTGGAGAAACTGACTAGATTGATACAAGAGAATGAGAGACGGCCCATTCATTTTCTTCTTCGTTTTCGAGTCAAAGAAGCAAGTATGCTTGTGGAATTTTTGCTTGGTTGTATCTGTAGCGTTGATGACATGTATGGTAGGTTTCGTCGACCGGCTTAAGTTGTATTAGGTTTGAAGTTTTGCCAAAGACCAACCGCATGATTTGTCCGACCTAGTGATTGGGCTCCGTCTACTCGCTTTACTGCTTGTCATTGTGCTGGCTTAAAAGGTCTAATCTTTGACCAAGCTTTGATGAGGGAAGCAGGGCTATGCGACAGTGTTGACACATGCAAGTACGGTTTATTTTTAGTTCAACTCATAGAAATCAACTACGAGGGCACAGACAATCAATAACTAATTGGAACTTGATTTCACAACAAGTGCCGCATTGTTTCTTTGCTGGCTGTTCTTGAAATTCCACATCCGTTTTATGTATCCCGTTGTTCGCCTTTTGATACACTTGTTCATTTTGCTGCCTTCACTTTGTTGGCCTCAGATTACAAGGAATATTCGTACAAGCTGACCAATATCGCCTTTGCTGCCTCCTTAGCAACCACGTATTTGGTCCTTCCTTTGAGAAAAATTATCGACCTCAACTCAATAGGACACGTTAATAAAGGGATAACACATGATACTGCAGTGTGGAAGTACTATATGCACTGGTTTCGTTCTCATAATCATGATGGGGGTGTCGTACCCAACATGCTAGGAACCTGCTTCCTGATGAGACCCCTGGTGCCGCGCTGCTCTACTCGCGGGACACCCTGTATAGCGCGAGGCTCACGCATGAGAGAGCGATCGAGACGCGACGGTACGCGTGTGACGACGGCGCGGTACTCTCCCGGAAAGCTGCCCTTGGGCAGCGGGACTGATGCCGTACGCCATATGTGATCTGACGTGTCGCCGAGGTAGCTTGATACTTTGCTGCTGGACCGGGACTGGGATGAGAAGCCAAAGGAGCCTCCAGAGGCACCATGAGCAGCCCGGATCGTTGATAGTCGCGACAGGCCGGACGACAAGCCTGGACGGCCACGAGCCTTCTTTGCCAAGATGACTTCATCGAAAAGTCGAATTTCTGGGTCTGCAACTGGCTTTGTCTCTCGGTTATGAATGAATTCGTTGAATGCTGGAAAAAAATGTTAGCCAAGTGACCCTCGCACGATGAGCTTTTGAGCAAGTCCAGTGAGTAGAGAGATAATCAACTTACCTTGTGTATCCCGCATCATTGTGGCATACTCCTGCTGTTCATATGGCAGGCTCTTGATGAAGGCGGCCATGTCAAACGCGACTAGCTGGCCGTTACTCTTCTGCTGCTTGGTCGGCTTGCCGAGGTGCTTGCGATACGTGTACAGTAGGCTGGCGAGACATCGAACAAATGCTGCCCTGACCCGATCTGCATGGAAGGCCTCCGGGCAGACTACTGCTACGAACCCAAGACACCGTCCATGCGACAACATTTTACAACTAGCGCACTTGTAAATGCCATCGCCTTCTGACTTCTCGTCACAAACCGTACAAGTAGATGCCATGTCTGCGGAGCACAGATTTAAGCAATGGCCTTCAACCCACACGGTTGTTTCAGTATTTTCAACTGGGTGGATTTGCATGCTAGGCATGATAGTTGAAGCGGCGATAGTAGACTGTGCATATGCCGAAGGTGCATAACCTCCACCAAAAGACGACTGGGAGTCCATTGACATGCCAGATATGGACATATTTGCTTGATGGCCGTTTAAAAAGGGAAGACTTGGCTTATGTACCGGCTGGAACTTATCAATACCAAAGGAAGAGCTCCGCCGGCCTTTGTCATCCCTGAAATGCCCAGATCGCTTTTCACGCAAAGTGGCTGTGAGGGCAAATCCGGAATCGCTCCGTGAGAGCGGTGTTTGGGGCATCGGTGGGAAGATGGTTGATACCGGCGAAACGGATGATTGGGGACTCGTTCCACTAGACTTGCTTGTACCCGGTCGGTCAGACTTCGAGATGTCTACCATAGTATTTGTGAAGGCGTTGAACACTGGTGGGTGAATTTGATTCTCTGGGGTAGGCTCTCCAAAACTAGCAGAGTTTTGAGACACCCACTTTCCCAAAGTGCTCGGCGCAGCGCTGGGATTGAAAATGGAGCCATGCTCTGTTGAGAAAGAGTCGTAGGGGAAAGATTCCATTGCATAGGGAGGGGGACCAACGGAAACTCCATAGCGAAGTTTGTGAGGTGCTGCTACTTGCAAAAGTGACATTAGCTTCCTTCGGTGCTGGCGCGGTAGTCGATTAGGTTGCGATGTTGCATCTATGGTGTCCTTATCCAGATCTACAAGAACATAGTCGTCCTCGGGTAGGTCTATACGGTCGTAACGCCTCTCAACTCCAACAATATATGGACATGGCGCCTCGAGAGCAGATATTAACCTGGCAGGCAAAATAGGAATGAATATACTCGCCCACTTAAGAGGATATAATAAATTCGCAAGAGCATGGCAGGCTAGGTGCAACATGCTTGTGTGCGATGACAGGAAGATGATTCGGGATTCAGACATGGCATACTCAAATACAGCCACGATGTTCTCGAGCGATAGACACCTGAATAGAGCGTATAGGTCAATTGTCCTGGAGCCAGGGACTTCATTGGCAGCCTCTTTGCGCGCGTACATTCGTAACTCGCGGACGCCAAGCTCCACCTGCGTCTTGGACCCAAAAGGAGTGAAGGCTTCCGTGCAGAGGTTGACGACATAACGCTCAAGAGGCTGCCACCGACCTACTCTTGGTGAACTTGGAGGTATCCTGAGAACACCTCCATCCGTCATGGGGACAACAATTGCCTTGAGCCATTCTTTCCAGAAGGACATGTTGGCAACATCTTTACCCAATATACCATAAGCTCTTGGTACCCACAACCCGCTTTCACCAGCAGTGAGACCTTCAATTTTGGAAGCAGCGCCGTGCCTTAAGGGACGTAGCATATCGGTCATGAGTGATATCTTTTCTTCGACAGTGCCAATCTCATCCTCGAGTCTGTCTCGTGCGACCGAACCTGATGGTATCGTTGGTAGCTTAGCCAACAACTCGGATAGATAGGTTCGCTCGCTCGCAAGGCGCTCCCCTAGACTGGCAGCCAATTCACGTTCCTCGTTGGACATGTGACCTTGACGCCATTGCTCACATCTGTTCTCTACGATGTCCGCAACATCTGCAGGCAACGCAGTCCAAATGATGATGGTTATACCATAGAGCTTGGAGTTGTCATCAGAGGTCATGGTGAACCCATGCCAGGTTGACCTTGGCCTGTCATCAGATGAGACGATCTGGATATCGTTGGGGAAGGCAAACATCGGAACATAATCAGGGAACCTGCCACGTCGCGCAGTTTCATCTGTCGCATTCTTAGGTGGGTATCGGTCGAGAAGCACAGGCTCGAAACGCCTCTTGAGCGGGTGCATGTCGGGATCGGTATTGAGAGGTTCGGGGGGTGGTATTACGGAGTTGTAGTTGCTTAATCGCTTGGTTGTACGGACAGAAGCTGTTGGTGCAGGGTGTTAGCAAACATATTTTTGTTGAGAATTTACCAGCTGAAGCTTTGCGTAGGGGATCCAGGATGAGGGAGACGATTGCTAACCTGCTCTATTGGATCCTCCTCCTTGCCGAGGGGCAATAGGCTGCTTGCGCATGCTGTTCATGTCCCTGAAGCTAATTTTGCGACGGATGCTACCCTTGATACTTCTCAAAGGGCTGATTCTACCACTGGCCTCAACTTCGTCGGCCCGGATACGCTCGGCTCGAGGGTTAACCATGGGAGGCCGGGTTTGTGTCTTTGCGCCTGCAGAGAAGGACAAGTCTTCCAGGAAGTTCTCTCGCTCAGCAGCAAACTTAAGAAGAGCCTTGTCAAAATCAAAGTCGCCCATCTTAGGAACCCTCCTGATCACCTCAATGCCATCAATAGCATCAGGAGGAGCGGTAGATGAGAGCTCTCCTGCATCAATTGAGCTGGAGTTGCCATTGAGATTTGGGGCGTGGACTGCTCTGATAGTGGCACTACTCCTGTTGCTTTTGTTGCCCTCAAAATCCTCCAACGTATTTATCGAGAAGCGGGACGCATCGAGAGATATCTTGGACAGACGGTTCGCGGAATTCTGGCGCGAATGGCGAGCAGTCGTCACCTTATGCAGGCTATTGACGGCACCGTCGTCGGGTTCACATCTTCGGCTATAGGAGAATCGACAGGAAGATGAGAGTGCGGGGCATCGTCGTATGCTATCGACTCGACACCGGCGATCCAGAAGTATTCAGCCAGAGGGGTCGACGAGCCCTCCATGACATGTCAAGATTGGCCTGCCTTGACCGAGGCAGGGCAATTGACTGAGTTGCTTGTGCCCTTTGAGGGCGATCCACCAGGGGGCGTTCTTCTGGCGAGGGGTTCTCGACGAAGTTTGCGGTACGGAGTAGGAAGGAGGAAGTAGGGGGATCCGGGGAAAGCTTCGATGTGGGCAGGTTTTCGGGGGTGTCAATGCTAATGCCAGGTTAGAGACAAAAGCCTTTGTAGAATGGGTAATCAGCCAGTTCCCAGATCTGAGACGACGAGGACAGGCAGCTTTTCTCCACTGGGCAACCAGTAACGAGCCCTTTGTAGGTTTTCCAAGATGAAACATCCACCCGTGCTCCAGGACGGATAGCCCGTTTCTTCGGAGACTTGCTGACTTACGTAGTACCTGTGTAGTACGCTTGTGCGCCTACAACATACTTTGTATTGTTCCTTCTAGAGGCCCGTTCGTCTTCCCCACACACCCTTCTGTATTTCTGTATATTGGCGAGGCGCCGGCGAAGATAGGGGAGGGGAAGAAAAAGTTTATACAGATGGTGAGTCGGGCCCTTTCTGTCGATGTTGGTGGCGGTGATTGAGGAGATTGTGGCGCTGGAAGGTCGCCTGCAACCTGGATGCTTCGATGAGCCCTTGGAGACGTGGGCACTGGATCGCTCGCACGAGATAGAGTGAGGGGGGGTTGATGGTAGGATGGAGATGCTGACAGGGGTGTGAGACGAGCCGACTTTGGCGATGAGAAAAAAAAGGCTATTTTCGAAGTGACTTTTTGGGTACGGCCGATTACAAGCTCCTCTAGTCCTCATCATCAGCGCTCCGAACAAAGTAGATCCACTCTGGCCGCGCTTGTGAAGGCAGGATTTGGGAATAGCGGGCAAGAGACAGAACGAGACAGCAGAAAGGCAGAGGAATGGGGGGGAGAAAGAGAAGAATTGCCTCCTGAACAGCAGGAAGATAGAGCAGAGGCAGGATGGATGAAAGAGAAGAGTGAAATTAAGAGAAAATTCTTGAGGGAGGGGGAATAAAATCTCACCAAAACATTGATGTTGTGCGTTGGGATAAAGTCTTCAGAGATTGGCGTGTAAAGTGACACAGCGTCATAGGGGGGCCTATTCCAGGCTTCTTCCAGCAGAGTGCAGAGTGCGCTAGGCAGGTAGGTACCAAAACGCCAGAGGTAAGGTACCTGCCCGTGCAGCAGCTTCAACAGGGACCAACAGTAATTCTTCTGGGCAGCCACAGCCTGCAAGAATACCACGGGCCTAAAAGCAGGTACTTCCTTCCAGCACTGATGGGCGGGGACACTAAAATGGGATGTTCTGGTTCTCAAGCTGACGCTAAACTCACCTGCAGATGCACCGGGGTTAGCGGGATGGGGCACCTAGTCCAGGTCGGGTGCTAACGCACTTGGTGCTGGCTGAGCACCCTTACCCAGCTGGTGAGAACGTAGGTGAAGTCGCTGTCTATTTAGGTACTTCGCCCCCAGGAACTCCATCAGTCAGTGAAGTCTCAAGTCGGTCGACGTCAAGTGCTGGCTCCTTCTTGGCGGTGGATGATATCTTGCCGCCCCATAGCCGTGGCACAACTGCTCTTCGCTACATCACTACGCGCCTCATCTTGCTCGTTCAAACTTGCAGCAGCCACGTATGCAAGTAGCTGGCTGGCTTGCAGTAGTGAAGAGTTGCCCAGACCGCTTGAAAAGCAAACGCATGGATGCTTGGTTTTACAGTACCTGTTTTTCAATGACCACCTTATTATATATCAGGTACCTCGGGTGAAGAAATGCACTACGGGTTGTAAAGATACTCTCACGCAGTGGTAATGCCAGCATGTGCATGAAGGATTTACCCAGGGTTTCCGCTTTGCTCTGTTGTCCTACCGTCACTAAGTAGAGTCCTAGTTATCGACCCTCACGCCTTGCAAAGGGGGATACGTGTCTACTTGGCACATGTAAGTTTGGTCATGACAGAATTAGAAGGAAATTGCCGATCCTGGCGCCTTTCAACCTCCACACACACGTCCACCATCCCGCAAACCTCACAAGGGGCTTGCGGTCGTTGGGGTCAAGAGTGAGAGTCAAACTACCTACTCCACCCCCAAAGAGCTTGCCAGTATCTTTGACGTTCTAACAAGTGCTGTCCCCATCTTCCAGCTTGCGAGCCGCATGACTAGTGGTTGAAATTAGGAAGATGTACGAATTAGTCAAGATTTTTGTATCTAGATCATAGGAATTGATCATTTGTGTAGACAGCGTGCGTCTATGTGACTCCCTTCCCAGCAGGGATTCTGTCACTTTAACTCACTCCCTGAGATATCGGCTACTCTATACTTGAATGACACTTTCGGGTTTCGTGGCGCGGCGACTGTGAGGCGCCGGCTGTGCATGAGGAAAAACCCGCTGCATGTCAACACCATCTTATATTTTAGGGCTTCACTATTTTCGGGGGGATCTCCAATATTGAGTGGTTGTTGGCTTATGGTTGGCTTATGGTTGGCTGCCAATGCATGCTTCGCTAAACCACTGCCGGAATCATGTGAATCCTTGTGGTGGAAGTGGTAGCAGTGGCGGCGCTCCTCAAGCACATCACACACCATCACCATCAAATTCAGCCCGTCACAACTGACAAGTCACTGTGGAATAATAAGGGCAAATCCAGTCAATTCGGGCCACGTCGACTGGGAGAGAAATATCGATAGTGTCTATCACACAGGGGCCCATGGAGCGTTGGTTGCTGCGGGTGGGAGCCTCTAGCCAACTCTGCGATCCTGTCCTCGTGCATACTAAGTCACATGCCTCTATCACCAGTCGCAAATGACCCTAGGAGATCAATATCAAGGTGGTTCCCGCCCGCTCCCTTCGAACTTCCCTGAAACGACAATCGCGATGGAAGACACAGGTTCAGTCATCAACACCAGAATCTTAAATTAAACAACCTAAACGTGACAACAGTTCATGCGGCTTATAGAAATATGAAAGGGACAGTGACTGAGAAAAGGAAACCCAGTCAGTAAGACACATTCTGCACGCACCCCACTGGCACGCCATTTTCCAAGTACATGCCCACAGATTCAGTACACACCCTGACGCATTGCATCGTACCGTAAACGATTAGCCCCGCTGCAGACGGCTCTACTGGACGGCTAGCTGCCTGTGGCGCGTCGCAATGGCCACGCCTGGATCCGCGCCTGGATCAAGACCTGACAGGCACGGGCTCAGGCACAGAGATTGGGTGACAGACTGTAGGCGGGACTTCGGGCAGACAGGGGCAGCAACACCTGCGTGATGTCTGCAAGGGGCCATGGCTGCATTGGCCAGCACATGGTTCAAGCACAGCTGGGAAGGCGATCGCGATCCATGTAGCCCAGAGGCTAGGCTTGGCAAGGCAGAAAAAGAAAAGAAGAGTTTAAAAAAGAAAGATGAAAAACGACGAAAAAAAAAAGAGTGTTCAGACATCCAAGAAGTAGGTAGGAGCAATACTCTGCCGCTGGGTTGGGGGCATGCCGATTCACACTCTTTTTTGGGAAGCTACAATGGCAGGGCCACGAATCACGAATGAAGAAAAACGATGTGGGTGAATAAATTACCTACATACCTAACTTACGTACCCCTTCGTACTCGGGTACGGACAGACTCAGGCATCGAGCCGCCAACCACGGAAATCTCTAACTTACACGGGAAATATCTCTCCAACTCGGAGAATGCGCCCCTTTGACACACGTGCAGAAGAAGGTAGGGCACCTTGGAAAACCCGCCCCCGTCAATCGGCCGAGAAGCACATACATGATATGATGTGTCGGATGTCGAAGAGGCCCCCAGAGAGAGTGACGTGCGTCAGATACGTGTTCGTCGAACTGATAGAGCAAAAGAAAGGGAAATACAGAGCCTACACCATTTAATTGTCTAGTAACTCGCACATAGCTCCACATCCAGCCCGACATTTATCGGGCATTTCTTTGCCAGCGTTATCGAGGGCTGGTATACTGTAGTACAGCCTCCATAAATTGGAGTAGCTTAAGCCAACTAGGCATACCTGGCTAAGCTGAGTCGTTGGGTAGAGAAATCGTTCAAGTAATAACCGCATTTGAAATCCCCATAACTATTCGGCACATTCCGACGCAGGGCATTGAATGCAAATGGGCAGATCGTCAGGGTTCTACGGAGACCCAATCACCAATTCCCCAGTCAAGTCGAGCTGGAGTCATGGAGAGAATGGTGGTGGGTCGTGTCATCGTGGCTGCTAGTTACGGCCTCCAGATGCCCCTTTCCCCATTACTTCTTCTTACCAAAAACAAAAAAAGCGCCGAATAATTAAAAAGAGGGTGGCTTGGTTCGGCAGTTCCTCCTTTCGACCATAGATAATGGATCTTCGATAGCGACGCGTTATGCTTGCATTGCTTGTTCCTAGGGCTTTCCACGTGGACACCATTGGTCTCTTACTCTGCTTCATTCCCACCTTTTCCAATTCGTCTGTTTTGGAACGAGGCTGGATCCGAATAATAGGCTGACGTGATATTACTATTAGACCAGTTGTTTCGACATTGGTAGCTACAGGTACCATTGGTGCTCTACTCCATATACTAATACATCAGGTGCCAGATCCGCAGAGCTTCACTTCCAGACAGCCAGTCCTCAAAGTCATAACTTCGTTCATCATCTATCGTCAGCCCTTCTTCCTCAGGGTCAGCATAAATCACTCATGGACCAAGAGTCGAGAGCGCCATGCCTTTCATCGCAATGCTCTCGAACTCAGCCTACCCGTGGACAAAAACCCCCTATTACCCATCTGCCCCCTCCACCCGATACCTAACACCCCAAATACAACCCTCCCATCTGCCATCTCCTGCACCTCTCCCTCCCCACCACCTTCATCTAGCACAAAACAAACCTGATTCACGTCCCCAGGGTGCAGAACTGGCTTCTCGCTCCCTGTAGACTCCCAATTACAGTCCTGGTACCCAAAGCCCTGCTCAACCTCCATCACCACCTTCTCCAGCTGCACCGCCTCCTCGCTACAGTTCTCCAGCTGCGCCTCTAGAGCCCACTTCCTCTTGCCTGGCACGTCCGAGCCCAGATGGCCGACCTTTGTCCTCACAATCAGGGACGCCTTGCATATGAATTGGTAGAGTTTTCTAAATGTTCGCGTCCTCCCACTCGTTTCGGTAGCTTCGTAGTAGCTAACCGTCACGGCGAGGACGTGGTTACCTTCCTCCTTCAAATCAAAGGACACGATTCGTTGTAGCGTGCCGCCCGAGACGAGGTCCGCCTCTGTCATGCCAGACGGCTTGAGCTCCAGCTTCTGTGTTGTACCTAGGCCCGGCGTCTTCATCTCTGCGTCGATGCGCACATCACGAATCTGCTTGAGCACCTCGACTGGCAAGTCGTTATTCACGCATAGCGTGCAGCTAAAGGTCTCGCCGACATATGCGGAACCAAACGATACCGGGAGATTGAGAATCGGGCTGAGGAGGAAAGGCGACGGGTTGGTGTCAGCATTCGAGCCATATGCTAGCGAAGCTGGTATTGCAGAAGGGACAGCTGATGGAGAGGAAAATGGAGCTTCGATTGGGTATTGGTTTACGAGTGATGGCCTCGACAATCTATCCAGTATTTCGTAAGTTCAAGCTGCATATCATTTGGGCTGCCTCTGGGCGTCTTACCTCAAGACTTTAACAGAGACTGAGTGCGGCTCCTTGATAGGGTCATGAGAAGGGTATCTTTGATGGCTCATCGTGGCTTGTGCCTTTCTCCGCGTCGTTAGGCTTGTAACAGCTTATAGACATCAAGAACATAGCGTACGCACTGAGGACAGAGACAAGTAAGGATATACAATATCAAGTTGCACGTTGAAAGCGGGACCCCCCACGTAGTTAGCACTAACGTTACGGAGTACAGCTTATCGATAGGCCGAGCTTTACGGTTACAACCACACATCATAGCAACCACACGAATGAGCACCATACTTTCTGCTTATCAGCGAGATTGCATGTCCTTGAATGGTAGCACCTGACCTTTTTTTTTTTTAAAAAAAAAAAAATTTAAAAAAAATTACATTTACAGTCATGTAGCTAGTAGAAGCTGCTGGGGCTGAGCATCCATGATTTCCAGGCTTGCAATAACGAAGCTGTTACAACAGTACCCTCTCTAAGCGATCAATGATCCACTCACTCTCCTTCAGGGGGTATCCTACAAGTGATGTACGTTGATATGTTTCTCGACGCCCATAGGCAACTCGAGCGCTCGTGCTTCATCAGTCAGCGACTTTAAACTTATTATTCAGAATAGCACTGCATTTGTTCCAATTAGTCTCGTTCCAAAATACTTGCTCTGTTCTAGGTGGCCAAATAGCGACGCTGTGTTGCAAATGCCACGTTTCCGTGAAGTATTTATAACTGAACCCCTGCGGTCAACTGAACGACTGTAATAATTATCAGAAATAGAAGTGACATGACTTTTACCCGCCGCCATTCTTGCATGTTAGATCTTAAAGACCTGGTGGTGGAGGTACCTAAAGGAGAAGTCGTCAGCTATCCATCTTCGGCAAGTGGATTTGCAGCGCGTCACTTACAGCACTATAACCGCCGGTGGATCCAGGAGGTGGAGGCGGAGCTGAACCTGCCGGTGGTGAAGGAGGAGGAGGAGGAGCGGCTTCGCTTGGTGGTGGCGGCGGGGAAGCCTGTCCAGGAGCCTGTCCAGGGGCTTGCGCTTGCGCTGCTTGAGCACCGTAGTACTGTTGATATAAGGCAACATAGCTAGAATGAAGTTAGTAGGAGGTAGCGTATTGAGGCCCGTGGTGAATCGCTTACTTGGCATAGCCTCCGTACTGAGCATAAGGATCAGCGCCGTTGTAGTATTGGGCATACTGGGCTGCATAGTCAGTTGCATTGGTGGCACTATTAGCTCCAGGTGCCGCTTGGTTGTTAGCTGCCCCAGCTTCAGAGCCATATCCCCCATAGGACTGGTACGAGTTGTTATGGTGGTTTCCGCCGCGGTGGCGGTCACCGCGGTCTCCATGATAATCTCCGCGACGGTCCCCGTAGCCGCCTCGGTCGTTGAAGCGAGGCGGTCTACTCTTGAACTCCTCGTACTGCTGTCTAACATTGTCAACCAGGTCTAGACAGAGTTCCTTGGCCTTCTCGATCATGCTAGGGTCTGGTCCACTGTGACGAAGGTTAGTAGAATACAATGGTAAGTGGCTCCGAGAAACACATACGTAACATGGAGAAACATTTCTTCGTCGCTTTCCTGGTTAGTGGCGGCTTCGAGGTATCCAGAACCCCGGCCTTTTATCTGAACACGGCAGCCTGTCTCCTGCTGAATATGTTTGACGTAGGCACCCCCGTGACCCACGACCTGAGCACGCAGGTTAAACCCATGAATAGGCTCAAGGTCAATGGGGATCCTCTCTTCGGGCCATTTACGCTACAGGTTGTTAGCAAAACTAATCTTTCAGCTCTGTAGAAAGCTTATAAAAGTGTCCTACTCGTCCACGGTCATCTCTTTCGACCGGTTCTTGGTCTCGTCGTCGAAATCGTCGCTCGTCAACTAACTGGGGAAGCTCCTGTTGCATCAGTTCCCTCAATTTTGCAACTGCAGCTTCTAATCCAGACTTGGTGGTGCTTGTGATGTGGAGATATAGTGGTGGGCTCTAAACTGGGATTAGCAAATATACTGGACGTCTGCTATCTTGCATCACTTACAGCTGCAGTCGCCATGCTTTTGTTGGGATAGTAGCTACCACGAGTGGTGACATCTTTAACGGAGAATCTAGGGTTAACACTATGGTCGAAATGTTGAAGGTTGTGAGTCAGTGCATACCAGCGCCAGTATCTTCCTTGATCTAAATGAAAATAAAGTCAGCAGGCATGGAAAACGGGCTGAGTCCCATACATCCCGCCTCGGAAACCAAGGCATGTATCCGACCTATCAAAGTACCCGATGCGCTAAGGAGGCGAGGATTCCTGAGGCTATCAGTGGAGTGACAAGAATATTTACCATGTGCAACGTTGATGCTTTGATCAACATATAACGATTTCGAAGGTCGTTCACTTCAATATCCTGGATGTAGTCGCCGTCTGCGACATACATCTTGCCATCGACGGTCGAGGCGGGGGCGTCATTGCTCGGGCTGGCAGCGTTACCTCCAGCAGAGGCTCCAGATATGATGGGAGGAACGTCGACATGTTGAATTCCTCGTCGCGCCTGAAGTTGAGCATTGATCTTCGCAGCGGCGGCGGCTGTTCAAGGATGTGAGTATACGGAGTCCTAGTTGAACGCGGAAGGATTCTATCGTACCAGCTGCAGCAGCGGGGTCTGCGACGGACTTAGGAGGAGATGGCTCATCTCTGGGGAGAGGGCTGCGATCTCTGCCCTCGGAGCGGCGTGAAGGAGGTGAGCGCGAACGCCGGTCGAATCGCGAAGCCCTCTTGGGCTCAGGCTCTGTCTGATCGAAACGGGATCGCTTGGCGGTCCGTCGCTCGCCGTCTTCCATGATTGAGTCGATGTGGCAAAACAGCGTCGAATATGAAGAATAAGGCGATTAGGAGAGTGCGCTCTCTTGAATTTACTGGCAAGCTCTAGAAGGAAGGTTGGGTGGTGAAAACAACTTTCATCGATGCAAGAAAGAAATATCTGGACTAGTTAGTAGCTGTTCGGAATTGAAACAGACCGTCAAATGCAAAAGAGTGGAGCAAAATCCATTAGGTAATATGGTAACAAAGAGAGCCATATTGAGCACCTAGCTAGGTACTATCTATCCCACACCAAAATCACTCTCAAGAATTCAACGACGCATGAATACATTTGTTTGGTCTGCTGATATCAATGTGTTTCCAGTCTAGTTAGAATGATACGTTTCTCGTGTCAAGATGGTTATGGCACTTCCTGATATTGAAACCACCAAAAAAAGGGGGCCTAGAGAGCAAGCACTATAGCACGTGCTTGGCGCTCGAGGCCCCAAAGTTGGAATTATTCGAACGAAACGTAACTAAATTTCACTGCAATAAATGAAGCTACCTTCTTGCCCGATATTGTTTAAGAAATGAAGTCTACTGGCAAGCCTGACTGTAAGCGTTCCATTATCTTTGTGGTCCTTTACTGCGACGCCCACAGCACTATACTCCTACAACGGGAATCAAATACCTATTCTCATTATATTATGGACAGTTTCATCAGGTGGATAAATGTGAGCTGCGGTGTCTTATACTATATGATGGATAATTTCACAATCTCGTTATTTCATCACTCCAGGTAGAACTATAGCATAGCGACATCTAGATGAAACAGCTGCTTCGACAACAAAGCCGAACGGGCAATGCATCTTGAAATGACTGCCAAACCTCCAGTGCTGCAAATTCGATACACTTCTTGAAGCTGCTATTGGAGAGAAAATATTCCCCAAGAATTAAGCCAATACCATAGATACATAAAACTTGCTCTTGCTATCACTAGAAACGCCTGCTTGCCTGTTCCCCCTGCTGCTATAAGGACAGATGGCTTTGCCTTAAACGTGTAGAACATCTCAAATAAAGCTTCTCTGCGAATGACATCCGGTTGGCCCTTGATCAACGACATTGACCTACTCATAGGCGGGTGAATCGCCTTGGACCACCGTGAACGCACCAGCGCCAGGTACAGAATCATCGAAACTGTCGCGATACTGGAATTTGAGCTGAGTCTTAGCCAGCCGTGTCGGCAATGGCACTGCAACGATAGTCTCTTCGGGTATCACCAATTGGTCCAACTCTTTGTTTCGCGTAGTTCGCAGAATAGTCGAGAAAGATGTGCCGTACGAGTACGGCGCAACCGCCACACAGATAAGACCAAGAGCAACAATAATGACCGTGACCGAAATTCCGGTACCGTATGCTATGTAGAGGTTGCGAGGGGAGTATATATACTCGTTTTGAGTGGTCAGTATCGTGACCTTGCCCAACGTCTCATTTGCGCCATGATTTCTATTCATCGAGACTAAATGTCAGTTTACCCGCTTGAAACTGTCTCGCTTTATTCTTGGATATTCAGACTTACAAAAAATTGTCATTGCTGAAAAGGCTTAAAGTGCAGTTGTCCATAAATTGCTCCAAGGCTTTAGCAAAACGATCTACCAAAGTGGCCATTACTTCAGGGTCAGCGCCTGTGCCTCTGTTAAAAACACTTGTGCCTAATCTGGTCTCCATTCCTGGCACTAGCATGAGAGCGGTGGAGAGAATCTGGGTTCTTGAGGTCTGTACAAACCCGTAGTGCGAAGTAGAGACGGTTCCCAGAAGAATGTTCCCAAGCGAACTCATGAGCGTGGCAGCGGGCAAAGCAGGAACAATAGGTGCAAGCATAGATCCCCCAGAATACGAGTTTACGCCATTTAATTGCGTCTTGTGCGTTACACGAATGACCTGCGCGTTGCCCTCAAAACTGAAATCGGCGCGGTATGATGAGTTGTAGAGTCCACATTCGATGGTGTTGTTGGATGGTGGGGAGAGAGGGATGGGGATCGTGACGAATAGTCGACTATGATATGAGGTGTCGTCATCATCAAGCGTCAAGGCAGATCCGATCAATGTAGAGTTTAAGCTTGAGGCTAAACCAGACAGGGCTCTGTCTTCCCATCCAACCTTCCTTGTCTTCTTGACTGCTCTGTGCGGAACGAAGCCAACGAAGGTCAGCGGCTGGCTGCCACTGCCAGGAGGATTCTCGCCCGATGCATTGGCATACACCATGTCGAATGCTTCATGAAACTCGGGGCTTCCCTTTATACGTTTACAAGACAGCGACGGCCCGTAGAATTCCATGTCGAACGAACTGTTGACGAAGCCCCGAATCAGTAGTATTGTGCCTTGGGCAGCAACAGACAAGGCTAGTCATGAAATGGACGTAGATGGCGACATGACATTGTTGAAACCTCCGGCCGTAGGCCAGAAGGCGAAAGGTGCTGTCGAGGTGTAATTAATCGTCGGTAAATGCCTGTACTGTATAAGCTGGCCCGGGTATGGAGATGGTTGAATAGTGAGCGTCGCAGGGGTGAAAACGGCGACGATGGGCAATGTCCTATAACCAACTTTTATAAGCCACTGAACTGGGGGTGGTGTAGATTCATGCGCAATTTACTGTGGGATTTTGAAAAGAAAGGGGGGGGGGGTTTGCCTCTGCTCACCATAGTATTGCAGCAAGAATGACCATTCCAAAGCCTTGTCACCATAGATCCAAAGTCGTAAACTCCCAGGCATTGTTAACAACGCCAAACATGGCATCTAAGCCTCCTATACTCACTGAACGAGCCTTGACATTGTGCCATAGAAACTGCGTATATGCAATACCAACTGCTGTTGTAAGGAACACCTTGACTAAGAATGAAAGCCCGGTGCCGACCCGCACATTCCATTCTTGCTGGATTTGGCTACTGACAATTGTCTTGTTCAGAGAGAAGTAGAAGAAATGATGAGCCAGTGCCAGAGCGATGCCGATGAGCACGCTGCCAACCATGAGGCCCGGCTCGCCCCAGGTGGCCCTGAACCTTTTTATTGTGCACTTCGGCTCCTTATCCATCGAATGGAAAGAGGTGGCGAAGATGTAGCAACTGGGAGACGACACCAGTCGGAATTCCCGAGGTTGAGAAGGAAAATGATTGTGCTGTTGTGCGGGATAGATGAGTCAATGTTCGATGCAAGTCCAGTCAAATCTCCAAGGCATTTCCTCGTCAAGCCAACGACTAAATGTAGGTAAGAATTGACATCGTCAATAGACAAGTTAGGCCGTCGCTGGTTTACACTCTTTATACAGCTCGTGGTGCTCTCGTGATGCTGCCGTGATGCAGCGTTGACAGTCTGAAGAAGACCACACGACTGTACCTATGCTTGTGATGCTTTTCTCAATGGCCACATGATACCACTGCAAGGAGAGGCATAGTTGAGGTATTCCAAGCTCTATCCTTGACTAGGGCGGGGGGGTTGCTATTATATTCCTTCATCCGCAAGGCGTACAAGGACTTCGATTACATACTGCTTATGGAGTAACATAGAGTAGCACAAGCTAGGAAAAATAAAAGTGAAAAGCAAAAACGTAACCAGTTCTTGTACTACAAGGGACTCTGTCTGTAAGCGCCATATCATCCAATTCTCGCCTGCTTCTGTAGCTCCCCAGATATTCTGGGGGCCGAGAATCCAGTCACCCAGAGTCGTACAGGGGAGGTAGAAGGCCAAGGATGTACTACGTAGTGCTCCATTCGATGTATTTTGGTTGCCCTGCTCGAACGAACTGCAACAGGGTGGCAGGGGGGGACAGAGAGGCGGTCAAAGGCGGCTGCAGAAGTCTTGAATAGCCGCCCACGCTAGTTTGAAGTGCATCACTGCAAGAAGCCCCTGATCCCGTAGCGCCATTGAGGAATCGAGCTTTCAAGCTCAGAGCCGAATAAACACAAACCATTACCCAAGTAGCAAGCCTAAAGTGAGCTGGGAATTAATAAGTATCAGTAATTATCTCATTGACTACTCTATAATTGCTGCTCAATACTCCGTATTCTGAGAGCGGTTCGTGCGATCGTGGGTTTCCCTTCAACTAATTAAGATGCTTGCAAATGGATACGTACTCCAAAAAAGGGTGGTTAATATGTATGCACTGTTAAGATAGAGCAGTATGAACGACCCGGCGTCAAAACTGCCTTGCAGTATCTTGCAACTTGAAAATGAGCCGATGATCTACCCTTGCCTGATATTCAGCTCAATCTATTCCTTTTTCAAACCTTGATGACAACTTTTGATGCGATCAGGGATGTTATAAACCGAGCCGTGGTCTGTATGTTACAGTGTTTTATGCAAGCAATGCACCACATTCCCTTCACCCATCCATAATCGTGCAAAAGCTGCCCTCAGCGAGCCAACCAGCCACCACAAGTGCAATACGGTATTGTTTGCCTCTAAGGAGGTAAAAAGCAATTGTCAGAGTAACTTCTACTAAATAGTAGTCCTTCACGCTACATGAAATAGACGGTCGTGCAGAGCTAGTCAACGAGACAGAAAGCAACTCTGCTCTAACAGCTGATACTGCTGCTATACCGACTAATAAACCTACCTAGCCAATATAGATTACAAGAAACATAACTCCTCTCAGCGGTACGTGTAGAAGCCTGCACAGAAACTGCAGTCCCAACATGGTTTCGACTGTTTCAAGTTCGAACGAATAGAGGGTACAACAGCGGCTACGAGCTGGGAGCCGCATATGGAGGCATGCGTTAGGTCCTGCATTTCAAGGTGATGGTGTCGTTGGGTGTGGGAAGATCTCGTTGTCTAAAGACTGGACTGTCCAGCCACTGTAGGGTTATCTCTCTGTCTGGAGTTTGCGCAGAGTTGTACGCGACGAATGCCTAACAAAGTACCAAACCCCTCTTCAGAAACCTCAGTTCTGGAACAAGGTACCCCCGTACCCCCGTACCCCGGTGATTCCCGGTGCGCCGATATCGCCCGCTTGTAATTCGTTTCCAACCTCCACTAAGTTTTTGGCCTCTTCATCTGACTCAAGTCAATCATCAAGACTTCCATCTCCCAATTGCCATTCCATCTGATAAGCAATTGGGCCTGACACGCATCTCATTGCATCAGAGGACGTTCTGTCCCCGTCACTGATCGCAAGATGTCTTCCTTCAGGGCCCCATTGCGGCTGGTCGCCTCCGCCAGGAGCTTCCCAGCCGCGAGCTCTCTGGGAGCCATCAGATATACCTCCTCATCCAGCAGCTCGACATCAGCCATCGCTTACAAGGCCATGCGCCGCCGCTCTGCACCTCTGCCCGTCGCTGACCCTCCTTCGTGGTCCGCCCAAGCTGCCGTCTCCAACATCCTCTACGAGACCCCCACGCCGTCAATGGCACCGCCGAAGCGCCACATCCTCAACTGCCTCGTGCAGAACGAGCCTGGTGTCCTGTCCCGACTCTCCGGAATTCTCGCCGCCAGGGGTTTCAACATTGACTCACTCGTTGTGTGCAACACCGAGGTCGAGGATCTCTCGCGCATGACCATTGTCCTCACCGGTCAAGAAGGCGTCGTTGAGCAGGCCCGCAGACAGCTGGAAGATCTCGTTCCCGTATGGGCCGTTCTGGATTACAGCAATGCTGCTCTTGTCCAGCGCGAGCTCTTACTCGCCAAGATCAATATTCTTGGTCCTGAGTACTTTGAGGAGCTTCTAGCTCATCATCGCGAGATCACCGCTGCTGTGGAGCCCCAGGATCTCCCCGAGGGAGCGGACCAGTTGACACTCGAGGAGTCTGCCAAGGATTTCCACCCAAGCAAACTGGCTGCCAGTGAGGCTCTGCGACACAAGCACGAGCATCTCAAGTCGATCACCTATTTCGCACACCAGTTCGGCGGCAAAGTTTTGGATATTAGTACTACCAGCTGCATTGTCGAAGTGTAAGTTTTGCATCCAACCCCTACGAAAAAACAAGCATGGTAGTCAAAACTAACTATTGTGAACCAGATCTGCTAAGCAGTCGCGAATCGATTCCTTCCTGAAGCTTGTTGGCCCCTTTGGTATACTTGAATCTGCCCGTACAGGTTTGATGGCTCTACCTCGCTCTCCCCTTCAAACCCCCAATGAAGAGGTTATTACGAAAGAGGCAGAGGAGATTGTCGACGCCAGCCAGCTTCCTCCCGGTTAGACTACATTTTCGGTGTATGATTCAACTGCCTTTGCGGCTGTTTGTTGCCCACGGCGTATGGCGAGATTGGACTATTTAGCTTCAACAAATTGAATTGAATTTTTCTCAGATTTCCTTTCTACAATACGCCTAGGCCCACAACTCCTATGCCGTTTCAACATGTTATCTAAACTCACTTTTAATTCAGAGTTGCCCTTTGTTGACAACGAATCCCTCCAGAGCGGCTGTTCAAGTTAGGTTTATGACGTAGCGGTTGATGACAGGCAAATGTGCTTACCAATAGCCGCCCAGAGACGGTTCTCGGCCTCAGGAAACACGAGAGACCGCGGGCCGTAGAAAACTTCGTCGGCCACCTCCTCAGGGTGACGAGGCAGACAGTGCATAAACTTCCACCCCTCCTTAGCTCCACCCCTCTTTGCCAACTCACTCGTGATCTGGTATCCAGCAAAGGCATCCAAGCGCTTTTGCTTTTCGCTTTCTTGTCCCATGGAAATCCAGGTGTCGGTCACGAGTACGTCGGCATCCTTGATGGCTTCTTCAGGCACTGTAGTCTCAGAAAGCTTACCCGGTGAGCTAACTCCAGCACTAGCGGAGGTAATGACCTGTCTCATAGAATCTGGGATCCCGTAGCCGGTTGGAGAAGCGACAGCAATGTCAACTCCCATCTTGACACAAGCTGTTGCTAGATCAAAGAGAACATTGTTCGAATCGCCCACCCACGCCACCCTCAGTCCTTCAAGACCAAGCCCTGGCCCGATTGAGTTGGAAGAGGCAAAGGTTTCGTGAATGGTTTGGAAATCAGCAATGGTCTGTAAGGGGTGGAAGTCGTCTGACAGGGCATTGATGACAGGAACAGTCGAGTGTTTGGCCAAATTGGCCACATCCGAATGAGGTCCGACACGGGCAACCATGCAAGAAGTCATGGAAGAGATGACTACGGATGTGTCATACAGTGACTCATTTACCTGCGTACGAGAGTTAGTTGCGGCTGTATGTCGAACATTGTAGTTGAGTAAGATCAGTACTAACACCTAGTTGGATATCGTCTTTGCCCAGAAACATGGGATGCCCCCCCAGGACAGTGACAGCAGCTTCTGTGGAAACGCGGGTTCGAGTGCTTCGCTTGTTGAACATCATGGCCACCGTCTTGCCAGCCAGTGAGGTGCTGAGCGATGTCGGCGACTGACCAGACTTGACAATCTGTTTCCAAGACGAAGCATTGCGAACCAAGTTAGAAAACTCCCCGTGTGTCAAATCGCCGATAGATAGTAAATGTCTTGGCGCAGTAGCCTGTGAGTAAGATCGGCTTTGGAGGCCTTTAGTAGCGCCTCGAGCCACCCGGATTGTCGACGCCTTCATGATTATGACGATGGATGTCGGTGAACGCAGCTTGATACAGAGCTATCAAAATAAGCAATTGGCAGGTCAATTGCACCTCAGAGTAGGAGAAAAAATTGAGGTGACTGGGTATATATGCACTACTGTCCTCGTCAGCTTGTGAAATAAATCAAATGTAAATATTGAAGGGCGGCTGCACCATAAGATGCAAGATGGCTCGTGGGTGCTCGATGGTATATTATATATTTCGCCAAGTTACTCATCGTCATGGGTGTGAGTGTGACTAACGAGCTTGTCCAAGTACCATTGACGGTTCATGGAATTAGTGGTATTGTCCCTGTGTCGGAGACCAGTTTCTACTACGCAGGGGTTCAAATACAGTGGACTAGGCCGCGTGCTCTCCACCAACCTCTCCCTAAGCCCCTATACCAGCGTGCCTCCTAACTACCTAGCTCCAGGGTGAGAAGTAATTATGTACTCTGATGGACCTGGCAACCGCCCAACACCGAATCAGGAAGTGCCAAAGTAAACATGGACCCCTCGTCCTGCATCATCCAGCAGCTGCGTCGCAACTCCATCAGAACACCATATTCCACCCTCCTTCTACGAAGCACTCTCGTTATCGCTAAGCCTCATACCCACTAGCATTCTCGGCAGGTGAAGCTGAGAGGCCCTGGACCTCTTCCGTACCAGCTAGCAAAAGAAGCCACTTTGACTCCTCCCAACAAAAGCTTTACTGTGTACGTCCCTGCCTCACATTCTCAACGACCACCTCCATTGCCCCGCTAACCGCTGGAATGCAGCCTTCTACATTCATAAACTCCAAGCTATCGAACCGTTGCCATACATCAAAGGCTGTTGCGATGGCTCAGTTCTTAACTACAGTGTTAGTTCCCCATCTTGTCAAGTCAAAATGGCATCTTTTCGTTACCTGAGCCCCAGATCCATTGCCACCATGTCGCGACTTGATAATACCATCATCCCAGTCCACGAGGACGCTTCCGCAGGAATCGTGCCTCCACAGCCAGCAGCTAACGTGCATACTATCCCCAACAGTAACCAGCGTACGAGGAACCAGTTTCGGCCGCGCGTCGGTAAGGGCGGCGCCACGAGCTACCAGCTTCGACAGTATGCCGAGGTTACATTAGGAGGCGGTAGCCTACGGAAGGTGGTCAAGCTACCTGAGGGCGAAGACGAGAACGAGTGGTTTGCTGTTAATAGTGAGTCTGTCAAATGCCAGTTTCGGACAAGAGAGCGCCAGTACTGATGCGTTGCCCCAGTGGTGGACTTTTACAACCAGATCAACCTTCTCTACGGAGCCATTACAGAGTTTTGCTCTCCTCATTCATGCCCAGAGATGAAGGCAACAGATGAGTAAGATACGCACCGTGATAGAAATCCTTTAGCGGCCCCCACGCTGACCTATCTAGATTTGAGTACCTATGGCAGGACAGCGAAAACTACAAAAAGCCAACGAAGATGCCCGCCCCAGCCTACATCGAACAACTCATGACATGGGTCCAAGCGAATATTGATAATGAATCTGTTCTGCCAAGCAAGATTGGTGCGCTTCATATATGACAAATCCGGTTCTAGGACATGGGCTAACAGAAACATAGGCGTGCCATTCCCAAAATCCTTTCCTGCACTAGTTCGCCAGATATTCAAGCGAATGTACCGAGTATACGCACACATCTACTGCCACCATTATCCCGTCATTCGGGAACTTGGTCTCGAGCCCCACCTCAACACAAGCTTTAAACAATATGTGCTTTTCATTGACGAGCATAGCCTGGCCAGTGGTCGGGATTACTGGGGGCCTCTGGGAGATTTGGTCGATAGCATGTTAAAGAGCGACTAAGAATCAGGAATGACTAAACATGGCATTGTAGGGTATATCAGGAGCCGGGCGTTGGATTGTTATTTGTATTACAGAAACTAGTCGTACATCACGAATCACAAAGGCTGAACCAAACAGCCAAAGATGTGCAAGCGCAGCTTCAATTAAGCTAAGGCAATCATCCTTTCAAGTTTAACAGTGATGTGGCAATGATGTAGGTTACAGGACAGCAGTGGCTTGCAACTGCTGGTGTTCGAGTTGGCAGGAAAGAAAGAAAGAAAGAGTTACCCAACACCGGGCATGAAAACAATTACCCATCATTCCGCTTGTTGCTGTGACATAATTATATGGTGGCTTATTTTAAGATCTACGAGCCGGGGTACTTAGGTACTTTGAGTAGTTTAAGGTAGTTGGTGGCGCGTTATGTAATAAACCAAGTTGATGCCTCACGCCGGCCTAGGCATCAACTTCGAAATTGCCGATGTCAGAACTCAACCACCAAGGACACAGCTTCACAGAGACCGACTACATACCTCGAAAACCACCTCCAATCCCTCCACCGCCGCCATGTTCTCGCGACAAGTCATCCGCTCCGTCCGGGCTGCTATCCCTCGGCGCGCTGTGTCCGTCAGGTCGATGCCTGCGCGGACCTACGCAGCCGCCGCTGTCAACGATGGCCAGCCCCCCATTAGCGTCTTTGGCGTTGATGGCACCTATGCCTCCGCTCTGGTACGATTTTGCCTGCATTCCCCCGAATTGTCTCGAGACGGACTTACGCGCGGATTCTGGGGTCAATTGGCTTCATTTCACGCTACTCATTCGCGATGTGCTCTGCGAGGGGACACAGGGACAATTGATCACGATGGATGTTAACTTTGCGTCAATTTAGTACACCGCAGCCGCAAAGTCTTCCACCCTCGAGCCCACTGCCAAGGCCCTCGCCACTCTGAGTGCCATCTTCGAGAAGGACCCCAAGCTCAACTCCATCCTCCACGCCCCGACTCTGAGCGTAGAGGACAAGTCTGCCATTGTGGCCGAGCTTGTCAAGCAGTCCGGCGCCACCGGCTCTACCGTCAAGAACTTCCTCGACACCCTCGCTGCAAACAACCGACTTGGCCTCCTCAAGAGTGTGATTGAAAAGTTCAACTTACTGGCTTCTGCTGCCCGTGGCGAGGTGGAGATGACTGTCACCAGCGCTCAGGTGAGCTTTTTATTTTAAGTTGTTATACAAGCCTTAGGCGATGCAAGAATGCACCACTATAGCAAATCAACACGGCCAGAAGACACAGAATTTTGGCTAACATCATCTAGGCTCTGGATAGCAAGACCCTCTCCCGACTGGAAGCTGCCGTCACAAAGTCCTCATACGTTGGTCAGGGCAAGAAGCTCAAGGTTACAAACACTGTACGTCACAATATATCCCCTGTGACAACCATTGATCACTCTATCTACAAGGTATTAACGTTAGACTCCTACAGGTCAATCCTGACATTGTTGGCGGCCTCGTCGTCGAGGTTGGTGACCGAACCATCGACCTGAGTGTCTCCGCCCGCATCGCCAAGATGAACAAGCTCCTCACGGAGACCCTGTAAAATTGTTTACATATAGCTGGCTTCTGCATTATAAAGCAAGACCTTTTATTTTCTAAGCTTCCTGCTCTCCCGTCGTTATTTGACTATGCCACCATTTGCTCTCTCTAATCAGTAGGGCCGTTGGTTGGTAGAGGTTCAGCCGTGGGAAACTGGAGGCAGAATGGAAATGGTGTACGAAGAGGCGTTGACTCATCGTTAGTGTCGCTCCTCTGTATAGAAAGCGGTTTCAGTCAGTGGCATATATAGGGCTGTCTGGTGGGATGCGCTGATTGGGACGGTGTATAGTCTGAATCAAACTTTTCTTTTGTTCAAGATTTATCTTCAAAAACAATGACAAATTTTCTCCTCAAATTGATCGAGTGACTTCTTTTACTGTAGGTTTGACGAGTAGAACGGTCAAAACAGCTTCATGACAGCTCGTCCTATATCTTACAAATCAAACGGCAGGGTGGGTTCCGCATTTTGCTTATATTTATTGATCTATTATCTAGTCATCCCCGACATCATATTCCATGTACTTGGTGTCTTACTCATGTATCTCCTCTCATCTTCACACTGCTTTAAAAGTATTTAGAAACACCATGACAAGCGTGTTTGACCCATCCTCCATACTCGCACGCCATACTTCGAATCATTAAGCTTTCGTCTCAAATTCATCGGCGTGCTCTTCGCCAGTTGCACCATTGCCCAATTTGAATCGTTTTAGTTGATCTGAAATATACTGATGCATATGCACGTCTGCTTCAGTCTTTTGATTGACCTTGTTCGGATCATCAGGGACGATAGAGTTGGACGTGGACAGGGCGTCATCGTCAACACCATTGACAGAGGCGTCAAAGTCACTACGAGCTCCAATAGAACGCGCAGTAGACGATCGCCTAATACGAGGCATGCTAGGAGATTGTGGGGTACCAATCTCGAGGCTCCGCTGGAACATATCGTCAAAGTAGTGTGACATGGCGGCTGACGGCGTGCGAGGAGTCTGCGGTAGTCGGCAGCTTACACTATAAATTTCGTCAGTATTACGAGTTGTCCCTTGGAACAGAGGCATCTCAACTTACCCTGTGTCATGTATCATGCGTGCAATCAAGCCTGTCCAACCGCACTGATGAGTCGCGCCCAGCCCCCGTCCGGAGTCACCGTTGAAATATTCGTAGAACCAGAGATAATCTTTCCAGTGAGGATCAAAATCAAGTCGATCGTCTCCATCATTGACACTGCGTCTACCATCGTCAGTGCGGACGAACAGATGTTGGAGTCGATGCTGAATTTCTTCTGACACCTTGCCCAGGTGCATGTAGTCACCACTTCCAGTGGGACACTCAACCTGGAACTCAGGTCCATAGAAAAGATAGAATCTCTGGAGAGATTCAACTAGGAGAAAGTTCACACAGAGCCAAATGGGACCTCTCCAGTTACTATTGCCTCCAAAAAGGCCGCTTTCAGCGTCGCCTGGCACATATCCGACTTCGAACTTCTGCCCCTTCACATCCATTGAAAAAGGGTGTTCCTTGTGGTACTTGGACAATGAGCGGATTCCATGATCACTGAAGAACTCATCCTCATCCAGCATCCGCTTAAGAATCTTCTCTAGCCTGTCCTTGCTCACAATAGAAAGGAGGATTCGATTACCCTTGCCTCTCTTCCTTATGCTTGCCATGTTCCTTTCAGCCAAATCACACCGATTAGCCACGAACCACTCCACCCGCTTTCGAAACGAGGGAAGTTTGTTCATAAGTTCGGGTTCAAGAGTTGTAGTTGCATAGAGAGGGATAAGGCCAACCAGTGACCGCACGGGCAATTGCTGAACCCACGGACCTCCCCAAGAAATAGCGTCGTAGTAGAAGCCATCGTCTTCATTCCAAAGAGACGTTTCATCCTTGTGCCCCGTTCTGAAAGTCATGGCATCGCTGATGAAGATAAAATGCTCAAAGAACTTTGATGCAATATCTTCATATATGCGACGATGCTTTGCGAGTTCTAAGGCTATGTTGAGCATGGACAGACAGTAAAAAGCCATCCACCCCGTGCTATCAGCTTGCTCCAAAACCCCGCCTGTAGGTAATGGCTCAGATCGATTGAAAAGGCCAATATTGTCAAGGCCGAGAAAACCACCTTCGAAGACATTTTTGCCATCTGCATCTTTACGGTTTACCCACCAAGTAAAATTGATAAGCAGTTTCTGGAATACACGCTCAAGGAAGTCAAGGTCTTGGCGGCCATACATTTTGCGCTCAATTTTGAAAACCCGGAAGGTTGCCCAGGCATGTACTGGAGGATTCACGTCTCCAAAGTTCCATTCGTAACTATTCACAGTGTTAGCATTGTATATATATTGTCAAGACTGGGGAAAGTGACTCACGCTGGGAGCTGCCCATTTGGATGACAGTACCATTCCCTGGTGAACAGATCAAGTTGTTTCTTTGCGAATTCCGGGTCTATCATTGCGAGCGGAATGCAGTGGAATGCACTATCCCATGCAGCAAAGAAGGGATATTCCCAAGAATCTGGCATTGACAAGATATCATCACAGTGCATGTGCTTCCATTGCGAGTTTCGAATCCCCATCCTATCCGGCGGAGGAGGGGGCATGGATGGATCTCCGTTAGCCCAGTGATCCCAGATGAACAAGTAATGCTGCTTCGTCCACATCATTCCCGCAAAGGCCTGTCTTTGAATGTTTCGCAGGTCGTTAGTCATTGGAAGAGGGCTAATGCGATAATAAAATTCGTCTGCTTCTTCTCTCCGTTTCTCGATGACATTGTCGAATTGCTCTTCGTCCAGGTAGGACTGATCCTTTCTTGTGAACCGAAAACGAACCACTATACGGGTTAGAACACTTTGCAATAGGAAAAAATAGCACGGCAGGCCCTACCTGCGCACTCTCCGGGATTGACACCCCCATCCTCGTTGAAATTGAACCAAGCAGCACACTTTGTACCCTGCTTGGCAGGGTTTACTGCGCCCTTTTCTCCATCGACAATGTATCTATGAAAGGCATCTTTAACGTAAGGTTGCTTGTTCTTCTGGTCATATAAGGCGTCAAAGTTGGTGTCGTTCTCGGTGAAAAGGAGTTCCGGGATGACATCGTCTCCACTTGACCCCACGCCTGGAGAAGGTGACATAAGGAGGTATCTTTCACCAAGACTCCAGTGGCTAGATTTGGCTGTGCTTTCATCATGAAGCGCTATAGATGGCTTCTTAGCTTCATCCTCCCGCCCCCAGCTCCAGGTGTTACGGAACCAGAGGTGTGGGACGATATGGAGGGGCGCTGGGTCAGGTCCTCGATTCCACGCTGTCACTCGGAATAACAACTCATCGGGGTCGTCTTCTTCTTTGGCTGTCTCGATAAATATATCCCAATAGCGATCCTCGTCAAATACACCAGTGTCTAAAATCTGGTACTCCTTCTCTAGCCTACTTCTTTTGGCATTCTCTTGAAGTAGATCCTCGTACGGGAACTTTTTCTGTGGATATTTGTAAAGGAATTTCATGTAGGAGTGCTGTGACAATTAGTACGTAAAACTAACGGTGTCATTGTCAGAGGGTTCATACTGTCTGTGAAAACGGTCAGTGGGGTCAGATAAAGCTTGATTCAAGGCATCAGGGCTCACAGGGGTGTTGTCGACGTGAAAATGTGCGTCTTTGATACTCTCACCATGGTTTCCTTGGGGATTAGACAACCCAAATAGTCGTTCTTTCAGAAAGTCACTAGTCCCAAGTCAGAATCGTCTTTCTTGTCCTTGTAGGCAGCGGGCACTTGGCATACTCCTCTTCGTTCCAAAAGCTGAATGCAATGTTTTCCAAGCCGTGAGTATCCGACACACCAGCTATTCCATCTTCACCCCATCTAAAAACTCGTGATCGCGCGTGTTCATGAGGAAAATCTATACACGGTTAACTCGAATTCCAGGCCAACTATGTCTATAGTTCGAATGGGTTCTCACGGCTCCAGGCGTCTCCGTCGTGACTATAGTCCTCTCTCACTTGACAATTGATTAGCGAAATCCAAATAGCGGCAGGGTGAAAGGACGTCATTGGCAAACGGATGGATACCTGTAGCCCACTGACGCTCAGCAACATAGGGTCCCCATTTCTTCCAGTACTTGGTGCGCTCGCGGTCTTCCTTGAGGCGTTTCTCTTCTTCGGTCAGATACTCGTGGCCGTCGAAAACAACCATGGTGTGTGGCTAGGGAACAAGGGGTTCCGACACGGACTAAAACCTCGACCAGAAAGCAAAAGCCTCAACAGGGAGGAGAGAAGAGATGGGCGGCGGGGAGCAAATATGTGGGAACAGAGAAGAGAACGGGATGAGGGCTTTATAAAGGAATTGACAAGGCAGAGGCGGCAACCGCTAATAAGCAAGGTCAGGGGAAGAATGGACGTTCCGGAGCAGTGTTAGATGCAGTGTCGGGAAGCTTGCAGGTTTCGTACAAGGAGGATGGATCCAAGCTTGGTATACCTATAATGGTGATACAACCTCTCTTATCATCGATTCCTGACGTGGGGCTTGTCAACGGAAGACGATGGCGCCAATTACGATAGTGGGATGGTGGGGCAGCTCCGACTGTACCGTATTACTTGGTGCCTGCAGTGTCCTGCAGTGGTCTGCTTGCGTTTTAGTGCCAAGGTACTTGTTGGTAAAGTGGTTCGTTCAGTGGCTCGCAGTGGGTGTTCTCGACAACCATGAAGTTGGTCTAAGCTTAGAACCATCGCCAATAGGAGCACTTTGTAATAATTAATACGGAGTGCGCTGGAAAAGAATTTCATCGCGCTAACAATGCTGCGTTGTCAAGGTGTACTCCGTACACATCACCCACTAATTATGGAGTAATGACGCACCATTTCAATGTCCAATGCCTTGTATTCCTGCATTTTTGGTAAGTTGGTTGCTGTCCCAATTTACGGCAGTACACCACAAAAGAGAGATCATTCTGAAGTACTAGTACTTTTAAGTTGTAAGTATTGGGGTTGTTGACTCTTGTGCCGCCCTATATTTTCCCTTAACTCTATCAACACGCTCGATCATTGACGTACCAAAGTATCAAAAACGGAACCATCTAGTCGGCAAACTATTAATCAAACTTACGAAGGTGTTTAGTTGTATGTGTTTAGATGAGCAATAGTCAGTTGCAATTCCATCACAGTGCCATTAGTTATTTTATGCGCAAGACTAAGCACATACGTATTATACACAGGCATTACAGCGCACAATGCAATTATTGATAAGTGATATTATAGGTTCTTGAAGCCAAGCCCACCGGAAATTATTATCAGTAAGGTACTGGTTGCCGCACGATGTGTTGACGAGGTCAACGTCCGAATACCTGTAACATCATTTGGTCGTGAACAGTGGCTTATATGGTTGCTACCTTAATTGTTCAGTGACACTTGCCCCATGACAGCCCGTTGACGTGCTGGGAGAGAGCCAGTGAACAAGGGTTACATTCGTACTAAGGTCGTAGGTACCTTAATTACGTTGCGCCGTGGCAACCTGGACTTGGGTACAGACCATCCCAAGCTAAGTCAGCAACGTCTGCCTCACTCACACTTGGGATGTCCATGGCGTACTAACTAGCTGTCTCCATCTCTCAAGTCTCGCAACCACAATTCAACATCGACACCATACAAACCTCCACGCCCACCCGGCCTCCAGTCACTCTCGCGGCAGAAAGCGCAAAATACACGTAGATCATCCGCCTACAACCCGTTCCCTTTCCCTCACAATGGCTGCCGGCGAGTCCAGCCGGGTTCAGGAAGCCCAGGAAATCGCCAAAACCGACCCCAGAAAAGCTGAGGCTACGTACAAAGACATCATCTCCAAGGCCCCCAGCGCAGCCTCCGACGCTGCCACTCGCGAGTATGAGTCTGCCTTGGTAAGCTTGGGAAAGCTCTACACATCCGAGAGGTGAGTGTACGGCGCCAGGGGAGTTCTCGTAATGAAGAGACTCAGTCTTCCAAATGGGAAGGGAATAGACCCAGACGGGAGAGAAAGAGGAAAGGGTCGTTCGGGAACGCAAAGGCAGTAGCTGACCTAACCGACAGGAAAACGCAGGACCTAGTAACTCTGGTGCGCGAGAGTCGCGATGTCTTTTCATCGTTTGCCAAAGCCAAATCATCCAAGCTTGGTAAGTTCTGAGCCGCGCATGCGCACATAACATCTTCCACTAATCAAGCTGGAAACAGTCCGTCAACTGCTCGACCTCTTCAAGGACATCCCTGACAGCACCGACGTCGAAATAGCCGTCACAAAAGACTGCATCGAATGGGCCACCGCCGAGCGCCGCGCCTTCCAGCGCCAAGACCTCGAGGTCCGTCTCGTCACCCTCCTCATGACCAAGCAATCCTACTACGACGCCCTCACCCTCATTAACGGCCTGCTCCGAGAGCTCAAGCGTCTTGATGACAAGCTCCGCCTTGTCGAGGTACAACTTCTTGAGTCTCGCGTCTACCACGCTCTAGGCAACATCCCCAAGGCGCGTGCCGCCCTCACGAGTGCAAGGACCAGCGCTGCCAGTGTCTATACACCGCCTCTACTGCAGGCAAACCTCGATATGCAAAGCGGCATGCTGCACGCCGAGGACAAAGACTTCAACACTGCGTTTTCCTACTTCATCGAGGCTCTCGACGGGTACCACACGCAGGACGAGAGCGTCAAGGCCCAAGCCGCACTGCAGTATATGCTCCTCTGCAAAATCATGCTAAATCTGGTCGACGACGTCAACCAGCTCATGGCATCGAAACAGGCACTCAAGTACGCCGGCAAGAACCTCGAAGCTATGAAGGCCATTGCCCGCGCCCACTCTAACCGCTCCCTCGAAGAATACGAGCGAGCTCTGTCCTCGTACCGCTACGAGCTCGGCAGCGACGCCTTTATTCGAAACCACCTTCGCCGCCTGTACGACGCCATGCTGGAGCAGAATCTCATCAAGGTGATTGAGCCCTTCTCTCGCGTCGAGATTGACCACATCGCCAAGATGGTTGGCCTCGACACCCAGCAAGTGGAGAGGAAGCTGTCCCAGATGATCCTCGACAAGGTCATTGTGGGAGTTTTGGACCAGGGGGCAGGCTGCCTCATCATCTTTGACGAGACTCATCGGGACGAGTCGTACGATGCGGCTTTGGCGACGATTGAGAAGCTGAGCAGCGTGGTGGACGTACTGTACACTAACCAGGCCTCCATGCTTGAGTAACTGGGTGGCCAGCGGCACTTAATACTGTAATATGTCATGATAGTCATGGTAGAGATCTAAGGCGTTTCAAGGACGAGGCCAAGCTAGACATGCAAATATGATTCCATAACTGTGATTCGTTTTATGCTTTGACTCAAATAGGTATATTGTATATTGGAAACAAAAACACCGAGTCTTGTAACAATCCCTCGTTATACATACACTCCTATGTGCAGTGGTATTAACAGTTATCGTACTGCGAGTGGTATCTCAAATGAAATAAACAAGAAGCCCCACAAACACCGCCGATGATTGCCGTTACATAACCCCAATGCTTCCCACTTCAAATATCATGCAATAATACAACTCTCATAAAACCCCTTCTTGCAGTTCATCACTATTCATCAATGAAACATGGCACTTGAAGAACCCGCAGCAACTTCTTGGCCTCTTCTCTCTTCTCCCACAATCAATGCAAATAGCCTTTTGGCTAGAATCCCCTCATCCCACCCGCCAACCTCGGCTTTGAAGGCATCCACACAATCAAGATGCCATCTTTCGAGCGTCATAGCTTCTCCTTGGCTTTTAACCGTCTTGTCAAGATACTTTTCTGCCCGACGCTCATAACTCGCTCCGAATGGTGCCTGCCGTCTTAGCTGAAGAAGCTCGTCCAGGAATAGCCAGTGTTCACGAGTCCACATAGTTTGGGACAACAGATTCGGCTGAAAGGACTTGGTTATGAGAGGAGAAGCGTCAGACATGGTGACATCCGCATCAGAAGCCTGTTGGTATTCTTTGTCTTTATCAGCGACAACCATCTGAGCTGTGGTTCCAGGTTCCACAAGCACAGGATGTTCTTGGAAAAGGCTAGAGTTGAACGCTTGCCGTTGATGGCGAGCATTGGCCTGCTCAGCAGGCGAGAGAACACTACTTGTAAATTCAACCACACGACCCGGTGTGTGAGGTTTCAGTGGTGATCGTAGACTAGATTTTGTAGGCGATGCATTCTTGGGCGGCAGAGGACGCAACAAGCGGCGGGACAGATCTGGCGAATCTTCGCTAGCATTTGATGTCTCCTGTTGCCACCTGTGAATGTCTGCATGAGACAACTGCATCCTTGGCGGCGTGACTACTGCAGAGCGAGCTGAAGAAGGTTGGAAAAAGGCATGACTCGTTTGTCGCGGACGAGGCGTGAAATTTTGCTTTTGAGCAACAATTGGCATGTCTAGCCTCTCAGGGGTTTCCGGCGAAGATGAGCGAACTTCGGTGGTTTCAATTGGAGATTGAATTAGCCGCGTAGACGACAGCTTCTTTTCGGGGCTGCTCTTGGAGTCCAGCTCTGTCTGTGACACTTGAGGGAACATCGAGCTCGTGGGCAGAGCTGCTGTAGCCTCGACTGAGTCCGCTTGGTTAGGTTTGGATTCCAGCAAAGATCTTGCTCTAGCTGGCAGGAAAGTCGACACCAGCATGCCGGGGATAGCAGCTGGGGATGAGAAGAAAGAGGAGAGGTCAAACCGACTCGCCTTAGTCGCAGATTCGAGCCCCTTCTCGTTCTTGCTTTGCGGCTCCATAAGAGTCCCGCCTTGCTCCAACATTGAATACTCTTCTGTCTCAACAGGTGCCGCGCTAGGAGTGGTCTCTAAATTCGAAGCCAAGTTCTCAAGCGCACCAGCAGCAATAGGAGTACCCGGAGCGCCTGTGGCGTAGCGTGAATTGAGGGAATTAGTTTTGGTCCATGAACTCGGGATGGCTCTTCTACGATGAGTCGACGGTGCAGATTTCTTCGTCCCAAAGGGGCGTTGTCGCGTAGACCGTGGCGTTTCTCGCGACGCCTCGATGTCCCAAATATCGGTTTCATCGTCTTGCACTTGCTGGCCATCCTCTAAATCGTCTACTTCGATTTGCTCAACCTCATCCTCTTCCTCATCCGCAGTTCCATCTACTTGACCGCGGGAGAAGGAACCCTTGGCAGCCTTGGTGCTTGAGGATCGCGACGCCTCCCGAAGCGAATTGTCTCCTCTCAGGTTGGGGCTAATAGGGCCTGCATCTTCCACCCAGCTCATTACACCATCACTCGGTGGTGTAATTCGCAGTGAGCTGGGCGCGGGCACTCTTGATTGCAACTCAGAGGTCTGGATAGTCTCGTTTGCATTCTTGAGCGCTGCCATGAAGCCAGTTTGACCATTACCCGCGGTGGAGGAGTTAAACGGGTTATCGTGTGCTTGACTTCCAGCTTTTGTAGATAACTGGTTATTCATTATGGGCGCAGGGGGACTTTTGCTGATCAGCCGACTATTTTGACTGTCTTTAGAACCTAGCCACGATTCTTTGCTCCCGGAGCTTCTAAACGGACTACCAAGTTGCCTCTCACGTCCCTCAGGCGATGGTGGGTCGGACGTGACGCTTTGCAGAACTCGCCCAGCCCTTACGATTGGTGACAGCAGGAGGCGTGGGGCTCTTTCGTGCAGCGGTTCTGGAAGTAGGGATTGGGGTTCTTGAAGTGGAGATGACACTTGATTCAGTGGCGTTGCCTCTGCTTCTTTGGAGGAGCTCCCGATTGTGATGGTGGGAGGCAGTACTGGCTCTTCCAGATGAGCAGGACTCTCACTGACTTCTGCCGACTCTTCTCGAGATTGGTAGAGCAACTGAGCGGGTGATAATACCCTGGATAATGGCGATTTGTTTAGGCTCTCATCTGCCTCAATAAGTACTTGGGGTGGCGTGTCGTCTGGTGTAGGCAATCGACTAGCCTCGGATTGAGCGGCAGTGCTTGTATTTGAGGGCGCTCCAGGATCTTCCTGAGCTTCAAGCACTTTAGCTTCAAGTTCTTCAATCTCGGCCTCTCGGACGCCGGCTTCTAGAGCCTCTATTACATCAACTTGCTGATCACTAGCATGTTCAGCCAATGGGCTTAGATTTCCTCCTTCAGCATCCATCTCTTCCAGCTCATCATATTCCTCTACTGGGTTAGCGACTGGTCGTCTGGGGGTTGCGGCATTGAGGATGTCTTGTGGGATTTCGGAAAATGAATCCTCGTACAAATTAGAGTCTTCTTCGTTGTATGGAACAGATGATCTCCGCCTGGAAGAGTTCGGCGCTTGGCTATCATTTACATTCTCCAAGGCATCATGTATTAAGCCCTCCGTCTGTCTTGCTGTAAATTTGAGAACACGGTGTCTCAGGGGAGAAGAGGTAGCGGCCTTGCGGGGGCTGCGAGATAGTCGTGAGGCAAGCTCACGAATCGGCGAAGGTGGGTTGGTTTGCCGAGATGACAAATCCTCTTGCGCAGTTGGTTCTTCTCGTGGTGACATGATAGGCGAATGCTCAATCGAATCGACGGCTTCCGTGCCAGTAGGGGGCGCACCGCTCCCTGATTGTCTGAGATATTCCAGCGTGTTATTGATAATGAGATTTGTTTCGTCTCCAAGATCTTCCTGTGCCGTAGGTGGAATTGAACTCTTAAAATCAGCTTGTAATGACGGAATAGAGTCCATAAAAATCATGCTGAAGTCTTCGCCTTGAGCGATAGTATCGTTCCTAGGCTCAAGGTCTAACGAATGCTCATCAGCCGAGGAGATATCACTTGCAGCCGTGGCGAAGTAGCCATAGTCATTGGGTTCCTCCAATGTGTTTTCAGCCTCGGGCTCCGGAAGTGTTTCAGGATTTTGTTGTGCTTTCAGTGAAGTGGGATCGAGCCCCGGAGGCGACGCGGCGCGAGTCAACCTAGATGTATAATCTATGGCCTTGGGGGTGGCCTCATTAGACATTGTTGCCATCCAGATATCAGACCCCGCGCCAGAAGCTGATCTTGCCCTTGAGCGCGGGGTTGCTCCCAAAGACTCTGATGGCGCATGCAAAAGATCCATTTCATCTTCAGTATGTAGTAAAGACTCTTGAACGGATTGTACTCCTGCCGCTTCATCCGCTAACTCGCCTAATTCTTCAGGGGCAAGTGCCTGGCGCCTGCGCCGGGTCCGCTTAGTTGAAGTTGATGACTGTACTGAGGCGACGCTTAATTCGCTTGGAGGCTCGGTGGCAACGTTTTTCGGAGGCCGTCCCCGGCGTTTTGTAGATCTGGGCGTGTTCTGCGTGGTCTGTGTACTGGCCTCTGAAGCAGCATCGTCGTCGTGTCCGTTGGATGGGGTAGTCCGAGGTCGACGAGGCGTCCTGTTTATGGGCGTACCCGCTCTTCGCTTCCTGCCAGCGGAGGGCATTGGCGTTCCATTCGATTTTCGCGCCGGACCTCTGCGTCTCGGGGTCATGAGCAGGTCTCCAGTGTCACTCGGCGTCTCATCCCTCAGCGGTACTATCGTTGTCGTGCTGCGCCCTCTTGAGCGCTTGGTAGACGTGGGGCTGGATGGTTGGAAGAGCTTGCGACGGGGACCAGCGACGGGACTACCATCTTCCGTCTCGACCGTGACAAACAGCTTCTGGGGCGACTTATTATCCCCAACCTGTAGGGCGAATGTCCGCTTCCTCGGCGAGCCTTCCAGGGACAGGAATCGGTCTGATCGCTGGCTTCGGGTGACGCGACGGGCGGAGGAGAAGAGAACGTTGGATATAGGAGTATCGTTGAGCGGGTCTGGCGACGACATGATGTCGGCGCTCGGAGTTGTTGCATCTACGACGCTGTGCCAGCGAACGTTGAAGGACTCAGAGTGGAAACCGGACTCCCGGCGACCCGACATTGGCAGGCGGTGTTGAAGTGATACTCCGCATGGAATGAATATGCGCCTTGGATGGCCGTGACTGCCAGTGGGTGATGATATTAACTTTTTTTTTTTAAGAAATAGCGCTGCTTACTCCGTCTGGTATGTGCATTATTTTAGGCAGGGCGGGAGAAGTAATTAGCGAGGCAGTTCAGTGTATAGAGAGTAGGAGGCTTGTAATTATCCCCATGAACCGTTCCTGTCTCCAACAAAGCGTGCGACCGTGAATGGGAAGTTCCTGGCTTGTTTACTTGCGGCCTAGTCAGGACTAGCGTGCTGCTCCTAGCCGCAGTTTTGTTTCTCCGTTAGTCTCAGCAACCGCTAAGATAGTGGAGGCCATCCGCCGCCTGCTTCCTTGTAACAACAGTACCAACCAAGTACGATTCTTGCCTGGCACTTCGCCTTCTATAAGATTGCGCATTCAGTTTTGTCGAGCCCAGGCTTTTCTATTTCCCAGTGAATTCACAATTATGTTTTCTTTCAGCTATTGATATCGTCTGTAGATGGTGGCGTGCGAATCCAACTCCTTTTGCAGTGTAGTCAGGATGTGCAAAACCCGAGGTTCTTCAAATCTAATGTAAGGTGGACAGGAAATGTGTACTTTTCACAAGTGGATATTGGTGTGATCCCAGTTGTTTGTTTTATTGAATATGTACTCAAAAGTATCACACGTTTCTTAACAGAATACACGCATAGTATGTGTAAGATGGGGATTACTCCTTTGATGTGAGGAAGTATTTGACGTACACAGAGAGCCATGTGCCATGGTTTTGTCGTGTCAACACTTGTATTTTGCTTCACATCTATTAAATAAGGAGGGATCAACGGAATGGATTTCTTCCCTCCGCAATGTTTTATACAGAGGCACGGTGATGTGTTTTGAGATCCCTTTCTACTCATTAATTAGTTTGTAGGTGGAGGTGGCTGCTATCACACGTGACAGGCTTGCCTTCCCCGGTCGGCATGACGGCATTACTGCATCGAGGACCTCGGCTCAACATCTGAGATTAATAGATCAAAGCTATTTGATATAATAAACTCCATCTGCCCCAGATAGTTTTCAATCTCCCCTAGATACCAGCTTCGATTCTTCCTCCCCCACTAGACTATTCGCATCAGTGCTTGTGCTGCAAAACCAACACCATCCTTTCACAATGGCTGCCAAAACTCCTATTCCCCAAAACGACAATGTCGCCCACGCCCTGGCTGGCGCTGGTGGTGGTATCTTGTCCATGGTTCTAACGTAGGTCGTTCCACCTGATGACAGGGGATTAAATATATCTCACACGTAATTCACAGCTACCCTCTCATCACACTCTCTACACGTGCTCAGGTCGAGTCCAAGAAGGCTGAAAGCAAGTTCGTCGATGCCGTCCAGAAGATTGTCGCCCGAGAGGGCGTGTCTGGCCTGTACTCCGGCATCAACTCGGCACTGTTCGGCATCAGCGTAACCAACTTCGTGTACTACTACTGGTACGAATGGACTCGTGCTTTTTTTGAAAAAGCCGCGCAGACATCTGGCCGCGCCAACAAGAAGCTGACCACAATCGAGTCAATGATTGCTGGCGCCATCGCGGGCTCCGCCACTGTCATCATCACCAACCCTATCTGGGTTGTCAACACGCGAGTCACGACTCGCACACAAGACAAGAAGGCAGATCTGGAGGCCGGCATCGCGACCGCGCCAAAGCCTCCGAGCACTATCGGCACCTTGATGGCGCTCCTTAAGAACGAAGGCCCACAGGCCCTCTTCTCCGGCGTCCTGCCTGCCTTGGTGTTGGTCATAAACCCCATTCTGCAGTACACCCTCTTCGAGCAGATGAAGAACTCCGTCGAGAAGAAGAGGAAGGTTACACCAACCATCGCATTTTTCCTTGGCGCACTCGGCAAGCTGTTTGCCACGTCAGTGACATACCCTTACATCACAGTCAAGAGCCAGATGCACGTGGCTGGCAGTTCCAAGAAGAAGGAGGGCATGTCTGAGACCCTTAGCCGTGTTGTCCGAGAAGAGGGCTATGCCGGTCTTTACAAGGGTACGCCTCTCCAACGCTGTTTAGTCTTGCGTTTAACATGACATGAGATTGCTGGATTGGCTAACATGAACATAGGCATCGCCCCCAAGGTCACTCAAAGCGTGCTGACTGCCGCACTCCTGTTCGCATTCAAGGACGTCCTCTATGAGCAGACTGTTAAGCTTAGAACGGGAGGTGCGCGTAAGCGTGTTGGTGCATAGGTGCAACCATAACGTCACAGAACTCTATATAGCTACCATGAAAGGTCGATGTGGACTATAGGGGAGCCAGGTGCAGTGGGCCAGCTTTAATAACGATCCAATTCCCTCTTATCACGCGATAGACGGGATTTTCGTCCAAGCCTACCTAGAGCACATATGGGTCGAATGATATGAAGTTTTTTTTGGTCATGATGGGAGATGGGGGCGTAAGGGATAGGTGGCGCTCATATACAAGTGTAGGATTCGCCTGATTATACATTGTCTGGCAAAAGGTGGAGCGGGGGTTTATTATTGATGGTGTGGCTATGTAATTTGTTATATGTCACTACGAAGATACCTAAATAAGTCGCGAGATTATTATAGACTGAAATGCAAGCATTACTTCATTGAACCTCCATATAGCGAACCTGTGGGAGAAAGAAGCACCCTCACAAACAAGGAAGCACTCGGGGCACAATCCACCAGTCATGATACACTTGATCAGGTGTCGGTACCTCGGCCTTGAGTTTCAGAGTGGCACCTTGTGCTGCTGCCAGGGCTTTTTGCAGCGTCATGATAGCCACCCCTGTCGCAATGCATGACTTGAGGCCATTTTTGACCGTGGCCGCCCAGCGCTCGTGAGATCCCGTTGAGAAAGAATCTTCCTCGCTCAGCTTACTCAACGCCTCGAACCCCCTTTTGGCACCAGTCACAGCCTTTTCGCCGTATTCTAGCAGCTCATCTGTTGAAACTTCTGCCTGTGTTGTTCCATCCTTGAACTCGTTGAAGGTGGGCAAGACGGGGAGACTAATGGTGGCAAAGGGTTTCATGCGAATTTCGTACCGTAACTCGTCGTCGCTGTATGGCCGTGGTGGGCTCTGAACAAGTCCTAGGCGGTCGAGTACCACATAAAGACAGCATAGAGCATCCGAGAGTTCCCAAGTTACTGCTGAATCAAGGAGAGAGAGTCTTGTAAAGGCCAACGACTGCTGTATTTGCTCGTCCATATCCCGGCGTCGCTTTCCTGGTTGCCTTCGTAGCTCGTCGAACCTGTGAATGATAAATGACTTTATCCGCTCCGAATGGCGTAGTCGAGACTTGGCAAGGTAGTTGAGATACCAATACATCTCTCCCAGCTCATCCTTCTGATATACGCGCAATTCGAATCCCAGTTGCACTACCCCCTCCATATGGCGCAGCTTGTATAAGTATGTCCAGGATGAGAGAGGCAGCGCAAATGACTCGAATGTCCCGCCAGCAACCTGTAAACCACCAACCAGCGGCTTCTCCTCTAGCTGCTCCTGGAGGATTTGATCAACTTCTTCGGCGTCGGCTTGGAGGCAATCCCAGTCTTGAATAATATGGCATAGCGTTCGTCGCAGTCGACTGCGGTTCTGGCATGCTGTCTGTAAGATGTCCATGTACGATTGGGCTGCTCTCTTCCTGAATATCTCCATCTGTTGTGATATGACGAAACGAGGGTCATGAACAACCTCGATTTCATCATTGCCTCGGTCCAGAAGTGGGCTTGCTGGGAGTGTTGTAATAGCAAAGTCATCATCTAGCAACTGACGAATGCTCATTGAACCCAAAATTTCCATCTCGTTGAACAGGAATGTCTGCATTAGCGTCCTTACGTAGACAAGAGGTTGTGGCTTTTTTGCTTGAAAGGTGTGTATAAATGTCTGTATGATGTTAGTATCCTTCGGCTCAGAGCTAAACAGCTCCCGCAACTCACCAGAAGACACTGCGAGTTTGAATAGTGAAGCATGTCGATTAGTTCCAGGCCGTCTTCAAACATTCGAGAGAGGTGACCAAAAGCATCATCAAAACTGAGCTGCACAATGGGTCGCGGGGGCATGGTACTTGCCAGCTTCCTCTGAAGCTTGACGCTAAACGCCTCCTCAACTGGCTTTGCAAGAGGATGAGATACAAGTATGGTCTCCAAAATGGCATGTGCTCTTTCCCACGGCTCTTTAGCCTTCTTTGGATCTTTTATATGTTGGGTGCACTGAACAGCATCCAGAAAAATGCGGCGTAGTTCTAAGCGACTGGCAAGAGCCTCCAATATATCATCTTCAAAAGAGCCATGCAGCGATTGTAATACATTCTGTGCGTCAACCAAGCACTTCTGAATGTCACTGGTAGGGATACCTTCTAGTAGCACCCGGTGATATGTGTTCGTTACGAAGTCTTCTTCCTATAAAATATATCAGTCATCCACAGGCTAATGGTCGACACTGGTGAACATTTACCTCATAAAAATGTTCTGATTGAATTTGCTTGTTGACATATTTACATGCCTTGAGCATTCCTAAACAGTAGGCCCTCAGAACCTCAAGCATGGGATGCTGAGATTGGTCAAAGTCGTCACGTCTAACAAACTTGGCTTCTTCTATGCTGAACGCAATGGGCATGAGAAGTGATTCAACGTAGACACTTGTCAGAATGGTTTGCGAAAGGGGATATCCTAGATGCCAGGACATCTAGTGTGTGTCAGTTGAATTTTGCAGTGACAGTGTAAAAACCACTCGACGTACCTCGTGACAAAGAAGCTCATCTATGATGCCAAGGACCTCCTCGGGCAGGAGTGGTCGTGATACATCGTACAGCTCCTCGAATTCCTCATCGGGATTGACGCAACCGCTATCCATCTTAGGATCCATGATCTGCCAGCCACATTAGAAAGGTTTAATGCTGGTCAGAACAGTTTTACACGAACCTCGAGCGCCGCGACAGACTCAAACAGAGTGAAGAAGCCATCCTTGACAAGCTCACCCGGCAATATCGCTACACTCTATTAGCAAATATGGCCTAAATGAAACATGACAGCAAGGCACTATCTACTCTTGACAGCCGCCGTGAATTCGTCTGTGATATCCACGGCAACTACACCGTTGCTCTCGCTACGTGGAGGTTGGTGCTGCTGTTCAGGGTCATGGCCTAATAATGATAGACGAGCCACATCTGTACTTCATGTAAGAAACGTGGGTAGACGAAACATCCGCAAGGTCAGCAAGGAATATAATTTACCGTCGGGCATGGTGGCCTCAAGGTCGGCCATCTCGGGTACACAGAGCGTCAGAGCACCTCATAAGGGAAGGCTCAGCCGTTTGGAGTTTGGAAAAAGTTGTTGAGGTGTCTGTGGTAGTCTTCAAAAAGTGGCTGTTGATGGCGCGGGGCAGCCGGTGGTTATGTCCGGTTAGCACTGTTGTCCACTGTATTTATTGTCCGCTGGCTGGTGTCCTGGCTCCTTGTCGCAATACTAAAAATCTTTGCGAGACACGTAATTTACGTAGTTTTATCATTGGAGTTAGTAGTTCAAAACAAGTGGTATCAAAGAAAAAAAGCAGTAATTCATTCAGCAAGGGAAGTAAGTCTCGGGTTCACCCCTGATGCTGCCACCAATTGTTCCGAAGTCGCCGGCCAGTTGATGGCTGATCTAGCACCGTAGAAACAGCCACGTCAACAAGTTTTATTGTTTACTAGAAGATAAGACACCATTGCATAAGCTTCTACAAAAGGTCGATGTATTGTAGCAATCGTCTAGTTATGATACATTGGCATTGGTTGGGTGCCAGGCACGAGGAAAATCAACACATCTCCTCCCATCGCTTACAGTCAACTCTTGACTTCTGATTGCCTCTTCCCCAAAGTTCATGCTGCAGTTCCCTCATTTATGGTATCGTCTAAGAAGAAGCGTGCTCAGCCATGGCGGCGCTGTTGGCGCTGGCAAGATCCTTGACTTCACCCTGCTTGCCGTTCTGTTGAGGTAATTAGGGATTAGTTTCGGGTTCGACGGTCGGTGACGGTTTCACGTACCTCCCAGCGAGAAAATCGTAGTTCCATCTCGCCACGTCGCTCAGCTACAACTCTCTTCTCTTCCTTGAGGCTTCGGCGGACGGCGCGGGAGGCGACGGCCAGGTAACGGTTGTAGCTATTGATTGTCAGTCCGTTCAGCTCCATGTGTTTGGCGGAGCATGTCTACGCAGCTCGCGAAACCGAGTAGCAATGGCAAGTTGCGGAGTATGGATTCAATTGACGTACGTCAAACCCGCGGCTTTCCACGCGGCAGTCATTTTGTCGGAATTGGTTGATTCGGCGTGGAGATAGTTTTGGTGATGCGATGGCTAATCAAATCATCACTCGGCGAGAGAATTGATCTCAATTGGTGTGGGGGCCTGAGGCACGATGTTTTGGCTACATCACGTGATTGTATTCTCCCCAGCTCAAGCAATTGCCGAATCTCCAGCTAAAATAAGCCTGTTGGGACTAACCTATGGCAGTGTTGCTAAAACCCAGGTATAGGCATATCAAGGCAGCCAATTTCACAGGACAGAGCAAGATTGCAACAAACAAACCTTGGCGAGTTAGTGACCCAGCGATGTGAGGGAACCAAAGAATGTTGTAATTATTTACAGATCATTACTCTTCGTGACACTAAGCCTATTTTATGCTGTCTTACCCGCTTCGAGGAACGTCCGCCTAGAGTGCCTTTGTTATTGGTAGATCACATCGATAACTCCGGAATGTTCTAAACTCAAATTATTATCTTTGTACTTATCGCTCTTTCTCGCTTGAACACCTTGTATTTGCTGTGAACTCTGAAGGCATTGACTGGAAGCATGACATTGGACTAATCATTGACAACTGTGCTTTGTGCTGCTAAACGGTTTCACTTTGCCATGTCAGAGACATCTACCAGTAGGCGTCGACGCCAATAGTTTATGTTACCCGATGGCAAGACAATTATTGCAACTCTTCCAGAGGATCTAGAGACTTCAAGGTGAAATTACAGCAATAGCAATGAGATTCAGGCAGAAGTTGTTATTCATGGTTCGACTGAACATGCCAACTACCTACGCGAGTCACAAAGTCACCATGGGCGCCGACGCGCGAAGCTTCGCGAACGACACAGTTCAGTCTTTGATGAGTGGGAGGACGTTCAACACACTCTGAGCTAGCGCCTGAGTAGGAAGTCATTCGGGTTTCATGGTAACTTTGGAGAATGTGGCTACGCTGCAGGCGTACGAACCTACGAAGAGGGCAGCGATGGTGCTGGCTCTTCAGGAGCTTCTGTTACCTATCATTTCCCCAAAGGCAAAGATCCGGACGAGGTGAGATTAGGCGAAACCATCAAGTTGGTCAAGAAGCCAGTTGTGAAACAATGGTTTCACCGCGGTCTGCTGTGGCGGGCTTCCGAGCAAACAGAGATCATGGCCATTGAGCTTTTCTTTGATATTCTTCATGGTGAGTGCGTCGATTATTGGATGCTTTCGAAGATATGGTAGACCCCTGCTTATGAGGAAATGGTTAGAATCATTCACACCAATGGTGAGCACACGAGTGAGGAGCCCACGGGCAAGGAGCTGCTCCGCTTTGTTATTACATTCATGGTGACGTGTAAACTATGGTCTGAAATTACTCAAGCTCTCAGCTGGTACGAGGCTAACAACGTCTTCACCCGGGTGACTATTCTTTTCATGTTGCTTGCCTCTGGGGTGAGTACTTGACTTCTGGCTAGGTTTGACGCTGTCTCCCCAAAAAGAGTACTATGACTAACTACGTTGATGGTAGATTCACAACCAACAGGATCAAGGGCTTTAATAGTGATCCAGAACACAGCCTCTTTACTCAATTGATCTCCTTTTACCTGGCAACCCGCTTGGCCAGCGTTGTTCACTATGCTCTTACCGCGGCCATTCTTCCCATGATTTGAAGCGTCATGATATGTGCTGTCATTGGTACAATTATTCCATCGGCAATTTGGATCGCTAGCATCCATACCGGTCTAAATAATGCGTACACACCAAAAATGACAAGACGTCATACAGTGCAAAGTCTTCTCGTTTAAACTGCTTAGGATATCTATTCTCATCGAACGAACTAATTGCCCTTCTATGGTATCATTTCATCTAACCTGTGTGCTCAACTCGCCCTACCCCATCACCCTCAGCTGCTTCTCTATGACCCGCCTGCGCCTCCCGCAATGACAGCAACCTGCATCATCCTACGCCTATCCACCTCCTTTTTCAGCATAGTGATGCAGCTCGAAATGACTAGCAACTCCATCTGCTCAACCTCTAGCTTGCCGCCCATCCAGTCACGGAGATCCATCACAAGTCTACCACCGTTGCCAGCCGTCGACTTCTTCGACCCTTGACTGCGGAACTCGGCATTTCGCACCAAATGAGCAACTCGGCGATGGCGTTTCTCTTGCTTACCGCCCACGAGTGCCACGGTCGTTACCAGATCCATGACAAGTAAACTATCCGCCTCGACAACTTGGCGCTCTTTGCGGCTTGCGTGTCGCCACTCAAAGGTACCCAAATGAGTGCGGATAGTTTGCGACCTTGTGGCACATCCCTTTGAGATGACCTCGAACTCTTCATCACAGGAAGCGGACTGGAGCAGCTGGATTTTAGGAGGCCTGCTTGGCCCAAAGCGATAGGTGGTTGTGCAAAGGGGTGATTCAGAAGAGTCGCCAGCATGGACAAGAGCGCAGTTACCGGAACCCCGACTGTAGCGGATAGACTCGTACGCTAGGCTTCCAATCTGTCCATCAGGTCCGACAGAGTATACCTCGATGGGATCAGGGCGCGGCGGCAGTGGCAGGGCCACCAGGGGATGACCACGCGTCTCAATCTGGAAGCTATGCGTAGTGTAGAGCGAGCCTGGTGCGGATAGAGAAGACGAAGATGGGCCCGGCGTTGGTGGTGATTGTACGGCATCTTCATACTGGGGGAGAGTCGCCTCTGATGACGATGAGGAGATGCTCCTAAGCTCAATGTCGTTCTGGATATCGTATTCAGGGGGCAGGGTAGACTGTCCGGTAGATTGCCTGGATAGCCTAGACTGTCCGGCTTGCAGCCGAGCCTGGGTGATTGCTGCCATGGTGGAAGGTGGGAGCCCTGAGACGGTGTTGTTGAAGGTGCTGTATGCGATGTGCATGTGTGAGGCTATCGCATATATGATGTACTGAGACAGAGAATAGAATAAGTAGTGATACAATGCTGGATTCTTGGTATAATCATCACTCACAGTGAGCGGAACCGGCTACACCTATATATACGTCGCATGCATCATAGTTCAAGTCTAGTTTCACTAACGAGTCAATCACCCACTTCCCTCATCGAAGCGCATCACTGCCATCTACACTCGAGCCGGTCACAAGGCACCAACGCTAAAATCTTCTAGAAACGCGAGATACGGTCTATCCGTCGCTGATACTGTCCGACACAGCCACCCAAAGCCTCCTAGTTACCGGTGCTGGTAATCTAGAAAACTCGCTCCTTCCGCAGCGCTGTTTGAGAATCGCCCCTGTGATTGGCCCAGCGGGAGGCTTAGCGCATGGTCAATGCGGTTCGTGACCGACGGTACGCAGAATACGCAGAATACGCAGAATACGAAAGGCGGAGGCGGAGGCGGGGGAGCTGTGTAGATTTCGGGAACCAATCAGGGGAGACGACATTCCTTCGAACCTTGTCAGCCAATGCACTTCTTGTTCTCTAGAAACGCGGCCTGAGAGAATGCACCATAACTTGAGCTAATGCATCTATTTGGCCTTCAACAACAGAGTACTCCTCCGTACAGAGCGCTGAAATACATTGGAAATGTCGCAGCGGAAACATAAATAATTTAGTGGTTCATCATGCTTGTTTGTAGCTGTTACCGATGTAAATGTTTCTATTGAAGGGATGCTCAGCAAGATTTGACGTGCAATTCATGGCACCAGAGGAGCAGTTCTATATTGCATTTCATCTTGGACTTTACCCCGTCTGCCCGAGTATAACCCCGTGTTTGCATCAACATACAACAGAGGCTCCCGCAATTATCAACGCCGTATAAGTCGTACATGTCGGTGGTGGGCCGATGTTACTCACCGACTCCCTTCGACACAGTGATATGTGCAAATAGTACTGACGGCCCGTTGCGTCGTCAAAGCTAGTCCTCTCATTCCCAACAAGATGTCGCCTCACAATTGTCCATCATCTTCAAATATAAACGTCGCACTCCACCTTCATCCACGCTCCGCTGCATAATTGCCACTTCTGGCATCGCTAAGCAGACCCAAAAACTCTCTCTTTCCAAAACCATCATGTGCGCCACGCTAAGATCCTATCTAAATTCAACATCGAAAATCCAACTCCAAATTGACTCGCATATGATCTTTAACGTCACCTAGTTTTTCCGAAAAAGGTTATGTCCTTGTCTAGCTGGTCGTCAACCCACATTGGCCATTGATTGTACATCTGATGCTCATAATCGACTTGTGAGTTGAGATGCTTGAGCCATCGGATAAAACCTGGGTCGATGTCTTGCTCAGCCTGTGATGGGTGTTTCTCTCGCACCTCGTACTCTTGCTGATTGATAAAGGTCATAATCTGGGTGAGAGCAATCCAGTGTGAGTGCAACAGAAGCATGACCTGGTTGCTTGACCTGAGAAGCTCCTGGAACGTGCTGTGCGGTAACAGCATCCACCACGAATACTGTTTTGTGCTTGCCTTGTACGCTGTCGTGTGTATGTCAGCCGAATTATTCAAGTCACCAAGAGTCGATGTCAACAGAATTACTCCTACCTTCAAAGGAATTCGTGTACAATTTTTGGGTAATATTGACGAGTTTGTCATAGTATTCAATCTCAACCGGGTGCACACACAAGACTTGGAGGCCCGAGATGGAGTTGGCTGCGGCATCAACCCAACCCCTCTGAATGAGTGGCAGTCCCTCCATAAAAGGGGCCAGAATATCCTCCTGGTCTTGTTCATACATATTGAGGAAAAGCGGCTTGATCCCCCTAAACATCATTTGTAGGCCGACAATGATGATGCCGCGGATAAACGTCATATACTCTGCTAGTCCATCGTCAAGGCTGACCGACTGAAATGTCAAGGCGTAGCAGGTAGCCACCATGGCGTTGGCCTCCTCGTAAGTGGTGTTCGATCTCGATGATTCTCCAAGTCGTTTCTTGATGGCTTTGATAGCCTTGATGCGATGGTTCATGGCTGCTGTGACAAGGCTAGGGTCGGTGGGAATGAGTTCCGAAGCGGCAAAGCCAAGAATGGCGTGCATTAGAAACTCATGCTACACCAAAGTCAGTCAGGACGCTACATCAATTAGAGGGGCTGATAAGAGGAATATGCAAAAAAAAAAACCCCCCAGGAATGTCAAGAGCATGGTGAAATAGCAACATACATTATGGGCTATACATGGGACTTCATGAGTCCAGATCTCTTCTTGCTTTAGTGGATGATGCGGATAGCACTGTGTGAGGAAATGTTGAAAGAATCGCATATCCTGCAAGCTGAACAAGGGGACCTGGTGATGGGGCTACTCGGCAAGTTCTTAGGTTAGCCAAGTTATTTCCCCAGCGTAAGCTATCACGCCTATCAACACGTACCTGATGAGCGATCTGAGGCACAATGGGGTACTCGCACTTGAGTCCCGTCTTTGTGCAGTGTCCACATGCGGGCTGTGTTTCTTGGCACTAGGTCAAGGAAGTTTAGTACACATCGCGTTCAGAGTATCCAGATGGTCTGGCGCTCTCGCAGCCCCTTTGCAAAGTACACACCTTGATACGCCTTCTCTTGCAGTTGTAACATCCACGACGGCTTTTGGTATGGCCCCTCCGCTCGAGTCTCTGTTTCTGGAATGCAGGATGGTGCATCATGTTGGTGCCCGCGCTTGACGGGCTTCTGGCGTCGGAGCTAGGCGGCGTGTGCTTGCCAGAAGAGGTGGACAGCGAAGAGATGCCGCCTTGCATCTGGTTTGGTTGCGGGCTCTGGAAGCCAACATCGCCAGCCTGGAGGAAAGCTGCATAATCAAACTCGTTGGGATCCGGATAAGACATGGCACTTGGGGTGAATTGATGCAAGTCCATGGTTGCAGCGTTAGCGATGACGGTAGGGTAGTAGGGCACCGACGGCGGTGGGAGTAGCGACGGCAATGTTTGGAATGATGTGAGCCGTAGCCTCGCGATATGATGTTACACTGGCGTGACCCGCGAATCTGGAGATGGTGGCGCGCAGAGTAGCTGATGCGGAAGATGCGACGACCTGACGCGATATAGCCGTGATGTGTCGTCGTTGTTGGAAAGTGTTGGTGAGGGGAAGTCGGCGGCAGGAGGGGACGAAGCTGGAGCCAAGGGTTGACAGCTGCGTAGGGGTAGTGCACTTAGTGAGAGTCTTTGAAGCACTATCTAGTAATAATGCAGGTGAGTTATTGAAAGTGAAGTTGGAGATGCTGGACGGTTTGTAAAGTTCACTCTCATCACGTGTGTTTAAGAACATGCTGGCTCAGTGGTCGGGCTGGTGACAGCCAGTTTACATATAGACTGATGGCTTGACGGGTTGCTGGGGCTGATGTCCGGCGATCCCATGCAAATCGCGACAGGGCGCAAGATGCTTTCTGATGGCGGTGTCACCGTCTACTGGAGTTAGTGGTGCGTTAAGCCCAGTCAGGCACATGGCATGGCAGGTGCTACCCAAATCAACGGTTCACGTCATTATTGGCGATTAGAGGTATTCCGGTGTACCTCATGAAACAAAGTACATGGCAAATACGTCAGTAGGGTACGCAATTCACTCGATGACGCTGTCCGAGCTGTCAACTCAAGCCCGACCTTAGAACAGTGCTCAGATAAACCCAGCGGGTAGCACCGAACTGAACTGTTGTGCCCCCTCGCTTTCCAGAAGCCTTCTACAAGAATCATCTGCCATTGCGCTAGTAAATCACCAGCAAAATCTGGTAATCATCCCCACAAGAGGTCCAAGCAATCACTCAAGCCAAGATTGAAAAGGCTGAAAGCGATCGTAATCAGAGCCCGAGTGGACGCGCATTCATTCAGCCAAGGCTCTCACGAAGGCTGCTTCTTCATCATCAGCCCTCCCCCACATCACCCTTCTCTTACATAGTGGAGCAACCTTCGCCGAATGGTCTCGTCCCAAAGCTGCACCAATAACAACTCTTGCTCCATCTAGAATCAGGCACCAGCGAGCCCTCCGTTTGAGTCACCGGCAGTGTCCCACATTGTCGGAGTCGCAGCCCTACAAGATGACCCGTTGGCGCCGGGTTCATGACAGCGCTAGTTGGGTTGTCGGCGAGGAGTTGACCCGATTATGACGGATGTGGTGCTCTTATGGCTTGGCTTGGTGAAGTGATGATAGCATGTAAAACATGTGTAGAAACTTGCAATGCTTAATATATCCTCTGAAATCCGAAGCAGTGCAAGTTAAATACTGGCCGGCAGGCAATTTGTTGCATACTTGTTCTCTAGAGATTTCTGTGATCAGTGAAAGTAGTTGGCCGTTTTGCGAGACATCGTTGTGCAACCTTACGTCATGATGCGCATCATTATAATCTTTAACGCAGCGAAATATGATTCCATATGTCCTGTTAGAAGTTTGACGTGCTAGCAGCAAAATTTCTCGAGCGTGGGAAAAGCTCTAGCTTGGCGTAAAGAGACGGGAGCTTTCTTCGATGAAGATGTCGTGCTCATGAAGGTGCTGGTCTGCCTACCCTATGGCCAAAATGGACGACGATCACTTCACCTTCCAACAAGACGCAAAGTGATTTCCTAGAACGGCGCAGATTTCCAATGGGAGGGAGTCTTTTTCTGTTGAGAAATACAATATGAGTTTTCTTCAGCGTTCGGTCCAATGAACTATTCCCTTCAACTTCGTTTCTCAAGGCAGGACTCTTCTGGAACTTTCCTCCTAGAGAGTTACAACCTACGCTCAACCAACCTTGAGGTTCAACAACCAGCCATCAAAGGCAAGAGTCAATAAGTATGTTTTCTCCTCCCTCGCTATTTTCTTCTCAAAGAAAGAATACTGATATCGCGAAGGAAGCTTTCTTTGTCTCTAGTAATGAAAAGGAATTACCAAAAGAATTTAATTTTTAGCTGCCTCGCCTCAACAAGGACAAGGACAAGGATCAGAACCTCCTGGATGCTCGGAATCAAACCCAACCTCGGCGACACTTTTGCACCGTCCTACACTATCACATTAGACCGAAGGTGTAGCATATTCGGAATGTCATCGAGTAAGCTTACGCGGTGCTCCGTATTCGAATGGACATTGGCAAGAACTGGACAGAGGCTATGGAGCTAGTGCGACCGAAATGAACTCCGACGGGCAGACCGGCGGATTGTTGGCTGGTACATCAACAGCAGCCAAAGGATGACATTTACTTACCATGACCTGGGTCCGAATCATCTCATCTCAGTTATCGGAATGGAAATGGCCAACAATACCCAACCAAGCCACGGACAATAAATGTGAGGCAATGGTGCTATTCCCACCTAACGAATAGGGCGTTGCCACAACTGGGTTCCTAGAGATTGCAGCGGTTAGACATGATGTGTCACTGGTGAAGTTGCAGAGAGGCCCTGACAACGTCAGTTGCAAGCGCTGCGAGGACCTCACCATGCAGGTACATATGCCTATTGGCCCTACAACGTACGTCCAGGGTACCTGTACCCAGCTAGCCGTAGGCGCCTGCCATGATAAAACCAACCATCCCAACTATCCATACATAGATACTGGCACAACTGGGCTGGGCAGGGCAGCTGCGTACGTTGTAACTAGGTCTCACTGGGATCTCAAGCCGAACTTCCGTTCCAATATTACAAAGGACGAAAATTTGTGATAACCCACGTTTTCAATTAAAATATAGATTGAAGTAATTAATATTGAAAATAGGGACTAGTGGGTACGCTCAATGAACGTTCTGTGCTGTCTCAGGTTGCCACAACCTGGCAAGCCACATGTTGTTGTCCTAGTCAGTGTGGCCTAGATAACCGGACTGATTGATCTACATCGTGTCGACCAGGGCCGGCATGGTTGGCAGATGAGACTAGAACCCGTTGAAATGGTGGACCCAAAATGCCTGAATAACAGAGACCGAGCGATCCACACTCTCGGGATCGAGTGCGAAAGGGCATAAAGATTCTGAACCAACATACAGAGTATTGTTCACGGGTGCTGTTGTTGCAAGACATACATTAGTACGATACCCGTATTCTTACGACTAGTAACTACGACCATGACCAGTCTACAGTGATAGTCTATAGCGCGTGCAGGCTGAGAGAGACAGTGACCGCTAGATACAGTGGGGTAATACCTGAATGCGATTTCTTTATAATATCACGAAGTATTATAGATAGGCATAGAAAATTTACTACTTCCGCAAGATCTATTAGAGAATTATCTTAGTATTGGGGTTTTTTTTTTTGGCGCATTGCCTAGAAGTATTAGATAGATGTAGAGATCTCCTGGTGGTTAGTACAAAGAGTGTTCCAAATACTTGTTGCACCCCACTGTACTTACTCGTACTGGCCACAGCGCACCAACTATTAGAGCATCGCCTACAAGTCGCAGGTGGTCCGAATTTACTTCCATCATTACCTGGCCGCCCGCTTGCGCTAATTCAATCTACGTTGACATTGAGCGCCCATTCACAATCAGCATGGATGCATGAAGAAGGCCTTTTCAATAAGGTTTCGATTGCCTCGCATTCAGAAGCTTGCTAAAGTAACGTGCTAGGGCTGCATTAGGAAGAACCATCATTACGGCAATGTTCCTGATGGCTAGAGTAGGAAGATGACATTTGTTGCATTGGATCCCTTATCTCAAAATGTAAGAAAGTGAACAGGATCGATCTACATATGTATGAACCAAGGAAGTGCTCGGCAACACCGCCGACTTGGTGAACATAGGAAGCCATGGAGAGACATAATTATAGTCTGGTGAGGGATTACTGGCTACCCTGTCAGGTTGCGGCGTATAGTAGGTATACTACCGACCCCGTCCTGACCATGTGCATGCGATTTGTGGCTTAGGGTTTCCACAATGGCCAAGACTCAGACTGAGTCAGATAGGAGGTATCTGATGCGTCTTTTCACCTTGTTATCCAGTTTAACATCTGTGGGCTGCTTCGTACCCAAGTCTGCAGCGTTGCTTTGTTTTCCCCGCTAATGTTTCCGCACCATGCACAAGCCTTCGTTTCATACGTGGTGGTGGAGGAGACAGCGTGGTATTTATCAGGGTATGTGAATATGGTACTACGTAAGTCGAATGTTTCCCTGCAGATGCAGAGTCATGAGATGAAACAGCTGCCTGTACGAAGTACTTCGTTCATCACAGCGAGTGGTTTGGTAGTGTCCATTCGCGCAGGGGGTAGTCTAATTCGCATAAGAACCACCAGTTTAACCCTGTAGAAACTATCAAGTACGGCTGATTATTGCCGGCAATATCCAAGGTTCGTCTCAATCCTCGTACAAGTTCTCGACTTATAACGATATTACCTAGTTAGTCCGTGACAATAGGTTGATGATCGCGATGCAAAACTTCATCGAGACAGTCAACCTTGTAGCCATGTAGAAGCTGTGTCTGCTCGGAATGAAAAGATACATTTGCAAGGCTTTGGCAGTGTCGCCGAAAGGAGCACCGTACGACTTTGTCACGATGGATCCCAGAAGAGGTTCAGTGTTGGTAAGGTACCTAGGAGTATTGCTTACGCTGTACGAGGTAGAGGGAGGGTGGTTGCGTGGCCCGGAGGTTACGTGGTACGAGGTTTATTTCAAGGGAGGAAAGAGTGTCCTGCTCGGCCCGGAGTCTCCATTGCAGTAACGATGATCACCTGCATGTTGGGGCCTCAGGCACGGCAAGGATCGATGTACCTCCCAGCCATCGTATACAGGCCACAGCCACAATGTACCTAAATGGCTCTGTGAATTTTGTGAAAGAAACAGCTCCATTGTCAAGGGCAAGGGCGAGGGCATGGCGAAAACAAAAGTTTCATTTCCCTCCTGTTTGCAGTGCTCTTGTCTCTTACCACGTAAGCGGCCCGCTAACGGTCAACAGGTTGAAAGCCAAGCACCCACAACACAGCCCAAACATACCAACATGCCAACATGCCTCCTGCATTAGGGTACGTGGCAACGTGGATACGTGGTCTCTCCTTCCAACCCCGTCGTCAGCTTCGCGAGTCGGTGGCGGGGGAATGTGGGCTGGTTGACGAGGCGGTTGGCGGCTGGCTGATAGCACTGATAGGCAGCTTAGTGGTGGATACAGACAGACCCGGCTAGCCTGTAGTGCTTGGCTGGTTTCACCTGCAATAATGGATGGTTGCTTTCACTCACAATTGGATCGGTAGGACAACTCTCGACCCATCCGGCGACTTGGGACGACCTTCCCGACTGGGCGGGTGCCTGAGTTCAGAAGCCAATGACAAGTCAACAAAGCTAGACCCCAACGACTTGAGTTGTCGTCCTCCCCCAGGAACGAAGAGGCTTGAAGCAGCGGTACAGGCATGCATGGAATGCCTTGTTGCGCTACGAGAGGATGTTGACCGTCCTCGAGGCTTCCACCTGTCGAGAAAGGCAAGTCTTGGAGCATGCGGGCCAGCCTGACGGGGTACTACTTGATACTAATCGCACGTTTCGCGCCGGATTACACCCTACGGAGTATGGTTTGTACCTGATGAAGTGTGGAATAGCACGACACAACTGGACAGTCCTATTAGCGGCCAGAATCAGTGCCGCCGTCATCATTCCAAGCCCGACTTTGTCACTCCCCGTGTTTCGTGCTTGGCTACTTGGCTACCAATCGAGACTACTTGGGTTGAAGTGTGAGTGATGGCTCTCTGGTATGAAGTAGACCAGTACCTACCAACCCCCCCCTGGCCTAGAATATCATTGCGCGGCTCTGTTCGCCCCATCTCTCTTAAGCCCTCGGTACGGGAGAAGTACATTATTACATGGTGCGATGCTTAAGGATTGTAACTAAAGCCAAGGGCTGATCACCTCATACGCTTGTATCGTCTGGTCTAGATTTTGGGGTGGGGAGCACGGTGCGTTTCGTGTTGACGCCGATCCTGTTTCTGGCAGCTGGGGAGGCTTTGCCGTCAGATCCGCCAGCGTTGGATCTGGGCTCTAAACGCCGACAGACAGTAGGAGTAGGACTGTGTGACCAATCCCGACGACCACTACGGGTACATTCAGCACTTGGTTTTAGTGGAAGCTCGCACGATACGCACCACACTGAAGACAGTTGACGGGCAACATGTTCAGCACTCGCATGCCGATGCTTGTGGACGCGCACAGCGTCGATAGAGGAAACCAGCCAAGCATATCAGATGACCGACGCATTGACGATGAAGGCGTACACATTGAACCGTCCGACTTGGGTCACCTTCGATCCATCAGGTTCATCGACCCTCATCAAGTCTTGGGGCCCTGGTTCTCGGATCCCTAACCGGCCACTAACCTGAAAGCGCCCGACGAAAGGTTGAGTCCTACTAGCCTCCTGGTCTAGACCCATCAGACCACTGTGGACAGCACACCTGAATGCAAGGATGGTCAAAGTACATTGGTACCAAGGGGAGGGGGGTTTTCAATCAGGTACCATCTCGAGCCGCATGCAACGGGCTAGCGTTGGAACAAATCGGTCCTCCTTGGCCTCCTCCCCGGTGAATTCTGTTCCTGGTATTCCCCACACGCACCATGTTGATGGTGGATATACCGGAAAGATCTGGTATCTCTGCCAAACTGTCAGAGGCATGGCTCTCACGGGCGAGACTACTTGTAGGGTTCCCACTCCTCATCCTCTTCCTTCTGTTGCTCCTTCTTCTCTGTCACTCATCTGTTGGTCTTCTACTCTATTTCTTAAGAACTTGTTTAAGTACTCGCGCTTAGTCGCTTCATTCTCTTCTTTCGGTCGCCAGTTCGACTTACACAGCTTCGCTATTGCATTCCTTGAACCCACGCGTCTTTGACAGACTGCACCACTCTCCTTCGGCCGTGCCGACTCATTGTCATTCCCTCTTAGGCCAGCTGCGTAAAGGTTGACCCCGAAAGCCCTCACTCGATTACCAAGGCAAACCATTCATTTAAACCTGCCTCAGACCAAAGCCAACGACCATTGTCATCAATCGCTCTTCGTCTAAACAAGACTTACCACACAGTCGTCTCTACCCGACCCCTTCTTTTACCAAAGCACCTCTGCCGAAATGTTTGCCAAAGCTACCCTCGCCCTCGCGGCATTCTCCGCTCTGGCGGCACAAGTTGCCTCGGCGGTTATTGTGACCGACCATGTTGTTGTTTACAAGACCGTCTACTACGATCCAGCTCAGGCCGCTGCACCTACCCCTCCTGCGGAGGTCAACGTCGCTCCTCAGAACGCTCAGAACCAGGCTGCGAAGACAACTCTGGCAACTGTCGTCAAGGCTGCCCCTAAGCCCTCTGCCACCTCCAAGTCCTCTGCCACGAGCGAGACACCCTCTAGCAAATCAACGGCTGCTACCGGGTCCAAGGCTGTGGCCGACTCTAGCTCTGTTCAAAGCATTGACATCTCCCACAAGCGTGGCCTGGCATACAATGATGCCAACCAAGCCAATGGCCTTGGGTGTAGCAACTGTGGATGGGGATGGAACTGGGACTCCAACAGTGCCGGCCTGGATTCTAGCTACAGCTATGTCCCCATGCTCTGGAGCAACGCCGATGTTCATACGCAAAATTGGGACAGTAATGTTGAAAATGCCATCAGCACCGGCTCCAAGGCCATCTTCAGCTTCAACGAGCCTGACAACGCGGGCCAAGCCAACATGTCACCCGAGACTGCCTCGTCTCTGCATCAGCAATACTTGAACAAGTACCAAGGCCGAGTTCAGATTGGTGCCCCTGCTATTTCCAACAGCGGTAACCCTGGTGAGGGTGTTGAATGGCTCCGCAATTTCTTTCAGGCATGTGGAGATAGCTGTGCCGTCGACTTCTGCCCTGTTCACTGGTATTCTGATGTTCAGTACACCGAGACTCTCTTCCAACACCTCGACGATGCTCATGATGCCTGCGGCGGCCGCCCTATTTGGTTGACCGAGTTCGCCCCTAATGACGGAACCCCAAACCAGGACATCATCACCTTCTTGAACAATGTTATTCCCCGCCTGGATTCTCTGGACTACCTCGATGCCTACTCCTACTTCATGGTTGACAACAGGCTCATGACTTCCAATGGCCCTAGCGACTTCGGCAGCACCTACATCAGCCTTTAAGCTGACTAGGTTCCCCATGCCAGCTCGCTTTATCGAATACCATATTCTTTAACATTCTTGTACACTCGCTAGGGATATACTCCAACTTTTTTTTCTTTCTTTTGGAATTCAATTTTTGTGTGTTTTGATAACCTTGTTGTGGGTTTGGTTTGGTAAAGGTGTTCCTATTGGAAAAGACGGAATAGATGGGGCGACGCACTCCTGTACATACGCGGTTTCCTGCACCATGGGGACTGAACTCCCTAGATCTAGTTCTAGATCCGGAAGAACATCCTTCTTGAGGCAGAGCGCTCTTCATCTTGTCTGGAATAAGGTTCTGACCGTTTTCACTTCTATCCCCTCCCTTTGACACTCTTTTTCCTTTTGAGGGGAAAACATGTATGATCGATCGACATCATGTTCTTGATTACATCAGTGGTAGACTTAGACTCATCTCTCTCTACGAAGGGCTTCATGGATTCATGAGCCACGTTTAGGAATGACAACACTGGTACGTTCATTTTGCTGTGCCTGTAATTGCTTAGATAATTATGTGATTGTAAAGTAAATAAAAATCCACCTGGTCTCGGTAGACTGTCAATTTTACCTCGATCTGTTGATGTGTGGCGTGCTTTGACCATGTCTCTACCTGTATTAATACACTGCCAGCTACGTACCTACCTGGTTGACCACGATTGAAGTCGTCTCGATGTAACCGCACTAGTGTGAATTGCCATATTGGTGCAACAGCAGCCATCTAGATACTTGTCTTCGTTGTCGTCGGCGTCTGAAGAGACAACTAGACGTAATGCCCACAATACTTGATTCTGATATTTACTGAACATGCATAAATGATTGCTAAAGCGCATTGGTATTTTGAACAAGAGCAGTAAAAAAGGTGACAGGATATGATCTAGGTTCGATTATCCAAACAGTCAAGTGTTGACTTGTTTAAAATTCATGCAACCGAGAAAACCGAGCATGCTTCTGCTGGAATTTGAAAGTTTCAGTCGAGTTCGTCAATGAAGTCCCTGGGCCATCCAATCCCATCCCGCCCCCTTTGACAGCATTTTGAGTTTCCTCCAAACTCGTACGATGCTTAGACGTGACTATGACTGACGGCGCATTAAAGATGCCGTCGCTAGGGGCCCTCTCACATTTTATCGTCGTCTTAATGAACACTGAATTGGGATTGGTGACCTTGGTCGTCAAGCTGGCGGAGTCGTTGTCGTGATTCCCCATGGACCAATGCGGGACATTGAGGAATGATACACTGGCCGATGTTTGTGGTGGTGTTAACTGTAGTTCATTGTAAGGTGAGACGTCTTGTTTAGGATTCATATTCCCAGCGGTTCGACTTCCTGAAGAGGAGGTGGTAGTTGAGCGAGCTGGTTGGTCTCTTGATGTCACCCACTGAATCACAATCGACGAAAAGACAACTGTTTATAGGATAGGCGTTAAGCTGTTATACCGCCACGGAGTCAAGGACAAGGGCGACGACTTACCATCGCAGTTGCAGCACAGGAGGCACAGCCATCCTGGTTCTCCCTGTAAAGCCATCAACACGGAGAGGTTTCTGTTTGCAAAAGTTAATAACCTAGTGCATGACGGAGGTAAAGTATAACGTATCCCATACACTATACTACTTAGCAGTGTGCAAACTGCACCACAAAAAGTGCGAAACGCTGCTGTCTTTAGACGGAAGTTGGCTCGAGTACGAGGCATTTCCTTGAATGAGTATAGTCCTGTACGTAGTCAGTGAAGCCACCTCTTTACGACAAGTTTGGTATCTACTCACTCCTGAGGGGCACAAGAAACAAGACTGTAAGATACATGTTGATGACTGCATCGAAAGATATGAGGGGAATCATGACGGCCCGTTTCATACCGATGATACATTGACCTTCTTCAATTTTGGTGATACGGCTAATCCTCTACATTAGCGGGTGGTGTAAGTGGGCGGAAAACATTAGAGCGGAGTACAAGATGAAGTTCAAGATGACCACCAACGCGTAGACTCCAAGTATGCCGAAGGAATTGAACAAGTATAACTTGGAGTGTAGCCTTGGCTTAGAGCAGCCTCGGATTATATGCTGCCCTCTATTAGCATTTTAGGGTACCATAGGTGCTCTGGTAAGAAAACTCACGGCTTTCTCGACCAGAAAGAGATAGATGAACTAATTAGATAAGAGTGAGCATGCTGTATCTATAGGTCGTGGGGCTTTAGACTCAGCTTCATCAGTCAGGCTCACCATCTGGAAACAGTATTATTAGTGTATAGCCCTAGCGTCTAATGAGTGCAGCATGTAAATACCTTGGTGGTAACATAACATGCAAGACAAAGAAGAATGGCGGCATCACAGGTGTGGATATCAGCATCGATCCCGACAGAAAGCTCAAGCACAGCCGTAGCGAATACAAAGAAGTAGGAGTCTGTGTAGATGGCGAATACCACTGCATCTGTTGGTTACTGACTTTTGGTATAATGGTCGTTATCATGGCGTTGAGAGGAGCGGACACACAAAGTATGGCAAAAGGAAGCGACTTCCAGCACTTGACCTTGAAAACCCTCTTTGCTGTATAGCATTTAGACGGAGTATTCTCACACAGACAAGTGGCAAAGGGTTTCTAATTCCATAAGACTTACTGAGAAATACGGACAATGTCGTGATTGCTATCAAGGATACGATGACACTGATAATTTGCCCTGAAAGTGGTGTGATCGTGCCAATTGCGCCTCGGCCAGACAGTACATGCCTAGCAGCATGGTGTCCCGTACTAGAGGATAGAGACCACCGAGCCATACTTTTGAGGATATTATCGAAGATATGGGGAGATCTGTCTTCACCAGGGCGGCGGGAGAGATCAGCAATATCCGAAAACGTGCTACCTACACATTTTGTTAGGCTGGGGCGAAGGCTGAACATAGAAAATATGACTGACTGTTTTGAGGAAGAAGGATGAGGGGGAAGGGGGGAGCTATAAAAGTATAATCATGAAGTGAGAGAGCGTGTGTCTTTATGTACAAGCGGAAGCGAGCAAGGAATAAGGAGAGAGTTCGAGGCAACCAGACGAGATCGGTCTAAATGACCGTTTAGGGGAATATGACAACTCGAAGCGCGACGGCACACTGCGAGCGGTTATTGCTCTCGGGCGTTTCCTTCGTGCGAGGTATCCAAGAACGGCGCATATGGGCCGGTGGTGATGCTAATTGTTCCAAATTCTCTTCCGCCCGTGCTACCTCAATGTCTGTATCTCTCTATCCCCGCCCCCTCTCGGGTCTGTATCGCCCGTTGAAGTAAGACGTAGCGTTGCCACAGAAGCAGATACGGGGAGAGCCAGTGGCAGTATTCTTATTGATCCTGCTTTCCCTCTTCTTCGCTTCCGATGTTCACGTACTTGCCTGAGATTCCCCTGGCGTCGGGTCTGATGACTGGTAGGAATAACGATGGCGCTTGCACCTAGGCCAATGGAGAACCTGGTCACTGCCAAGCCATTGCCCTTTGAATGAATGGTGTCCAGAGGCTGATGTGAGTCAAACTTTTCGATATATGACTTGAGATACATGATGGGACTGTATTTGCTTACCTAACTATCCCTTTGGTAGGCAACGCCTCTCCAAGCTACCAACTTAGCAAGTGAGAAGCCTCACGCGACAGACATGTTGACAACATGAATAATCCATCTACCTAACCTCCCACCTTTCGCACTCCAACTTTCGCAAGAGCATTGAGAGTACTCAATTGTGCAATTTTAAACCACAAAGCTCAATCAACATCATTGTCCGTCCTCAGCAGCGCCTCCCGAAAGCCACTCACGCCGCCATGCCTATAGTCACAGCCACTGTGACACCCCATCCAGCAATGAAAGTAAGACAGACAGACACCTTGACCGACCAAATTTCCCCCATCGGCAATGCTTGCTCTTGATGGTTCCGCCTGGATTAGTTGGGAGGAACACAAATTGTACTTACTGCCTAGTTTCCACGCCTCCTTACAACCTTGACAAAGGCGTATAGACAAGCAGTCGAACATATAAAGCGACTGAAATGCATAGCCGAGTATCACAGGGACACATTCAGCATAAATTTCAAGATGGTAGTCATTTCGTAACAAAGTTGGCTACCTCAAAAGCTATCCAATGCCCGTACTGTCGTGATCCGCTAACGCCATGTAATGCTCTTTAAAAACCCACCATATGCGTTTCATCCCCGACTCCAAACCCATCAACCTAATTTTTTTTTACCAGCCCAAACAATCGATTTGATAAAGCAACAAATCGAACAAACGCTAGTGTAATGATATAGCCCAGCGCCGCATGTATTTACCACCGGACCTGTCAACGTCCCTGCCCCTTGCCTGCTATCGGTCGTATTGATAAGAGGTTTAAGTGTCACGACGATCTGGGGGCTGCGCTCTGGTTCGGATGCGAAATTTCTCTTTCAACTTGTCGGTGAGGCGCGCTCCCCTGCTTCTCTCCTCGCCGTCGGCATCCTGCGACTCCGGGATTGTATCTTGTTCTACCCTTCTTACCCGCATTTGTCGAAGAGCCTCGATCTGCTCTTCATGTGTCGCTTGTCGTAGTCGATTCACATCGAAAAATCGGGAGATGCGATTACGATATGTCGCCGATGCTGCATCTCCTTCATCTGTTTCTAATGCCAAGGGGGGAGGCAGTGCGGAGTCGCTTCCAGAAGCCTCTTCATTGTTACTGGCGGCACCTCCTGGGTGCAGATCTAATCGGCTGTAGAGTGGCAAAAGCTGTTAGTAACCAAAACAGATGACGTCCACAATAATGTTGTGTGTACTCACCAGAGAGGACAGGTTCCAGATACGTTAATCAGCCAGGGGTCAATACAGGTCGGATGAAACTGATGACTGCAAGGCAATACTCTTACGTCCTCGCCCACCTTGAAATCCTCTGTGCAAATCGAGCATCCTAGTTGGCCTTCTCGCGTTTCTGTGGTATTTGTGATTGATTGGGAGTCTCGAGGAAGTGGAGAAACTGCACTCCCATCCGCGTCAGAAGCACTCGGTTCATGTAGTTGATTCTCGGGCAAATTGGAAACAGTTCCGGTAGTAGAGCCATCACGTCCCACTGTTGTTGCTGCATCCAGCTCCAGCTCAGGATCGGGCTTAGCGGGTTGCTGGTTTCCAAACTTGACGATAGGGATAGTGTCGAGTACAGCCCGAGCAATCCCCTTGGCTCGGCTTTGTCTGGGTCGGCCGCCAAATGCGCTACGAGGGCCATATCTCTCGGGGTATCGATGAGCCCGTACCGCGCCGGTTGTAATGATGATGAGGAACAATAGACTGATAATGCCCGTGATACTATATAACACACTCATCGCGACGGTTGATCTTCCTCTTCCGGGAATGCTGGGATCGTCGCTGGTTGCATTGCCGGTAATGGAAGCCAGAACTTCATTGCTCGCACTGAGGTAGCTCAGTGCTTTCTGTGCCTCGCCAGAGTCCCCCATGGACAGGATTGTCGTATAGAGTAAACCGTCGTCATTGTTTATGTCGCACCAATTCCCAACGATGCTGTATAGGATTATAGCCTTGGGGTTGACCTTCATAAGCTGTGCGAGCATCATGCTGGGAGTAGTGAAGCCGTCTTTTGGGGGGTTATCGCAGCACAGGTAGGCGATGTCGTTGCGATCAGTAATGTCGCCGTATGTGGAAACATTGGCAGCAACCAGCTTACCATCGATTCGGACAGACTTCCAAGGCATGTTAGCACGTTTCTACGCTTTTGTGGCTAGAACCAGTGATATTATAACCAACATTGTTGTGCGGCTGCGTGCTATTGAGTCCCATATTGTCGATGAGTGGTATGAGGGTATATTGTAGGGGATTAACGACCCCAGCGGTAGAGAGATAGAGTGTCAAGGGTGTCGCATCTGATGGCACGCTGCCCGTCATCACCTCGACAACCGGGGTAGGGCCGTCGTCGGAACGTACGACGAGAGCGAAGGCGCATGATAAAACCAGGAGATGCAAGAGCATACGTTTTAGTGAGGGGAGTAGTGGTAGTGCCATGATGACGACCCGGCGATGGCCGATCCGGATGGTTTGTTTCAACCGGGAGAATGGGCGACGTCGTAGGCCGTGCTGAACAGACGGCTGTGGAGGTTGGATGTCGAGAGGCAGCGCGTGATCGGTCGGTCGGCCGGCGGGCTGGAGGAGAGATTGCGAAGGGTAAATGTCTAGGTCAGTGGGACAATATACTCAGAAAATCCCGTTCGGAGATGGTCAGCGGTGACGCCGCGCATCGCAATTCATATAGGGACCATGAGGATAGAAGTAGGAGATTCGACGCCGTGACCGATAGCGACGAGGAGAGGCTGAGGTGATTGATGGTGAGTGCGAGAAGGGGATCGTTTAGATAGAGAGTCGTGGGAGAGATGTACGTATGTATGCATGTACAAGTACCAAGCAGCCAGGTTTAGAGAGGCGGATGTGATCTTTGCCGGGATGGTCTCTGAAGAAGCTAGTACTCGCGCACTGTGTAGATAAAATTATCACGGTGGTTGGTTGTGGGCGAGAACACGTACTCTACAGTGTGAATTTAGCACTATGAAAACAGTAAACCCCAAGTCATGAAAGTGCGCGTTGTCAGCCAAGCCTCTTTCTCACTCGGCAGTACCAAGTACTACCTCATTGCTCAATATACCAAAAACCACGCCTTGGCTCTCGTATGATCGGTCGACAAGTCAACCAAGTAGCAGTTTCAGCGACAGCTTCCGGCAGGTTTGTGAGCTTTGGGGAAACATAAGTAATTAATGCTGCAAGCAAGAACGCTCACGAAGCCGATGGCATCAGCTTGCACAGCAATTTGTCTTCTCACTTAGACACCCCCAATGCCGAATCGCCGCGTACTTCCTACCATTATTCAATGTGGCAGTCTCGGCACTAGGCTGGGCAAACCCACCCAAGCCAATTGGAGATGTTCTTGAATGGTCGAGTCTCCATATCGCCACCGACTGAGTGATATGTGAGTAGTACGTAGATAGGAGGTATCTACTATACCATCTACTATATCGGTTGTAGTACTAGTACTTCATGGCATTCGTAACCTCTCCACGTACCGTTTAACACGACACCTTGGTATCCAGAACTGTCAGCCGCCATGGCTTTTTAAACCATCTAGGTCACCAATGGCTGATCCTCATTCGCAGATTATGGTGTATATATGGCCGCTGATGGCTCTACTTCCCATCCTCTCTGTTTTGAATTATAGACAAGGACTTTTGATTTAACCAAGCCATCAAGATGAAGAGAACTCTTGACGCGGGCTGTCTGTCCTCCTTTTTCTCATTTCGTTCTCGAACGGCCGACATGCGCCTCTGCCAAATTCTTGGCACGGGCTTACGTCTCTTTTATCGCGACCATGATCTTGTCAATAGCACTAGGCATTCTCCACAGAGTCTTGGCAGCGAGTACTCAGTGGATTAAATGGAGACAGTGAATCTGGTTGCCTCTTTTGCCTGCCTGTGACTGATCGTTTTCGACATGCTATTCCAAAATATCACGGATAGGGTAAATTCTGCTCGCTCGTAAACGCTGCGTTTTTTAAGGCAACCTTTCAATCAACACGGCAAAAGACATGTTGAAAAAAACAAACAGCTTCAACAGCTCCCTAGATCTCCTCCATCTCCTCCAAGTCATCCAGCACCGGAAAGTCACCAACCTCAACTCTCTCTGGCCGAACAAACACACCATGTTTGAGGTCAGAAGCCTCCCCCCAGTATCTCTTACCCGCAATGCTCCCATCATTCTTCCCAACAGGCTCATCCAGTCGAACCCCAACCCAGAGGCCGCTGGCCACCGGGGATCTCCCCGACGTTTCCTACGTACTGCACAGCGCCGCGTCTCGTGTCCTCGCCGCCAACACGGCACCTTTTACCCACCTCAATCTTCCGCTGCCGAACCTCGTCTTCGAGTGCAGCTAACTTTGCGTGCTCGTGGTCCGGCGCGTTTGGGTCAAAGCGGCCAAGTTTCTGGGCCTTCTTCCATGCCAGTACTGAATCTGACTTCTTTTCATACTCCTCTTCTGGCATCACGTACTTTTCGACACCGGTTGTGTCGGTGTAATTTGGTCTGGCATTCACAGGACGAGTGTCGATGACCTGTCAGGACCAACTCATGTCAGCCCTGAATCTTGAGCTCTGACAAAACAAAAACAAACAAAAAATGTGTTCGAAAGAAATTGCAGGATTATTTGAGACGTTCAGGAAAAAAACCCCGGGTGGCGGGTGGGAAAGAAAGAAATATAGGAGAGAAAGAAGCAACAACTGTTAGACCAAAGGGAAGTCCTGGAACAAGTATCACTCACATGGAGTTCGGCAAAGGGGGTCAGAGAGAAACTGAACAGCTGAACAGTATCCTCGTCATCTGCTTCAATAGGAACCAAGCCAGAGCCGCCTGCTGTCTTAAGGCTCAGCCTTTGTGATGACGGAGGGACTCCTGTGATTGGCTCTAGTTTTATCCTGAGCTGGCTGATGGTCCAGGACGGGGTGATACGGCGCTCTGAGGCCGTATTATCAGATATCACGTATAGAGAAACATCAGTCATTTTGTCTTGAGGTGGATTGAGTTAGACTGGGGGGGAGAACCGGAAATGCAAGTCGTGTTTTGGGTAACGTAGAGAAACGCTTTAAAGTACAATAAGGAGTTTGTGGTATTCAGTAGAAACTACAGGTCCTGACAGCGCATCACTGTGAAGAAACTAGCGGGGCTACATACAAGTTAAGCAGCCGATGACAAATCTCGCTCAGTGACCGAGGGGCCCCCCTAGTTTGCAGCAATAGAGAGCGACAAAGCGAATCAGCTGGGTGGAAGCCGTTTTTGGTTGAATTATTTTCAGAATAATGAGACGTGCCGATGATAAGTTAAAAGAGCGGTCAACGGGTGTAAATCAATGTATGCAGCTATAGGTAGCTGTCCTTCATTTCCGGGCGATGCCTGATGCCAATAGGCAACAGTAGCTGTCGAGGTTGTACGAACAATCCAGGCAGCAGCAAGCCAGAATGTGGACTGACTACCACTGCCGTACATCTTTGGTCTTTTACTTGCTGTTTATGCTAGAGAATCGGATCAATCTCTCCAGACGAGTGCTGGTCTTCGCAAGGCAGTCGAAGACGGGGCTCGCTAATACACACCCAGGCAGACGAAAGATTGGCTATTCCTCTACATAGTAATAAGGGGCAAGTAGGCTCCGACTACTCGTTTCTGTTTGGCGAGCCTTCGGCCCAGGTGTCTAAGCCGAAATCCAATCCACCCGATTCTAGTCAGTCTCGGCTCAATTTCACCACCTCCGGGTGGATTGTTGGATTGTTGTCTTCGGTAACTTGCAGAGCCGGCATACAGCTTACTCACAAACAAAATAAGAGACAAAAAGGAGAAAGCAAACCGTGGTGAATTCATGGACTTGCACTAGACGGGGGGCAAGACTTGAAATGATGCATATTGCTCAAGAAAAAAAAAAAAAGGAGACCGGGCAAAGTCGAACGAAATCACTTCCTTCCATGTTTCCCGGCTTTGCGGCAATCATACCTAGGAAAGATATAAATCTTTGTACGCCATCGATGCGGCCAGTGGCCGGTCTCTGACGCAATGATTAATAACGAGCGTATGCACAGTGCTGCAGCTGTCCGTAGGACCGTGTTGACGTCTTAGGTCTTGGGGGGTGACCGCAGTGCATGATGGCCTGAATGATCACTTGCAACTTGTTTGCTAGTCATGTAGCGAATCAGGGATTGCTGAAGTCTCGGGCTTGATGATATTTCACCTGGGCTTTAAACTGCAGACCTTGATGCTGTGCAAACAAACAGATACATGGTTGCATCATCTGACTCAACTGCAGCCTTTGCCTGTTTCTCAAGTTTGTTTCTGACTACTTCTGTGCGAGAAGGAGTCACAGACACTTGGCACATTGCCTCGGACTCTATTCAATACACCACTCGCGGAGATATACTCGGCTGTAATTTGAGGTCCATGTAGAAAAAGGAACCCATCATCGACGGCATGGTAGTATATGCGTACCTGTGTGCGCCTAACCGTACTTTTTTCGTTCCCGATGTTAGTCGGTTGTTCTCAATGCTAAATAGGAGTAGGAGATGGCACAGTGAGCTCTGACAAGGAAGATCCTTGACCTGAACATCGTATACACACTTCGTCTCGCCAAAATGGATGTATACCTTTATTTTGGCACAGTTGAACGGTGGAAACTTGCGACGCAATGTGCTAGTTTGCACAGCCCTGTCTTAACGCCAACGAGTCAAGTTGATGTCGGGATGTATTGTTTTGGTGAGACACTGCTGCGGAGAGTTCATGGCCAACCAGCCACGGTTTTCAAACGCCAGTGTAGCAAAATAACTGCTTCGAGTGTATAACTGGCTCGTAGGTGATGTTGCCTGTGCTACCGACATCTTCCTAATGTCGTCTTTATTAGCCAGGGGCTGTAATCTAACCATTGGTTGCGAGGTTCTCGAATCAGAACCGTGCGATAGGTAGACTTGGTCACTTGACCCATGTCTTGGAGCCAGTAAGGTTCATTACTATCGACAGGATATTGAGGTCGATTCTTTTCCCATGTCGAGAGCAACGTATCACCTCACAGCGGACGCCTTCGATTAGACTAGGCTGACACCGACGGTGAGGAGAAATGCAAGCACCATTATTTCTGACACGAACAGAGACTTTGGGCAGCAACTGGCCGGCTTCCACCCGGTGTCTGTGGTACCACCACGCCTTTCGATCACTCCCCTGATGCTACGGACAGTAGCTACCATTGAGCGAGATCGGGGTTCACTCTATGCTACCGCGCTTCCATCCGAAGAAGGAATCTAGGTATAGCGGCTTCATGTTAGACCGCCGAGCCGTGGGAAAAGGAAGCCGCCATGTAATCTTAGATTACATGTTCAGTTGAATCGGAGGTGTGGTGGGCCTTCATTGCGTTCCAAGGATAGACAGATGAGCCTTTAGCGTAAGTAAGGAGCGATATGTTCTCATGGAACATTGGGTATTCGTATCTTGAGGAGGCAACTCGACATTATGAAGCATGTTGGCACAGTAGGTGAGCAAAGCAAAGAGCGGGCCACGATGTCGCTGTGCAAATGCAAAGTTGGGATTCTAGGCGGCTCGCATAAGGGTGTCTGTAGATAAAACACCGCCTTAATTATGCCATTATCGTTCGCAGAAGTAGTTATACGTAGCGACACGCCCAACACTAAAAGAGAGCACACGCAGGACGCACCCGACTGACTAGTCTAGCAGATTAGAGTCATCGGACGAGACACGACGGTCAGCGGCGCCAGCAAGGCACTATGAGTAAATGGGCAAGCTGACGCATAGCCAACTCAGGGGCTTTGTATCAAGGTGCATGAGAGCATTGGGCCTCTGATAGATTGGTGGCAGAAACTCGTGGCCATGGGGCATAGACGATATGGAGGATGGGCGGATTATCGTGGATGAATTTTGGGCAATTATGGACCGAACCTCGCAGTCAACGATGAACGATAATGACGACGGACGAATTCTTTTTGCACCCGCTGCCCCGGCACAGACCCGACCGCACCACGTCATACGACACCGCCGCACTCTCACTCTGGCTCTTGGGCTTTGGGTTGACTTGACCAGGCCATGTCCAATCCTTGACGATGCAACGCATCCCAACTGCCTGGGTTCTGGCTAGTTGGCTAGCTAGACTGGGCCGCTCTGAATCCATGGTGCAGCTGATCTAGTTGACCGCCAGTTCATCGCACGAGACGCACTAGTCTAGGGTGTTCCTGGGCCGATGGAGCAGCCTCAATGATCAATATATACTTATTTAGTTATGGGATTTAGCATTCCAAAGCACGTACTGTTACATGTAGAGTGATGACGAGGGCGACGACGACGTGTCCGTAATGCGAGGTGGCCGTTATAGATGCGAAGTTGTGAGTAGGCTTCAGCACTCTTCGCTGTTCAGCACCCGTTGTTCGGGTCGGGCCTTGACCACAGTCGACATCCATGACTAGTGCCGTTGACGATTGGCGCCCAATTTCAGTCGACCTTTAGGGCTGCGTAGTGTCATTTCCCAGGCCGGGTGCTGGACTCGTGGTTCCTATCAGATCAGAGCTCATAACTTGGGAGTGAATGATGGCTTGGCCAATTGTTCACAAGGTATGACTTCGCACGCAGCAAATGATGGCTAAGATGGCTCAGCTGGCTCAGCATTGAATGCCCATTGCTAGTACCACTACTAGTAGTGTCAGTGGCACGCATATGCAACGCTTTGCTGTTCGCATATGTGCACAGACTCCGGTTCATCCGTGTTGGTATTGGTGATTACAAAAAGCACAAATAGTGGTAATGCAACGACAATCTGCTGGGTCCTAATAATAGTTTTGTACGGAGTAGGTAGGCAGGGTAAGTAATAAGGATTTGTGCTGACGTCGTAACGTTGTCTAATATCGAGCGGCATTTTCCCCCTTTACAACGTCAACACATCTAGCACCCTGTAGCACCCCAAGAACATGGGAGCGGCTCCGTTCGTCAAAATCTTCGCGATGGAGTCATGGCCAGGACATGGGTAAAGCTACAGGAAGAAGTAATAGTTCGCCAAATGGCAAACGCAGGGTAAGGACGGCTGTGACGTACATGATAAGCGAGACTGAGAAACGCGCCTTGCGTGAAAGAGGCCAAGGCTATAAACAGACATGGGGCCGACAAACGGCGCGAGCGAGGCGAGTTACTGGGGCCGAGGCTGATCGTGACCCATTTGCAGCGCCCGGCGGAGGTGCATGAACTGGTGCGGTCGGTGGGATCCATGGTCGCAACTTGCATGGTCATCATGGGGGCTCTCCTCCGACGGGTCCTCCGTACTGGGCAGTTCACTCTTATTAGCACGTCCAGCCTGTGGGATCTCAGCGCGAGTGGCAGACGAAACCACGCCATGTTAAGGAGCACCAACCAGCCAGCCAGTAGATGCATGGGTTGCTTTGCTTACCTCACCTTGGTGCTTGTTCCATGAACGGCTGGAAACGAGTGGTCAACAAGAGCCGCTTGGAGGGTTTGCGACAAGACAGGGGGGAAGGACGGTCATGCCAATGATTCGAAACCTTCCAGGCCACGTTGATACAGTGAGACGCAGAGGAGTTGACTGTGGACGCTGCGCATGACGGTTTCTGTCGCGGTGCGTTGATGCTCCCCAAGAGCCCAAGACACACACATGAAAGGTCTGAGCTTATTATCCCTGTTCATCTCGACCTTAATCCCATCTTGTATGGCCCCATTCTGGTAGTCGTGGAATGTTGGAAGGCGGAGAAGAAGACAGCCAGTTAATATTTGGTTGCGCCTTATGCGAATGCTTGGGCTCTGGTACCTACCTGCCTGGTGTTGGTTCTGTGGTGCGTGCCTTCCCCCTCCCATTCCCATTCTCTTAATTACCTTGACTGTCCACTTTTTGAATTCAGAGTATTACCTGAATCATGCCAGCGTTTTACTAAGGTAGTAGTGGTATACTTCGTACATGCATACGAAGAAATTACTACGACTTGCTTTCTACGCGTGCGGAAGCGTGGCTGGGATTGTACAAAGCCACATGGCTAACGTGCCGTCTACCAACTCATCGCATACCTCACGTACTTCGTAGTACCAAGTACAATGTAAGAAGGGCTTTTTCAGCCCAACCCAGCCGAATGCCAGCTCAGCTGAGCTTAGATCAGCTCTGTCCACTCTAGAAATTACAAGAACCCACGGTAGCCAGGGCAAGGGCACAGCTGGAATTGGAGGCGAGCAAAACTTGGAAGCCCAGATGTGTGAACTGTTCGCCAAAAAGATGGAGGGGGGTGTGTACTTGGTGTGTGCTGGCGAGATCTACAGCGCCCAACGGATGCCGCACACAAGTTGGACTGTTGGACCCTATTAATACCCATTGCCCCTGTTGCGCTCCGTAATGTGAACCTGATGGCCGGGTCCTTGATTAACTTAACGGCGTCGAGGTTAGGCATGCATGTTTGCGCACACCGCCGACCGCCAACAACCAGATACAATGTACAAAGTAACTGGGTAGGCAGCCAACTAGACGTAGGTACCTTGGCCAGTCAGATGGTGGCTGGCACCAAGCCGCAGCATTTCGTATCAAGTATTCAAGCCTGGCTGTGGACAAATGATGCACGTCTTATTACGTCGGCATGACACTTTTCAGATGTTGATGCTCAACAGCACACCCCGTTGTCATCCACAAGCCACGACAGAGTTACTCACTAATAGATGAAAAAGGATCAACATACTACGTAGCACGTATCCAGATCCCTCTCTCTCTTGGCGCACGTCCCGGCACATTTGCAGCGCTGTTGGGTGACGTTTCTCCTACTACGCTTTAGCTTCGGGCCTAAAGCCTACCAAGGGCAACCAAGTGCCTGGCAGGATGACGGAGGAGGGGAGACGTTACTGGATGAGGCAGTGCGGTGCTAGGACTCTGTAGTGTGCAGAAAGAAACTAAGTACTCATACGTAGCACTGCCGATGCGCTAATCGTTTGCTCACAGCAGGCACAAGGCACGTCAGTTACCGCGCAGTTGCCAACCAAGATGCTCTGTACAAGGTGGTGAGTGCACTGTAGTCACGAACACCCACCTGGAAGGATTGTAGCCCGCATGTCTGATGTGAGCCTTGTTTGTCCGTTTATATTAGTTAGCTTGCTCGACTCTGTGCATATACGTGAATCAATGCACGCGAAAGACAATGGCATAAAGAAATTTTAAACGAGCCACGAAGTCCTCCCCTTGGAGTCGCAGGAAAATGAACGTCTCAACAAATTTTTTTCTGATGCCAACAACCCGAATCGGTACCTGACATGCAAGCCAGGCAGACAGGCGGGTGGGCAGGCAGGCATCTTGCGCGAAAGGCATGCACCTTCCAACACTGTCGTTCAGAGTTTCAGCTGATATGCCAGGCACCGCATGAACTTGCAAGATTGGTCGTACTTCAGCGACGATGTATGGGCATCTTCCGCCATCTGACCAATCGATGGTGCTGCTTCTCACCGCAGATACTTTTGCTTTCCCTACTAGAGGCCCTCCTGTCTCTCTTGTTCGACCACTACGCCCCCAGAATTGTCATACCTTTTGGCAGACAGGGCGTCACTATATGACCCCTAATCGTATGTTTGTCTGGCGACCTTTTTTTTCCTCTCGCGAACATCCAAGACTGGTGTCATTTGACGGCATAAATGGACAAATAGGAGCCGAGCCGGCTTCCTTTAGGGGGGTTCTCAAACATTTGTAATTCCTTCGTCCGCAGCCAGTCGCCTCTTTTCTCTCTACTCTCTAATCTCTACAGTGCTCCGTCCTGCAACTCCTGCGTACTGTCATCTCTTTATAATGCAAGACGGTACGTATTATTCACACACACTCATGCACACATGCACACATGCACTCACACCGACTTCATCTCGAATTGTAGGCGGAGCACGAAGAACGGAGACTGTTTGTTGGCATCAATCACTCAGTCCTTCGACTCTCATCCACCCACTCCCCTCTCCACCTCACCGATCCCTGTCTTTCTTCCCACACTCCTCCCCCCTCTTCTCACCCTGGGGCTTTCTTGCAGGACACCCCCCTTCCATATGCATGTCTTGGCTTGTGGACTGGTTTGCCCTCCGTATTGCTAACTACCAGTCAGTGCAGGTCATCAGTGAGAACAAACACTGATTAGCCCTACTACGACGTATTTTGTACTTCAAAGTGCTATAGGCGCACATCGTTCATGATGTATTAATGCCGACAGAAGGCTAACGAGGTAAGTAGATATATTTAGTCACGGTAGATTTAGGCGAGCCCTGAGCCAAGCATCCCTCGCAACGCCCGCCGCTGTTCGAGTCGTTTTCGTCGTCTCTTCCCGACGCCCAAGCCGTCGTGTCCGGTCTCATTTTCCCAGATGCCGTCAGGACGGGCCAAATCCGACTGCATGACGCACTTTGTGCGCAGTATCAAACAATGAGTGGAATTTTGAAGCCTCCTCATTCACCATTCACAGACATACATCCCTGGATCTGGTCAGCCCTGCTTCGGGTAATAATGGTGCAGAGGTGTCAAGATTCAAGAAGCGCGGCAGAAAGCAGGTGGTATATGCACGCCCACGTCTAAACGTATACTAACACATGCCGTCCGTACACGCCCCCCCTCCTGTAGACCTCTGCCCATGAGCGACAAGACGGACAGCAGTCTTTAACAGCGCGCGCCAACATGCCGTTGCCCCCAACCCCGACCTGACGTTTTTTGTTGCTAGTCGTAGCTGACTTGTGACTTTGCCAAACCTCTTTGGTTCCTTGCACCCGATCTAGCAGCAGAAAGCCGGTTTGGCCTTTGCCGTATAGGCCAGTTGCCGCCGTCAACTCTGCCTCATATGGCTCCTCTCATCTCCGGCTCATTGGCCCCAGGACGTTGGGTAGGCACCAATCATGTTGTAGGATGCCTTTCATAAACACCTCCCCAGAAGAAGCCCGTTGTGACCCTTGCCAGTCTATGTAGACCCTCTCCTTCCTCATCTACTCGTCCTCCTCCTCTTCCTTCTAACCCAACCTCTCATCTCTGTTTGCACGTCTGTTTGCACCTTGATTAGACCCAAGACCGGCCCCATCCCGAACACCTCCTCATTCTTCGCCTTGTTTACATTCTTGCTTCAACAAACTTTCCAAACGCACATTCGCATTTAACTGAGATTCGTCTGGCCTTCACCACTGCCGTTGTTACCGATCTATCACAACTCTGTTGGATGGGGCTTGCAAATGGGAGAAGCGTGGGTAGAAATCTACCGCCATCAGCCATCACACCAACTTCCAAACCTGCCTTGTCCGGGGATATCTTTCCTTGCGGCTTGCTACACCACGTTGTTTGAGCAACGTGAAGGCACCCAACTCTGTATTGCAATCTAGGCGGGCCGAGCGCTCCCACAGAGTCGCTGAGCTGGCTCAAGTCAAGAGCCAGACGTTGCTCTGCCTCCCACAGGCAGAGCTTCCATTTGACATTCCCGCCAGAGTCTCCTCAGAATTACTAAACGGCCCTCGTGCCTCTAGCAACAGACCCTGCATGGGCGTCAGAAGAAGACCAACTGTCACCGTGGATATCTCCTCGCTACTAGACATTCCAGACCCAAATGCGTCCTCCAGCTCACCTCGTCAACTTCGACCCACATTCGTTTCACAATCCCCTAAACCAGTCGCCAGTATTGCTGCCTATGGGCGGCGAACGCCGGCACATGCCACACCACCTATACCGTCAACTAAGATGCCGATGGGGCGACGCAGTATGCCACCGCAAGTGACCGATCAGCCTGTCAAGAAGCAGAGTAAATGGTCTGCCGACGAAGATGCTCTGATCATCGAGCTCAGGGGGCGAGGTATGAAGTGGGAGGACGTTTCTAAACGACTTCCTGGTCGCTCAGCCATTAGCTGTCGACTCCACTATCAGAACTATCTAGAGAGACGGAGCGAATGGGATGAGGAGCGAAAGAACAAGCTCGCAAGACTTTATGAAAGGTAAGTCTTCAAGAAATTGTCTGGCATACTGCCAATGGCTAGTGATGATTTTTCAAGTGCCTGGGTAGACGTCGTCTACATTCCTCCCTCGTGAGAATGCCGGATAGTGGGGTGTATAACTAACAAGATCCCAGATTCAAGGCTGATATGTGGGCTAAAGTTGCAGAAGAGCTTGCAATTCCCTGGCGAGCGGCAGAAGCTATGCACTGGCAACTTGGGGAAGGCGATATGGCGAGGCGAGCGGGTGTGGTGCCTTTCTCCTTAGCCGCCGTCAATGTCGAAAGCAACCAGAGGAACTTATCGTCCCGAGGCCACGGTCACTCACAGTCTCAAGAAAGTGTTGGTCGCGACTCAAGAACATTGTCTCCTCGATCTTCTCATGCCCGCAATCAGCAGATGGCTGGGATCAACATCAACTATATACCACATCGAGATCCGACACCAGTCCCCATCGCACCTCCGACACTGCCACACTCTGCTATCAATCACGAATATCACGAGTACCACGAGCCTCGTTCTGTTCCTGGGCCAGGGCTTGCCCCAATGCAAGGTGGCCTATATGACCGCCATTCTGGCCCGCTCCCCGGAGTCGCAGAGCTTACAACGGGATTAGGTCCCTACAAAATAGCCGGGTCTAGGCCAGTAGCGATGTATATGGCACCGAATATGATGGAAGAGGCAACAGTCGCTCCAAATACCAGGGCTTACTCAACACCGACGCCGGAGCCAACGGGATCCAAGCGACGAGCAAGCATTGATCTTGGACAACAGGAGCCTCTCCACAGGCGGCGAATAGGGTAGTCCGATTCCTCACGTAGCATACCTGCATTGAAGAGGCTTGTGTGTGTTGTATCTACTCCGACATGATCCTCAAAACCACTGAAAGCTACGCGGCTGATATAACTCAGGATTGTATCCTATAATGATGGGGATAACCAATCCCGTTGAGAGTTTGGATTAACTGTTCAGTAAGAGCTGATGCCACAATCAAGTCGCTTCAGGCACGATACTGGACACCTTGTGTTATTACACTCTTTCCCCCTTTTCCTTTTCCCTTATTCCTTTCTTTATCCCAAGGGAGCATCTGTCAGCGTGTATTTGAAAATGTAAGACATGAAATTTATGGAGATGACGAGAAAGGTCAGGTGTGATCATTGATCACTTGCTTAACGCAGTACTTGAAACAGGAACAAAAAAACGGACAAACAGGTAGATAGAGGCACTGCAGTCAGTTCGAGGTGTCTCGCTGCAGACGCCGGCGACCCCTCTCTGCTTGCAACGGCCAGGTGACATTGGGACGGACCGAGGTAGACATAGGGCGCAAGGATTTTTTGGCGTTGCGCGAGAATTGTGCTCGCTGGGTTTGTGTCAGGATAGACTACTACTTTTATGCCGGCAGGATTTTCCGGCGAAGCTAATAATGGACTGCCAGCTTAACTGGAGGATATGCACTGTTGACAATGCTTGCTGAGCAGGGGGCGAGCCTCTGGCCATCGTCACATGGCTGGGTCTTTCTCTTCCTGTACTTATGCCGTGATTACTCGATTGTCGACGTGATTTGTGTATCTGAGCATATTGAGCAGCCCATTTCCTCCTGGTTCCTAAGCCATACGTGGTTCTTCACCTTTGCCTTGATTTTTTCATCAATTTTTTTTTTTTGGCTCTTTGACTTACTGCTTACTACATATCACCCACCAATTATCCCTTTCATACCCACTCTCTACCACCGTTCCACCCGCTGCTTGCACGTCCTCATCTAACTCGCCCTGGCGATATAGATGATAGTACCGTTGGAAAGTGGTGGGTTCCTCCCCTTTAGTCTTGTAAACCCAAGGGACGAGCGTATCCTGCCGTGACCCCTCATCCCAGCCACGGCGACTCGACGCCTGCTCCAGGGCCCAAACGTAGACAAGAGCTGTGGCGCCGGGCCCGTCCCTCAAACAGTCCAGCAGCGCCGCGATGGCGTCCCTGCGGCGCTGGGGAGTGGAGAGATGGTGGATTACTGCAATGCAGATGGCAAAGTCAACGGCCCCAGCGCGGTAGGGCAAAGATAGGCCATCGGCAATGACGACCTCGCCGCTTCGCTCGGTGCGGGCGAGGCGGGCTAGGGCGGAACTACGATCGGAGCCCAGGATGTGGATGGCCGGGTTGACGGGGAGATATTTCCCGTTTCCGCAGCCGACGTCGAGGCCGATGGCGCCGGGATTCTGGGCGAGGAGATAGGAGGAGACCATGGGCCAGGGCTTGTGGCGGGTAGAGGAGAAGTGAGGCGCTATTGCGTTGTAGACGGTGTGCACATGCGAAGCTTCGAGGGCTTCTGCGTCCTCGAGATTTTGAGGTTGGGGGGCTTGCATGGCGTGAATTTTGGTGTCGTGCACAGGCTGCTTATTTTTTGGTGGCGTGGGTTTGGGGGATGGGTAAAGGGCGTGCGCGAAATATTTGTTTGTGTGGGTGGTGTTTGTTGTGAAGGTTTGAACGAACTACTGTTTTTATGTAGAGCAGGGAATGCCTGTGTATTGGTGGACGATGGATGTAACCTTGGTTCGAAGTGGTTTGAGGCGCAAGTTGTGAGTGAAGAGCGAGTAAGTGTGGGCGGATGAATGGATGATGGACGGGGCAAGAATCCCCAAGATAGAACGAGCCGGGGCTACTTGTCAGAGATAGATGTTGGCAGGCATTTGTTGGGGGCGTGGCGGCGGCAGCGGGCTTCGGTTGTTGTGAAGGTTTCAAGGTTTGGGATCGGTGGGAGTTGGCGATGGGGATTGATTGGTGTTGAGAGGTTGAGGTGAGAGCTATGGTGGCGGCCGTGATAGGCTGGCGGCGGTCATGGTGGGGCCTCTGGTGTACTAGGCATGTATTATGGCATTGAGCTACACCCTGGTTGCAACCTGTGAGTAACCTTTTATGAAACTGTAGCAGATGCGATTGCATTGGATCTGGCGTGTGTCTTTATGACTGGTGAGACGGTGAAACCGTTTCTTTCTTTTTTTAGACTGCATAAAGCTCTCGCTAATTGCCACTTTTGGATGTGGTTCTTTTGTGCATTTCACATGGTGGGTATAATCACGGAGCATCCCAGCCTAGTTCGGTCGTCATCTCTTTATTACGCGACGAGCTTCGTCACATGCCGTAAATCATCCAGAGCTTCTTCATTACACAAACACAATGCAAACCCCCCTCCCCGGCCTCGCTATGATCGTGTTCCTATATTATACCCGGATAACAACATTCATTCTAATTGATACCAGGGTTTTTAAATTTGCCTTGCCGCATCAGGCCCGAACGCAAGCTTCAGCGCCCGTCGGTCGAGCCGGGCTCGACATTACGTTCCCGGGCTTGCATGAATCAAATGATTCGATTGCAACGGAACCTTTTTACCATGGAACGTTTCGCCCCCCACCGCCACCTGCACTGGCCCTCGGTTCATGTTTATGGAAACTGTGCCCCGGGCTTGAATGGGGAATATCGCTGCGCATGTTTGGTGTTTGGCGTTGTGGTTTGGGGCGGGGGGTGTGAGCGGATGGTGTTGGCGGATCACGGTGCTTGGCTTCTCGTGCGTTCTTAATCTCGCATACCCTGTAAAGCCTCCGAATGTAATACCGCAGAGAAGAGCCGTTTTCGGGACTGGCATGCACTTCATAGAGTTTAAACGCGGGGGGTTGCAAGGCCTGGGCCTGCTTCCTCACCGGGTGGCCCTGAGTGTTTCATGATCTCATCTGCATCGATCTCAACCGTTGCAGATGTGAGTCATTTTTAACGGGACTCCCTCATACCCACTGTGCTTCGACGGTTGATATGCTTACAGGGTCGTGACGCTGGAGGCTCTTTGAAGAGTTAAAGATGCCGTATTCGCGACGATATCCTAAACACGCTCGCTAAGCACTGGCATCAAGCTTGTAATCCCTCTCAACTCCGCTACTGAGGGTTGGCCGCATCTTGTGTAGCAGAGACCCTTTTTAGGATTGTCGCCCTCGTGATCGAAACCTGCTCCATAGTGAGGCGAAACCTAGTTCTTGCTGTGCCAAGGGGTGGAGTCAGCAAACGTCTTAATGATTTTGGTGTGATGCCGGAAGATAAGTTCGGCGGCAACGTTGTAAGAGTAGCGACTAGTGTAGAGGATTTTACGGATATTTTGATTCATCCAGACCTAGGTGTTGGGGGTAGCAGGAACAACGGCGCTGTTTCCCATCAAGCATGAGGGTAACGTTGTTTCAGTCCATCCGTTGGAGGGAATGGGGTAGTTTGCATTATGCTGGCTCTCATGTAAGTCACATCAGAGCACGAGCGACTGACCCAGATGAGGATACGGTCCAACTATGCTGCGGCCTGCCCCAAAAAGGCATGGTAGCAAGTGAGTCTCCAGCGGTGAAACAAAGGACGCCTGAAATGGTCATCCAGTGTCTTGTCGTGAAAGAGCACCCTGGTCAGTGAGCGGGACGGGAAACGAGGAGCGCGTATGATATGACGAGTATTTGCCAACATTTGTTAACATCTCCTAATTTGTAGTCATTAAGCACATATAATTTTCTTAGCCATCGTGATGTCCCATTCACCATTTTCCCTATTTATTGCCCGTGTTAAGCGGGCTCTTTCGCGTCGTACACATCGGTGGTGATGAGATCAGGGTACTCGACACCACCCTGCTTGAGCGCCGCTTCCATCGTCTCCATGATGACGATGCTCTCTGACCACGGGAGGGTATCGCTCTCCTTCTTTCCGTGCCGCAGGCAGCGCGCACACTCATCAGCCTCCCAGAACATGCCGTGACCCAGTCTCGCTTGGGGTCACGGGGGATCGGGCAGTCAACTACTTCGACCTTGCCGTCTCCGTCCTTCTTAATAACCTTGTACTGTAGCGGCCTGAACGCGGGGCCCATGACCTGGATTTCGCCATGGGTCCCCTGAATTCGGATGGCAGCGCCGCCGCTGTTCTTACCGTCGGTATCGGTTCCGACGCGGATGGATGTTGTCGCGATACCTACGGACTGGTGTTCTGGGAATTGGCAGATGACACTAGTTGTCTCGTCGACGCCCGTGGGAGCGTACTTGTTGATGGAGGCCACGACGTTGGGGGCCTCCTTTTGGATCTCGGCCTGTACATGGTATAGTGTCTGGAAGACCCAGGTCAAGGAGTAGATTCCAAGGTCGAGGAGGGCGCCACCAGCGAGATTGGCGTTGACCATTCGGTGGGTGTCGGCGAATGAGATGGTGCCATTACCCCTATCTTCATTGAATGACAGATCGGCTGCGAGCCTGATTAGTATCGAGGACCTTTATGGGAACAGAACAGGGTGGAGAAGAGAGAAGAGCCTAAGAGAAGGAAGAATTGGTGCTGAACATACCAAAAGTTCGGTATACCCTGCCAATAGCGCCAGACTTGATGAGCTCGCGGACCTTGATGCTGAGGGGAAAGTATCGAGTCCAAACGGCCTCCATGAAGAAAAGGTTCTTCTCCTTTGCCTTTGCGACGAGCTTCTTTGCCTGAGAGGCGTTGACAGTAAGGGCCTTTTCGCAGAGGACATTCTTGCCGGCTTCCAGGGCGAGCATGGCGTTCTGGAAGTGATGGCTGTGAGGGGTGGCGACGTAGATGATGTCCACGTTGGGGTCAGCGACGAGCTCCGCGTAGGATCCGTAAAGCTTGGCTGATGCCGGGCCATCGATCTTCTTGATGAAGTTGGCGGCTCTGTCGCCGGGGCTGGAGGAGGCTACGGCGACGATTTCGTGACGAATGTCGGACGCGTCTCGAACGGCGGGGTCGGTGAGCAGATCCTTGGAGAACACTTCAGGCCAGTTAATCAGCTGGAGGAGCAGATGCTATGCGAGGGATGGTTTATACGAACTCTCAGCGATCCATCCGGTGGCCATGATGCCCCATTTCAGGGTGTAGGGAGTTTGAGATGCCATTTTGAGTAGGGGTTCGTCTGTATGAGGTATGAGGTTTGGAGGAAAGACAAGACCTCGCAGAATGGTGGGAGGGGAAGCCTGCTTCTTATGCTCACTTAATCTCGTATGTTGCGAGAGAAGTTGGAGGCATGTTGACGAGAGTGGAGAAGGGTGAGGCGCTGGTTACGATGGAGAAGGAGTTTAGCCACGAGGGGCACTACGTTTAACCTAACCCCTTCACAGCTTCACTCGGGTAAATTAGTAAGATTGATACAACAAGGCGTCCAAGGGGGATGCGATTTCGCTGTATGAAGTAGAAGACGATGGAGCATATCTTTACCCGAATTGGGTGTTTTCGTACTTTGGATTCTCTCGAAGCAGTGGTAGAATGGGGGAGACAAGCAATTGCGGGATAATAAACCAGTTCTTAAACTTCAACCCTGTTCTCCATGCATACCATATAACACCTTCCGTCGGTTAGGCGTCATCATCGCATGTCTATCAAGGCGGAATTAACAAATACTACTAGTACCCGCCGGCAAAATAAAAAGGTCTCACGACAAGGTGGGCAGACGACACACGGAATTAACTGAGGCAGGGCTGCGGCTTCAGGTGGTGGGTGGTAGAGTAGCTGCGGGGAGTGGTTCTGTTTACGTCATAGTTTTTGCCCTCCGTTGTGTTTCCCCTCCGCCACACGTTGCCCAAACCAACCCTCTTGCCAGCTCCAGCTGACAATATTGACTTCTATCCACGGGGTTTTACCGAGCCAACCCGCTGAAGGCGTCACCTATAACGCTACTAGGACTGCAATTTACTAGCATGGAAATAGCCCTACAGAAAACAAAGGAAAACCCAACGTTACGTCTGCCTTGCCATCACGTTGCGAAGCTCAATAGCTTCGTTTTGAACATCGTGGCACTTCAACTAACTCTGCCTTGAATGCCCCACTAATGGGGGAGGATGCCTTCCGCTTTTGGACATTCTATGATTTCCTTCTGCTTTATACCTGCCTGTTGGATGTTAAGGCAGTCGCTGCAGCGGCTACGCGATGTGGTAGTTTCATCAACTTCGTATGATCGTGGTTTGAAATCTTTTTCGTCGAAAACACCAATGGACTGGGATCTAAAACCAGTACACCCACTTTGAGCTTCCATCCCTGCATTTTCAACGTTCGCGCGGACTGGGTCACCCGTGCCGTTGTCGGGGTCGATAGGGTGAGTATCAGCCGCAACTTTTGCTTGACTGGGGCATTTATTAACTGCTCGCCTTCTTTTCTGGGTTTCCGGCAAAGGCAGCTCCATTACTAAAGAACCCTTCTCCCGCTGGATTCATCATGAATTCTGTGCTATTTCAATATTGTTTAGATGAGGTCATGAACAATGTAGGAGGAGCCTCACTGGGCGGGCAGTAAGTAATTTATGTACTTTGGGGTTGCACATCGTAATGCTGGATACCTACAGTACGGAGTATGAAGTAAACCTCGGCCAATCACGCAGCTGACGCAGGTCCTCTACATCATCACCCTTGGTCGCCCTGAGACAAAATTGGCCTTCCCTACCAACAATGAGGATGCCACACTTCGATCTGTCCCTTTCCAGCCACCAATCACCCACCACACACACATAGAAAATTGCGTGACCAAACCCAACATGACACAGCCCAACATCGGAGCCCAGGCATCACGCCTAGTACGAGACCTCTCCCTCACAGGCTCCTCCACTAAGATCCCGAAACTAGTGTACGGAACAGCCTGGAAAAAAGATCGAACAGCAGATCTCGTATACAAGGCATTGAAGACAGGCTTTCGCGGTATCGATACCGCCGCCCAGCCAAAGCATTACGATGAAGCTGGCGTTGGTGCTGGCGTGAGGAAGGCCGTTACCGACGGTGTCGTGAAGCGAGAGCAACTTTTCGTATGATATTCTCTCCCCTTTTTTGTTGGTTTTGGATGCATTATATTTGGCCGTTGAGAACCATGGGAACTGCAACTGATTTGGTCATTATAGATCCAAACCAAGTTCACTGCGCCCGCTGGTCAGAACCACGTTACGCCCTACAATGTAGACGCACCGCTAGCAGACAAGGTACATCAGTCCGTGCAGTCATCTCTCAAAAACTTCACATTACAGGGCCAGGAGCCGTATCTAGACAGCGTTGTCTTGCACTCTCCCCTGGACACCATCGAAGAGACCATCACGGTATGGAAGACGCTGGAGACATACACGCCTGACAGGATCCGCAACTTGGGTATATCCAACACTAACCTCCCCGTCGTCCAAATTTTGCATAATCAAATGGCCGTCAAGCCTTCCGTGGTGCAGAATCGCTTCCACGACGCTACTGCGTATGAGTCAGAGCTACGGGCGTATTGTCGTGAGAAGGATATTGTGTTTCAGTCATTCTGGACGCTTAGTGCTAATAGGTTGTTGGTCAAGAGTAAACCCGTGCAACTCATTGTGCAAAAGACTGACGTTGACGCACCGGTGGCGTTTTACTCTTTGGTTCTTGGATTAGAGGGCATCGCGATCCTGGATGGGACGACTAATGAGACGCACATGAAGCATGATTTGGGGGGGATCGAAAGGGTGGGTGCTTGGGCGGAGGGTGATGGGGAGTCGGATTGGGTGGATGCTTTGGCTGAGTTCAAGACTCTTATTAAGGACTCTTGATGGGTGGGTGCATATTACGCAATTACGCGTTGGCGAAACACCTGACGAAAGTTGTAAACATTCATACTGTCTTTTGTTCAAATCCCCGTGGGGAGAGGTGCTTGAATATAACCACGACATTGTCAAATTACGTATACGGGAATAGAAGAAATAAGTGAACTACTCTGGGACTTGTCTAATTCATCCCACCATCACTTACCACCCTGCCCATCATCAAACCTTGCAAACTTCTTCATTGAGTTCAGTCTTAAGGCGCAGGAAAGGTAAGACAGGGAGACTGCGGTTGGTACTGGCATTCCAAGCAGGTTCTTCCCGTCACGGCTGGACGCCCAGATCCACAACTTTTCATCATACAGTCTTGTTCAGTCAATAAGCCCGTATATCGTATTCTTTAATGTCTCGCTTTCGCTCCAATATTTGCTTGACCAAATGTTCATTCATGAATTGGCATAGCCATCGTGACAGTTTGTGCCAGCTGCCAGGCTCAATTAACCCTGACATCGTTGACTAACTCCCAGCTCCCAGCTGTCAACTTCTCAAGGCCATTTAAAAAATCTCTCCACCGGAACGCGTCTTGTTCCTTTTCCTTCCATGTCACCTGTTATTACTTGGACGTTCCATCACTTTGAGGTATCGTCATTTTGTATCGGCTTACGCGAGAGCTCGCATAACTGCTACTTCTTTGTGAATAAGGTTCCTTGCAGGTAGTCACATAAGCTATTCTCAAAGACTTCACCTTTCACAAGGCAACTGCTGAGCGTGATTACAATAAGCTGGTTCATCAAATATATGAGCTAACAATTCTTCTCTAGGCTCTTATTCCTCCTCTTGATCAAGCGACGCGTCAATAATCGCCGGAAAAACAAAAGAGGTATTATAGAAACGTATTGTTAGAGACATTGGTTCTCTGCCTGTTATTCTCTCCGTATCAGAAATACGGTTGAGTCCGTTGCCTTCGACGCACATCTATCCGTCTATCTTCGCATTATGGATGATGAGAACATTTTCCCAAGTCGTCTCGCAAGCCTGCGACCTAAATGCCGTAAGTCTTGTTTCATCAGCTTAGAACGAAGTTGGTAATTATAGGACCAACACCTCCTAGGTAGGTCAGGTGTTGAACGGCTGACAAAAGACCTATTGAAGAACCTCTAGATACAGGACCTTGTATTCCTTTTCCTGATGAAGTTGGCCCATCTCCAGTCGACTTGCTGTTGTCTCTGAGACAGCCGTTTCTCCGGAGTCCAATCAGTCAAATGTCAAGCTCTGAGCCGACTATAAACGATTCTGATTCAAGTTCGTTGACTTGGCTGCTGGTGACGTCGCGTCCGCCATACGACATGTCCAACCCTCTGGAATCGCCCAGGACTGTCGCGGCCAATGAGAGCACCAAGACTGAAAGGCGGTCTGGTGATTTTGCTGATATGCCAATTTTGAAAGGTCCACCCCGTATGCAGGCAGCACATAAGGAAATGTGGCAGCAAGGCTGCGATATCGTTCGTAAGCCGGACGGAACTGTCAACTCCATGGATGTCGTCAATTAGTTGTTGACGAAGAAAGGCGGAGCTTATGCCAGTTGGGTTGAATTGGAAGAAGGCCGCAAGGCCATTGAAGCATGCCGAAAGCAACCGTTCGACTTCTATCGTCTAGCATGCATGCGGGAAGATGAACAAGAGAGCGCGCAACGGCGCAAAAAGATACGAACAGCCAACAAACTGCGTTATCAACCATGGCCGCATGTAGTCAAGCGCAAAAGATGTGAGGCAGTAGCATTACGACAAGCGGAAACGCCTCAAGAAAGCAACATTGTGAAAGCCGATGAGCCATTTCTCAGAGATGATGCCGATATGAAAACTCCTCCTCAGATCAGAAGTATGTCCTCGCGCAGAAACACCCGTTCGTGGTTATTAAATTGTGGTATAGATTGTTAGGCGCATCTGAAGTGGGTTTTGTTTATTTGTAGCGCTTCGGGAGCTACATTAAGGGTGTTTATTCTCTGGGAAGGGAGTGGAAGTAGGCATTGGAAAGGGCTCTGTCTTCAACTTCATTCAAGCAGTAAATTGCCCTCGGGTGGATGGCCCATTTGATGAGTTCGGGCTGGCGCGATAGATCAGTCTGATTGTCGAAACTTAGATAGTATGGAATACGAAGTTGGACAAGGGTATTCGTTTTGGCTTGATCAAACATCCTTGGCAAAAGTATTAGCCACTATGAAGGGGAAGCATGCAGTAGCCTCCATATAGACCTATTTGTGCTGTCAGTATTCATACGTGCTGTGAATTGTGAACTAGAGTGATATCAATGCCCTCTCACCTTGATGCTGTCTGCGCCAATCTTAATCTTTCCCCATGATACAGCTTCGTCTGGACGCGCCCCTGCGTCACTACCGTCAAATTCTTGCGCTGTATTGATGTAGACGGCAGACTCGGCGCCGTTACGCATTAGACAGGCATTGGCGATGTGGTGCTTTACAACTCCGCCACCGAGGATAATCATCCCGGCGCGTTTGGCTCTCACAGAAATAGTGTTGATGCGGCGGATGTCCTCTACGAGATCAATCTTGAGCTGCTGTGGTGACGATTTGAAGGTGTGGAAATAGAGCATGTCTCCAAGACTTCCGTCTGTCAGAGCCGGGCAAAAAACTGGAATGTTGTTTTTATACGCCCAGTAGTAGACCGACCTCTCGTCATTGATTTCTTTGCCCAGTCGGTGAATGACTTTAGATGGTGTCCAGTTGATCTCGTCTTCTGTTCCTTTGCTAGCTTCTTGCTCCTCGAGCATCTTGTCCAAGATAGGCACGACCCAGTCTTCAAAAGCGCAATAATTCGCATTTGGCACGACCAGGTTGCCAATTCGGTTCAAGCCCTTTTTGCGCAGGTCGGCTCCCACAGCACTAAATGAGCTTATATATGTCTCACCTAGACATTTAATAAAGTCTTCCTCTATACCTCCGGCAGTGGTGACGACGCAAGAGACGTGGTTGTGCTCGACTAACCAGCGCAGAACTCCCCTTAGGCCCGAGGAGATGAGGTTCGAGGTGTATCCTAAAAAGATTGTGGTTTTGTCACCGGTCTCAGGATCCGTCCAGGCTCGCTTTTAGGCGGGAAAGAAAATTTTAGCCTATTGAGGTGGTAATATTTTCGTGGTGTGATTTTCACTCACCATGTCGTTGATGATTCTTATTGCCTCACCCATGGATGAGGCCTGAAAGCCCATGTGTCGCGTTCCTAGAAACAGATCCTCTGCCGTGATTGGGCCCTTGAGCTTGTTAAAATCAAGTTCCTCCACTCGCTGAGCGTCATGGGGCATTTCTTCTGATTTCATGAGTACGGCGTTGGTAGCACCAGAGGGAGGCGCAGCGTCATTATTTTGAGCCATGATTCGCAGGTTGAAGTATAAATTATGCTCAAATCTGGTTGCTGTGATGCATAAACATACGTGTACGGAGTAGGAGAATGATGGTGCCTTGCAAATGTTGCTCAAGACTCAAGTCGGCCTGGTTGCACGCACTATTTCAAGTGTGAGTTTTGTTTCTTCTACATACATAAGAACCTACGAATAGAGGTCCACAGAACAGGTTATACCAATCAAGTCGTACCGTTTCATTTACTCATCAGTGCGACAAATGTTCTGTTTCCACATTCGCTTTCCCCGTTAATTTTTTCCTTTACTTTTTGTGGTCTGGTGTGACCACGTACTTCTCTACCGTATCTTTCTAGAAAGAGTAAGCCGTCCATCGCTCCTGCCCGCATCTACAATCAATGAATGGTTTGCACCTAGTGGCAGCGAATCGAATCGTGAATCAAAGGCCCCGCACAGGGGTGTTTTAACTTGGCACATCCACCAGAAGTATCAGAGGTGCATTACTTCAATGGACGATTGACGGTCACTCGCTGTAAATTCAGCACTCCCCGGCATCTGTGATTCCGCGAAGGGGATAGCGCACCACGGTAGTGCGCTGGGACCACCTAACTATCGCTGTTTACCATCTCAGGCCTGCGTTTGGTTGGCACCGAGCCCCATGAAGCTCCCGCAAGTACTCCCACAGGGCGGACCGATTGTACAGCTGAAGGTACACCACTGCGCGGGACCACTGCAAAGAGTACGGAGCAGCACCTGGAGTGATACATCATAGGGCGCCTCCTATTTTAGCGCCACGCGACCTGTACGTATTTTGACGCCTGGGCGCAGGTGGACCGGGGCCCGTTCAATCTTCAATCCTCCCAAGGCTCCCTTCCCCTTCATCGTCGAAAACCCAGCCTCTCAAAGACCTCCTGTAGCTCTATTCGATCCCCAACACTCACCAACAGCCTCGCCGCTGGCTGTCGCGAAGGGGAAGCATTGACGCACAACACAAGGACTCGGTATCGCTCATCAGCACCGCTCCGGGGCCTCAACCATTCTACCGTTCCCGATCCGCCGCGAGGAAGCACGGAGCGTACCGACACCTTAAACACCCGCAACCGCGGCAAACCATTGCCTCGACTGAGGCCACATACCCCAACGACGCGCTGCGCTTGCTGCTTGAACCGACTTTGGATGCCGTCGCGGGTCTCTGCGCGTGATATCTCTGGGCATTAGCCCGCCATTGATTATGTACGTATCATGCTCTAGGAACCGAACACCACCCGAGAGCCAGACTTTGGCAGAGTCAAGCCCAGCGCTTGCGTCTTACCTTTAGGCACACGGGTGTCGGCTGCTTCTTCTGTGCGCTCCCGGCTTCTCGTCGTATATGCATGCTAACCGACTTCTCTTGAAAAGGGCTTCTAGATACCGGTATGACCAGGACCGGCGTTCCAGATCTCCCAGAGACCGTTCGCCAGATCAGGTTGCTTGGGGCCCACAGTATATCGATGATGACCGCCGTCGTTCTTCTGCAGAAAGCAGATCCAACTCTTTAGGTTTTCCTCCTAACCGAGATGCCTTTGGCGATGCTCAACGACGAGAGCCTCCGCGAGGACCAAAGGCACTCATTGACCCGCCCAACGGGCCCAGAGGCGGTGGCTTTGCTGGCGACTTCAGAGGCGGCCGTGGCCGCGGCAGGGGACGAGGCTGGTCTGGCAGAGACGACAGCAGAGATCGCGGTCGGGATAGAGATATAGATTACCGGGACCGATACCGTGACGAGAGGAGTCGTGAGCGTGATCGTGATCGTGATCGCGATCGAGACCGAGATTATCGAGACCGAGAGTTCAGAAGGCGTTCGCCAATTGGAATTGGTCGCCCGCGGTCACCCCTGCGAGATTTTCGAGACCGAGATCGAGAGCCCCCTCTTGGGGTAGACGTGGATAGAGCCCGCCGCGGCTCTCGCGACGGAGGGCCTCCGTCCGCCGGGTCATCATCATCTGACCCTCCATTTGGGATATCCCCATACCCACGTGGTGGAGGTTTTGTTCGCGGTCGCGGCAGAGGCAGAGGGGATCGTCCACCCGATAGAGGACGAGGACGAGCACCCTACGACGACCGTGGCGATCGCTATCCTCGCAGCCGCTCTCAGGAAGGGCGCTGGGGTCGCGAACGTGATGACAGAGACAGAGGCGACAGATACCCAGAAGCAGAGCCACGGCGTGATCCTCGAGAAGAGCGTGACCGAGCGGATCGCGACCTCTTTAGGCCCAAGAAGGAAGCCCGCACACCGATTCCACAGGAGACTGCCCCTCAGGCCAAAGAAGTTTCGCCTCCTCCAGTTGCTCCATCAGCACCAGCGTTTGGATCTATACCAAGTCGCGCACCTAGCGTCAGTGATAGTAGCACCGTTGCTGGAGGCGTTGGAAAGACTCCTCCGACTGCACCAAAGGCCTTTACAGATCGTCCGGGATCTGCTGGCAATGCAGGCGGCCAAGAATCAGTTGCATCTTCAGCAGGTCCTTCAAAATCGTCTGTTCCTGAGGGCTCTCTTGTTCCTGTCGGCCCACGAGCACAGCAGCAAAAACAGCAGCGTCCATCAAGCAAGCAGTGGATTAATCCAAACTTACGAAGAGGACCCGAGTCTCCCAAATCCATGCGGTCACAAAGTTTTGCCCAGCATCAGTCTGTCCCCTTTCAACGAGAAAACACCCTGGGTGACCAGTCGCCTGGTCTGAAGAGACCACGAAGTAGCGATGCAAATTCGGAACTAAAAGCATCTGGGTTTGAAGATCGAACACGGTCTCACCGTAGTGCGGAACCGGGAGAGATTACTCTCAAGTCCGAGAAAGAATCACACCCTCGAAGAGGGTCATGGACCCATGAACGACCAGTACTAGACCCAGACGCGGTAGTATCTACTAAAGCGAAAGACCATCCAAGCGCTCCAGCGTCCCGAACTGAAGGACCGCCAATAGCATTAACCTCGCGGCCAATAGACAAGCGAAGACACCCCGTCATTAGTGTTGTTAGATTTACCATACCTCCCAAATTGCAAACTGGACCATCAGATCAACAATCAGAATCAGACGATGATGATGACATGGCTGATTATTTCGACATGGAAATTGGGAAGACGGAAGCTGAATTGAATAAGCTTCAGAAACCTAATCTACCATTGGATGTCGTTTGTCGATTTGCATCGCTGTCACACGGATCCATGGCACACATTCTCAGCGACCGCGAAGGGCTTACGGAGATGCTAGGTGATATTCCGACAGGCATTCCTACAGGGAGTGACAAGATGCATGCAACCGCCCCGGCGGCACAGGACGATGTTCAAGGTATAGCTAGCCAGAAAGCTCAGCATCCGCTGAGCGAGCCAGATGCGAAGTCGGATGCTATTATGCAGGACAATACTCCTTCGTCAAAAGCGGATATTCCTGAGGCACAGCCAAAATTGGAACAAGACGACACAGTTGGGGCTGATACACTTATACCGAGCGCTAATGAGGATCAACCACCGTCTCATATAGATTCCGACAAAGGACTGTCAAGTCCCCGACAATTTTTGACAGCATCAATCAAGATATAGTGACGCGACCCACCGCCAAAGACGGCGACATCTCCATGCATCCGCCAAATGTGCCTATTGAAACTACCGAGACTGCTTCAAAACCTCCAAGCACGCCGTCTCAGGTCGAGGATGACGACGAAACTGAGTCTGAAGACGACGCCTATATTGATATCGAGAGTGTTCGCCAATATATGGCAACACCCCCACTTGACAGCCTCCCCAACTATGGCGGAAAGCCCTGGGACCAGGACAATCAATTCTTGTCGACTTTGGATTCGGATCCTATCGTTGATGAGTTTGTTAGTGAACAACTTACGAAAATCCATCTTGAGAAGTTCACTGAGCAGGAACGTGACCGTAAACTCTACGCAGATAATTACATTCACTATCTAGAATTCACTACGTCGACCGACCCTGCAGCGGTTAAGAGCAGAGATAAGTTCTCTGTTTCTATGCCCGTTGCGGACCCCGTGGTCGCCGCACCACCAGAGCCTAAACAAGAGGGTCGGGGGACCGGCAGGCGATTTGCTTCGGAGCGCGATTTGGAGCGCGTCCTCCAGGCGTCCATGCGTGAAGATGAAGAGAGAAAGGAGCGCGAAATGAGAATGCAAAAGGAAAAATATCGCAGCGAAAAGGAAGCCGTTATTCCAGACATGTATTGGAATGAAGAAGAAAGAGATGAGGTCCAATTTATCGATCGAACTGGTTATGTACCACAAGACCGCCTTGTCGCCGCCTGGCAAGTACTCCCTCCTGTTAACAACTTCACCGAGGAGGAAAGCCAGCTCTTTGAGAAACGATACCTAGAGCTTCCAAAGCAGTGGGGCAAAGTTGCTGAGGCAATCCCTCATCGTGACTTTGGTTCTTGCATCCAGTTTTATTACATGATGAAGAAGGACCTCAGACTCAAAGAGAAGCTCAAGAAGCAGCCTAAGCGGCGCAAGAAGGGCGGTAGGGGTAAACAGAGATCCAGTGCCTTGGTGTCTGAACTCGGAAACGGCGAGCCTGAAACCGAGGAGAATCAAGAAACAGGAGAGAATGGTGAGCGGAGGCGGCCGAGGCGTGCTGCGGCACCAACATGGGGATTCGAGCAACCACCGACGGACAGCGATAACGCTACTCCTGCTGGGACTCCCGGTCGTCGTGGAGCGTCAAGTGCAAAGACTGATCAGGGTGATAAGGTGGATGGAAGAAGGGGACGACGGAAGGCCAGAGACAAGGAAGCCAAAGCATCAAAACCAAACCCGACCCTTGCCGCAGCTCCTCTCCCTGTGAGTGGCAAGGGGCGGTCTCGGTCCAACTCGCGCCAACAGAACGGAGATGTCTCTACCAACCCAATACCACCAGAGACTCATCGGGTGCCTGCGCCGTTTGAACAGCCGCTACCCGTTGGTATACAGCCACCATTCCCTGTGCAACAGCAGCCAGTCCTTGGTCTGGATAGACCAAAACCTATTGGTGCCTCCTCAATTTCAGACGTGATGGCCGCACCATCTCTTCGACCAGAACCTCCACCACCGCCTCAGCAAGCAATGACAACTTTCAATGTGACACAGCCGCCGGGTGACCGGAAAGCGCCTACACAGGCATCCAGTTATTGGAGTGTTTCCGAGTCTAACGACTTCCCACATCTGCTCCGAGCGTTTGGATCGGACTGGACAGCAATTGCCGCCCACATGGGGTCGAAGACCGCCGTTATGGTACGAATACTCTTCTTTTTGTTGAACGGGTTTGCCACGCAACTATGTACTAATAAACTACTTGTAGGTGAAGAATTATTTTGTTCGGCAAAAGGACCAAGGAAAAACGGAGTGGGAGGGGCTGGTACAGGAGGCGGACGCGAAAAGGGCGCGAGGAGAAAAAAGACCAGATCCTCCACAGCCTACCACTGGTGGCCGAGGCAGAAGATATGATGGCACAACCCCGAACCCTTCAAGACCTCTCGCCGTCGCCCCTGGCATGGATGTTCACACTGAGCCCTCTTCGCAGACCAAAATGGATGCAGGCATGCAGCAACCCCGACCTCCACCTTCGGGTGGCTATGGAGTTCCTATTGCTCTAGCTCCAGCTCAACCATCGCTTGCTCAATCTGGCCAACAACCACTTGCCCCACAGCAGCACGGTGTATCACAGTCGGTGCCACAGCAAGCCATGTCACCTGCTACCCGCCCGTTGCGGGCTCCCATGCAACCGTTTGGTTTCCCTGAAAGAGACCGTGATCAGGCACAGCAGCAACAGCAGCAGCAACAACGACCCCCCCTATCTCAGAAAGGCTCTGATCCTAGAGAGCAAAGGCCTCTAGCTGCCGCCCAACCCTTGCAGGCAGCCCACTCAGAGCCCATCCTAGATCGGAATGCCCAGTTGGAGCGACAAAAAATGGATATGCAGATGCGAGACCAGCTACAATATCAGCAGATGCTAGAAAGAGATCGAGAACGAGAACGGGATCGGCCGCCGATAAGGATGAAACAAGAGCGTGAGCTCGCCCCTCATCACCACACTGAATCGTATGACCGCCGCCAGGCTCCTGTGCATACTCAGGCGTCACGCCCTGAGCCGTTGGCGCTTGGAAGGCCATCGTCCCAGGAACCATCACGCTCAATGGCCGGTCAAATATACGCGCCTCCTGGACAACCACAACCAGGACGGGGTTTGTTGGGTGACCCATTAGCAGCGCAATCGCCTCCACGCCCAATTTCGGCTCTGCAGCAACGTTCAGCTTCTGGAGCTGTTCAAGAAGCCTATGGCACTACACCACCTCACCCAGCTACCTCAGCACCCCCCTGCCGGGCTTTCTCGGCCGCCTGAACCCCGCAAAACATCAAGCATCATGTCGCTGTTGAATGATGACCCTCCGCCTAAGCGCGTTAGTGATGTTGCAAGCAACCCAGCCGGGCCATCTGCGACACCGCCACCTCAGGCGATGGGCCGTCCACCTCCAGGCCCTGCTCCTCCATCCCAGATGCGACGTGAGCAAGAAGCGTATTCATCTTACGGCAGAGCCCCAGCAGGCGGGGCCTCTGCTATGCCATCTCTGAAGCCAACGTACTCTGCTTCCCCTACTCAGTCTCAGCACATGGGCGGTTCACGAGCGTCTATGGGGATGAGTGGAGAGCCCGCTCCCGGAGACAGGGACTATTACCGACCGCACAGCTACCAACCAGGACATTCGGCAAGTGGTACAAACTCTCCTCAAGGATCGCATCGGTACCCCCCACCGGGCCCAACCAGTCAAGTGCAATATCAATCCCAAGCAAGTTACCCGACCTCCTATGGGGGGGGCTCTCATCCACCACATGCATCGTCTCCGCCGCCGCAATATGCAGTTCATTCGTCAGCGTCTAGAACACGCGAAGTTCCGCAAGGAGGGCGTGAAGGCTCTTGGCAATCTCCTGGCCACCAGCCGCCGCAACAAGGAGGTGCCTGGTCTGGTCAACCGCCAAAAGGCGCACAAGCTTCAGCTTCTCAGCAGTCATGGCCTACCCAGCATCCGTCAAGCTCATCCAAGCCATCTACTCCTGCACCAGCTTGGTCATCTGCCCATGCACCACCACCTCACCATTTAATGAGGATGAGAGATGACCGTCCACCACCAATGTATGGATCAAGTAGCTCGGGTATGTCTCAGCAACAGCCGCCGCCGCAACATTCTATGCAGGGCCGATACCCACCACCAGTATCGCGAGCCCCTGAACAGGCACCGCCTCCAGCCCAAGCATACCCTCGCTATTCATCGACGCCAGGACCAAATGCACCTCGCGATCCTCGAGATATGCCTAGCAGGAGCTATACCCCTGGTGGGTATGATTCTCGTGGGCCGCCGCCGCCGCCGCCGCCTCCTCAGGGGCAAGGGTATCCTGCCGACCCTAGAGAGATGCAGATGCGAGATGGAAGAGACCCTGGGGATCCCAGAGATCCACGAGAGATGATGGCGAGAGGTCTTAGACCACACGACTATGATCGCCATGGCGATCAATATAGAAGATGAGAGGAAGGTTGATGGGGAGAGAGGAGATGTACGTGTGGCGTTGATTGATTGAATCGAGTTGCAAAAAACCTTGTATACCCTAGGATGGAAGGAAGTAGGAGCCAAAATGGCGCAAAGGAGACTACGGGACGAGGCGTTGAACATTTGGAACTTTTTTATCTTGGAAATTTGACCGAGACAAAATGAGTTGTGTATGTATGTATCATGATGGGGCTACTTTTTCTTTTGGTTAAATGAATTGATGGGTGTTGAGTCAATAATTTGGCATAATATAATAGGTAAATATATTGTGAATCTGCAACTACATCACTGATGGGAATGAATTAAAGGATAGCTCTATTCCAACCGGAGTGATAACTTATGTGGTGGGTGCGTCGCTGGTACCCCGCCATGGCGTTTTCGTCGTCATCACTGTTACCCGCCAATTTCTACGCGTCGCGACAGCAAAAGCCAGACTTGGAAACAATTCCTAGGAGCCACGACACGCATCCCCAGTCATGGCATCCAACCAACGACCAGCCTCCTCAGAGGGAACCCACGAAAAGACGTACTTTGAGGAACAGCGAGCGGTGCTCATCCAAGACATTGGGTTGGTTCGTTGTCCTCCTTCACCATCTGCGACACCAAACAGTTATCCACCACTACTAACCAAGTTCTCCTGTATCCCACAGAGCTTCGAGCATATCCTCGCGAATATCAATAAGCTGAATCGATCACTAGAGGCTGTCACCGCAGTACGTACAGCCCACCGAATGTTGCGTCATGTCGAAACGTCGAAGGAAAGCTAACAGAACGCAGGTCGGCAACGAATTTTCGTCGGTCGAGGCGCTTTGGTCGCAGTTTGAGAATGTCATGGCAAAGGATGGGGAGGCGGGTAAGCAAGGTGATCAAAATGATGGGACGAAGAGCGAAGAGGGCGAGTCATGATGCCTCGCTCAGGTCGAAGAGTTACAACATCTTGTGAAGTTCCGCTGGTCGGATGCAGCTGGTCGACGAGATTGCACGCGCAATTCATGAGAAGCCAATAGGCTTAATAACATATCTACGAATTCGACATACTGCAGTTTACGAGCAGCTTCGAATATCACCTTTATACTGTACAATCACATCGGCAAACGAGGAGGGTCGAATGATTATTTGAATATGATTTTTATGTCCTGTCCTAAACCAAAAAACGACTCGGCGATGTCATGATACAAAAGAAAACAAAACAAAAACATACAAGTCAGGACGCGAATAAATTCAAGAATCCGTTCACCAGTGCGTGTACCAAAGCCCGTTATGTCCCTTCCATGCCTCGTAACTCGTGAACCCTCTGATGCCGCTTTCTTCAGCCAAGAGCATAGCGTTGGGCTCCACGTAGACACACCTTATATACTAGCCATCGGCTCCTAGAGCTATGCCTCCCCGCGGTAGCTCAACATCTCGTGTTGATGTGGTCGTAAAAAGGGGGGGGTGCCTATAATATAAAAAAAAAAAAAAGATTCGTGTGATGGTCATTACAAGTTGTATCCGTTCGTACAGCGACTGCACCACACTAGCGCCTCCTTTCCGTGTAGAAGCAGAAATTTGTGCCTAGGAAGCTCCCTTAGAGGATTTGACACTTTCTCTTCTTCTTCTTAGGTGCTCCAACTCCGGGCATCGATGCTCTGTTGTCGTTGGTATTTGCTGAGGCAGCAGAGGCCTCTGCAGTTCTTCGGTCATTAGCAACAACTGTTAAGATGGCACGCTCAAAAATCTCGTCGACGCCTCGCATCTCCTTGCTGCTGCACTCCATGTACTGTGCGCCCATCTTCTTGGATACCGCCACGCCCTGCTCTGTGGTTACCGGCGTGAGTCCTTGTGTTTTGAGCATGTCGATGCAAGTCCTCTTGTACCGCAGGTCTGACTTGAGGCCAACGAGGACAAGCGGCGTATAGGGGCAGAAGTGAAGCACTTCAGGGTACCACTAATGGACGGATTAACAATGACTCAGTGCATAGATAAAGATTAGGACAGAATGAACAGTAGTCAGCATACCTTATCTAACACATTGTCTAATGAATTAGGACAGTCGATCGCGAAGCAGACAAAAATAAGATCAGTCTCTGGGTATGACAGCGGCCGGAGACGGTCGTATTCTTCTTGGCCAGCGGTATCCCACAGAGCGAGCTCCACGGTCTTACCAGTGGGAGGATGCGTTGGGTAGGTAATATAATTTTCGAACACGGTAGGGACATATTTCTGTAGAGATTTGGCCATTAGTTTCAAGTAAAGGTCGAGGGATACGATGTGGTTGACTTCAGGACGAGATGCTCACCTCTGGGAAGTAACCCTGGCTATAGCTGATGAGCAAGCAAGTCTTGCCGCAGCCTCCATCGCCAACAACTACAATCTTCTTCGAGTATGTTGGTGCTTCCGTAACATGTGTTCCAGCAGACTCGCGGCCACTGGAGGAGCTCAGAGTTGTGCTGACTGTGCCATCGCTGGAGCGTGTGCGCTGATCTCGTCGCGGTTGATCGACACCAGACGCTGGAGTGTAGTAGGAGTTGCGATACTGATATGAAGTCATCTCGAAGGGTCAGGTAGGAAAGGAGAGAGAAGGAGAAATGCGATGTCTCAAGGATCACAATATGCTCTGGCGATGTTGCCCCCTTTCCGACAACACCGACACCAACAGTACTAGGTGGCGGACTCGGGGCGGAGGAAATAGATGGATGGATGGTATGAGGATTGCGTCGAGGAAGTGGGGAGACGAGATGGAAGATTAATTGACTTGAATAGCCATGCGCGCGCGAGTCCGAGTGAGAAAAGGCTGAAGGGGTTGAAAAGAATTGGAATGTGATGGACGGATGGACGGGGACGAAGTCGATCTAAGAGGGGGCAAGGGAGGGAGGGACTCGAGGCTCGACGGTTTAACACAGTGCTGTAAAGTGCGTCTGTGCTGGAGTTCATTCGTCTCACTTTTCCGCAGGGCAACGCACACCACCAGCTTGCATGCAGCCGTTACACTTGGTTGCTCCCGCGGTGACTGATGGAGTAAATATGTTGACGGGGCAACAGAGGGGTGGTTTAAAAATAGCGATACGTACCGACTCAACACAACCTATACAGGCGTCAACGACTCAACGGCTGGCTGGCTAATGTCGGGTGGGGTCTGGGCGATGGCACGTGCATGGCCACCGACAGAATTCTGCCGCGCATCACCACCGACGAATTGGTAAGACGCGTTAAGCAGAACCAAGCCATTTAAAAAAAAATCGCTGTCGATAACATTTCTTTCCTTCTCCTCTTCTTCTTCTCCCCCATCACCACCATCTCGAATCTTTCAGCCGTTTCAAGCGTGAACTATTTGACAGTATTGCTTGAGCATCCCATCTGGCATAGAAACCGGACGGCAACATGGCCATGACCCTGGTTCCCAGCAAATATGTCACGCTTGTATCGGCTGACGGTTTCGAGTTCGTGGTTCTGCGTGAAGCTGCCCTCGTGAGCCCCATCATCAAGGGCATGCTCGACGTGAGGAGTGCGTTACGAACCCAGAAAGCTGCATAGCTCAAGCAAATGGTCTCCCATTTTCCAGTGCCTCAAACTCACAGCTGTTGCAGGTCAGTTTGCTGAAGCGAAATATGCACGGTGTGTCTTTCAAGAGATGAGGTAAGAGAACAATGGAAGCACACACAGCTATGTTATGACGCCTGCCTGTGCACATTGCTGCTCGCTTGCCTTGGTCGTGGAATGACGAGAACACAACTACGCAATCTGCTTTTCTTCATGCAGCTTGACAGAACGCCGCCTCTTGGCTGGCTGGGCTGAGTGATGGCCAACTACACTTGAACCGACCCCGACCTTTCCTTGGCTCTGCTATAGTCACTACACGTGCCTAAAAGGATTCGAGCCGTGTTTACCGGTGATGTGCCGTTGCTAACGGCTTGGACAGCGGGATGGTTCTCGACAGAGTGGTTGAGTACTTTCACTACTGGTACCGGTACCGTAACAGCGAAGATGTTCCTGACATGGACATTCCCGTCGAGCTTTGCTTAGAACTCTTAGCTGCAGCCGATTACTTGGGCCTGGATCAGTAAGCAGCCGCGTGCCATGAGATACTTCCTATTGCCACTTGCCGGGTCTCTCACTCTCTATCTAACTCTGCCGCCAGGGCCAATATGAGCATGAAGTGACGAAGGGGGCGAATTTAGGTTGGGGAGTACGGCGTTTTAAGCATTTCACATGCGGGCCACCCTCATATGGCGCCTCGATCGCTATATCTTCTGACTTGACTCTTACGGAGTCACGAAGCTGTCAGAAGTGTCGGTTATAGAGAGTTTTAATGACGAACAATCTCTTGTTGACACTGGTCCTTGCAGCTACGTTATATTGACCGCGAGTAATCCAATTCTCGAAAGTTCGATTCTTTAACGGACTTTCCCATATCAGCATATGCGTTCTTCTCTTCTGCTCCTCCGTGGGTCGAACGTCTATTAGATATGGAAGATTGAAGTATCCCTCTCACTCTGCGTAACTCAGTTGTCGCATTGAGCTTTCGCTTTTTCTGCAGGGCCACATTCTTGAAATATACATGGCTTTGTTTAGTCGTATATATGACGTGGTTATTGTATGTCATAATGAGTTCTGCTACGTTTTGATGGTTCATGACTAAAGGTCATTAATCCATGTATTTTGGCATGAACCACACAAACTCTTTGCTGTAGGACTACAAGACTGGTGCAGTGTGAATTGTAGAGGGGTGCAGACCTGAGGGGTCAAAGCCCATTCTTCACATGAGACAGTCTAGTCGCTCTAACGTTTCCTCCCCAATTGGGTGTTCCTGAGAAACCTGGCATCTTTGTAATTAGGCATACGAGATAGTAACTCCTCCCCTGATACACCAGAGAACTGGGTTTGCGATGCTATTTTGAGCATCATTCCGATTTTATACTTGTATTCTGTCGGTTTCGGTCGAGCGTGTCACTTGGAGGGTGTTCCGTCAAGGCCCTCATCATGGACAACCTATAATAGACATGATGCTACACTCCTCGCTCAGTCTTAATGCCACCAATGCAGGCCCAGTTTCACTTTATGGAATGGTATGTTTATCCGTAGATTACGATGGAGATTTTGTGGGGAAGATGGAGTTGCTCACATGTTGGTTCCCGACTAGAAAATGCGACCGTGCTCTCGCTCACTTGAGACCGTGTTCTTCTGATTCATACTCTCGTTTTCACTTCTTCTCTACTGCTTTATTACCGTGCAGTATCCATTATCGAAACGTTCCTCCTTTACACCATGGCGCCGCATCAGAATAGATTGTCGAACGACCATGACGAATCGGCGGGCGGTCGGAGCATACCAACCATATATATGAAACTCGAGGTCGACCCCCGCAATCTCCAAGTCTGCGAATGTTGAAGTTCACAAGGAGATGTAAGTAGATGAACTCATACTTCGACATGTTAAATATCATGTTGACTGGTAATCTCTCGACCAAGAGGGTCAGCTGTGGTAGCCCCTGATTCCGTTGCCGGCGATTACGGGCGGACTTATCAGAGTTGCTCGTGAAATGGTGGGCGATGTCTATATCGATTTTGATATTAAAGATATGCTCAAAAGTAATATTCTAATCGGCAGTATACTCGTTGCCCAACGACGCTGTGAGTCGTTTTGGTCTCCATGTCTAGTCCCGGTTTGGAGAAGAGCTATGAGGCTGCTAAACAAAGATATGGAAAGAGCAAGGTCATCTGAGTAAGCGATGTATCCAGGCATTTTCTAAACAGGAGAAGTATCTGATTTTGGATAGATCTTCAGCATCGAATGCTGAAAATGATCCTGGATGGCACCCGTCAAAGAACCCAAAAATGTCCTTGGCGTCTGTACTGGCACTGGCATTTGGGCTATGGAATTTGGTACCTTGATTGATCAGCCTTAGTCGCCCTACTAGACCATAACTGACTGGTGTAGCTGAGAAACGTCCGGAGACAGCAGTTGTTGGGACCGATCTGTCCAGAATCCAACGCGAACCATCGCTTCCCAGTATCTCCTTCATAGAGCAAGATGCCGAAAAGGATAACTGGGAGTTCTCCCAAATATTCGACTACATTCACTGGCAATATGTCGTCCTGTGCTTCGACGATACTCGAGTGGTGATGCAAAAATCCTTTGATCAGTTAAACTCAGGCGGCTGGATTGAGTTCCTGGACCTTGAAATCCAAATGCTGAGTCACGATGATAGTACCCGTGGGTCAGCCATCGAACAATGGAGCAAAGAGCTGAGGCGGGCGCCCGAATTTGGCCGTGACTTGGAGAAATGTAACAAGTACAAGGAGTGGCTCGAGGAGACTAGTTTCGTGGACATTATTGATCAGCCGTTTCATCTGACATCCAGCTCATGGCCCAAGAGACCTCGACTGAATGAGCTTGGCGAGTATCAATATCTCTGCATGTCAGATGTGTTTGCCGCGGGCAAGTTTCTCAATGTGTCATGGGTTGACCAGGACACCTTTGATGGCTTGGTTCCATGGCTACAGCGCCAGTTGCATGATACCAATATTCGCTTTTACTGGCGCCTGTAAGTACTGAAGTGGAACTTTTTGTCTTCTTGAAGGTCTTTTTTTACTAGAACAGATTACTTACTGACATGGCTGTTTTCTTCTTTCTTTCTAGGCCCATTGTGTAATGGACGGAAGCCATGACAACACGAGGGCTTTACTGTGGGCTGCACTGGATCTAGAAACTGAAACCACAAGAACGGTTTAATCGTATTGTTTTCCTACTCACTTGGTATGTATTACCACCACTTCTTGCTGTGTTTCTTAAAAGAAGAGGGAGAAAAGTGTTATCAAACGCCTGTTCTGCTCAATAAATGTGTTGAAGACCCAAGAGGCATCCCGTTTGTGAGACCCACGGCAGATGTAGTGAATTATCAGGTTGGGCATAGAAGGGGATATTTACCAACTCGTGACTTCCTGGCTATTATTTATGGTAAATATTCCGTTAAAAGATACAGCTGTATATTAAATCCTTCGTGGGTACAGGAGCTCGCAGAGAACCGTGGATGTCAACATGTTTTGAAATCAATGAAGGAATCGCAGTGCTAATTGGCGATACTTAGCGATGTGTACGGATTTATTGTAAAATGCAGAGGAAAAAGACCGTTTTCCTAAATGATGACTAGATTCGAATATCAATTAAAAATAAAATTAGATTATCTATCATGGTTTTTGTTGTGAGGATGGCAGAACCCGGTCGCCCTTTCCTGCCTTGATGTTTTGCCGCTGAAAGCAGGTACTTACTGCCTGGCAGGTGGAATTTTGCAAAACCACTTCCCCCCCACGACATCAAACTTCACCGTCACCACCTTTCACGTCATAAACCCCCAACTCTGTGTCTTTATTAGCTGCCAAACCCGCCATCCTCAATCTATGGCTGCCAACACCTTTGAGACTCAGGGCGTTCGCGTCGCCGTCGAAGGCTGCGTAAGATAGCCCGCCTAGCAGTGCCGATTCTCAATGACCCAATGGACTGACAGTCTCGTCTTTTCTGTAGGGCCATGGCACACTCAACGCCATTTACGCTGCGGTTGGTGAATCATGCAAGGCTCGAGGCTGGGATGCCGTAGATGTTCTCATTATTGGTGGTGATTTTCAGGTTGGTTGCGCTATCTCACCTCTGCCAAGTCCTCGTACTGAATTTGCATCCCAGTCTGTTCGCAATGCTGTGGATTTGACCGTCATGTCATGTCCCGTCAAATACCGACAGCTCGGCGACTTTCCAGAATATTACTCGGGCGCCCGCACTGCGCCATATCTTACCATCTTCATTGCTGGAAACCATGAGGCCAGCTCTCATCTTTGGGAACTATATTACGGCGGATGGGTCGCTCCCAATATTTACTATCTCGGGGCTGCCAATGTCCTTCGCCTAGGGCCTCTTCGTATTGCCGCCATGTCCGGTATCTGGAAGGGATTTGACTATCGCAAACCCCACCACGAAAGATTGCCTTTCAACACCGACGACGTCAAGTCGTTCTACCACGTGCGGGAACTCGATGTGCGCAAACTGCTGCTAGTGCAGACGCAAGTCGATATCGGCATGAGCCACGACTGGCCGCGCGCCATAGAAAAGCATGGTGATTCGCAATGGCTATTCAGGAAAAAGCCTGATTTTAGGGCAGAGTCAATGGATGGTACCCTTGGCAACGTTGCTGCAGAGTATGTCATGGACCGATTACGACCTCCGTACTGGTTCTCTGCACATTTGCATGTCAAGTTCGCTGCCGTCAAGAAATACGATGACGCTGTATACGATTCAGTAGCAGCCCCAATGGAGACACCACAGACAGATGTTGTCGCACCTGTCAAGGAAGAAAATCCCGACGAAATTGACCTGGATATGAATGATGATGATGATGATGAAGAAGAAGCAGACGAACAAGTTGGTAAAGACGACGGTGCTACTAATAGCCAGGGGCTGCCTACGACGCCTCTTGAATCTAAAGCAGATACAGTCAAGGAGAAAACGAGCCAAGTGTCGGAAGAACTTCGAGCACAACTGCCCGCTTCCTTCGCTCGCCCGAACCCCAAGGTGAAACATACTCCTGGCCAGCCAGTACCACCGGGAATTACCAATAAAGAAGTGCGATTCCTGGCACTCGACAAGTGTCTACCGCGACGTCACTTCTTGCAACTATGCGAAATTCAGCCATTTCACCTAGAGGAAAATTCATCACACCCTCCAGATACCTCGGCTCCCCGATATAAACTGCAATACGACCCTGAATGGTTGGCTATCACTCGCGTCTTTCATACGTCTCTAACAATTGGCGATCGTAATGCGCAAGTCCCTGCGGATCTCGGGGAGGCACATTACCTACCATTGATTGAAGCCGAACGGACTTGGGTAGAGGAAAATATTGTCAAGCCTGAGAAACTCAATGTCCCCGAAAGCTTTCAACTGACAGCTCCTCCCCATGTTTCTGGTACGGCAGAGATAGTCGATGACCACCCGGAGGAATACACAAACATTCAGACTGTCACATTTTGCGAGCTTTTGGGTATCAGAAATCTTTGGGATGCTAGCTCTGAGGAGAGGCAAGAGCGGAAGGAAAGGGGACCGCCTCCTGTGGAGTTCAGAAGTCGAGGTGGATTTGGAGGTGGCAGGGGAGGAAGGGGCAGGGGAAGGGGTGGAGGAAGAGGAAGTCGAGGTCGCTATTAAGCAATTTTTGCATCATATATTATTTGTACCAACTATTCATATGAGGGGACAAGATATCCGAGATAGATGTTGACAATATGGAAGCGGTGTCGAGGACAGGGGTTCATGTCGAAGAACTTTGGAATTTATTCATGACCGCTAAAATTATGTATATATTCAAGGCGTCCCTGTGTAAATTACGATGATTCTCTTATTTTTACCGTTTTTTCTTTAACATCCCATACCAGTAGCTAATTTTGATGAAGGTTGCAGCGGTGTCAGGGGGGCCCTTTACCGTGCATCTCAGCCGCATTCAACTCCAACCAGAGCTTGGCTCTACACTTACACCTCCAAACAGAGTGCACATCAAACCATACCGAGTGATTAGAGCGTCGCCAGTAACCAACGTCCCGACCGCGAAAAATGAACGTATCTGTCTCCGCGACTCCTTTCGCCTATGATGCTCTTCCTGATTCTTCTTCCATCCGCCTTCTTCAGAGGCACGACAAAACTCCGGACGGAACTCTCAGCTTTTCGCTTCAAGCGCACAGCATTGGCCAACGTGAGACGAAGTATCATTGCCTCTCTTACACATGGGGCAACCCATATGCGCACGGCACGCCTTTTAGGGAACAGTTTGACGCGGCCTCGCCTAAGTATGACGCCGCACACAAGGTTCCCATTTTAGTGAATGGCTGCGTTTTGTGGATCCAGAAGAATTTGCACGATGCGTTGAGTGCGATTCCTACGTCTGCCTACGCTGATGACTTGAACAATCCTACGAGCGGTGGAGGGCGGACGAATATGCATTTTACTGCGGCGCGTGGGAGGGCGGAGGATTTGGGGCTTTGGCTTAGTCGGGGAGGTAGGGTGGATGTTGTGGATGACGACGGCCGAACTCCTTTGCATCTTGCGGCAGCAAATGGACATCTCATGTGTGTCGAACTCCTAAGTAAGAGAGGATCTTTAAGAGAGGCAAAGGACATCAGGGGTTTCACTCCCTGTGATCTTGCTAGGGATGCTGGACATGATGAAGTTGTTAGATCACTTGAGAGTATGCGGGGACAACCAGACCCTGCCCCGTCTTCTATTTCTAGAGAAGTTGATGGGCCAGAGAAGCTTCTTTGGGCAGACGCCATCTGTATTAATCAAGATGACGTGAACGAGAAGAGCGTTCAAGTCAGTATGATGGACCGCATCTACTCAGAGGCGTCTTTTGTAGTCGCTTGGATGGGGCCGCACGATGAGTATTCCAAGAATGGCATGCAGACGTTGAGAACTCTGGCGTGCAATATTGAGAAATTCGGGCAGAGCAGCATTGAGCCATTTCATGGCGAGGATACCAACAGTTACACGGAAGCGGGAATACCTTTGATCACACCGTCAGACTGGAAGGCCCTCGGCAGTCTCTTTCAGAGGCAGTGGTCGCGGCGGGCATGGATTGTTCAGGAAGCTGTGTTGCCTGATGTGTTGGTCATGTACATTGGCGACAGCCTGATTTCATGGCATGACCTTGGAGCTGTTGCTGAGACTTTGCGTCGCAGCCATGCCAAGCTTGGAAGATCAAGGTCAAGATTGTTTGTGCCAAAGAATGAAACTGCCATTCCTGTGGAGTGGAACATGGCAGAGCTTTACAAATGGAGACTCCATATGAGCTCAGCAGGTGTGCGTAACAAGTCTGAACTAGCAAAGAAATACCGTGAATACTTCACATTGGAAGAACTCACGACTTGCTTCTGGACATTTCTAGCGTCGGACCCGAGGGACAAGGTGTTTGCGATGCATGGTATATTGAACATATTTGCGGACAAGCGACTCATGTCGGACTATAGGCTCTCCGTAGCTAGTGTTTATACTGCAGCGACTCGACGGATCATATGGGAGACTGGGAATTTGAGTGTTCTGTCGTGGTGTATCTACTTCACAAAGAGGCGAGAGAACCTGCCTAGTTGGGCTCCGGACTTCAGTCTTCCTGGTATTAATGGTATACCAGACATCTTCTTGGCCGATCGAGGATTGGATTTCTGTCCTCCAGAGTCCTCTGGTACCGATGATCGGACGCTACGAGTCCAGGGGTTGGTGATAGGCACCATTACAAGGGCGGGAGGACGACGAGGAACAGGTCCATCGCAAAAGTTTCTCTTTGATACATTTTGGCTTAGCATGGCTTCGTCTCTCGATCCTCCAGAGGCAAATACTACCGACAAACCATACGTGCTATCCGAGGTGCTTTGGCGAACCTTGTGCATGGACCTGAGTTACGGCAGCTTCTACGATGCGAAACAGTACGGCTCACATGCACCAGAGGAATTTGGTCAGCAGTTTAAGATATTCATGCTTCTAATGATATTTGCCGGCGCAGATGAGAAGGTGTTAGAGAAAATGGGGAAGGCTGCGGATGTGACTGTCAGGGACATGGTAGTGGACGACACCTTGTACAATCCATTTGACGATGATATGAGTGCAGTACTCGACGACCTCGACAAGTTTGAGGCTCACGACGGAGGAAGGACCTGTGTACCAACTCGAGAAGAGGTACTGGTGCTGTGGGATAGTCTCAAATACACCCTGGTGCGAAATAGCGGCGCGGGTCCTGTAGGTGAGCCTCAGGATTTCTACGTGCCAAAGGAGGTGATGGATGGGACGGCGAGGATCGTGGGCAACGGCTTCGTTCATACCGGTTCACGGATATTCGATAAGTGTCGGGGCTTTGCCACGGCATTTGACACGGCGTATGGGGGCCGACAGCTTGTCGTCTTGGACAATAGGTATTTGTGTCTCGCTCCGCTGTCCGCCGCTGTTGGGGATGAGGTTTTGATCCTCCCGGGGCTGAAAGTGCCTGCAGTGGTAAGACCAGTACAGCTGGGGGCGGAAGAGATCGGGGCACAGACTGTAGCAGAGGCAATGGAGAGTCTAGGGCTGCAAGAGGATCCTCCTTGTCGATATCACTTTGTTGGCTCGTGCTATGTGGACGGTCTTATGAATGGGGAGGCGGCGGCGGAGGGTCGAGACACAGAGCTTAGGAGAGTCGAGCTGATTTGACTGCGTTGGTACGGCAGCCACAAAAAGCTGCTCTAGCCAGCACCCAGAAGGTTATTGTCGAAATCATTTCTAGGTTTGCTTGTGCATACAAGTTTTCAACCTAATTCAGTCACACAACTGGCCAAGTCTCCCTTAAAATATGCTCGATGGCACCCTTATGTTCACTTCCCCTTGCCATCTCTCTCAACCTTCACGTACCAAGCACCAGTTGTTTTTTTAGTCTTCCTCCTCATCTGAACAGAACAAATATCCTGGATCAGGACTAGATTATCAACTATCTTGATTGTGTAGTCATGGCAATTGTTATCAATGCCATCCATCTCATGAGAGACCGTGAAAAGCGGTATATGCAGGCTATTGGTGCATGGGGCTACCATGTCCAGTCTGACGTTTTGCTTATTCCACCTGGTTGTGCCTTCTTTTCATCTAGTCCAGCCCATGTGTAGGTGTTAAGGAGCGTCGCCTTTGTGAAGCTGGTGGTAGTCTGGCTTCCTCCACTGCTTGTTTTTTGGTATTGCGGATTTACTCGCTTTCTCGTCCTTTTCTGCTCATGGTCAGCTCAGGTATCGCCATTTCAGGGTTGACAGACTGAGCCATAGTGTTTTCGGTATGTCATCTCATCGGCCCCTTTCTTCTATTACCTCCGAAGCATAATAGGGTCGCCAGCGCAGTACATAGAGGCCTGAACAGTAGACAGATTACAGTACTAGTGACAATAAATTCAGTTGCAGTAAGGTGAAGGCGATTGCACTCGCTCTAAAGAAAACAAAAGCCACTAGTATGTATGTCGATTGAGAAGGCGCAACGGGAGAGATAGCCCGACAGGATTAACACAAATTCTCTATTTCGAAGTCAACTATGGCCAAAAATCAGTGTGCTGTTTTTTGCAAATGAAATTGTACATGGTAGGCTCGACAGCTGAGATATTCAACAAGTGCATGCACCCATTCTGTTCTTCCGCGCATCGCATCTTCTTTTAGGGTGAGATTGCTCAGCATCAACTACGCCTCCGTTAGTAGTGGGAGCGGGTTCCTTATGCCAATCCAAGCAGGCAAGAGCCTTCCACATCTTACAATAGTTGAAGGCTGTGGCAATGCCAGCCATGGCTGGCAAAAGGCCTATATGCTCCTTCCTCAAGATGTAATTGACATCCATTAAGAAGTCAAGATTTGCATAAGAAGACACACCCTTTTTCTCCTTGCCCAAACTATTATGTACCTAGGGATCCGATCCCTTTCATGAGTAGTTTTCTTTTTAAATATCCTCTCCCCCCTTCTCCCCCCGGACTTCACCTATGGTATTCTCGTTTGGGTGGTTGTGCCAGGGTTGAGGAGCCTCCTTGAAAGCTCTGTAGGCCGTCTACTTAGAATCGACCGCCTAAAGAGGAATGTGGCTAGGGCAATGGTAGTTCTAGCGATAGCTAACATTCCGGTGAACTTTTTTCGCTCGTTCACAGCCAGATGACTCCTGTCTTCAAAGGGAGGGTCTTATCCCTAGGTGATGTCTGTCCTTGAGAGGCGTTGTCGTCGAAGCACATAAAAAGCACCCCTTGGGTGAGCGTACTTTAAAAAGGAGCTAGAAACAATACTAGATCGCTACATTATCTATGCATGGCTTACACGTATCTTACATGTACTAGTCAGGTATCTTTCTGTCACGTGGATGAGAATAGTCCAAACCGTTTCTACAGCATCAAAGTTGGGCGGATAGCATCCTGGTCTCGCCGTTACAGTGGTGCCTTGGCGCTAACCATGTCCTTCTGGATGATGACATGATTGCTGACTGACACAGCCATCACCTGCTTGCCTGCCTGTCTGAGTGACAACACCCACCCACCTTATCGCTCCATCAATCCGCCTCCTACGCGGTACCATCCATCCCATCAACATCGTGGTCTATCGTTTCCCTCTGGCTTTGCCTTAACTTGTTCATTCTATCATTTTCCCTCTACCTGCAACGTCAGCGCATTGCGTGCAATGCTTACAGTCTACTAGCAGTGCCTCTTCCCCTCTCCCCGCCCATAATCGCCGCACCCATCATGTCCGGGCCCGACGAGCGGTCGCCTCTCCTCGCATCTGAGAGAGACGGCGACCAACCTACTGAATCCTCGCCTCTCCTTGCGAACCAACCGTCACAACGCAATAGCGAGAGCGGTGAGCACGATGAATCCCCTGCTCCTAAATCCACAAAGACCAAGAAGGCATGGCGATGGCCTTCTATCATTGCCATGGTTGTTCTCGCCGGCCTCATCACTGTGGTCATGGTGCTCGGCTTCCTTCTCCCACCCGCCATCCAAACATATGCCGAGAAAGCCATTGTAATCGAGCAAACGAACCTGGCGCTCGATGCTGTTACGCCCGATGGCGTTCGCGCTCGCATACAGTGTCACTTCCGCATTGACGGCTCCCGTGTCGCCGACAAAAACGCTCGACGCCTGGGAAGGTTTGCCGCCTTCGTTGTGAGAAAGGTCGAGTCGACGGAGACCAAGATACATGTACGCCTTCCGAGCTATGACAATGCTCTTCTTGGCACTGCCGTCGTACCACCACTAGTCGTCGATGTTCTAGACGGCCACAATACTGAGCTTGATTTCTTAGCTGATCTCAAGACTGGAGATGCCAGTCTCATGCGCAAAATTGTCAATGATTGGTTCCGTGGCAAACTAAAGGAGGTGGAGGGTCAATGGGGGCGCCCTTGTCCAGCTCAAGTCTGGCATCTTCCCACTAGGAACTCACGATTTATCGGATTCAATGGTTCTTGAAGGTCAATCTCTCTACCGCACCTTTTCATCCTACTTTTTGGGGAGAAGTCTATAAATAAATCACGTTTTTTTTTCGCATTTTTCTTTCAACAAAACTTGGCTAACCCCTTTGCAGCCAAGGACGTTCCATCTGTGCCGAAATATGATATAAAACGACTCGTTGTCAACGACATCCCTATCGGAGATGACGGAAGGAAGGGCGTCGCGGCTAATGTCTCCATTTCTGCACATAATGACTACCCTATTGCCTTGACTATACCGAGCATCCGTTTTGAATTGTCGGTTCCCGACTGCGATCCTTCCGAGTCCCATATCATGCTTGCGTTGGCCAAGTCGATCCCCATCGAGGTTGAAGCCAAAGGCAGATGTTTGTAGCGGACGTTCAGGCTATCATTCAAGAGATACCAGACTCTCTTACTCGAGCTTGCCCGAACACTGAGCTATCACCCCTTGATCATTTCGTGGAGCAGTATCTCCACGGCGAAGATGTCAAGGTATATGTTCGTGGTAACAATTCAAAAAACCCGGCTCTACCGGGCTGGGCTGCATCTCTCATTGACAGCATTACTATCCCTGTCGACTTTCCTGGCCAGTCATTTGGCAGCTTCCTTCGCAATTTATCTTTGACGGACGTCGACTTCGAGTTGCCTAGTCCTTTTGCGGACCCTGACAGCCCCGATGGCCAGCCTCGAGTTTCTGGCACTGTGGAAGTCCTCGCTGCTATTCCACACGAACTAAATGTAGATATTGCGGTGGACAGACTGAGAGCTAAGGGCGATGTTATCTACCATGGTGAAAAGTTTGGCGAGTTGAACCTGGATCGGTGGGAGAAAGCAAACTCGACCAGAATTAATGGCTCCGGAGACCACGAAGACCTTCTCAAGGTTACCTCCAGAGTCAAGAATGTGCCTTTGACTATCACCGACAGTGACGTATTCACCGACCTCATGCAGAAACTACTATTCGGTGACGAGGACCTTATTCTGGACGTTAAATCTTCGGTCGATGTGAAGGTTGCCACGGTGCTTGGCAACGTGGTTGTGAAGGGGATACCCGCGGAGGGCAAGATCCCAGTAAAACGTCCGTCCTCGTTTTAGAAATATTGTACATCTCTTGTGAGGACATCATCTTCCCTCTCTATGGTGTACTTTCGCGATCTCCCTGGCCGTTTCCAAGTCCAGCATACTGACCATAAACAGAACTTCCAGGCGATACAATAGGCGCACTACAACCACGAGTTGGAGACTTGCAAATCCTAAACACTTCGGATACTGGCGTTCATCTACAAGCGTTGGTCAACGTGACAAACCCTACCCCTTATACAGGCTGTCATACCATTCATCAGCATTCACGTACTAGAACAAGATCACATAATTGGAGAGGCAACTGCCAAAAACATCCACTTTCGAGTCGGGGACAATACGAACATGGCTGTCAGCGCCACCTGGGACCCCGCGTTTTTGGGAGGAAAACATGGCCAGGAGGCAGTGTCGACAGCTGTTGTCGGATTACCTGTCTGGGAAGAACACTACGGTAACTTTAAGAACTCACCGTGGTAGCTTCCCAACAATGCCACAAGTTGGCGAGGCGCTATCCAGGATCAACTTTACGGTGTCGACGCCACACGTTCAACTTCCTGGTGATGGCGATGACGAGGAGTCTCACGGTTTCATTCGGGAAGCAACTTTCCACATATTCTCATCAACTGCGAACTTTATATTAGCCTCGCCATTACAGCACAATACCGTGCATATCGAACACATCGATGCTAGAGCATATTACAATCATACAGAGCCAATCGGCCGGATCGTACACGACGAGCCCTTTGATGCTCCACCTGGATTGTCAGAGACCCCTCGACTTCCAGTAGTCTGGTCCGCAGACCACGTCGGCTACGATAAGCTAAAGGAGGCAATTGGTGGGTCTTTAAAGCTAGATGCCGTTGCGAACGTTACTTTCAGGATAGGGAATTGGATTGAGATTGTACACTATGAGGGTAAGGGTATTGGTGCAAAGGTATCATTATGAAATCCGAGATGGGACGAGTCTGGCGTTTGGTTTATTTCTTATTGTCATTTGCTAGCATATACTGAGAGGAGCAGGAATTTTGGCGTATTTCCTTCTATCGGAAGACGTTATTTGTAGAGAAGATATTGCTATCTGTTACGCACTCAACGAGCACATAATACAATGTAACAAACATAGTAAGTGTTTCGTGTTTGTAGTCTCTCCCTGTAGGTTGGAGTCAAGACTATATGCTCCATATGTCTATGAATAGCTGCGTTTCAGTTTTGGTACCCTTTTCTCTTGTATTCCTGTGCCAATATGCTCACACGTTCCACTGGCTGTGTCTTTCTTGCCCATGCTCTTTTAGTTTGCATGAGCAGGTAGGGCGGAAGCCAACTGTCGATTATTATTTTTATTCATTTGTTTGTGGAAATAGTCAAATGGTTGAATCAATCTCCTAGTCACAGTGTTTACACGCTGGTATCATTATCTTTTCCTGTATTAAACTGTAGCCCATTATCTCGTTTCAGTGTACGCTTTCAAGCGAATCCCTCAGCTATGCCAGACATAAATTTATGAACAGTTCTCTGCTTCCCCTCTTCTTAGCTGCTCCTTGTGGAGTTAGAAAGCCAAGGTAAATTTAGGTCAACCATTCCCAAAATCTCGTCATCTGCGTCACCGCTCCAGGGTCCTTCTTAATACTGCCAACTGTCTGACCGGACGGTCGTTGTGGCACAAGACTTGAGAACAGAGTAGGTATGGTTTGGGTCACGTTCCCATGTGACAGAGCCATCCTGTCCCACATTGATGTACTTATACTCGATGAGGTCCCCAGCTTTGAGCGCAACCGAGGCCTTCCAAACGGGGTTGGTAGATGTGTACTCCGAAGCATCAAGGGGGACAGCCCTGTCTGGGTTCCAGTTGCCCAGGGCGTCGTTGCTACCAACAATCTTAATGGATTGGCCGAACTTTGTGACAACGGTCTCTCTGAACGTGACTGTAACGGAAGTGACTGTTGCGCAAGACTTTGTGGTAGTCGGCACTGGCTTCTTCGTGGTGGTTGGAGGTGGAGCCCCAGTCTTGGGGGTTTGAGATGTCGGAAAAGAAGTGACTGTAGCGGTAGAGTATGAACCCGACAATAGAAGTAGCAGAGCACGAGCCTGGTATGGATGGAGCCGAGCCGTTTGCCCATGGGGGGGGGACAACGCCAGCCCGACGAGCGGCAGCGGTCAAGAAAGCAGCATAAGACCAAGTCAAGTCTCGTGCGGACAAAGGCACCCCATCTTCACGAGAAAACTGCTCCGCCAGGGCACCATTTTCGCCCACATACTTTTCGACGATGCTGATAAACCATCGGCATAGGCAGAGACGGCATCGACTAGTGCCTTGTAGTTGCTGGACTCCTGAGAGTATTTACCTGTCTGAATAGCAGGGACCAAATCGCGGAAGAATGGTAGAGAAATATCTGTCACGGTTATGGATCCTTGCTTTTTCAGACATAAAGGGAGTCATATAGCTGTTCTGCCGCAGCTAAGGTGGAGAGATACCATGGATTACCATTGTAGTAAACATCTTCAATATACCTACCGACTGCGGCTGCGACTCCCTTGGGACTGCCCCTGTTGATGGGGTAAGTACGGAAGGAATCCACCACCACCTTGTGGTTGGACAGAGCTTTGTCGCTGCATGGTTGGAACGTTGCGGCGTCGCAGCCGAGGCTGGGATCGAAGACGTGGATAGAGCCCAGGAGCGTGTTGGCATCTTTTCCAGCGCGGTTGTCGTTAACGTTGACTGGTTGGAGTTAATATACAGTACTGTGAGATATGGATGGGTGCGTGTAACAATCCATCAACGACTTACTATTAGCATCCAGGTAACCTTGCGACGGTAGCCAGTAACGCTGAGCGAAGCATAGAATTGAAGGTGCCACAGCAGCGTAGTGATCACCAGACACTCCGAGCGCGGACGCTAGAGATGCTCCTTCAACGAGAGCTACATTTGACATGGACAGTTAGCAGAAGTCACATATCTCAGGTCATTATAAGGACTGGAGATTTCCTACAGCGGTATTGGCTAATAGTGGTGAAGAATGAGGATCCATTGACTTCCTCCCAAAGATCAAAGCCAATCTCGTTCCTATGAATACAGTGATCAGAGCCATGTCACCTAGGTACAGTTTCAATCAGGTAGAGAGGGGAATAATTACCAATACTGCGCGACGTATTCCAGGTCGTTGCGGACAATGGGCCAGATGATCTGCGAGACGGTGGACTTGTAGTTGTTTTTGATGAGCCAGTTGGAATAGGAGATCATGGCGATGGCTCGCAAAGGAGGACCATCTCGCTGCGGGCGACCTAGCGAGTTCCCTCGAGTTAGTACCGTCGTGGAAGTTCTTATAGATCACTGATTGAACGAGGATCCTAGTCCCTTACCCCAATCACCAGTAAAGGCGGTCAAGTTGGCCTCGAATTTTGGTTCTCCTAGACCCTGTCCATCATTAAGGGACCCAGAGCGATTAGGGATACCCTGCTTCTTGGCTTCGGCGGCAATGTATTGCTCTATGTGATGTTGTAGACCAGCATCATACTGGTTAGTAAATCTGTCCACAATGCTCTTGAATACAAGTGCGCTGTCACGAGTCCAAGTGTAAAAGTCTAAAGGTGGTCCAAATCATGCAACGTTAGTTTCAATTCTGTCAGATTTCTTTCAGAGCTAGAAAATGCTCGAGGGGAAAAACGCACAGTCTGGATCCTGTTTACTTGGGGAAGCAATCACGGCACCAGGCGCAGTGCCGGCGACATAGCAGCCCTCGGATCCAATATTACAGAGCAGTAAATCGAGGGCAATGTCAGACTCGGATTTGATGAACGAGTCAACTGAGCGCTTGAGTGACGGGGCTTGGGCATTTGGCCTTCCTAGAACACTCTGAAGTGCTAGGGACCCCAAAAGCAGGGCGCTTGATAAGACATACATGACGGGTTGGATTAGAGAGGAGGTATCGTTGCGTGACAAATTGGAGACGAAATTATCAGGCGTATCCATGATGAGGCTCTTATATATTGTTTTTGTTGCCTGATATGTAGTAGCAGTAGTGGGTATCGGGATTCCGTCCCGTCCAGTCCCATTAGTCGTCCCGAATCCGGCGCCCAGATTCCAAGATGGCCCGTCTGCGCGTGCTCTTTGCACGACAAGAGCAGCTGGCAGGCTGGTTTGTGGACTCTTCACACTTGTGAAGCGCCGAGTACCGAGGGCAGAGTAGACAGCAATGCTTTGTCAGTGCAACGGAATGCGTAGCAAGCAGCTTCCCCATGGGGAAGTCAGCTTGGGTGCACTCGGGCTCTTCTCCAATATTGGCTTAACGGGCCGAATTGCGTGAAAGGCAAGGCAGGCGGCTCGCACCGTTGAGACACCAAATGTGGCGAACCCAAGCCATTAGCTTCGGGATAATTGAATTGGCGCCTTTCCGCACAGCTGTGCGTGATTAAATCAGTGGTTCGTTCCCTTAATAATTGGAGTTAGTATACGCAGCTGAGGGCTTGATATCCATTCTAGAGATGACTGCACTAGTGCTTTTCTGAAGATGCTGGAAGCTAGCACATTTGGTAGGAGATGAGCGCGGGATGAGTGAGACACTTGATGGTGGCAATGACGCTTGAGACAACAAGCCACCTAGAATCACAAGCCAACTAATTACTCCGTATTCCAACAATAAACGGTCTACAGCGTAGGGAAGGAGCGTTGGGGAGAGTCAAGAGGTCTCTAGCTTCTAGCTTCTTTCTATTCATTCATCTCAGTATAAGCCCCACTTCAACTACCGCTCAGAATCGGCATTGAAGGCGACCTACCCTGTATTCTCTGGTTATGGGCTCAGAGGCTTTGAGCCTCGATACCCAGATAGGTAGTTGTCGACTATAACGGCGTTCTTACTAATAGATCGTATACGTCTACATCGTTAGTTGGCGGGACTAATGCAATTTCAATAGTGCGTACTCCGTAGACTTCCTTTTACTCAGTAATGTTGCAGTGGCGACTATCTCCTACTGCGTATTCACATTTTGATTGAGGCGCAGCAATGTTGTACGGATGATGAGGGTCTGGTACTCTGTTGGTCGGTATTTTCGTCATGTCTTCTGGTCGTTCATTTGCCAAATCTTTGCATGAAAGATGTAGAAGTGGGTAATAGTGTCAACCTGTGAAGTCATACATACAGGGCACTGTCGGTCCGGCGTCTATGCATGAAAGTCGTGGAAGTGGATAAGAGTGCCAACCTGTGAAGTCATACTTGCAGCGTACTGTCGGTCCGGCTACGAAGTAATTACCACCTCCTTGTAACTGAATGCGCGTCTAGTCTTAGCCGCATACCCATATTGACCTTAGCTGGGTACCTGACAGTGAACTGGCTTTGTTCTCGACTTGAATCAGATATCTCCGTCGGAGTAAACAGATACCACTAGACGCATTTGAAAAATTTGCAGTACTTCGTAGGATAATCCAACGAGAACAAACTACGCACTCGGGCTATCCAATCCTGCATATCAAGATTATACGTGGCTGTGCATATGAGAAGGATGTTTCTTGAGGTTGGAGAATAGAAGAGCCGACACCACCGAGGGCAAGCCATATAGGGACATAGTTGAATACAGTGTCATGCCACTCATTAGACAACTTTGTCGACGGTTTCTTTCTCGTCGGAACTAGCTAGTTGTGCATTGCGCTTCGGTCGGATTGATTTACTGTCATTGAACTTGTTACTAGGCTTTGTTGCGGTGGCAACTAACCCTGGGGGAAATGAAACCCCCAAAATAAAATGAGGTTACGAATCATTATGTAGGCAGACCATGGTTTTCCCCAACCTCATCGACCGACGATCTTGGAAAAGAGGGTTGGAATATAGTGCCTCGAAGAAGTAACTGCAACGCTCAGTTGCCTTGCGACAGCGTGCGAAACGGTTAAACCCCCGTCGTTCTTGGACATGTCGATAGGATGATTGACACCATAACAAGTTGATGGCTCCATATTGTTATCGAGCTGCGCAGCAGTCGACTCTGACGTGCAGAGGACCGCTGCGCACAAGTCCGTAGTTTGTGAAAGAGAAGGAAGAAGGAAGAGAAACTTTTTTGGGGCGTCGTTGAAGGTATAACGTCAGGCAGCGAAGTCACGTGATCCCGATAAGGATGCATGATCTGGAACTCAGCCTCTGATAAGATGCAACCATCAACGCGCTCATCAAACCTTTGGCCATTCCCCCAGTCTCGTCAACCTCGTCGCATCGCCCAACGTGTCGCCATGGACGCTGCCACCATCGAGGAGACCAATCGCATTCGGGTGTCGCTGGGCATGAAGCCTTTGCCAGTACCCGGAGCTGATTCTACAAATGCTGCCGCCTCGACCGATTCAGAGAGTGATGGTGAAGAGCCTGCCAGCACAGTCGAGACCCGACAAGCCCAAGCATACGATAACTACAATAAAGTCAGAGAGGCAGAGGCTAAGAAAAAGAGGCGTGAAGAAAAGGCAGCAGCTGTTCGAAAGGCACGCGATAATGCGCAACGTTTTGCCGTCTTGGAAGGAAAGGGTCTGGGTGAAGCTGACAAGGCTACCGACCTAGATGCAAAGTCATGGCTGATGGGCCAGAAAAAGCGCCAGAAGAAGATTCAGAAAGCGGAGAAACTAGAACAGGAACTAGCTGCTGCTGAAGCAGCCGCTGCAGCCGCCGTTCAGTATACTTCCAAAGATCTTGCAGGCATCAAGGTCGCTCACGATACGACTTCTTTCCTGGATGGAGATGATCAGGTCTTGACACTGAAGGATACCACAATCGACGAAAATGAGGAAGAGGGCGACGAACTAGAGAACCTCAATATGCGAGAGCAAGAACAACTTACCGAACGACTCGATCTGAAAAAGAGGAGACCAGGATACAACCCCAATGATGAGGAGGAGGGTGAGGGCGGCATTCTGGCCCAGTATGATGAAGAAATTGATGGAAAGAAGAGAAAGAAGTTCACCCTCGATGCTGATGGAACGATTGCTGAGCTGGCCGACATTCTCGACCAACCCGCGCGAAAGGGAAACAAGCTCCAGAACGTCAGTCTTGATGACATTATCAGTAAGTTTACCCTTCATGGTGCCGGACAAGACACAAAATTAATCATTGCATCTCCAGGTGACACCCCTACATCCTCAGATTACCTTGCACCGTCAGAGATCAAAGTTAAAAAAACAAAAAAGAAAAAGTCCAAGAATACTAGACAGAAGCAGTATGACGAAGACGATATATTTCCCATAGAGCCAGCCCCAACGAAGGGCGAATCCATGGATGTTGACTTAAAAGAACCTACGAATAAGAAACGGAAAGTAGTATCGGACGACTTCGTCGACGATGACGACCTCCAAGCGTCGCTAGCCATCCAAAGGAGAAACGCGTTGAAGAAACGCAAGAAAACTCGACCAGAAGACATTGCGAAACAGCTCAGGGAACAGGAGCAAGAGATGCACCCTGAAATAAAGGAGGAAGAAGAAGGCTTAGTCATTGGCGAGGTTTCGGAATTTGTGGCTGGCCTCAGTAAACCCGACAGCGCTGAGGAACGAAAGCCAAAGCAGCCGAAAGCGACGATGAAGAGTCCAGATGAAGACGACGATCTCTCAATGGATGACATTGACCATTACGATGCCACTGGTGATGCTGGAGCCGAACAGCTGGTAGCAGCAGAGGCCAATGCTGACGCCCCCCTTGACGAGGAAAAGGTTGTTGGCGAAGGTATGGGCGCTGCACTCGCCTTGTTACGGGAGCGAGGGCTTCTAGCAGATACTCAAGCGGAAGAAAAACAGCGGAGTTTTCGTGAGAGGGAAGAGTTCCTTGCCAGGAAGAGAATATTGGAGGGCGAACTGGACGAGCAGACACGTATAGAGCGTGAACGTGACCGGATGAATGGCAAACTGGATCGCATGTCGGTCCGGGACCGTGAGGAAATGGCGAGGCAGCAGAATACCTGGCGCGATCATCAACAGTCGAAGAAGGTTGCCGAACTTTTCCAAGCGGGGTACAAGCCTAACGTCCAGCTCAAGTACACAGACGAGCACGGCCGCAGCCTTGACCAGAAAGAGGCTTTCAAACACCTGAGCCACCACTTCCACGGCAAGGGCAGCGGAAAGGGCAAGACGGAGAAGCGACTCAAGAAGATTGAGGACGAGAAGCGACGCGAGGCCCAGAGCATGTTTGATGCGACTCAAAACGCAGGTATGAGCGCTGCGGCAGCGCAACAGCTCAAGAAGCGCAGGGAAGCTGGTGTTCGACTAGGGTAGACGCATTTGCTATACCTCTATTTTCTTCCGGGTTGACACGTTATATAATTAAGCTCTCAGGCGCCGTCGGAAAATTTGCAAGAAGAAAAAAGAACCACAAAAAAAGGTGCATTATACCCTTGTATACTTAACGATCGGATGAGATAATATTCAGTTCACTTTGCTGACACGTTGGTGAATGAGCACCTTTAGCTGTGATGGACTCGAGCGTTCAGAGTGTGACTTCGTTTTTCTTGCTCAGTACAGAGTATTTATGCCCGGCCTTTGTGATTACTGAGAAAGCTCCATCTCGATGTGAATGCTGTGCCCTCGGAAACCGAACGAAGTTAGAGTTGAAGCCAACTGCGTAATATTGCATGAGTAGATGCTAAGCCCTGTAATCACAAATATCTGGTTGAACTAACTCTTATACTGCACTAGGGAATTACAGGACATATATACTCATTTCCCATGACCCAGAAAAGCTACTGTGACAGTCTCTATGGACTTGTCGCCTAATCCTAACCCGTCGCATACAAAACAGTAAAAGCACAATCTTATCAACAGCCCCGTTTGCGCAGCATCATTCTATTCTCTAAGCAAGCCCCTAATCCGCCTCCTAAGCAAACTCGTCATCTGCCTCCTCAATCGCATCCTTGACCCGTACCAAGATTGTCGTCTTCCACTTATCCAACTTGCTGACCTGGTCGTACTGGAACAGCCTGTCGGTGAACTGTTCCTGGCTCTTGGCTTCGACCGCCTCGTTTAGGTCAGTGAGAAGCTTGCACTCGCGCTGGGAGGTGAAGGTCGGGTCCATTTCCTTATATCGCTCCAGTGCGCGCTGGGAGGCAACCAAGTCGTTGCTAGCGAGGTGGCAGATGCCGGCCTTGAGGAGGTACTCCTTCACGCTGTACCTCATGAGGTTGTTGTTGACGGATTGCTGGGCGACCTTTTCATAGTTTTCGATGGACTTGTAGTAATCTCCCTCGAGGGCGGCACCGTCGGCGACCTTGAGCCACAGTTTGTTGGCGAGACTACGGGTCAGGAGCGTTAGCACTCATCTTAACGCATGCGCATGCGAATATAATCGTAAGAAACTCACGCATTGGCGTTGTCCCCTTCAAACCACACAGCTGCCTTCTCATATGCTTCATTCGCACCCTTCGTGTCCCCATTCTCCTCCAAGCAGTCTCCCAACGTCTCCTTATTTGAGGCGGCCCTCCGGAAGTTGCCCTTGGCGCAGTACCTGTCGATGGCGACATTAATGCACCGTGCTGCCGCCTTGGGATCCTCCTTTCGATAAGCCTTGAAGGCGTCGACTAGGGAGTTAGCGGCATCGTCAGGTTCGTTGAGTTTGTTGGTCTGGATATCAGCGGCCTTCTCGAAGGCCTTGCCTGCATCAAGGTCTGGTTCAGAGTAGATGGTCAGCTTATAAAAAGCACGGATAATGAAGCACAACTAGCGATTGTATGAAAGGAGGGCTCTGTGGCTCTAGGGAAGAGTAAAGCGTACGCACTCTGTTGTTGCATCTTGAAGGCATTGGCGGCTTCTATGAAACCATCCGCAGCAGTCTGGTACTTGTCTTCTCGTCCACCGAAGAAGCTGAATCCGCTGCTTGCGCCTTGGAGGGCTTTCTCGGCCTGTATGTCAAGTAATGTCAGTCGAGGTGTTGGTCAAGTATGACGTGCTTGTGAGAGAGGAGAGCTATCGACCGGCGGGGAGGGGGTTAAGACGACCTTCTGAAGTAGAGCTCGAGGGTCTTGAGCCATGGCGCCGGTTTGTGCCGGGGTATCGTAGAGGAAGATGTTCGTTTATTGTTATGGGAGGCGCGTAGTGACAGGCAGCTGACAGTGTCTTGACACAGTTGCGATGAAGTCGATTAATGTGTGGATGAAGTGTGGCGGTCGTCTGGCGATTGCTGTACTAGTTTTAGGCTGACGTACCTAACAGCACTTAGACGCCTGAGACTTGGCCTTGGTTAAGCTAGGGATAGTGGGGCTTCTTAGCACTCACTGACGTGTGAGCTCCGAGGAGACCAACCCTGTAATAGACATCAAAACCACGGTCACCTTTGAATAGCTACTTTCCGACCCGTGATTCTTAATAGTGACACAACTATAACGAACACACAATGTCGATCTGTACGAATTGCCGCATGGCCCTCCGCCGTTCTTCCCAATGGACCCATCCATTGCGCCGCTTCTCCCGCGCCACATCATCGACCACTCAACCCTCGCCCGAGGAGCTTCTGTCCAAACCGACTTGGTCCATCCGATCACTCCTCTCCTCAAACTCATCCGCCCAACCCCCCGAGATGATAACACCATCGCAGCTACATCACCTCCTACGGCTTTCCGCTCTGCCCCTGCCAAAGTCCAAGGCAGATGAAGACTCTATGATCACTACGCTGCAAAGCCAGCTACAATTCGTTCGCGCTGTGCAACGCGTCAACACCGACGGCGTGGAACCCCTGAGGGCGATTCGTGATGAAACAAGCGCTGCTTTAAGGGAGAACTCGGTGAGGCTTGAGGACTTGCAGGAGGCTCTTGCGAAGGAGACTCTGGTGGGACATTATCAGCGGCCGAGGAGGGTCAAGGAAGCTGTTGACTCTGAGGCGGAGAAGTGGGATGTGCTGTCTACGGCGTCTAGGAAGGCCGGCAAGTATTTTGTCGTGCAGAGCGGTGGTAAAGAGGGGGCCGAATGAGGGGCTTTCAAAGACGCCTTGGATAAAGAAACAAATTTGGCGAATCGTTGCTCTAACTGCGTTGATACCCTTGATCTACTTTGTCTTACAGGATAGAAAGTTCAAAAGAACTTGACTGATTTAACATGTGTTTTATTACTGTATGTCTAAAATGATCGCTTGCTCTGTCATAAAACCACCGATTACTCTAAGAAAAGCATAACTGATCAGGCCCCCGACTCGTCTATTATGGACCACCCTAACTGCAGATCCTGCGAATATGGCGTATTTCCATATCATTTGCGGGAGGACTATGATTTTTTTGCCTCCTTTTGACTGCCTTCCGGTTTATTGTATTTCGGAACCTTCTCGTACGCATTTGGACTTGGCGACCGTTTCTCCTTGCGGGACCTCTTTGTCCGACGTCTATTTGAATGCCCACAGGCCCCGTCCTTGTTGCCGCCGGCTTTCTTGTTCTCGGTCGCGGAGTCTTCAGAATCGGAATCGGAGGAAGAGGATGAATCCGACTCGGAGCTCGATTCGCCTACAGCCTTGGGTTTGTGGTAGATGCAGCAAACTAGATCGTCAAAAAGGGTTCATAAGTTAGCCTCTCTCTCTCGTCCTTTGATTGCCAAATGAGGTGATCGATGGTGGGATAACTACCCTTCGAGCTTTTGCGGCCCAGGCCCTCGTTGTCGACCACACCGTCTGCCCACTGCACTGATCGCCCGGTAGAAGTGCGTGCTCCTCGCAGACGAAGTACTCTCGGAGGCTCCTGATGAAAATCTGGCTCTGAGCTTTGCGTCGTGGTCTGGGACGTTTGTGACGCGTCCCCTTCGTGTTGCTGTGATCTTTGTGACATGACGTTGGTTTGATACAACTGTCTCGTGCTCTGTAAGCAACGAACTGTGTATATCAGCTTGGCTTGAGGTGGTGCTGCAGCGGATCTGTGACGGGCGATACTGGCGATTTGCTTGTTGTGGAGGAGGAAGTCGCCCGATTTTTTCTTTCTTGCTTGCTGGGTTTTTTGCGAGAGGTTGGTTCTTGAACGATTTGGTGGCTTGTAGGTTCAACGTCAAACGAGGCCAATGGGCGAAATGACAGACGACCCCGCCAACTTTTTTAATGACTGCAGCCAACTATTATGGCCCCATAACAGAAGGCAGTTTATAGTTCCTTAGTTTACGGTACAGGCTACACACCGTAACTTGCCTCACTATTCATCTATGTGCAGAATCGACCGTCAGGCGATGTCACGCTGCTGAGCCTCATTCAGGTGCAATAAACTACAGCCCGTAACATTTGTTGTGTCAGGAACCTTGTTGGCGAGGCTTTCCGTATTCGTCGGGGTCGCCATGGAGGTTATCGCCTCTAAGAGCATATATCTCAGAAGTACGAGTGTGAGCTTGTAAATATGACGGTGTAGATGTTGTTTCTAAAGCCATTTGCATTTTGGCCTGTAGTGATCATCCTGGCTGGCACAATTCTATGACCTCAATCAAAGTTATGTATTCCATGGTGATTCTCGAGTGTGGTAATTTCCTAAATATTTCCAACATAATTTTAAAAGTATTAAACATTGCTTTCCCACATACCACTATAGTTATAGTTAAACAAAACGAGCCTCAAAACAACCAGAAGAAATAAGACGGAGATTCAATAATATTACACAAGCCGTCATACCTAGTCTAGTCTGGCACTCACGGCGTTCTTCAAAGACTCGGAAAGGCGCCTCACGTCTATCAAAGTCTCAGATATTTAAGTGTCGCCCCCCTTTAAGTACTTGCGGACGCCGCCTGACCAGCCCTCTTTTCTATTTTGGCCATCTTCTTCTGCCCTTTCATGCTCCTCCGCGGACGACTCTTCTTGTGCTCATCAAGCACACGAGGCTTGTTATTTAACCACCCATTAATGGGTTGCCGGGAGCCCACGAACCGGCCATCGGGCGTGTAAATATCCACCGCTGGCCAGTCTATTTCCGGCCCGGTCCAATCCTCCTTTGGCCGTGATGGCAACGGCCTTCGTCTTGACTGGTTCTCCTTTCGGTTGTTGATCATGTCTGCAAACGGATCAACTGATAGTACTTCGCTCTTCTCCTCCTCCTCCTCCTCTTCTCGTCTAGCCTTTCTGTCTAGTTCTGCTTCTGCCCTTGTCCAGCGCTCCACGTCTTTTGCGCGCACCTGTGCAACAATTTCCACGTACCCAACACCTTCAATCAGGATATCTGTAGACAGCACACGGAACGGTAGTCGGTCCACTTGCAGCCCAACCGCATTCTTTCTCGTCAGTGGACCTGCCCTCCTTTTGGTCACGTCGTGGCAGAGTTTGAAGGTTCCAGCGTGCTTCATCTTCTCGCCCGCACCGGGAAGAGTAATGTTTTCGACTCCGATTGATTGTCGTGTTTGATGTTGGAACCCGATAGCCTTTTCGTTCATGGTCAGATGCTCGTCAATCGGTGTAAAGTTATACATGAGAAAGACCACATTAGGCGTCTTGGGGGTAATGCGGATAAGACCACCTCCAAGTAGTAGCGAATGACCCTCCTTCAGAGAGATCTGTTCCGGGACAATTCGCTTCTTCATGATTAAAGATTGACGATGCTCTTCCTTGACAAACAGTTCTAGATCGCCTCGCGCCAAGCCTGGTAGATCAATAAGCTCGCCCCTGCCATTACCAAAAGGTACGCGGATCGGTGACGCCGTCGTTCCAGGGAGTGATGACACCAGTGGCATCTCTGGGTAATTTGTCTCTGGTTGTGCAGGGGGCAATAGATCACCGACATCCAGGCCATGCCATTCCTGCTCAGGGTCTGCTGCCTGGTCAATGCCCACAGCGGTGATGGTCTGTGAATCGGAAATCCCAGAGTTGCCGTTCTCAGGCTTAGCCGTAACCATACGCCCCTTGGGATACACAGCTTCAACAGCTGGCTTTTGCCGACATTGACCTTGCCTACCATCCACCCTGCACCGCCGCGCTTCCAAATATCCTCCTTGATAGCCTTTGTCCACCATCCACGCCTAGCACTCACACATTTCACATTACCGAGTCGCACACGGCCCCCAAGCCTTCCTAGTGCATCTCGTAAAACCTCCCTGAGGTACGGCATCATCGAGTCGACAATGTCTTTCGTCGGACCTAGCAGATCGCCCCTCGTAATGATGAAGCTGATTTCCGTCTTGCGATCATGCTGGAACTTGGATGCTCTTGAGCGCCTATTCTTGGTACGTATAGGAATGTCTCCTAGGAGCACGTTCAAGCGCGGAATCAACGACATAGGGAAATCCGCAGCATCAATAACGTGGTATATGTGGTTGTATTTGTGAGGCGATTCCTCAATGGTCTCGCGTAGAGATTCGACGGTGGGGTGGTACATGGGAACCTTGGCCGTATCGCTTGTCGTGCTATAGTGTCGCAGGTTATGGCATCGCTCACAAACGGGAGGTTTCTCAGGAATAAAGGCTACAACTAAGTTAGTCCAGTGTTTCAACATCGTTGGTATTGTCGTATCAAACGTACAAGACAAGCGTTCGCCTTGAGCATCCTGTCCCGCAATCATAAGTGCAGGATCTATCCCTAGCTCCTTCAGTTTGCTCTTGTCCATCCCTTTGAGAACTTCCGCCACAATCTTGTCCTCTGCGTCTTCACGCCGGGGCCCAGGCACTCTAGGCTGCATCCATGTCCGAACTCGTTTGCTCTGTGAATCGACGTAGCCAAGCTGCAGAGGCTCGTCCGTCTGGGTAAAGGCACCACAACCGCTACATGTCAACGGAATCTTTCGAATAGGCCTCTGTGTTGGTATTTCTCCCTGTATCACCTCTATAGGCTGCTCTGAAATGACTGGCGACGTCTCGATAGGCGCAGCATTGCTGTGGTTCGCTCGTCGCTGTGATACCGCAATACTCGATGATCGGGCGGCAAGATGTAGACGCTGCCTCGTAGAGTATTGATAACTACCCACTGCCGGGCAAAGAAACAAAGGGACACTAGCGATAGAAGCCGAGGTATCTCCTATTTTCAATGCCCTGTTGAGCCATCGCGCCGTAAGCGTTCGATGCATGGTATTTGGGTTCGCAGATGATCCCTATTGATTTTGATTTTGCAGTGGGTGAGCTCAGTGTAAGTCTCACATGGTAGGCACATAAAAAAAAAAGGTCCCCTGTAGAACTATATCATCGCTGAGTCGCGTGTCGCGCACAGGGGTCCGTCAACTAAAGTCAGAGGTCTCCACCGCCGGATGATTAGTTCTACCGATCACCTACAGGGGAGAGTGGGAGTCTAAGTGGATTTTCTAGATTTGGGCTGACTTTCGCCAATACCTTGGACGACTTGCATTTTCAAGCCTCTGCGACGGCCATAATCCACACACAATTGACATTGTGCTCACAGATACCAAGTCGCCAACATGAGGTCATTAGGAGAGCGTTTAAATCTCCTCAGAAAGGTTAGTCTACACACTTCAACCCCCCATCATAGAGCTATATGACTGACATCCCCAACAGAGGGTAAGAAGTCGACCTGCAATTCATCATCCCCCGAATCACTGAACTCACATACACAGCTCATCAACCTCCGATGTGGCCCCGGTGCCGCTGCTCTACCGGCAGAGATATCTAGAATACACATGGACTTTGCCTCAAAAATAAATGGAGGCCATATGGGTGCTAGGTCCGTTCTCCATCCATAGAACATACAGCTACTTTCCCACCTGACACCTGAGGCTCCTTGCTCCTCTTGACCAGATCTGACAGTCCAGCAGGAAATTCTGGCGCGAATACCTCCCCCGACTAAAATACCACAACCCCGCCATCCCCATGATCGTCAATCGCCACGACCTGAACAACACCAGCCCAACAATGACAATCTACTTCCATAAAGGCGATGATGCCTCAGCAGCCGCCACCTCCGAAACACACACCCAGCCCGCCTCCTCCCGCTCCAACCTTTCCAAAGCCCAGCCACCAGCCTCCAACGAGCGCGTTGTACACATCGATATGAAAGACAAGCACTCCTCCCAGATCCTAGAATACTTCATTGCCGAGACAAGGGCGGTGCCTCTGCAGCCTTCAGCTGAGGAGATCGCGGAGATGCAGAGCCTTGAATCGCTCAAGAAACGCTCCGAGTTTGATCGAGAGCGGGTACGGCAGCTGAGGGCTGAGAAGAAACGGGAAGAAGATATGCTTAAGCGTGCACGTGCTGCAGGAGGGCTAGCCGAGGAGGACGCCGCGTGAGGACAAGGGCGTGTTGTATAATATTGCTGCCACATAGCTCGCAGCAGTGTGTTCGATTAAAAGGAGCATTGCTATTTGATGTAATAATAGAACAGTGTTTACATTGACTGTACAATGCCATTGGCTTTAGTTCTTGGGTCCACCAATGTGCAATTTATGTAGATCCAAGTACTTCAAAACCAATGTTCTTGTTCCAAGGTGGGCTGTCAAGACTAAATATCCCTTCAAAACCCTCGTCAAGATATACGTGTATGCAGAAATTATGTGCCTCATATCAATGATTCCAACATAGATGTGTCAAAGGTTGGTGAGCCTTTATTTCAACCCAAAACCTTCGCTCTCATACACGGCCCTCCACAATAAACCTTCAAGTTTCTCCTTCGTCTCATATCGATACAGGGAGAGCATATTGAAACATGTCCGTGCGACAGGGAATCTGTCACTGTCATCACCCAGACAAGACAGCTTGATCGGCAGCATTGCTGCTCCCATTGCTGGTATTCGATCGCTCCCAGTAATGAACGAAAGCAACTTGCGTTGATCGCTGTGCGATGCGTTTGCAAAGCTTTCCCAAAACCAGCCGACAACGGGCTCCGCACCATCAGGCCGGCGAGATTCCCAATTATTATACTCTGCCACCGCCCGTAGAGAGGAGATATCGACAGCCTCATCAGAGCCTCTAACAAGAAGCTCAATTTCCTCCGGGCGAAAGAGTGAGAAGGCATTCCCTCCGCACACAGTGTAAAAGCCACGTTTGAAAGGTTCAAACTGCCGTTGCACAGCTGTATCAAGCAAGTATCTCACATAGAGGTCGACGTACTCGCGACGGTTCTGATTTGTGACAGGCTTTCTTTCCCCCCCTTGACAAAGAGGGACTTGAGTTTTCGTACCGTACTTGTCCGTTTCAATGACAAAGTCTAGGCAAAAAGTTGCCTCCACATCTCCATCGTGTTCTAACAGCTGTTTTAATCCCTGTGCTAGCCTAGGCCGGTATTCCGCCAAGTCGTCTAACGTATACTTCATCATGGGCCGCTTATGAGCAGATGCACCAACACCATGCGCCGGTATGGAAGCGAGCAACTTTCGAAATGCGAACGGAGGCAGTGCCACGTCCAAAATGGTTGAGTTATATATGGCAAGACCCATAACTACTCCCACCAAGAAGAACTGGTCAGACGGTTCAAATGAGCTTGGGTTGAAGTAGCAGTACAATGAATCCTCGTCATAAAGAAACATCCCTATGAGCTTATTAGATTTGATCTGAAATAGCCGAGGGAATATGGCCACGCTTACCATGGTCAGGGTTGAAGACTTCTCGAACGAGAAGGAGGAACCACTCTTTCCGCAAGCCTCCTCCATCGATCCCTTCCTCACCTCGAAAAGATATTCGAAGCCCCTTTTTGATATCTTCGGTTCCACTTCCCACAACTTCGCTCACAGCTTTGAGGCTATCATCGACAAGGCAATCTCGACGAATATCTAGCGTCAGGTATTGATTGACCGTCTTTCTCGTCATGATGCTGTCAAAGAAAGCATCCCGCGCTTTCATTTGCATTTGTCGTCGTGCGTCAAACTCAAGGATGCGAGTCTTAGCCCAAATGCTCAGGAGAAATGGATATTGGCAGAAGGAAAATTTGGCTCTTTTGGACTCCCAAGCCTCGAAATCAGTTATGAGGTCGATATTGTCTATCATTGAGTTGTAAAAATCACTGGCTGGTAATAGTTGATCGCTAGTGTGGACTCCGTCAGGTGCGGTATCAGCAAGGGCATCTCCATTGGCTGCCAAAGTTGATTTACCGCCCCCCCGGCGAACATTTGAGACGCCGTTAGCTGCGAATATGAGTGCGAGAACGCGGGATGCAGCTTTAATCTGCCAATCGTCCGCGAAAACTTCCTTCTTTTGAGGTTCTTTTGGCTTTTCAAGCTTGACACTCCTATCTCGTCATATAAATAAGCACCTGACCGTCCAGTCTGTACTTCTGGTATGAGACCCGCCGTTACATCCACGGCAACTTCTTGTTTCTTGCCGCTTTGGCGCAGGATTCGGTATGTCAAAAAGCTAGAGACAAGGCCCTTGACTTGTCCAAATCGAGAAATGTGATAGCGTGCTAGCCAAGCTATTAACTGATTGTGGCAGTGTGGCGGTGAATTTGACAGGAGACCAATAATGCGCTTGGTAATGCCAGAGTGCTGTCCTGATAATGGTCCAGACACAGGACTGGGTGACTGTTTGGGGTCAGCCTCCTTCAGCTGAAGCAGACCCTGAAAAGTACGGGTTTCAGGGCGCAGGAGGGGATTCTCCAGTAAGATGAGAAGAAAGTGCAAATCACTCGGGTCTACAATTCGGCGACCAGGACGCTTGAGTAATGTTTCGGTCGCTTTCATCAAAACTCGTTGTGTGTGAACCTGAGCCACCAGAATATCGCGCTCCAGGATTTGTAGGTCTCGCTCGTTAGTTTGAGGAAAGCCTGGATCCTGAGCGAATTCTTCGAAAATTCCGAACCAGCCCTCTGCAGCATTGATGATTACACCATACCATGCTTCAAGGTCACCCCAATTCATATGTGGCGATTTGGTTGGAGATGATGAAGGCTTAGTCTTACGTTCTTCTCGTTTTTGAGGGGAAACTTTGTGCGAAATACTGTCTTGGATTCCCGTCCACCACATCCCATTCTCAGCGACGTCACCCAGGAGTAATAATTTCGGGTCCAGATCAAAAACGAGGTTGTCCGTTTGTCTCACATCTCTTGGCAGATCCGGTAATTGACGAGGAAGTTGTGGTTGATCCGAATTGATCGGTTTCCGAGGAATCGTAGTGTCCACTTGTTGAGACGTGGAATGGGATTGAGAACGAGAAAAGGAGCAATTGACACAGTCAAATGAGCTCAAACAATCCACAATATAATCTTCCAATTTCTTGAATATCCTCTTAGCCTCACCCTGATGACCAGGGGAAGGAATTCTACGATGCCGTCCTGCGGCACTCTGAGAAGAGGCGTCTCGTATAGGTGGTCTCTCCGAGTGTGATGAAGAGTAAGATCGCGGTGATCGGATGCTTGGTCTTTGTGGGTTCGGTCGCAAAGTTGGCTCCTCATCGAACACGTACTGAGGAGTATATGAACCATGCTTATTTTCATCCGCGTGCCGTGCCTGTCCCTGACCGCCATCAGACATGCCACGGCTTCGGTTCGGTAGACCGGGACGGAGCCCGTCGTTGTGTTTTGGTAGTGTATTGGTCAAGGATGACCCATCATCTAGCCTAGAACGCTCCGAGCACAACTTATTGTAAATGTAGGCGCGAATGCCTTCTCGCACGAGATGTCTCGAAAGTTCCAAGGATATCGGTTTGACTAGATAGTTACTAGTGAGCTTTGAATCGTGAATCTAGGCATGGGTTAGTGAGGGGATACCTTTGTCGGCCGCCGAGTGTGAGGCAGAGAATGGAAGACCTGCCCAATTCCCTCCGGAGCCGCCCTTGTCTTGCTGGTTGCTCTTCTGCGGAACAAGGTCATTGATAGTCATACAAATTGTGCACTTGAAGACCTGCAGGCCCTTTGGCCATCGTACAAGCGATGCACATGTCATGCAGTTGCCAGTGGCGAAGTCCTTACTTCCCGATGGCCCTCCCCGCCTGTGTCTGACCGTGCTATCTTTTGCCATAATATTTCGATCATCGATCCAGACGAGACCACCTGGGTCAACAGGCGTAGTTCCAAACGATGGTTGTCTCTGGTGCTGCTGCTGCCTCCTGTCACCACTGCCTGGTATTGACGATCTTCTTAAAGAATTTTCCAAGTGGCGTTCATTATCTGGCCGGTGTAAGGGGGCTCTGCGCGTGTGGTGGTCGAAATCAGAGTCGCTTGAGTCGGCGTGAATATCAAGTTGGTCCTGCGGTAAGTTGGCTTTGTCTGAACCAGAGTGTTGAATGCGACGAGGGATGGTGGGAGGCGCTCGATGTGGCCCACTGTGACTGCGACTGTGAGGATGCCAACGGTCCGTCATTGTTCAGGCACCTCACTGAAGGGGTATCACCACTACGTACGAAGTAGTCGTTACTACCCGTTGATGTACTTGTAAGAGGATTGCAGCAGGGATGCTCCTCCTGGCAATGGCAGTGGAAGCCGCATCTGAGCAAAAGCGAACGCGAAGCCGAGTACGGAGCTAACAGAGGAGTGAGGGTAAAGAGGGCAGGAAGTGTGTTTTCGAAGGCCGATGATGTCAACCTTCACGACTATTACAGAGGACTCCCTGCGAGTATTGTTCACTTGGCGGGCAGTCAGAGATTCTTGCGAGGTTGGTGTTGTGTTGGGTGTGGGTTGGAGACCCTGGAGTTGTTGCAGATGCAAGCAGCACTGTGATAGTTGGTAGCTGACGGGGTTTCAGTACTTTTTGAAACTACTATTCACCAACATTTGGGGTTGGAATGTTATTGTTGCTGGCAGGCAACCCCTGCAAAGAGCGGTGGATGCGTCACTTGACTTTGTCTCAATGTTGATAGCTGCGGTTGTGGTACGGAGTACCGTTGTTCCTCCAGGTAGGTAGGTAACTAGCCATTAAAAATTGGAGAGGAAAAAGAAAGCAGAAAGCTACGAGTTGAGCTCAAATACCACTCTATGCCGTATTGCACAACTGTCTTAAATATTACTTGCTATTATAGAACCCTTTTGACTTAATATTAGGTACCTTTGTTTCACTTAGAGCTACCGGTGTCGGACTACTGGTGGTCTTGCAATGCTAGTAAGTCACTAACCGCCATGGAATATTGAGCTGAAAGGATAAATATACTCCGTACACACATGAATGGGTGCAAGTTCTCTTTGAGTAGTAGATGACCAAAACCAGGTGAACACATGGGCAGCTTTTTGCCCTTCTTCCCTTGACGTGCTTCCCTGGTCTACGGCTTTTCAATGCGAGGAAAGCAAAGCTGCAAGCTATCGGTTGTCGAAGCCAAGGCTCTCTCCAAGGCTTCCCCACATTCCCCAGCAGTACCTACACTGCGTCACACCAATTAGTATCTAGGAAGTAACCAACTACTTTCCACTGACGAGATAACTGGAGCTGGGGGAGTCAACCTCACCTGGACTTGCCTTCCTGCATCCTCTGACCCTTAAATCTCATAAATGACCTCGCGTCTGTCGATAAGAATCGCCTCCATACCGTAACAAAGATAATTCACTATTCACCGTACAATCACTACAGTCCAAACTATGACAAGCACCGTCGCGGAAGTCGTCCAAGGCCTGCCCGGTCTCGTTCTGGACGAAATAACAGGAGAGATGGTGTCGAGAAATGAATTAAGCAAGCGAATGGCGAAGCGAACAAGAAAAGCTGCAGCATATATTGCACGGGCTGAATTCTGAGAATGCCACTCTGCTTCTGCAAAGCCTACGGTTGAAGCGATGGTGGAGTCGTCAGTCGACCCTAATGCCATATTCCAACAGGGATTCCTCGTCGATATGTTTAGTGAACGTCCTATAAATCCCCATCATTACTCGCTTTCCCCCTGAGCCCAACGGCTTTCTCCATCTTGGGCATGTAAAGACCATGGCTGTGGATTTCGGCTTTGCAAAGTACCATGGTAGTAAGATAGGAAGCAACCGTACATCCCTAGAACTAATGAAAAGCTGGACCATCACGCATATCATAAGTAACTTACAATTTGGATAGATTTGACGCTTTGTACTTCATTTCTTTGACATTGGACATTCTCTTCCATGAAACTGTGCGATACAAGACAGGCTCCGACCCAGGATAGATCTGACGATACCAACCCCCAGGAAGGAGATGATGAGGTGTACTTGAAAGCAATCGAGAGAGCTATCAAATAGCTAGCTACGGTGCACCAGGCTTATGCTATTATTACAAAGGCACTTATTAATACAGTGTTGTATTCTACAGAGGCACGCCAAGTGTCTCAGCTTATACCAGCGAGAACTTCCAGCGTCTTTACGACATGGCCGAGAAATTAATTGAAAAGGAAATGCATAAGCCTATCATTGTACCAGGGTCGAACCGAATCTTCGAGGCGGTAAAGAAGACAAAAACCATCCAAGATATCGCTGTGAACATGCTTCCCATGATGCCAAGACCAATCTGACCAAGTTTCATGATATGCGAGACGGGAAGTATAAGTCAGGATCTGCTACATTGCCGATGAAGCAGGATATAAGAGCAATAATCTTCAGATGTGGGATGTAGAGGGCATACAGGATCCTCGACGATAAGGAGGGGACCAAGCATATTCGAAACCGGAGTGGAAGATATTTCCCACATATGGCCTGATAAGTCCTACAAGGAGGCTAAAATTAGATGAAGCCGTTATGGGTAAAAGAATTTTACGGAAACTGGTTGACACAAACATCGTTCGTTGGTGAGATGACCCTCGTTTGTACACTCTCGATGCTTTCCGAAGAAGAGGCATGCATACCCCTTGGTGCCATTCAGTCCGTCTTAAACGAGCTTGGCGTAACTACAACTCAGACATCCATTCCAAAAGCTCGATTTGAACAGTCTGTTTGCCGCTACCTAAACTCGATAGCAGGGGGAAAGAGAGCCGCAATCTCAGCATGCAAGTCAACAACCACATCAAAATATTGAATAGTTTCCTGGCACCACGTGTTTCCCACCACGCCCAATCCCACTAAACGCACCTTATCTGTAGCTTCCACCCCCTTCCTTGGTCTTCCATATAGGGTAATATCAAAGTCTCCTCGCACTATCCTCAAATCTCCTGTTAACTCAACCATCGATGACCCCTTCATGTTCTTGAGGTCAAAAGTGCTAGGCCCATGATCAACCTCCACAGGGCTAGGGTTATGTATCGTCGCTATGATGATAATCTTCTCTCCATCACGCTCCGCCATTTTCAACGTCACCTGCGGACCCATCATGCCTCGCAGAGGGATATCGAGGCAGTAGTTGCAGTGTGCTGTGATCCCCAGAGCTCGAACGGTGCAAGTCCCATTTTTCAATTGAAAGCTCGTCTCGTCGTTGAGCATGAGGCTGCGGACGAAAGCTTTGTAGGCAGTCATATCGAGGATGCGAACTATCTGGCTCTCGAGGGGGACTTTGGCGCCCCAGACACTCGTTTTCACTTCGGGGAGATCCAGTTTCCCGAAGCAGGTACCACCGAATGTTAGGTCGAGCTCCATGGCGCTTACAGTGCTGCTGATGGGACCAGTGCCGGTGACACGACTCTCAATGGTGATAACGTAGGAGCTGGAATAGTAGAACAGTCAACTCTACGCTCAACGTCGACGACGGCATCTTCTCCTTTCTTCGCTTTATACCCCTACATTTCACTTACTTTTCGGTTGCCTCTGTGATTTTAATTAGGGAAACATCGAGTCGAGATCGGTTCAGGAGGTACTGAATAATAGAATCCATAGTGCTGGTCTGTCGCACCGGTACATGCGATTCGGAGTCGGAGTCCCGCGCGTTGTTACGGTAATTCTGCAAGGTAGGTTTTGCAAAAGATTTGAACAGTTTCGAGTCGCCGAGATTCATGGTGTACGATTTTCGTCAGTGCGCCGTTACCCAAGCAAAAGATATGTTTGCCCCTTGTCTAAGTTGTGGCTCCTGTTGTTGGCACGGTCACCGTGAGGCCGACTTTGGAAATATGACTCGTGGGATCTAAGATGTTGATTTTGAGGCTTCGGAGATGCTTGTGAAATTTTCATAAGAACGTGAATTTTGGAAATGGTGTGAATAGATTAGTAGTCGTGCAGTTTGGAGCTTTGTCACATGAGCAGTGGTGAATCAGATCAAGAAATCTTCACCTTTCGTTCACTTGTTTGCAAGTGACATTTCACACAACACACATAAAGAGTGCAGATCGATACAGTTGATCGATTCCATTATGACGGGCGATATATAAATAGATCTCACATTGCATAACCTCTTCCTTGAAGCAGCATGACGAGAACCATTCAAGCTGTTTGATGAATTCCATTCGGGCACGTGAAGATGAATAACACATCAGAGTGTAGCTTTATCGTGAAAGATGTCTGGTCTCATACAGTGACACAAACGGTTCAGAGGTGTTCGGCTGATACGGTTGGGCCTGACATAAAACAGCTCTCTTTGAGCACCTGCAAGGCAGGCTGCGTTGGCGTTAACGTAGTGCAACCACTACTATTGATCGGTCGAATATAAAACGTGGAAAGAAACATAGGAAGCATATACTTAAAAGAATTCAAGAGTACTGCCTTGTTGAACGTAGTTTATGCCGTCGTCGAGAATCTTGACAGCCCATAATCAACATCTAGGATCAGTATCAGCGACAGCCCCAAACAGTGAAGGAGAACATTGCTAAGCGGTGTTTGCTTCTGAGGCTTGTATTGCTGAATAATGTTAAAGCCATTGAGATTTTCCTCTTTGGGTTTCGCAAATTCTTCACTGGCATTAGACTCATGAAGCATAATACTTGTGTAGTAGAGTAAGCTTTTGGCGGGCTATATTTTCAGCCCCTGGCAGCATCTTTACCAGGCAAAATAACAGCCACCAGACTGCGCAGCAGTCGAATGGGTACATGATGTGCCACACAGAGGTATCTGTCATCGGTGGTAGTAGAAGTACGCATATACAAAACTGTTATACATTCAATAAGAGGACAACCAAGTTGGGCCAGGCTCTGTCCCGGGTAGGTGTCAAATTGGCGTAGGCGAGAGGAGCTATTTAGCTGCGGCATGAGTTTGCTTGTACATGTAAGTTTACAAACAGCTGAGCAAGAAAACAAATGTTACATGATGCTTCAATTTTCAGGATTCGGAGCGTGGAATATGTCAATGATGAAAATATAACTTTGACAAACTAGTTGTTCAGTGTCAGTTAGGTTTTAAGCTGCATCGACATTCATGGGAGCGTAGCTGGATCACATATACAATTGACTAGCAACATTGCCGTCTCATCATCTGGGATGAGTTAAACCAGGCGCATATAAAACGCATACACATTGTTAACGAGGTCATATTAGATCCAAGATCTATGGGACTGGCACACGCCATCAACATGACGGTGTCTAACGACTCTTACGTGGGCAGTCGTTGCACTTGAAATCATGACTGGTTTCTTCATCATGAATAAAGAGTCTCACAAATCGTCAAGGAATTATGTCGTTGTGGCAAACATTGAACCTGATGCAAATGATTTCCGAGGATCTACCCTCCAAAACTCCCACGATGTCCCTACCACTCAACCAAACGCTCGAGCAGACTCATGGTAAGAATTGTCCCCCTCCCATTTTTTGTTTCTTTAGAGTACATGCCGGTTCTTTTCGTCATGTCATCCGTCAAGCGCGGTAAACCTAGAAAAGGAAAATGGGTTGTTTAAGAAGGAGGGGCGCCACGGGCACGGCCAAATCCACCACGGCTACAGACAGTGTTAGCAATTGTATATCCAGCAGAATTTTGCCCGTATGCAATGAATCATAGATCGGTGAGTCTCACAATTGAGGAGCGAACTCGCCAGGGGCACCACCCTCCTTGCCACCCTCGCCAGCATCGCGTCTGCGGTATCCACCCTCACGGTCACCTCGGTCACCACCACGTCCACGGCCGAACGGTCGGCGTTCGCGCTCACCCTCTCCAAGCATTCCACGGGGAGGAGCGTGCGATCGCTGTTGCTTGATGTGAGTGGCGGGCACAATCTCGGCAGGGAGATGAAGCCATTCGCGGAGGTAATCGAGACCCTCGGGGGTCAGAGTGTAGTAGTAGTATTGCCACGAGAACTGAGTCTTGACATAGCCACGGCTAGTCAGGGACTGGGCTGCCTTGATAACGAACAGGTTCTTGGTGTCGATATCAGGGTGCTTAGGGAGGTTGAAGTCCTTCTGCGCCACGAGGACACCCTCGCGGAAGAGGTACTGGCAAAAAATATGTTAGTTGACAGAAAAGATATAAACGCCCATCTGTTTGCCAGCGAGGAGTCGTCGAATTACCTCGTGGATCTTCTTGCGGTCGGCCTTGGGAATCAACATCGTGACGGTTCGGTGCTTGGATCGATGTTGGAGGAGACAGTGATTTCGTATGCAGGCTTGCAAAGATCTCAAAATAGTCAACTTTTGTGGGCGGAAACCCTACGAGAAATTCGACCTAGCGAAGTGGGGTGGCTTGAGTTTGTGTAGTTTGTGTGGTGTGGCTGTGGATCACGTGGCGATAAGATTACCCACTGTTAAATCCCCTGCCTTCCTGTCACTGGTGTGGCGCGCAATCTCTCCACCTAAGCAATCATTCCATACCAAACGATGCGCTATCATCCTCGTTTTATTGGCCTGTGACCTACCTTTTTACGGATCTACAATTGTCTGCCTACGTCCTACAAACCTATCTACTTCTCGACAGGCATCCGCGACATTTCTGTTGATACTTTGGCGACTCTTCCTTCACAATACTGAACTTCCTAGTTTCAAAATGGCACCCAAAACCCTCAACGTCCTCATCAGCACATTCGGAGGCCTTGGCCTTCCGCAGACACTTGTTCTGCCAGTCCCGCCCTCCACGACAGTCACTGCCCTGCGTGAGCACATTGAGGAAAAGCTCCCTGTGACAGACACAAGACTCATTCTGTCAACGCTTTCCAACCGACAACTACCAGAGACGTCTGAGGCACCCATATCAACATATCTCTCTACGAGCCAAGATGAATTCTTGTCACTTCGCCTCGCCGTCCCACTATGTGGTGGCAAAGGTGGTTTTGGATCTCAGCTACGAGCCGCAGGTGGTCGCATGTCCTCAAGAAAGAAGACAAAGGATGACCATGGCTCTAGCCGTAATCTCGATGGCCGCAGACTACGCACCGTGAATGAAGCCAAGGCCCTGGCCGAATATCTCTCCATCAAACCAGACATGGAGAAGAAGGAGAAGGAGAAGCGACGCGAGCGATGGCAGCAAATCGTTGACGCCGCCGAAAACAAAGAAGAGGAGATCAAATCCGGCAGCAAGGCACGCCTTGATGGCAAATGGGTTGAAGACAAAGAGGAGAGTAGTGAGAAAACTAGAGATGCAGTACTCGCTGCCATGAAAGCTGGAAATTACAAAGACAATCTCCTCAGCACATCACATGACTCAAACTCTACAGAGCTCAGCAATAACCAGGCTACCTCTGATGAAGAGAATGCCAGCAGCTCGAAAGAGTCATCTCCCCCAACAGAGCCAGAGAAGACGGAAAAGAACAGACCCAAAACTTTCTTCGGCTTCGATGAGGACGATGACTTCATGAGCTCTGATGAAGAGGCTTCATAATAGTCACCGGCGAACGAACAAATATCCATTGACAGCCTTGCTTTCTGTACCACTTTTTACCACGATTTCTCAATTGAACCAGCGAATTGGGTGGCGTTTGGAAAATGTATTCTTGTCTTTCTCTCAGGAGATTCTCGATACCACTAGTACTTAATTCTTTTAGAACACATTTAATGTCAACTTAGCGACCATGCCTGTCACTGCCTCAGCCTGTAGGAATGGCGCTACATGCCATGGGTATATCCAATAAGCAACCTTGATGTGGATTGTCTACTGAATTGCGAGCACTTAGTACATGTGCAGCATAGCTGCTCCAACCCATTGTCTATCAACACGCTCCAACATACACCAATCTCCAAATACAAGTCTAAGCATCCAGTTTCACAGGGAAGTTTCCAGACTCTGTAGTAAAATGTTAGTTGCGATACATGGCATAGCAAGATAAAATTTCAGCTAGTCATACCTCGCTGCTCATCCCATCGCTGGTACCATCCAGAGGGGCACAGAGAACGGTATGCGAGCCAGAACTATAAATCAGTTAGGCTCCGGCATTCCCAGGAAAGAGAAACCACGTCGAGCGCCAATCAATTGGATTGACACTCCCGCTGCTATGTAACTCGTACCTGGCGGCAAGGCGCAAAGTCCTCTCCCTTTGCGATGATGCACTTGTGGTAGTCGACATAGTTTTGCCAGCAGTGCTTGGTCTGGTTCACATTGGGGAATCGGGCGTCGGTGCCTACAGGACCATCCGTTAGCTCCTCACAAAATCCCTAGATGCAATTGAGTCGGTGGCGGCGCGGCGTTGGGGGTTGTATCGCTGTTGTCGTGGTCGTGAAATGCTTACCGGCTGCAATGTTGTTAGCCTCGGGTCAGAATCAAATCATTTTTTAGAGAGGGATTATCGCTGCGCACCAGTCACAAACTTGAAGGGCTTGGTGACAAGCTCCTGGCTGTTATCCTCGTCAGACATGGTGAATTGGTCTCGCGATTGAATTGTAGCGAGGGAGGTGGTATTATTCAGGTCGGAACCAATTGGTGCAGTTAAGGTCGAAGGAGTATGGGGAGATTGATGCGTTGACGATGGAAGCTCGAATCAGATGATTGTACCGCTAGCACCGTGGCGGTTGTGTGCCTGAGGTTGCAGCAACTAATCGAATAAGGCACCCACCCGACTGGTGGGTCGACCTCCAATGGCAACATGACATGGCCGACCTACTCAAAACATCTTCCCTGAACCGAACAGCGACATTTTCCAATTGAATCACCATCGTTCGTCGCCTCGCTGACAGCCCTCTCCACTCTTCACCATGCGTTCCACCGCTGCTCTCAGAATGTTCCGCCCGACGGCTCGCATGATGCGACCCGTTCCCGTGAGTGAATATCTGCGATTCTGACTTGATTGGAGCTAACACCTCGGCTTTACAGAAGGAGGATCAGGCTGGTATGTGATGCATTACTGTTGATTGACATCCCCTCAGTTCCGAATCGCCTCAATCAAATCTTCTAGATATATTTTTATTAGAGAGTTGCATCACGACCACCCCACTGACTCCAAATCAGGTCACACCATCTCCCAGCGATTGAGGAAGCTCAAGCAGGTCCCTCCCGAGTTGATCCCCCTCGGTAAATGCCCCATACACATTACAATAAACGTACACAAGCCTAACAGAATCTCAGCTGTCGTCGTCGGTTTCGCCCTCTTCGCTGCCGGCTACTCGAGCGTACGGAAGTTCGTTGTGGACAAGAACCTGCGACTCTCTAGACAAGGCCCTTCTGGGCGTGCGGACCACTAAAGGATAGACTCGCCGTTGTACGATGGCAGACCGCCGAGGAATTTCCTTTGTCACGGGAGGCGAACACTGTATATGACGAGAGGAAAAGTAGTAACAACCACCAAAACATGGCTTTGCTTTTCGAATTTGTTATTTGGTTATGACGTGACATCTTTTCACTTTTGCATAGAGAAACCATGAACTTAAGCCCTCCGTTAACACCATCGCTATGTCAGGTAAACTATCCATTTAATCAAAAACCAAAATAAACCTATATGCCCAGCTTCCTCATTGCGGTTTCGGCCCAGCAACATCCAAGCCTTCCAGACCTTGCATCGGGTCTGGAGCATTGTCTTGAACCAATTCCTGGCCAGATTCTCCTTGCACATTCTCTGCTGCATGTTCTGCCAACCATCCTTCCTAGTTGGATGTTAGTATGTATTTCCCTGGAAGATACTGTTGAACTTGCCTTTTCCCAAACCGCTGTTTTGCTGCCCAAACCCTCGTCAGCACTTTTCGGCGCCTTAGCTTGAGATACCTTGATGATCCTCCCAAAGAATTCTGATTGATCCATGTTGTTTATGGCCTCTACAGCATCTGCAGCGTCTTCAAATTCTACATAGGCAAACCCCCTATGGGGATCTGTAGAATTTGGGCCATCGACCTTAGGTAGTTTCACTTCCACTATGTCTCCAAATGGGATGAAGGCATCGAAGACATTATTGGTCGCAGCCAGGGGAGAGAGGCCACCGACATAGACTGTTGCTTTCCAGCGAGCAGACTCGGACATATTTTCGGTCTAAAGAATTTAAATGAGTATAAAGTAGACTGATCATCAAATCGAGCAGGAGGAGAATAGCTTCCGAATTGTTAACTCAGTCAATGCGAGAGCTTCATTTGCAGCCTCTAATTGGCCTGCTTCGTTAGCAGGCTACAGGCACATCGGCAGCACGTGATCTGGGTTTCTCCCTCGCATCCTGTGGGCAGCGCCAGGGGATGAATCCACTCAAGCAGCCTGTATGATAGCGGCACTAGTTTAGTGGAGGGAGGGAAGCTCAGAAGCCCTCTGGCTCTAACCCGCCTATCTGGCCTGCAATCTGGCATCATACGTCGACTCAGACACGCTCGTACCGGCCCCTTTAAACCTGACATTTCCACCACTCTACATACGTTCTGCTGGCAGAAGCTGGGGATCTGACATTTACTGCCACCCTTCAATGAAGACCAGCGATATTTTTACTGCGAGTTAATTTCACCTACTCTTTTTGCCCCGAACCACCTCTCGTCCTCCTCTCCAGTCGTCTGGTTCCTTGATCGACGCCAGTCCTCGCCCCGCCAATATGGTGCGCCTACGAGATATCCCACGGACGGCCACCTTTGCCTGGTCTACAGACACGGGGAAACCCTTGATCGTCACAGGCACGCGTGCTGGTGCTGTGGATGCTGATTTCTCTGATGAGAGTAAATTAGAGATCTGGGACCTGTCCCTTGACAACCAGGACCAGGGCCTCGAGCTCCAGCCTCTCGCCAGCATCACCACCGATTCAAAGTACTTTGCGCTCCCGAGCTACCGATGTTGAAAATGGCGTGCTGACAGCAGTATAGATTCTACGACATTGCTTGGGGGCCCCCTGATACTGACCACCCCAAAGGGATCATTGCTGGAGCCTTGGAGAACGGCTCCCTAGATCTATGGGATGCGGCCAAATTGGAGTCTGGAGAAGCAGATGCATTGATCTCCCATACAACGAAGCACACAGGAGCCGTCAAGACCCTTCAATTCAACCCCTTGAAGCCCCAAATTTTGGCCAGCGCCGGGGCTAAGGGCGAGCTCTTCATCTACGACGTCAACGATATCGAAAACCCCTTTCGCCTGGGTAATGCTGCCGCTCGGTCCGATGATATCGATTGCCTGGCATGGAACCGGAAGGTCTCTCATATTCTCGCCACCGGTGGAGCGGGAGGCTTTGTTACTGTTTGGGACTTGAAAACCAAGAAGGCCTCCCTGACTCTCAACAACAGCCGTAAGGCTGTCAGCGCGATCGCATGGGACCCAAGCAACTCGACGAAGCTGCTCACAGCGACACCAGATGACAACACACCCGTAATATACCTTTGGGACTTGCGCAACTCTAATGCGCCGGAGAAGACGCTTTCTGGCCACGAGCAAGGGGTGTTGTCGTTGTCATGGTGCCAACATGATAGTGACCTCTTGCTCTCATCTGGAAAAGACAACCGAACTCTGATATGGAACCCTCAAACTGGTGAACGATACGGAGAGTTTCCAGAGGTGACGAACTGGACTTTCCAGACTCGGTTTAACCCCCATAACCCTAATTTGTCCGCCACTGCCAGTTTTGATGGAAAGATCACTATTCAAACCCTTCAAAATACCAACCCAGACACATCTCAGACAGCTGCGCAAACGAACTTGGACGACGAGGAGTTCTTCCGCGCTGCACAGACTCAGCCTCAAGGTGCCTCGTGGTCTTTGAACAAGGCCCCCAAATGGTACGAACGGCCTGTTGGAGCGTCTTTTGGATTTGGAGGGAAACTTGTAATTTTCAAGGCCAACCCGGCTCAGGCTAGCCAAAAGCGATCTTCCAAGATTGCCATCACCAATTTCTCAGCCGATTCTGACGTATCATCCGCTACGGAGAAGTTCCAAAAAGCTCTTGCATCTGGAGACGTGGCTGCGCTCTGTGAAGAACGACGAGAGCAGGCTGAATCTGATGACGAAAAAGCTGACTGGAAAGTCATGGAAACATTGGTCGGTGACAACCCAAGAGGAAAGATTGTTGAATACTTGGGCTTCAAGGACAATGAAGAGATCACAAATGGTACGCCTCAAGAAGATGCCAAGGATGGGAAAGAGGGCAGTGATCCAGTGATTGAAGAAACTTCGGAGGAGGAGAAGAAGCGCCTCTCGAATTTCTTCGATGGTGGGGATGAAGGCGAAGCAGATGACTTTCTATCAAATGTGACTGCTACAAAGGGCGCCAAGACAGACAATCCATTCCATCTGTTCAGCGATGGCGATACATCTGTTGAGAAGAGTGTGACCCAGGCTCTCATGCTGGGCAACTTTGCCAAGGCAACCGATATTTGTCTCAAGGAGGATCGCATGGCGGACGCTTTTCTTATCGCCAATTGTGGCGGCCAAGAGCTAGTGGATAAGGTCCAGTCTGCTTATCTTGCGAAGAAGAGCGGTGTCCCAAGTTACATGCGCTTGCTTGGCTCTGTAATAGCCAAGAATCTCTGGGATGTTGTCTACAATGCTGACCTTGAAAACTGGAAGGAGACTATGGCTATTGTATGCACATTCTCCGATCCTGTCGAGTTCCCTGATCTATGCGAGGCGCTAGGCGACCGCATCAATGAGAACGGACAGCGAAAAGATGCGTCATTCTGTTACCTCGTAGGCTCAAAACTCGAGAAGGTCGTGTCAATCTGGGTGGCCGAGCTTGAGGAGGCTGAACAGGCCGGTATGAAGCAGCAATCCGGTGACTCAACTTTCTCGGTTCATGCCAGGACGCTGCAGAAGTTTATTGAGAAGGTTACCATCTTTCGCCAAGTGACCAAGTTCCAAGACTCGCAGAAGAACCAGAGCTCCGACTGGAAGCTAGCAACACTGTACGACAAGTACACAGAATATGCCGATATTCTCGCAGGACATGGGCAACTGGAAGTGGCGCAGAAATATTTGGATCTTTTGCCGTCAGAGTACCCGGCTGCTGAAATCGCCAGAAGTCGGGTCAGGCTGGCAACTCAGAAACCCAAAGCAGCGGCGCAAACAGCTGCTCGTCAGCAAGCCAGCACCCCTGCGTCCAGAGTGCAGCCGCATGTTGGTTACCAGCCTACCCAATCTGCGGCACCAGTGAACCCAACCAACCTGTACGGCGGAGCTACTCAGTCTCAACCACCAGCTCCGCAGCCTAACCAGTACTTGCCGCCTCAGAACCAGTATCAACCTCAGAACCAGTATCAACCCCAGGGACTTTATCAAACATCGACACAGCCCACGTATGGCATCCCGTCGCCAGCTCCTGTGACTGGTCCTCCCCTGGGCGGCCCACCCAGGAACTCTACGCCATCTGGTCCTCCGCCATCCCGATCAAAGAATACGGAAAATTGGAACGACGTACCCAATGTCACTAAGGTGATTCCTCGCCGGTCAACCCCCAGCGTTGCTCCTATTACTTCTCCATTCCCAGGACAGCAAGGCCCAACCGCTCCTCCATCCAATGCCTACGGACAGGGCGTCGGCTCAAGCCCTCCTCCCCCTCCACCAAAAGGCCCTGCCCCGCCTCGAGTCCAATCGCCTTTGGCCGGCCCTCCCCGACCATCATCCACTGCAAACCAGTACGCGCCACCTCCTCCACTAGCAGGAGCTATTCCATCACATGTGCCTCCCCCGGTAGCGCCGCGAACAGCCTCGCCGTACAACGCGGCTCCAGCAGGCACCCCGCCAAGCAACAGGTATGCTCCTTCGCCTGCGGCTCAACAGACTACTCAACCTCCTGTATCGTCTATGGCACCGCCTCCAGGTCCCTATAGCCGTGTCCCACCTCCAAATCAGTATGGTGCGCCTCCTCAGCAGTCTGCTCCTCCTCCAAATCAGTACGCTCCCTCGCCTTATGCACCTCAGGGGCAAGGACAAGCGTCTTTGCCTCCACAAGCACCACCAACAGGACCACCACCTACGGGCCCGCCCCCTATGGGACGGCCAGGATCGCAGCCTCCGACGGGTGTTAGGTCGACACCTCCACCACCCAAGGCCGCTGCACCCCCCTCAAAGCCGAGACATCCTGCTGGTGACCTGTCTCATATCCCAGCAAATGCACAGCAACTAGTTGACATCTTAAGCCAAGACATGCAACGGGTAGCTTCCAAGGCACCCGCAACATTTGCACCTCAGGTGAAGGATACTCAGAAACGACTGGGTCTCTTGTTCGATCATTTGAACAATGAGGAGCTAGTCCAGCCTGCTACCATTGATCAGCTCTCGCAGCTAGCGGCGGCAATCCAGAACAAAGACTACGCCACGGCACAGAAATTTCAAGTAGAGATCCAGCGAGACAAGACGGAGGAGTGTGGCAACTGGATGGTAAGTTACTGATATCCAAGAATTATCTACAACACCAAGATTAACAGATCTCTAGGTTGGTGTCAAACGACTCATAAGCATGAGCAAGGCTACACCGTAAATGCCCAGGATAGTATGATGTAGACAGAAATGCCTCGAGCTACGGCGTTGATACAATTAAGGCAATGTATGGCGGGCAACAGCGGGATACAAGGTATGCGGCATAGTGTAGTAGAAGAGCTATATTATACATAATTCAGTATCTGGAACAGTTTCTCCTGTGATGGCACTATAGCTCACTATTACATGTATTAATATCTGACGATAGTAGAGCATGCCTTCAACACTGTATTTACAAACCTAGCCTTGAATTTTGTTCGATCTTGCTCGCCGGGATGAACATGCACTACTGGTGAGATTGCTTGTCGCCTGCCCGAAGAAGCCGCCACTTGACTTTAACATCACATACAGGGCCTATTCACTCTAAGGGTGAACAAACTACCGTGCGCTTGCGAAGGATATCAGTCAGAGGCTAAAAAGCACATCAAAGGTGTTTTTCAGCTTCCACGCGACGAGGAATATCATGAACAATACTGTAAGTTCATAGATCATGGGTCTCTCCTTCCCGGTGACCAAATCATGGTTTTCTAAGCTACATCATTTACGGAGAAATGCTTAGGGAAGAAAAAAAACGACATTCTCCTTACACTATGTTGTTGTTCTTCGTTTCGGAACCATCTTGATTCCCGTCTTGCGATGCTGTTGCGTAATACACAGCAAAAGTGTAGGCTCTACTACAACTTGCTGTATCGTGTATATGGGTGGCTTATACGTGACAGATGCCGATTAGTGATTCGAAGATGACAGCCCATGAAGATGCTTGGAAACAGCTAGAATTTTTGGGACAAATGCACATAATAAAAGATTATTGTAAATAAAGAAAAGTAGTTTTCATGAAACATTCCTATCTCAGGGAATCACGTCACTGTAATCTTTAGATATTGTCATGGGGGCTGTAAGTCGTATAAGTGACATGTACAATGAGGTCAAAAGGCTTAGTCACCCAAAATAACGACGACCCTCCACACGCAGCCGTCAATGAACAAACCTGCGTACACCCCCATCACGACGCCACCTTTACCCAAACCTCTCGTTTCTAGTCGTTCGGAAAAAATGACTGAAGGTGTGGCCACTTCGGTGGATGACGCAGCGCAAAGAGCAGCCGAGCAGGCTCGCCTACGCAAGGAGCGTCGGGAGGCGAAGATCAAGGCTGGGGGGTCAGCGAGACTGAATCGGATTACTGGCATGGGCGGTCGTGTCACAGGCGGTCATTATCCCCCTCTATTCCTCGTTTCAGAGATACGGTTCCTGAACCAGATTTATTTGCTGACATGGCACTCTTTTGCAGATGGCAACGATGCAGCCTCAAACATAACCAGTCTCCCCTCGGCTCCAGCAGCCACACCATCACATTCAGCAGATCCCGACGAGGTCGACATCTCAGAGCACTTCCCGGCACAGAAGCGAGCGGTACGGAACGTATCTGAACCCGCACCCGGTATCCACGAGCCAGCCATCTCCGAAGCGCAGCTCCGGCAGATGATGCTCGGCTTCGAGCAGGGCTCCGCCCCTGGGACCGGCGACCGCACGCCATCTATGGAAGACGATCCCTTAATGAAGATGATGTCCCAGATGATGGCTGGTGGAGGCGCCGGCGGCGCCGGCAGCGCTGGCGGCTTCCCTGGATTCCCGCCGGGAGCTTCCTCCCCTTTCCCTGGGTTTCCCGCCCATGGCCCAACAGCAGCCAGCCCCAGCCGACCCATACGCGTCCCTCTGGCGAATCCTCCATGCACTTGTCGCCCTAGGTCTTGGCCTGTATATCGCCGTTCTCACACCCTTCTCCGGCACAAAGGTCGATCGCGAGCGAGCCGCCTTGTCCTCTCTCCCTCTGGACGACGACACCGAGCAACGTAAACGCCTTTTCTTCTGGACGTTTGCGACGGCTGAGGCGGTGCTGCTCACGACGCGCTTCTTCCTGGATAAGAGTCGCGCGCCGCCACCGGGCATTCTGTGGACAGTGGTGGGTTATATACCTGAGCCGTTCAAGGGTTACATCATGGTTGCCCTGCGGTACGGCCAGATTTTCGTAACGGTGAGGTCGGACATCTTGGCATGTATTTTTGTGTTGGGGGCTTGTGCTTGGTGGAGGGGCTGAGGTTGACAGGGTGGGAGGATAATGAAGTAGAGGTCAAGCTAGCCTTGAAAAATGACATGAAATTACTTGATTTGTGGTCCGGAAACGAACCCTGCATGGACTTTGGGGCTTGGAATGCGTAGCTGGCTTGCGTTCAGAACTTCTATAGACGGTATGAGATGAAGAGGCAAGGTTGGCGTCTTGAAAGTGCGTATTGTTAATTTTACAGTTCTACAGCGACTAACCGTCGTACTACATCCATTCACAATGGATACCTTGACCAACACCGACTTTTGCTATATACCAAAATATATTGTATCTTACACACCACTCTCCATACGCCTCTGAACACCTGTCAACGTGCTTCAGCTCTCCGTTCGCAGCGCAAAGTTCAGCACAGTCCCCAACACCCCCCTCACCCTCTTCGGGTTCTCCACCGCACAAGTAAACACAACCGCCGTGCTGGCCGCAAACGCCATCGTCTCCCTCCACTGCAGATGCAGCGGGTACCGCCTCGGCAAAACCGTCGCCATGGCCCGCGGCGCCACGAAAAGCGACATGTCCTTGCGGCGGCTGGCAGACTCGATGAGTACGCTCCAGCCGCAGAGGAAGCAGCCTGTACCCACGCAGATGCCGCCGTCGATGCGCTGGCGGGAGGGGATGTCCCTGCCGATTAGGTGGGGCCCTACGCGGTTTCGGGCGAGGCAGACGCCGTAGTAGAAGAGCATGATGAAAGTTGCTAGGAAGGCGGAGGAGCGGGAGGCAGAAACAAAGGCTCTCAGAATGCCCTTGCGGCTGGGCTTTCGGAGTTGCATTGCCAGGGCGAGCGGGAGGTATGTGAACATGGCCCATTTCCAGGAACGACAGAGACGGCTTAGGGCGTGATATTCACATGACGATCCGCAGCCCATGTGGACGATATCGCAGGGGAAGGGAATGGTCTGGTTTGGGTCTCCCCAAGCCTCAGGTAACTTGTAGTCTACGCTCATGGAGCCCAGAAGCGGCGCCTGTCCTGTCTCTTCGCCATAACGCAGTTCGCCCGTCTTGCACCGGCGCAAGGCCTCTATCAGGCGTAGGTCGACGGAAGCAGCAGATGTGATCCATTTGTTGTAGCTCGTGGGGAGGCGGTCGGGGAAGAAGAACCACGACCACATGATGAAAGCGCAACGAAGCAACAAAGACCATTGGGTCGACCATGTCGGTGATGAACTGGTCTCCCTTGTTCCATTTATGGGCTGCCTTGCGGCGGTCCCTGCGCTGTGACCAGAGTTCGCCGACTAGTACGTCGATAGCACGGGTGGCAGCGAAGAGTGTTAGGTCAAGGGTCCGTCCAGCGAGTTTGGTGGGCGATTTTGCCTTGTCTGTGTTGGTGGAAGATGCTCCTGTTGTCATCTTTGAAGGGTGTTCCTTGGATTGGAGGAGCCGAAGACTGAGCCATGCGGAGATGAAGCAGGAGAGCCACCTTGCGAGTCTACAGGTGTGGAAGGCTGTCGTTAGCTTCATCTTGGTTCCTGAGAGTGTCAGACGACTATGACCGCGACTTACCTCAAGCGAGCTGCACTACTCAAAGAGGAGTGGGCAAATATGCTGCTCAGGGGTTCCTATAGAATGACACATATCAGCATTTGACTTGAGAGTTCTCCACTGGACAAGATTGTATGTAGTTGAAAGAGAGTTAAGATTCCAATGCAAATGTTGTCTCTGACAGGGCGAGTGCCTAGTGACGGATAGGACAGGGAGCCCCTTCAACAAGTATGCATGAGGCGAACCGGGGTAGGTAGCAGTGCAGCGAGATGCATCACAGCCGCATGAATGACAGCAGGAGAGAATCCCATCAACTCCACTGCGAATGCGGTTTGAAGAAGGGAAATGCACACAGGCACAAAAGCCCCTAGGTTGGCCAGGTTTTGGAGATATCTCAGATGAGTATCCCGTTTTGGCAATTGACGACTTGTATAGTCCTGGCCTTTTCCTGGCACCTACTTCCCAAGAGGACATGAAATATCATGGCGAAGTAAAATGAAATTGAGGGTGAATAAGATGCAGCTCCTCATTTGCAGCTAGCAGGTTGGGATATTGGCTTATTCTCGCAAGGAAATGAGTAGACAAGCAAGGAATCATCTCACCTGCAAGAGAGTAGTCCCCCCAACCAGAGCGGCGCAAAACGTAGGAAACCTCTGTAGCTCCACGCCCGTCTTGAGAATGTGAGTAGCAGCCTCTACGAAGGAGCGCTTGTCCTGCTCAGCGGGCAGCGTCTTGGTCGAGTTCCTCCTCTTGCGTGAGATCCACTGCAGGACCAGCGTCAACAGGCGCGGTGCCACAGCAGAGGCATAGCCGAGGAGATAGGCGCGGATGAGAGGCCGGAGGATGGGTGGAAGCGGCTGTAGTGATATTCCTCTTCCCGAAGCTGCTATTCTATGAACTCGCGGCGTTGCTTCTGCTGCTGCTGCTGCTGCTGCTGTTGGTGACGGTGCTGGTGGATGATGCATCGTGACGGCCCAGGGGTACTATCACATGCAAACCATCAAACCCAGCGGAAGCGCAGGAGGGACAGCAAACTCTGAGAGAAGCAATGAGCAAGACGCAAGGCGTGAAATCCAGTATGTCTGTCAAGAGAGACCAATTCGAGGCTAGAAAATCGACGTGCAAGAGGCGAGGAATTGGCACAGACACTTTTGGCGTTCTGGGGATGTTGCGAGTGCGACAAGCCAAAAGCCAAGATGACGTGTGTGTGTGTATAGTCGCGACTTGAGATTAGCTTCCAGGTTACAGGCCGTGGAGCAACAAATGGCATTAAGCAGTGGCCCATATGAAATCTTATCTGGTATTAAGAGAAGATACCACCGTGCACACAAGAAACCAGCATTCTATGTCAAGCAAGGCAGGCATGAAGCAAAAGTCAGGCCCAGTGAAGTTTATTTAGGAGTGCACGGCACAAGGGATGCTAGTGCTGGCGCTGGCATTGGCGTTTGCACTGGAGCGTTTGATGACCAGGGCAGGGAGGCAGCAAGGACCTCAGGACCTCGGCTGTGCCTGGGGAAGGGCCCTAAGGGTCTCTCTCAACTCTCTCCACAGCGGGAGACTGGACATGAAACAGCCTCCATTCTCGGTAGATGAAAATAACAGATGGCAGCAGAATAAATAGACAGCCCGAAAAAAAAATTACCTTGGTCCGCAACACGCTCGAAAGGCCCTGGCTGATAGAGGCGCTCCTGCAACGACAGTACTCAGGCAAGGACAATAGGGTAGATGCTACTGCGCAAGGTAGAGAGCAGCGAGATCAGCCACCACAGACCGCCACTATGCAATGTCACAGCCCTGAAGCAGTCAATTCACGCCCGAGGAGCCTCACGCTTCTGCAGGTCAGTTGCGCAACGGATATGCATCCAAGGGTAAAACATGACCTCCAGGCGATGGGGACTCTGTCTTGTCTTCAGTAAATATTTAATCAAGGCAAGAGCGTTGTTACGGTACAGACTCATATACTGTCCTCTTATGGCCATCTGTATTTATAGCTGCTCATCGTCGCTTCGTGGAATACAACCTTACAGTCAGTATTCCAACCTCAGCCTGTCGTGACAGGTTAATGCCCACTGTTACATGAAGGGATTTTCACGTCTGACATACGACCTACATGACTCATAATAGAGAAATAATCGGACCTCTTTCATCGCTCTTCTTACTCTTGGAAAGCGTCGTATCGACCGAGTTGAAGCCGTGTGAGCCTCCCTCCGTGGCACGCCGCTGCAACGCTCCATCGAGCCGTAATGAGGCCACGGCACAAACGACCGAGCAGAGTCCAGGACCTGTTTTTTTGCCTTTTCCCTGTCAATAAGCCAGCACTGCCATTATAACGCCTGCGCTTTGGTAGATCTACCCAGAGCAGGATCACGTAGCACTCGCCACTATCAACTCATGCTGGCTGGCTGGCCATGACTCTGCGAGGCGCGTATATGGAGGAAGCTAAAAGCCGCTCCAAACAAACAACGGACCAAGGATAAATTACGGAGCAAGGGGCCTCATGATAAATTAATCCAAGGACCCCGACCAGCCAGATTCAGTCCCCTGGTCGGTACCTGCGTGATGCGCACGTTTGCCGCTTGTCAAACCACGGTGCCCAGCAGCAGCCTAGGCAGGGGAGACACATCGGGAAGAGTGACACCCTACGCGTCGATGGCCGTCAAAGCGCAAGTGATGGGCCCAATCGGTGCAGCCTCTTGGGGAGGCAGGGGGCTGGCATTGACGAGGTGGAATGGTAGGTATGTATGCATATTCTGAATGATGCTCCATCTGGAGGCTCATTACAGAGTCCAGCGGGCATGCCGTGGCTTTCACGGAGGCTCTATGCGATACAGTGATGTGACGGCTTCCCGCTTCCATCAGGCTTCCATCCCACGGACCACGGACTATTCGGTCAGTGCAGCCGAAAGGGGTGGCGGCTTGAGGCTTGGAAGGGAAGGGCCCTCAGCCTAGTTTGGGCGGTGATCTCGTCAGTCGTCTCGGGCGGCCATTGTCAAATCTGGCAAGCCTGTCCGAGCGGGTGCGCTGGTAGGCTGGATGGAGTTGCGGGATGCGACGCAGATTGCACTGGGGCTTGGTGACGGCGTTTGGTCTGGGATTACGGGGTAACTAGTATGTATGATGTTTGCTAGACGAGATGCTTCCGTGGGACTGGGGAGTCGAGTGTGGCTTAACAAACACGTATGGGCATGACACATGTGTAGAATCCGAGGTTGTGGTGGACATGCTGTTTTATGAACAAAACAGGCAACTTGAAATACAAACACAGGAGCAAATCAAGCAGTTTCCCCGAATCACCAAACAGCCGTTTTCGATGCTTGGTACTTGGTGCTCAAGAGCCAAGGGTGCAAGTCCATAATAATAAGGTAGTCTATTATATTGTTAGTCCAGAGTCCAGCGTCCACACGTGCGCGATGTTGGTCAAGGAGGCACTACTGCAAGTGACAGTGCCGGTGCTGGTAGCAGTAGCAGAATGACGATGATAGCCCATCACTGGCATAACTAATGTAGCACCGTCCGTTGCATTCACCACATGCACAACTCTCTACATTGCACAACCAAGCGCGTGTATTGCCACCGAAATGATGTCCAGGCGGCCTCAAATAAAAAAATGATGCGCTGTGACACGACGCAGCAAACGCATGTCTGTGCAAACAAAGCAGGTTAGGGTAGGTTCATTTCCTGAGACCCCCCTTCCAAAATGCGGAGAAACCACGCCACCCATTCGCTTTGCAAATACGGGTGAGGCCGGGAATTCCAAGTTTGTCGACGTCAGTCGCTGGACCTGAGTTTTTCTCTGGTGAGGGGCAAGGGGATGCTGGCCTGCGGGCTCATGATGGACAAGCTGGTGTTTTCTTGAACAATCGCCGAGCTTGGGTGGAGAGGGGAAAAGCATGTGATTGTGGCTGCCCGCACACGACACCCAGACGGTCGGTTTGCTGTGGGGGCCAATCTACGGCCTCCAGGCTGATGCTCCGTAGATGCCATTCCAAGGCATCGTGGTTGAGTGGTTGAGTGGCCAAGTGGGTGGGCCGCATCGAGCTTGTTGGCACTTCACCACCTACAGGCACAATGTACGCCCTGTGGACACCGAGGTGGGCAGGTGGGGCAGGTGGACAGGTGGACAGAGGCCTACAGAGGCAATTGGTGCCACCAAACGGCAATATCCGGAGCATCGGAACGACGGGGAGACGCTCAGCAATCGAGAACAAAGATATTGGTTGGATGTTGTTTTCCGCGAGGAGGACATGCGTCATACCAGGACCGACCTGCTCTCCATCTACGCCGTACGTCAGAGCGTTGAACTGTCAAGATGCTGCATCTTCCTCATGAGCATCGGAAATGAAGTCGGTTATGCCGTCTTTCATCCACACCGAATCATTGTCGTTCGCTTAGATATGGTAATTAGCTGCCTTCCATTTCGTCTCGTCCTGTTCGTTCGACGTCGACACTTCAACCACCACCCAGCTGAAGGCTGGAGGCGGTTAGCAGCCCACCCCACGCTCTGAATCCTTCTCGCTCTCTGTTCCCCGAGCCTGCAGGGAACAGGGATGCCTTCGCTCTAGTTTCGGTGTCCAGCCACAGCGGCGCCGCGTCCTGCATCTTCGGGGCTCTGCTACCAGAGTCGTACAAGTGCGGCGGGTGGATGTTCCATGATCGCCGCAAGCCCGGCTGTCGGCCGCGCTGAGCAACGGCTGGGATCATCTGCGCTTTGTCCCCTTTTCTCTCTTTTATTTCTTACTACCTCCTGTAGAGGCTCTTCAGTCCGTCTGGTGGGCTTGTCGTCTTTGATTCATACGTTCATTCATGTCGTTGATATCGATGGTCTGTTGCTGATTGGGACTGCCTAACCGAACCATATCGTATATGGGTTCATTGCCGGGAGGGCACCTGTGGTTGTCGAGTGGCTTTGACAGCCAGGCTGGGGCAGCACTTTGATATAACATCGCCTGCGGGATACATACTGAGGCTGTATTGGACTCTCGAGACATATGCCATGCCCTCGTATCCGTACGCCTCAGCTGGCCTTGATTTTTCAGTGGGGTGGCCCGGATGAAGCCTCCCAAAATCTACAGCGTGCGTGCTCATCACCACAACCACGGTGATTATCATTATGCGCCTTGTATGTACTGTGCAGTTGAAGGACCTGCCTCCGCAGAGATGCCACGGCGAAGACACTAGACGAGATACTCCTTGCAGAGAAGGTGTCCATGCTCCTTCGGCCCCGCTGTGCCCATCTTGCAGAAATCAGTGGTTTGTGGGGAGCATTGGAAGCGCCCGTCCGTTACAGCTGCCCACAGTAGGGCCGCCTTGCGTTAGCACCTTTGACAATCTCATCGGTACGTGAGCTCTGTCGACGGCCGTGGTTGTGGTTGGTGGTATTTCTCGTCCATGTTTCTCTTTAGCTGCTGGTCTGTGTCTTGGTCCAGTCCGTACAACGTGGCTGGCTGCTACCGCAATGTTGTAGACAGCTTGCCGCTCTGCTTAGGCAACTCCTTACAACGTAGCAGAACCGCATAGAACGGGGAGATCACAACCATGCAGCTTTGACGACAAGAAACGTGCAGGCCACTGTGGAGATTCGAGATTGCCTGTAGTGACAGGGCAATGCAAATACACCACACACACCCATGGGTCTCGGGGTGCCATCTGCTTGCCTCTTGGCAGTTACAAGTTGCAACAAGCTGGTTAGAGACTCCCCGTTGACATCGACGCTGGCGTCCGCATAAGGACGAACCAGTGGCGAAATTGCAGCCTGGACCTGACCCAATGTTACCTAAAACGCAATCGTTCATGGCTGTATTTGTGCCGTCCGTTCATCTCGTCGGTTTGTCGCTTGCTCCGTATGGAGGCGTTGCTGGCTCTGCTTTGTCTGCGTGATGTTGTACTTTGTAATAATAAGTGGCATGAATAGTGCCATCCGTGGACAGTGCCATTCCTGCGTACCTATGTACCTTTTCTAGAAATATAGGCGCTCAAGGTAGCGAGGAGAGTAGCCGAGTCGCACTATAAGAACCAACGGGTACAATCCAACCACGACCATCCTCCCGCCCTCGCCCATTTCATAATTAATAAATTTATATTTCATACAGCTTCCTCTCAAATAGCACAGCACAGCACACGTCACAGCGCCTCACCAGCCTGCACCAGACCCTCTGACCCCTCCGCAGCTCGCCTCCAGCTCCACTCCGGCTTGGCTCCGTCGCCTGCCCAGCAGCCCAGGCAAAAACCCCCCCCGCCAGTCCTAGCTAGGCTCCGGCTTCAGGTGTCTCGTCTCACGCATCCGCTCGCAGCGACACAGCCTTTTGAGCCCTCAGGTGGTCTCTTGCAGGCTTAGTCCCGGCTCGACACCTCCATCGCACCCCCCCCCCCCCCCCTTCCAAGTCAGAGTCTAGCCATCCGTCCGTCTGCTCCAGCTTCGACAAAAGACTCCATCTCACTCATACCCTAATCGTCGTGCCATATACATATCACCTTTCCCCTGCCCACTTTCCCCAGACTTCCCCAGCCCGTTTGCCCGTCATTACCTTTTTTCTCTATTTCCTCTTCATTTTCATGTGCTAAACGACAAGCCCTTGCCTTCGAGTCCTCCTTACCTCGCAACCTTGCAATACATTGCACCACCGATATACCTTTCTCCATACAACGACGTGCACATGCTCCAGGCTTGTTTACAACGCCGACTCACCTCTCCGATATATTAACCGCCTGCTTCCTTTTTCCTTTTCTTCTCTTGGGTCTCACCGAGTCCTGCGCTGTCGCTGCCCACTGCAACACATATAGACAGCTGCTGGTCATTACCCCATATTCCAGTGCACGCCGAGACATACAGTATCCATATTAGTTGTTGTTCAATTAAACAGCCACCACCACCGTCCACTACAACTGTCCTCGACCGCTACAAGCCCACAACCACCACCGCTAGCGCACTTATTCCTCCTCGGTGTTGGCAGGTCCCCTCACCTGCGCCAGCCGTCTCACGCGCAAACGGCGCTTCTCTCTCTTACAACTCCATCACGCCCCATCACAGACGCACTCATGCTCGCCGTGCAGCCAGCTCCCAGGATGGGTTCGTCGCAGCCTGATTCCGATCCGTTCATGCCCTTTGGCTGTATGTCAAGTCCTCCCCTTTGCCGCGGTCGGGTGCATCCCGCCTCTCGCCCCACAGCTCGCCGGCCCTTCCAATCCATCCATCCTGTCTATACGGATACCTTGACCACGGATGATGGACCATGGCCATACTCACCAGCGCCGGCGATGCCTCAACCGTCGACTCACCGCCGACTTTTCAATAGAATAATGCTAACTTTGCCAACAGACGCAATAGATGCCACTCAAGAACCCCTTCTCGATGCCCCCGAGCCCGCGCCCGGCGCTCCGCTGTTGAGCGAGACGGATAGCAAGTTCTTGAGCTCCTTCTTCGAGGACTTGACGGCCAACCAGTTCAACATGCACTCCTTTGGCGAGGGCCTCAACTTCAGCGATGCCTGGATCGACTTGCCGCCACAGTTTATGGGGTCTGCCACATCCTTTGGGCCCCAGACCGGAGAAGCTGCCCTCGAGTCGCCCAGCTTCAACGACCAACTAGACTTCCAAAGCATGTCGCTCGGCTCACATATGATGCCCCCGCCTCCGCCGCCGGCTCCAGCACATCACCAACAATTCCAGCAGCAACAGCAACACCATCAACACCATCAACAACAGACGTCCGACGAGGTCCTCAACGCCGCTGCCACGCTGCTGCACAACGGCGGGCCCCGGCCTAGCTCCAAGTCTGGCGACTCTCCGCCTCGACGCCCAGTCGGGCCTCCTGTCGGCCACCTCCGCCATCAACCACTAGAGGAATTCAAGGAGGAGAACCGCCGAGGCGAACCACAGGAGCTTGAGAATACGTTCAAGGACTGGATGTTTGGTGCCAAGGAGCGAAACTCCTCGCGATCCGCACCACCTCCTGACTTTCAGTGGGGATCCGACATTGGCTTTTCAACAGCGACGCATGGTTATACACCCGACTCTCACAAGTCAACACTGGAGTCGCTGCAGCAGGAGCAGCTGAAGGTGCTCGAATGCCTCGAGGCCAACCACAGCGCCGGGAACACTCGTCCCGGTAGTCCGATTGGTCAAAACGGCTACGTCAAGCCCGAAAGCCGGAGCGGCGCCGACCTCACCCAGAGCCATCAGGAGGCTGACGCGCCACCACGAAAGAGGCGTAAGAGCAAGAATGTCAAAGATGAGGCTGAGGAAGACGATGACGACGACTCAAACACCCCCAAGTCAGCCAGAAAGAGGAGACCCAAGACTGATCGTGGCGCTGGCTCACTGTCGCCTCCCGTAGACAACTCGACGGCTGGTAAGCGGCGCAAGTCGGCGGTAAATGGAGCTAAGCAGGCACGGGAGAATCTTAGTGAGGAGCAAAAGCGAGAGAATCACATCCGAAGCGAGCAGAAACGCCGGACCTTGATCAAGGAAGGCTTCGATGACCTCTACGACCTTGTCCCTGGTCTAAAGACTGGCAGCTTCAGCAAGAGCACGACGCTCACTATGGCGGCGGAGTGGCTAGAAGAGATTATCAGAGGCAATGAGATGCTCTCTGCCCAGCTCTCTGCCCTCGAGGGGCGCTAGGACGGGGGCCCTTTGTTCATGTTCAGTTATTGGTGTGGGATTTTCTTGCGCGCGCGCGCGTGTGGTTGGAATTAAGCGATAAGATATCATGGATAGTTGGGATGACTGGCGTTTTCTGCCCCCTCCCCTAGAGGAAAGGGGAGGCGAGTACCAAAGGTGGTGGGGGAGGTTTTTTGATGATTTTACGAAGAACGGGGATTTATTTTCGTCTCTAATCTGTCAGCTAGGCTGGCACGAGAGCACTGTCATGGCAAGATTGAGCAATGATGGGAGTGATGAGTGGCAATACATGTTAAGATTCTACGTGTATATCTGGGGTGTTGTGTTGGGTGTTGGATGTGTTCCGTACAAGGAGGTTTAGCGCTGGGCCACGATAGGATATCAAGTCGTCTCCGAACGCTCAATAGCATAAGTTCATTAACTAAACACTCGATGCTTCCATGCAAACACTAGCACTGATAGTGGTAACCTCGAATAGCTACCAGTAACAGTAGCACTGACACCGCAAATGGCTAGGGACTCCCGAACATCAGCATGAGCAGCACTACTGGTACTCATCCCAGACACCACCAGCACGCCGTTGGCCACAATCACGCACGCGGGCACGTGTACACGCATCATGCCGGGCACACGCGCATGCATATCACATGCAGCGGCGCCCTCCGTCCACGGACGAGGCAAACGTGGTTGCGCGTCTCGTTCGATTCGCAGTCATCGTCGCGGAGGGACGCGGGCCGTCCAGCCCTGCGGATGGCGAAGAACAAAACGGCAGACATGTGAAAAAGGTACGGGATGGATTTTCATCCTTGTTGATGTTTTATGGCGTTGGGGTGTGGGGGGAGGCGATCATATCGCGGGGTGGAGGGAGAGAGATTGAGTTTTGTGGCGGGCTCTAGTTGGACTGTGGAGGACAATGGAGGATGCGATGAAACCAAGTGATGATTTCTACGGGTTGGAGACCGCGCTTGTTTCTTATTTCATTGCGTATTTTGCGCGAATTTGGGTTGAAGCATGGCGGTCTAGAGAAGATGATATGAGAAAAATATCTCCACTACGTCGTGTCGAGGTTTGGCATGTGAGAATCGGGGTTTGGGGATGCGAGTGCCCAACGTCGTTGCCTCAGCCATACAGCTGCTTGCTATCAGCGTTGTGGCCTGCATGATGTAGTATGGGTAGAAAGTGTAAATTCCATTGCGGTGTAGCTGCAAATAGACCGTATCGATAATCTCAAGTGCCCTCCATATGGACGACCACCCAGGAACCGCCTTCATTCACAGATGCAGACCGGAAATATAACCAATCGATGTTCAATCCAAGCTACTATATCAAAACCACTCAAGCCTAGAGCCATACCGCACGTGGCGTCCATCTAGTAAATCTTTTATTGCAAGGCCCTGCGCCGAAATTCTTGAACCAACTACAGTACACAAGGTGATATCCACCGTTTTGATACCATACACAGCATTGCCCAAACGCCAATCAGCTTCCCAATACCTCCAAGCTACACCACCCCTATCTAGCTGAGGTCCATTGTCTCGCTGGTAGCACCCGCGGTGACAGCACCACCATTCGTAACCGACAAATCTACGGCGCCATCATCGCCAATTAGCCTTGCCTCCGACTCGGCTACAAACTTGATGCTTCTTGCGGGATCGTAGAATAGCTTGAAACTCCGTTGCACGTCCTCGACGGTGACCTGCTTGGCCTTGCGCTTGGCGGAGAGGAGCTGTGACGTGCTGATGAGGTTGCTTGCATATCGTAGACCGGCTTCGTGGCCAATCTTGGTGAGCAGGGCGAGGGCATCGGCAGACACGTCAATTTCCTCCTCCTGCGCTCGAATGGACAGGATCTGCGTCAGCTCCTCGGACGAGTATGAGTGTGTGTTGATGATGACTACACGGTCCAGGAAGTCAAGCGGTAGGCCGTGGGGACTGCGGTAGGTGGTTCCTCGGATGCGGGAGTGGCCGCGGTTGCTTGCCATGATGACCACGGGAGCCAGGTCGTCCTCCAGCGCACGGTTGATGTATGAGAAGCACTCAATGTCAAGCATGTGGACCTCGTCGATGAAGAGGACGCCGGGGACAATCTCGGCCTTGCCCTCCTCCTTCCACTCGCCGACCTTGGTGTTGATCTGGTCTCGAATCTCGCTGCGGATTTCGCCAGTGTCGCCCGAGAACAGGGCCAGGAAACCCTGCGTGCGCGAGTTTATCACGTCAATTTCGTGTAGCGTGACTGTGTGCACGACTTCTTTGCGCTTCTGGAGCTCTCCGTCGGGGCATTGGAGAAACTTTGTGTCGACACCCATGGCATCGTAGTCACGGGATCGAGCGTACGATCGACCAAGCTTGGTGATCTTGCCTGATGACTTGTCTATCGAGATGATGTCGCCAGCCATGACGCGCTCCTTTGTCATGGCGTCGATCATCTTGCCGCCCATATCGTACACGGCCTCCATGTCGGTCGTCTTGATGGTAAGCTTGCCTTGCTTGGCGGTCCCGGTGACGCTACGATCAATCTGGATCTCTACGACCTCACCCTCCATAATCTCACTCTCTTCCTTTATGCGCACGCCGATCGATTTGCGGAATGCCTGGGTGAGAGCCTCCGTTTTGGACATTTCGAGGGAGAAAATCTCGGACGAGGCGAGGGAGGTGAAGGGAACGTCGGGGCCGAGGGACTGCGCCATGCCCATGGCGATGGCCGTTTTGCCGGTGCTGAAGCTGAGCATGAGCACGAATATGGGAGGGGTCATTAGATGAGGCGTCATTGTTGATGCTTACCTGGGAGGGCCAGCTATGAGAACGGCGCGGCCGGCAATCTTGCCATCCTTGATCATCTGTAGGATGACGGCAGCGGCCTTGCGAGCCTTCTCCTGACCGACGAGGCCCTGGGAGGCAGCGCGAGGCTCGAGACTCGTAGCATCGACGCCAAGACCCCGGATGTGAGAGTGGGCGGCGATGAGATTCAGGCCGCGCAGGTCCTTGGTTTCGGACACGGTAACGAGAGGCTGCGGGAACACGAAGGTGGACGGGTCAGCAGAGGTCCTACGAGGGACAGTGGTCAGGGGCCCAATTGGCAGTATTATTCAAGACTTACTGCAGCCATGATGAGAGAGTGTCTGGCTATGTGTGGTACGCGCGCAGAGTGGGATGGGATGGATGTTGAACAATCAAGACCTGCAGAAGCTCGCGATGTCGCCCGCGTGTGAGCTGGTGAGAAAAATGCCCTGCAGCCAAAAAGGTGATGGCGCTGCACGGGGTACGTACCTTCGTAGTGATGTGGTGCAGTGCAAAGTAGGCGTCAGTTGATTGGCGCTTATAATTAGCTGGCTGTGGTCTGCCACTTCCAAGCTCAGCGTGTGCTTGTGCTGTGCAGGCCCCTGAACAGTGTGTCATGTCAACGGAGCGGGCACCTATCAATCAGTACGAGGATGGTAACGATGTATTCGCTGACTTGCTTCTGGCTCAATACCGACGAATCCATGAGAGGGGTGTGAAGAATAACCGTCGAGAATTATAAAGTAAATCAAAACTGGATAGGACTGTTGATGCATTCTGCATTGCAGTTGTGCTCCGTAGAACTACGTATATCGCTGTTTCATATTATGACGAGGAGATAGGACGACCGCGTGGTCTCAGATCATCCACAGACAGAGGTCTTTATGAGGACGGTAAGATATGCCCAGACTTTTGGTCACAACGGTGGAGATGCTACTTACTGGATGCTAGCCGCCGCCATACGTACCGCGCTCTGGTAAAGATAGCTGACCCCCAACGAAGGCGTTTACTCTTCTCTCTTTTTTGCTTTGTTTGCTCAGCTCCACACGCCCAAACTCTCTTGTATCTTTCCCTGGCTTTCCATGAAGTAATTACATATTGGCATGATGTTGCCCAGAAAGTTTACCCCAAGTGATGGACAAAAGGCTCTCACTCAGGTGCACTGCCAGTCTTGATCTAGCTCTTCGAAAACATGCTTCCAACGTCACAACATTCTTCTGCCAACCCACGATCATTCTTCCAGGTCAATGACTCAAAGCTAGACTAGAACACCACATGGTTCAAAACTCTGTTTTGAGTCCTAACTTGAGCGCTTTGATTTCAGGGGGACCTCTCTGTCCTACCACCACAGTAGACGCCTCCATCTCCATGTCAACTCGCACGGGTTCAGGTGCAGCTGGCCCCGGTCTGATTTCATTGGCAGATATCAACCTTTGGACTTGTGGGCCGGATCGAGCCGCTAACTAATAAGAGACTAGCTGGCATGCTTGATGCTGAGTTGACTCTCTGATATTCGGTGTGCTCCAGTGCACTAGCAGTCGGCACGCCATCCCAGTTCCCCGCTGAAGTAGGCACTTTACGCGAGACCGTTTCGTCTTATTCGTATGTTTGTGAGGTGACAGGCGGTGATGACAAATTTGCTTCTTCTTATTGTTCCCTTCCGCAAGTCTTTGTATGAATACATACTCGCTGGTATTTTAAATAACAGTGCAGGTGTGCATATACTCCCTCTTGATCCATCCATCCCACCATCTTCTGCCATGTTTTGGCACTGTCAACAGATGCCAGCGTTTGACACAGCCCTATGAAATAGTCCTGGCAGGCACCATTTCCTTACCCCCACAACTATTATAAATGTACTTACTCTTCCGCTTTCGTCTGGTAACCCCTACCAATGTACCATCTAGCATTCCTCCCATGCTGCTTCCCCGTCTACGCTACTATATCACCATTGCATCCCATTTTGGGCTCCATCGTTACTGAAGTCTGTCAAGCCTGCTTTGGCAAGGCGACAAGATGGTTGGTGACAGACGCTTCGAACAAGAACGGTACCGAACCGACAGAGATCACTTTTACAGTCGAGAACAAGACCAAGATAGGGACCGGCGCCCGGAGGGCCCAAGGCATGGCCCCATCCGCCGACATTCTGAATACTCGAGCCGCGATATGGCATACAGTCGCGAACGTGGCCCAGGTGCACATCCAGCCGGGTCTCGAGACGACTCATACAAAGAATCCCCTGCAAAAATTAGTCATGCCCCCTCTTCCGTGAGGAGTGATGTCGTCTCTGATAATGGTAATGCTCATATTCTAGGGTGTTTTCATGTGTATCAATTACTAAAAATGTGTCATTATTAGGTCAAGGTAGAAACTCCCCCCTCATACCATCGAAGACGACGATCGGCCTACAGGACTCTCACATTAGAAAGGTTACGGATATTTTATGCGAGAAACTCTTTTGGTACATACGAAAGGATACGGCAGATACGAAACGAAGAAAGCTCTTCGCCGATTTGGAAAAATGCAAGTTCAGTCGCTCTGACTTTACTAGCGCCTTTGATCTTCTCAGCATGCAGAAGAGAATCGCCGATGAAGACAGGGAAAAGTGTCGCAAGCGGCTGCAGGAGGCAGAAGACAAGCTGATACCAGCCGTCCAATACGCATTACAAAAATTGAGTGGGCACCTGGTGAGCAATGATGTTATCATGTCAACAGCGGCTGAGCTTGGGTCAAGCGCTTCTACAAAGGTCCCAGCTGTTGAAGATTTCGAAGCCAGGTTGGCAGCTGCCCAACAGGCAACAAACGAGAAATTTACCAGACAGCTGGAGGAGCAGACCGAAAACCTGAAACAAGTCCTGCAGTTGCAATATGATGTGCAAATGTCAGAGCTGAAAGCTCGCCTAGATTCAGAATACGAGCAAAATAACCAGCTCCAAAGCCGGATTGAGAAGCTGGAGGAAATCCTGGAATTCCAACATGCAAAACAGCTTTCCGAACTGAAGACTCGCCTAGAGTCAGGTGACGAAAAGAATAATCAACTCCAAACCAAAGTTGAACAGGTCGAGGAGACACTCACTTCGAAATACGGGACACATATTTCAGAGTTGAAACACCGCTTGGATTCCGAGAATTTAAAGAATACTCAACTACAGACAAAGATCGAGCAGTCCGAGAAATCAATCCATTCGCATTACGGGAGACAGACTCAGGAGTTGCAATTAAAAAATAGTCAGCTGCAGACCGAAATTAAGCAGGTTTCACAGAAGCTCGAGGCTGTAACCAGCCGTCAAGAAACGTCGAGGCCGCCGAATTCTGACACTGTGACCTTTATAAAAACCACCATGGACCGCTTGGGGGTCCAAGAAGCAAAAATTGCCAGTGTCCTGTTGCAGCTGGATACTCTGTCAGAAACGATGATCACCCCGGCGCAAATCAAGCAAAATATGGCGGAGAATATTGAACACATTAACGAGGCGCTGATTTCCAGGACATCACCAGCTGACACAGAAGCAAGACGTGAAATCAACAACAAAGTAGGTCTAATAGAAGAGGCTCTGAAGAACGAACAAGCCAAAACAGCAACTTATGTGCAGGATATGAAGAGATACTTCACGGATCTCACGATTCTGAAGAGCCAACTTACTTCTTTTGAAGCTACTATGAAGGCGCAGGATGAGAAGTATTCTGCAACCTACATGGAGGTCGTCTCCTTGCGCAACGCTGTGTCTACAATAGCTAAGCATGGACACCCTGCACCCCCAGAGCCGTTACTGGAACCCGGCAAATTGCAGAAGAAGACGACGAACCCGTCAGGGTCTATGTCAGAGAGACAAGTCCTCGAAATCATAGCGCCAAGAGTAGCAGATATGGAGACGAGGCTCCAAGGCTCCTTCAAGACAGTGGCAGAAAAGTTCGGAAAATTCATTGACAAGGAGAGACAAGAGCGAGAGGAGCTCCAAAAGGCCATCGATGAGGTGACAAGCTCTGTCTCTTCTATGCGCAAGGACGTAGATGTTGTGAAGCCAAAACTGGTTGAGCTTGGAATGGCGTTTAATGAACAAGTTAACCAACATAGAAGGGCGGCGGACTGGCAGCAACAATCATACCAGTCATTATTCAGCGCTGTGGAACACACAAAAAATGATAGCAAGGCCCATATTGATGCTCTGTCCCTGCAGATGCAGTGCATGGACGCTTGGCAAAGGAATTTCACTACCAAGGAGCTCTACAATGAAATCGTTGAGCACATCAATGCAACGCTTCCTCATGGTGTAGTGAAGCAGTTACGCGTGTTGGCAACGAAAATGGAAGCTGTGGAGGGTCGCCTTCAGACGGACGACACTGGAGCAATAATCAAAAAGCGCAAACTGTACACGGGCGAGTTAACGTGATTCAGCAGCGGCTCCTTACTCAAGAGTTTCAGACCCGAGTTAAAATACGAGAATATATACAGCCCATATGACTATGGCGCATGGTGTGGAATTATGGCATTTCGGAGTACATAAGGGTCTGGGACTCCAGGCAGGAATGGTATTGGAGTTTAACTTCTGGGCAGATAGGACAATATACCCCGGACAGGATGGATTGTTATCGGAACATCTACTGTCTTACTCATAGTGGTGGGAAGTATAATGTGCGATGAAGCACGTATATTTGGCACCTTTTTAGACGGCATTGCACAAACTTTGACAGAAATATGTAACAATGAACATGTACTTGAGAAGTACTAAAACGGTGCTCTGACATATGTAGGGTTTACTTTACGAGGGCTGCTCTATTATGTGTGCTGTGTTTTGTTTGCTGATCGATATAAACAGGGGGGTATCGAGGCAATTACCAGTAGAATAAGCAAGGAACTTCCTGCTTGGACACTTTCCTTGTCCAGCAATACTCCTATTAGATTGATGATTATGTTCCGCTGTTGAGAACAAACAATTTGGTAGAGAAAGGGTTGATTGTCATGTGCTAATTTCCATGGAGACCCTAAGACGCCAAGCCAATGCCTCCCCTAAGTTATTTAGGAAGATCTGGTCTTTGTGCCTAAAGACCAATCTATTGCACCACGCCTACTAGAGCCTTAGGGCAACTGTTCACAGGCTATACAGTTCACAGCAAGTGGGACACCGATAAGTGGTATCTTGAGGTTTTGGAGTCTTTAAGGAGGCGATGAGGAGGCGGCCAACTCATGTCTGTAATATCGTGATACAACTTGGGGCGAGTGTGAGCACGCGACCGCAATGTTTGTGGCTTGCAGATGGGTGTGATGTAAAGAAACCCCTGTTCTGATTGGGTAGGAGGAGCTAGCTGAAGGGAGAGAAGATGGAAGTGCTTATTCCCATTACCAAAAACACAATGTGCTCAATAGGGTAGCAGTATGGGTAGAGATGAATAAAATGCCTAGTAATAGTTTTTATCCGAGTTGAGCGGACCTCGATAACAATTGATACATCCAGGCGGAAGGTGATGCTTGTATGAAGCATGCGTCACTCAGTCTTTTTTAATTCGTATTCGGTACCGCCAATCTACGGAGGAACGCATTGTGTAAAAACGACACCATAATAAGGTGATATTCAAGTTGTTGCGCATTATCAAACACATCTCCTTCAGGTTCACAATTATTACTCACATTCGCATTTGGCCTGTGTCCCTCAACAACCATTGTTTCCTTCTCCACCCTTGTATATGCCATATGGCAATTGAAGTAGATCAGCCCTGGGCTCCTAGTTTCTGAATATCATCAATTTCCATTTTCTACCTGGTATGGTAGGCAAGTACTGGAAGGTGCTAGTAGCTGGTAATGGGGTACTGGTCAATGGGAATCTACCCGCAAACCTTGCCCGATGCCCCTCCTTCCTCCTCCAACTGGGGCGCGCACCTAACTAACGACTGACCTGCCACCTGCCCCTGCTTGCCTGCCTACCTGACTAATAAACCCCGGTAGGGAAGCAGAAGCAAGGGGAGGAACCACCAAAGCCGCCATCTGGAACCCACCCAACTACCCACCACCCGCACTCCAGCCGTCTGGTCCTTCGCGACACTCGCTGCTTACCTAGGAAGGTACCTCGTACAAGGAAAGTGGACGCCTACTCCATCCTTCACGTTTTCGAGGTTCATGTTCTGTACCTTACTGTTGCATCGCCATTGGGTCCCAGTCTCTTCGGGGAATCAAACTCGCTGCCTCTGGTTGTGAGGATTTTGGAATTGGGCGCTACGACGAGAGAGTAGAGAGTGAGAAAGAGAGCAAGACGCAGAGCAACTGCCGGCGGCTGTAACCGAGTGCTCTGATCTCGAGCTCTGGTTTAGCCAATTCCATTCGACGCCGCCTCCTCTCCCACGGCCAACTCTAAACTCTCACCACCATCAACAGACCACAACACCACCACAGCCACCACAGCCACCGCTTTCAACCACGGCGACATCTTCATCACTGCTCGACCCATCCCCTATCTGTCGCCGTCACTAGGATAATTTTATCACCGACTCGATCATTTCCTCATCGTCCTCGATTGCGTTTTTCGTCGTCCGCATACTAGCGTCTTGTTCTCGTCGCGCGGCACCTGCACGTACCACATTTGCATCACGAAAACATCTGTCCATCGCATCCAGCGCCTCTCGGCCTGACCGCGTCCTCCACCCCCCATGTTGTCGGCATGCTCACGCCCTTAAAACATGGAAGTTGCGGCCAAGACGGTTGAGCTGTTATCTCAGCGCATCTTGCCCGAAAAGCCACATCAATTATCCTACTCCGCAGACTGGCGGTATCGACTCCCCCACGACGACGACCCAAGGAGCAAACATTGCGAGGAATGGTACAACACTCGTCTTCAATACCTCACCCTTGTCTCTGAAGCCGATCGCGGCGTCCTCCTAACTCGATCCTACTACGATATGCGAGAAGAACCACCCAAGCCTGTTCCAAAAGAGGTCAGCGCCCTTGCCAAGGGTGCTGGTCTGGAGAAGAAAAAATTGTCGCTGAGCGACTATAAGAATAAAAAGACTGGTGTCGCTTCTGCCTCCCCGCCAGAGCCTGCCATTGCCAAGAGGAAAGAAAGCGAACGCGCGTCTACCCTCGCGTCAATCCCTCCGTCGGCGTCTACACCAGAGCCACAAAGACCAAGCTATGACAGTGCGAAGAAGCAGTCACAATTAGAAGCCAGGAGGCCGGACAAGACCAAGTCTCGCGGTGGTGCCGTTGTAGATATGAGGTACGCTATTTTATCGCGAGGACATTATTAGCAACTAACGCATTTTCAGCTTGCCTCCTAAACCACCGCCAAAGAATTCCCTACCACCTCGGCCGCCGTCGCCAAGCGGGAAGAAGCGAACAGCAGATATCGACGATGAGTCGCGACCACAAAAGCGAACAAAGCCCGAACTCGGCCGGCCGACAGACACCAGACATGTGAAACCCCGTGACGATGGTCTGAGACGCAAAGAAAAACCAACATCGACATCACGGGATGCCCAATCAAACTATGAGGATAAAGCGGCAGCTTTGTCCAACTCTCTTCCCAATGGAAGGGCAGTCATTAAAACGGTCACGAGCACGAACCGCAACCCGTCACCAATACCACGCCCCCGAGGCGACCCGGTCAACGGTCTCCGATCGACGTCGACGTCGACGGGCAGCACCAAGAATACACCCCCCAAGCATGACGCACCACCAAAAGCATCTGTACCACCCTTGCTGTCACCACTCCACCTCACTTTTGACAGCCATAGTCGTAGAAGGGACGAGGAATATGATACCAAGACAGCAAAGAAAAGGCGAGATGAGGCTGACGATCCGAGATCACCAACTAAACCAAAGAAGAAGAAGGAAAGCTCCCCTGTCATTCTTCCTCCTCTTCTATCACCAACTTTGCCCCCGGCAGTGGAGGCGGCTTTGTCCCGAAAGCAAAAGCTGTCACCCGACTCTGAGGATGATGGAGAACCCTCAAACGCTAAAAAGAGACTACCGGTTGATTCTGCAGACGAGGAAGTGGCCAAAAAGGCCCAAACTCAGCGCAAGAGGTTGGTTGTGACCTTGACCATACCGAAAAAATTGCGACAGACTGTGCGGAGGATACTTGCTTTATCTTCAGGGCAACCGCAGCGGCGTGACACACAGGAATACGATGACTTCAGTGACGACCCTCCACAGCAGCGCCTGGGAAAAGAAACGGCCGATTGCTGCTAGCGACAGGTCATCAGAATCTATCTCAGCGAAAAGACCTCGAGCATCAGATGTGTCGAGCTCTTCTCGCTTGCCAGCACCGTCAACACCGTCTAAACAAGGGACAGCGGCCATGTCACGCGTCAGCTCCACCAATTCTGTCGCGCAGACTCCGGGAGAGGCTGTTAATGCTACACCCTTGGCTTCTGGTCCCGTCGACCATCGTCCTAACGGACCTGACAATCAAAACCCCGATCGGCCTGAAGTCAAGCTCATGAAAGATAGGGAGACGCGGTTCAACACCCTCGGGAGGCGTCTAAAACATGGAGCCGATGTGGCTATGAACAAAGCTCGTGGTAGCCCTAGCGCAGACCAATCTCGTCGTCGTGACTCCCGGCAATGAAGCTTGGCTATGTCCTCAGTCTGGAGAGCATTATTGCCTTCATGCTGAGTTTTCAAGCTCAGAATACCCATCGGAGTCTATGCAGCAAGAGAGGAGACCCAACCGGCTGGACCAGCATGTTTCCTCTCATGGAGTTCTTGCAGAAAGACATGCGACGCCAGGAGGCGAGCCAATACCGACCCCTCTACGCGCTCTTGCTACTCCTTCAAGTTGTCTCAATCGACGAGCTTAGGAAATGTTACGGAACTCTTGACAACGCTGCGCCTAACATTGCGTTTCAAGACTTACTTAGGCATGAGCGAACGCGAGCAAGGCTGATACCGCATATAAGAGAAATGAATGACAACATCGACAGCCCTAACCTTCGTGCCGACGCTACAATTCTATCCACACTCGAAGAAATCACAGAATCGGCGCTACGTATTTTACGACGATGGTGCGTTGGCGAGAATGTGGACTGGTCACCCGAAGTCAATGTTAAAGACAGTATTGCCAAGGCTGGCGTGAAATGAAACACGCCGGACCTGGATTTAGATAATGCGACTGATATGTCTCAGATTTGGCTTTCTATGTCCATGCTCGATCTTTGAGATGCGTTTTTTATTTAGGATTTCTTTTTCTGACTTGTACACTATTATGACGACTTTACCAAAACGCGGAGCCTCTTGTGCATTTTGGTTTCATGGAGATTCAGCCATTGAGAGCTCGACTTGGAAGAGGTTCGGTTTAAGAGGGCGAATAGGAGCGATTTGATTCTGCAGAGTGATGAGACGTCCCGCTCATTTTCTTTTTGAGCTGTGTACCGAAGTCCACACCTTGACCTCGGATTTCACGACAGCGCGATGGAATATGACTCCTCATCGTACGCCACCATTGTCATGGCCTTAGGGTCTTTGAGATTAGATGCCAAGTTCGCGTCGGAAGAGAGGACGACCGACGGCTTTGTGAAGTATGCCAAGTTATGATGAGAGACGGATACAGCCAGTGTTGCAGGTGCAACACTTTACTTTTAATGAGTGGTAAAAATGGATTTGTGTGCGATTTGCGTTGGGTTGAATTTCTTTTTGAAAGCTGTTGCGATGGTCTTTGCTATTTACTGCACCATGATATCCCTTTCCCGTATCTTCACTCTGGCTTTAGGCATTTGAAGATGACGAGGAGCATTGAAGAGACCCTGTTTTATTAATCACATTTCCGTCTCCTCTCTTTGTGACTTTACATGCTGGATTGATGTCGTCGTACATGTTGAAATAGAGTTGTGGATGGAGGTGGCCTTTAATACGGAAGCAACTCGAAACCTTACATCTGGCATGTTTGGCAGTAAGAAGTCATGGTACAATTGCAAACCACCATCAAAGGGTCAACGCCAAATATGATTATCAGAGTCTGTCTGAGAAGTATATGCTACTAGCGACAGCAGAAATTAAGTTCACGAGACAATCGTCATCACTTTGTCTTGGAATTGTCCAGTCTATTTTCGCGGCTATATTAATAAGGTACGAGGATGCTCCAGCGCGTGAAGCAGCATGTTTTTTTCTTCCTCTTTCCGACCCGTTTTTGTCATCCACATCTGCTAGGATTTTTTATAGTCCTTGGCAGTGATTTCAGTCACAGATCCACAGGCCCTGCCAATATACTAGGTTACGTGGCTGCCACCCACCACCACCTCCGTGCTCTGCGCGACTCGACTTTTTATTTCGTCTTCAGCTGCAATGCCCAACTGAATTTACTTGGAGGCATCGACCTTGGCGATGTAGGCGAGGAGGTCGAGGACACGACGAGAGTAACCCCACTCATTGTCGTACCAGGAGACGACCTTGACGAAGTTGTCGTTGAGGGAGATACCGGCCTTGGCATCAAAGATGGAAGAGTTAGTGTTGCCGTTCATGTCGGAGGAGACGACCTCATCCTCAGTGTAGGCGAGAATGCCCTTGAGGGGACCCTCGGCGGCGGCCTTGACGGTGGCCTTGATGTCCTCGTAGCTGGCACCCTTCTCGAGACGGGCAGTTAGATCGACAACGGAGACGTTGGAGGTGGGCACACGCATGGACATGCCAGTGAGCTTGCCGTTGAGGTCAGGGATAACCTTCCCGACAGCCTTGGCGGCACCGGTGCTGCTGGGGATGATGTTCTGAGCAGCACCACGTCCACCTCGCCAGTCCTTGCCAGAGGGACCATCGACGGTCTTCTGGGTAGCGGTGTAGGAGTGGATAGTGGTCATGAGACCCTCAACAATGGTGTACTTGTCGTGGAGGACCTTGGCGAGGGGAGCCAGGCAGTTGGTGGTGCAGGAGGCGTTGGAGATGACGTCGGCGCTGCCGTCGTAGGTCTTCTCATTGACACCCATAACATACATGGGGGCATCAGCAGAGGGGGCCGAGATGACGACCTTCTTGGCGCCACCAACCAGATGAGCCTTGGCCTTCTCGGTGGTAGTGAAGACACCGGTGGACTCGACCACGTAGTGGGCACTGGTATCCTTCCAGGGAATGGCAGCAGGGTCACGCTCGGTGTAGAACTTGACCTTCTTGCCGTTGACAATCAGTCCATCGGCAGCCTCCTCGACTTCGCCCTTGAAGAGACCGTGGGTGGAGTCATACTTGAGCATGTAGGCCTAGGATGAGACATTTTGGTTAGCTCAGTGCCAAACATATTTGCGAACTCGCTACTGTGCATAGTGGAAGGTAGATGCCAAAATGGGTGGTTATGCATAATGTAGTTTAAACCCCCGAGGGGGCAAAACGCCTAAATCACCCGTGATTGAGAGCACCATGAACTAATTGATCTGCTGCAACTTGTTCCGCTCACGTCCTTGCGCGACAATGAGACTCAATCTCACGGCACTCGGTGGATGAGGGAAAGCTGGTGCCCAGCACATCGATAGATCGACGGAGGGGTAATTCGACTAGCTGCCAAGAAAACGGCAGGCGGGGTTGATTGGGTACATTCCACTGCTCGTTTGACTTGTATAGACGACCATGAATCGAGTCGTACACAAATGTGGTTTGGCGATCATGGTTGTAGAATTTGGGAGGACATGGCAAAAGAATTTCAAGGCGCCCAGTAGCGGAGTTGAATTTAACTTACAGCATACTTGGTGTCAATGAAGGGATCGTTGACGGCGACAATCTCGATCTCAGGGTGCTCGACGGCATTGCGGAAGACGATGCGGCCAATGCGACCGAACCCGTTGATGCCGACCTTGATGGGAGCCATGTTGTGTTAATCGGCACTGGGAGTCATAGAAGAGGGTATATTAGCAAATTTGAATATGCAGTCAAGCTGAGAGAGTGTGAAGAGTTTGGCAGCTGGTGGTAAGAGAAGGGCGGGGTAGATGATGGACTGGAGGTGAGCCTGGAGCTTGGAGCTTTGGCTGGGCAACAGCGTCGTGTCAAGCAATACATGGACGCCGACACTGAAGGATGTTGTGAAAAAAGTTCACGTACCTACCTGGTTGTGTGTAGAATATAGAGAGAATGAAATAATTTAGATTCTTGCTGTGAGGCTTATGGTGATGGAGGAGAGAGGAAATAAAAGAGGAAGAAAGTTGGAGGGGGGCAGAAGAATCAGAGAGAAATTAAGAAAGGCAAGGAAAGGGTAGAAAAACAGCGCCGATGACAGCACCAAACACAGAGCAGCTCCTGGTAGCAACGGAACCGGGGGGGCAATGAGACGAGGATGACCTATGACGGGACCAGAAGCTACCTGGGGAGCAGGTGCTAGATGTGGCGCCGCTTGAGGTATATTCGACGCCAAAGGTTGTGCCTTTTGTCCAACCAGACGGCACAGGAGACTCATGATGCGCGAGATCGGATGAGGGACATAATCCACACAAGCACCAGGAAGAGTGGTCCAGCCCACCACTAGCATTGGCCAGATTGCTGGAGGCCTTGACAGAAGTGGACTGCGGCGGCCCAACAAGGTGGTGCACACACGCGGTGAGGCAAGGCAAAGAAAGGGCAGAGCGGTTGGCTGGCTGGCCGGCTGGTGGCACGATGCTGATGGCCTGATTACGATGGCATGGACACAGCATGATTTTGGGATGCCGTGCACGCCTGCGCTTGGCGACGAAGCGTGCGATGGCAGTCATGGGGAGTTTGTCTATTCCTGAAGACTCCATTGACTAAATTGCACTGCCAGAGCACCTTTGCACCTACGCCTTGATGGAGTGGCATGTTGATCCATCCCAAACGACATATCAACGGAATGGGCGGGTGGGAGGGCTGAGAGAGGGTGGTGGATGGATTGGTCGATGACAACCCAACCACGGCAGCATGACATTGGAGGGGCAAGCATGGAGGGGTTGGAGGGGCTATATCTTGGAGGGGTCCTGCCTGGCTCCCTGGGTAGGGGGTAGGGGTGCGCGTGCAGGCGCAAGATAGGCTCTCGTTGACACCCACACGAGCCCCGTACCTTCCATTCACAAAGACATGTTTTGTTGTCATACCGTACTTGGTGCTTGCTTGCAAGATGCCATCCATGCATTCGCTCGCAATGGATCCGCGTTGCAAATTCAACAGTAAAGGCACGAGTCGGGCATTGCTGAAAAGTCAGTAGATGGATACGCGCAGCTGTGTGACGAGCCGGGGGCGCAACTTCGCCCAATGGGCGCTGTTGTATTATTACCAGGTTGACCAGACAAGCACAGACAAGCCTGGCAGCCTGGGCATATCTACGGAGTATCCCCAACGAGGTGCGTCTTTTTACGGAACGAGCGGGGCCTGCGGTCTGGCCGTCCTGAGTTCTGATGCCCCCGATATCTCTCGAACATCAGGAGCACAGCTGTAATCCGTATTGGTTCCAACAACGTGAGCCATTGCTAAGCCAATGATGATTCCGGCCGGGTGGCAAAATACCAGGTGGTGTTACGCCCCGTATCACCACCTTCTGTACGAATCCAAGTTTGACGACCGAGTTGCAAGTGCAAGGCCTTGCGCTGCGCCCTGCGAAATCGCTCTGATGGATGTGACTGACTTTTTTCCCCCTTCTCTTCTCGGTCGTTTTATCGGATAACTCGCCGTTACGTGACGTTTGTATTAATAATTCGCGCAAATCATTCACCGGCAATCAAGTATCTCCTAGGCAGAGCCGGATGTCGTAGTTAGCAGCGCTGTCAATTGGCAACAGCTATCGGCAAGACAAATTGATGCAAAACCACGCGCCTACCACACACATGCCTACGTTGAGGCACTTCACGATGGCTTCTACCTCTTCACGCGCACAACCCGATATGCACCACCCCCATCCCTACCCGCGCATTTTCTAGCGCCCGTAGTACCCCATGGCTACCATCTGTGACACTTTCTTATTCTTAGCATGCAAGATTCTACCCGGCTCCTCGGCCCCCAGTGGGTATTCAGCACCACGTCTCGCCATGATTGGTGCCTCTTCCTGCTGCCCTGTTGCATCGGGAAGGTTAGAGGGCAACGCAGGGGCACAATGCACCCCGGGACGGAGCATCACGGGTTGCTCCCGGGCCTGAACGCCCCGATGGCCTCGTGCCACAGCCGTCCCCAGCCGCGGCTTCCGGTGCTTTTCGGGAAGCTCAGGAACGTCAAACGACTACGGGAGCCGTTCTGTGGAGAGGTGTGTCGTGTTTTTGTTGATTACCCCACATGAAACTAGCAACGGAGTCGTGCTTTGAATAGGCGTCTGGATGTCACTGCTTGGACTCGATGCTGACGCCATGTTTGGCGACTGACCTCCCGACTGTAGCCGTTGTCCCGTTTTAGAGTTCATCATGATCACCTGTCATTTCATATCGTGTTCCTTGATACAAATGGATGGTATGGACCCTGTGTTTCTATTTGAAAGACTGCCAGTGCGGCAGTTTGCTAAACACTTCGGTACAGATCGTGTGATACCCAAGCGCCAGCTCCCTTCAACCCAAGGCTGGCTGCTCACTTGCCGCCCGTCTTTCCCTGGCTGCTCTACGGTCCGCCTTTTCCCATATTGACTTCTTCACTGTTGGTGGCAAATGCCGAGACCATAGCCTTGGCTTCCTCGATGTGACCGAGGCCATGAGCCTTGTGGCCCGTGGACTGCATAAAGGGGGCTTATGGGAGAGGCTGCTTGCAATCACTGTAGACATGTACGTGTCGTGTACGTCGGGAGTGAAATTGAAGGGACGTGAAGGATGAGTGTTGGACTAGTACAAAGGACGTGAAGGAATAGTCGAAAGCTTGGAAGAAAAGCAATACAAGATGCACTACGACGCAGAAGATTCGAAAATAAACCATACTGAACTAAGGTTGTTGTTCTTAATTCTAGTAGTAACTCTTGGCAAATAAATGGAGGGCAAGCGGCCCATGCCGTCCAATAGCAGTGAATAACGGGGGGGATAACTCTGTGAGAACATCTGATATATACACACAGGCTACTGTTCGAAGATTCGGTTCATTAGTCTTGTATTGAAATATCATCATATGGGCCGGTGAATTCGTGATGTCTAGTGTAAATGAAAGGCAGGCTCAAGACTCCGCAAGTCGAACATTAGCTGGACTGCCATCGAGGACTAAACTTGACGCGAGGGAAGCGAGCGCACGGCGTCGGTGAGGTGAGAGCCCTCACAGGCATGTACGTACGTTGCCAAAATTCACATTGCTATGCAGGATGAAACGTTAGGCCTCGGATAATAGTCGACTGAGCACAATATGCTTGGTCGCGCATTTTGCGCGGCTCGGCTGGGAAGCCATCCTGCTCTCTATCCAAGCCATTAATCTTTGGCCAACCGTCGGGATGCGTGAAAGTTATCGACAAGTGCCATTGCGGAAACCAAGAATGCCTAGCTTCCTATGATACTGACTGTTTTGCACAGGCCCACGCGATGGCATACTTGCTATGCTTGCTGCAAGTCCCAACTTGCATTGTGATATGACGTATGCTATGAGAGCAACGCCATTTTGCACTCCCATTTATCAACGGGGCAGCCATGATGCAATGCGTGACGGAGACTCATATTATGTGAAGCTCCAACTATTAATTCCATGAAGAGGCGAAATAGGTCGGGGCTAAAGCATATGACCAACCCCAGGCATCTTCCTGCAGACAATCACGCTCAAGGACTCGAAACAATGCAGATGGCCATCTATCTCTCAGAAGCACGCGGCAGCCTCTTTGGCACTCTCTTGCTAGGCGGTGACTAGATGCGAGAGATGAACTTGTTCGGGCTACTGCCCCTCGCCTCACTCAAAGCTAGCCGCTTGAGTCCAATTACCTCTAGTGCCATGGCCCTCCTTTTCAAAGGGACGGAACTCGACGCCCTCCTTGAAATACCCAGCATCCTGCCACGCCTTCATCGATGCATTGTCGAATGGACCTTGTGTCCCGCCGTCATCTCGATTCGTCCATCTAAACTCCCACATATCTGATTTAATAGGAGCATCGCTCGCAATGTTGCCGCCAGAGTCTCCGTCGACTCGACGAGCCGGCTCAACCCAGTCCTCGCCTGACTCGCGCCGGTATTCCCGGATTAGGAGCTCTCTCTCTTGATCGTATATCTCTTCAAAGTCTCGACTTAATAGTTTATCGGCCGCGTCTGTGATGGTGTTGATAGCTTCGCGAATGCTAGCCTGCTCGGGGTCTTCACTCGCCTCCTTGTCGACATCCATGGCATCAGCAGCTTTGCCCATCTTCTTGAGTTTCCACGCTGGGATCTTCTTAGGTTTCGTCTGGCGCTTGCCAAGCCGTGCCAAAGCTTCCAGAGGTGTCTCAGCAATTTCAAGCCGCTCTATAAGCACTTTGAGAAGATCAGATATCAGCACCCCGTCCTCATTTAACCGTTGCTCTCGAGCTTCCCGTTCGCGCTTTTCATGAGCATCGGCTGCTTTCTTCATCTCCCTTTTACTCAGCCCCTCCAGCCAAGTGTCGTGTATGGCATCAGGATCCCCACCCTTGCGGAGGTAGTTGCCCTCCTGGTCAAATTGACCATCCTCCATTTCCTCCCTCAGGTTGAACGCTTCTACTTTTGGAGCATTTCTCTTGAGACCTCCGGCACCAACCTCTTCGTCAATGCCCTCTTCTTGGATGGCAAGATCGATATCAGCTTCGTCATCGCTGCTCTCACCGTTGTCTATGCGGATCTGCCCTCCGCTTTTGCTGGTTTCGATTTGGCCCTCTATCTTTTCTGCGTCGAGGAACCTCACATCCTTTTTCTTCCTGCCAGATTTATCAAATTCACTGTCGCCACCAGTTTCTTCCTTGTTCCCGTTATCATCGTTATCACCATCAGCGAACATATCGTCGTCGTCGTCGTCATCACCGCCGGTTATTGACGTTCGGCTTGCCACCGGCACTGCCTGATTTCGCATCGTAATTGTCTAGTTGCTCTAAGATGTTGACTGTGCTCTTCTGGCGCCTCTCGGCACGCGCATTGAAAGTTTCGTTGTCAGAGTCGCTGTCGTAGCCGTCAATGTTGACAGCGCCTCGCTTGGTGGCGCCACTGGCTCCAATGACGTCTGCGTCGAGGACAGCGTCATCTTCTCGGGCGTCCGGGGCTAGCGTCGACGGGTTGCGCACGTCAAATTTGACCCTTTTGGAATCTGCGTCTGCTTCGCCGTGATGCGCTCGCGCGTAGTTTTCGCCCGCTCGTTTTGGGCGGGCGGCTGAGTGCCGGGATGACATCGTGAAGTGAGCTCTGATGTGAAGAAGTACGGAGAAATTCGAGTCGCAGCACAGATACGAGGAAGTCACACAGCCGATTGAAACAGCTAGCTGTTAATTTTTGCTTGTGTAAATATTATTATACAGAAAAGAGTTCAAGATATAGCAAACATGTCGGTGCGAACATTTGTAGAGCTTCATTGAAAGCTTAAAACAACACAGGCGCTGATTGGAGCCTAGAGAGGACCCGCCGGGCTGCTAGCGTTCTGTTACTCAGGATAATAAAGCTGGTGATTAGTGGCCAAGCCAGATCCCTACAGTGAGCTTCCCGCCTGAGATGCGTCATGCAAGCGTTGCCTCATCTAGTAAGTCGCCTTCCCAGTAAACCAACCCCACGTCAGTCAAGAAAGACACCTTTGAAGCTTCATCATCCGATTCCTAGCCGCCAAGGCATTGACTTGACTGACGCCGCTACACGTTCGTATTGGCAAACACGCAGGTGAAAGAAGCTTTACTGAGTCTGTTGGTAGGACGCAAGCAAAACTACTGTCGAGAAGGAAACGTCCTTGCGTTACTCCTGCTGTTCCTGGTTTCGCAAAGCCTCCAGTCGCCTCGCGTCTTCACGCTCTTATCTCTGCCCTCCGACACGCAACATTCTGACATACGATCGCTGAAGATGGTAGGTGATACAGCTTTACCAATTTTGGGTCGCAGAACCGGCGTATCTAACAGCACTTGTGCCCAGTATCAGTCAGGATTTGGCGGTGGGTTCGATCCCGGCAATCCGGAAGCCCTCTACAACATGGCTCGCCATGGCCGCAGACCTATTATCCAGCGTTTCGACGAGTACTATAGATGCTACCCCCTAATCATGGCACCCGGATCCGAACGACCGGAGCTCAACTACGGCTCCAAGATTATACTTCCACCTTCAGCTCTCGACAAGGTCTCTAAGCTCCATGTTCAGTGGCCGTTGTTGATGGAAATGATCAATGGTGAAAAGGGAAAGCACTCACATGCCGGTGTTCTTGAGTTCATCGCCGAAGAAGGCAGAGCGTATATTCCCCAATGGGTTGGTCCTGCCCCTTCTGTTATACCGCATAGAGGAGCTGCCCTAACTCACTTTGCAGATGATGGTGACTCTTGGCATGGATGTCGGCGACATGATCCAAATTAGAACCACGTCACTGGAGCTGGCAAAACTGGTCAAACTTCAACCGCAATCTGTCAACTTTCTGGAAATCAGCGATCCCAAGGCAGTCTTGGAGAAGGCATTCCGAAACTTTGCCACACTCACAAAAGGCGACGTGTTCAACTTTGAGTATAACGACGAGGTATATGACGTTGCCGTACTTGATGTGAAACCTGAAACAGACAAGATGGGTGTGAGCATGATTGAGACTGATGTGTCTGTCGATTTTGCTCCACCAGTTGGCTATGTTGAGCCTGAAAAGAAGAGCGGGACCAGCACACCCAGAAGTGGCCGCGGAGGCGTCCCAGCGGGTGGTGTTCTACATAGCCAAGGCACTATGGCTCAAGCCATCAATTACAGTTCTATCGCGCCATCGGTAACTAGCCATCTCACCAACTTCCTTGGTGAAGGCCAGAAGTTGGCAAAGAAGGGAAGCAAGGCTTCTACGCCGAAACCAGCTACCCCGGTGCCGGTTGACACCACGACGCAAACTAAACGGGGCACTGGCGCGCCAGCACCCCTCCGTCTTCCCCCGAACAAGTTGTTTTTCGGATACGAGATTAAGCCTGTCAAGACGGAAACAGATAAGGAGAAAGAAAAGGCGGAAGCCGATGGCCCGCATTTTGCTGGACAGGGCCAAAGTCTGCGTGGGACGACTAAGAGAAAGGGAGAGGGGGATGACAAATCCAAGGCACCAGAGAAGAAGGGGACAGGTAACGGCAATAGGCTAGATGGTCGACCGCCGAGGTAGTTAATCTGGGACAGGTCTAATTGGGCGTTGGAGGAGTCAATTTGCTGAAGGAGAGCATCATCTCAAGAAATATATTGCAATAAATGCTGTGGTTTTGGTGTTTTCTAGCATCGTGTGGATTGCGTTGGCTGTGTGTCTTTACAAGGGACATTTGCAATGCATACATCACAAGGTATGCCTACTGGTATGAGAGTCGTAGATATTATTGAACTCGCTATCCTCCAGAAAGAAACAAAACTGTGAGCAGAGAGAACAACGATGTTTCATCAGCTATTCAAATCATAGATGAAATCCACGCGATCTTGGCCATATCCTCCAAGAAGGCGTTTCTCAATCATCAAACCAAGCTCCTATTGCGTTTCACACCGAGAAAGCTCTTATGCGAAAACTGAACAAGATGTGTGTAGATGATTCAGATGTCCTCCACATGCAGGTCTATGTCAGACGCTTCAGGGGCTTCACTGTGACCGAGCCACTGCTCATATGCAGCATTGTTATCGAAAACGGTGACACTAACATTCCGGCAGAGTTAGTCAAGCAAACTCTCAAAGAATAAGACACTAAGTTTCCTCTCTAGAAAGGGGTATACTATAAGGACAAAAAAGAAGAAAGTTTGAAAAAGGAACATGCCTTCTCTCGCGCTGAAAGGCAGGAGCCTCAGCCTTGACGGGTTTCTCGAGTTTGAGTTTCTTGGCTGTGCTACCGTAGCTGTACCCTTTATAGTCATCGTCACCTTCTTCTCCGGATTCCTCCTCAACCCTCTTGGGTCTTTTTTGTCCTTTGGTGGAAGCAGGGGTGGTTTTGGTAGACACTGGTCTCTTGATTGGGGTGTTTGGGTGGGAGGACACGGCTCCGTGACGCGACTTGAAGTCTTTCATTATAACCTTCGTGAAGTGCTGCCTTGAGTCAACGAATTAGACAATTCTGTACATCGAAGGAAGTAGGAAGGAAGTGAACTAATGTCGACTGCTGTTCGAGAAATACTCACGAGATGGCGTCTTTGGTAAAGTTATACCCAAGATCATCCATGAATTTGTGAATTTTTGGCCACTGATATTGAGCCCGTTTACCATCTTGACTTCCCATAATGATAGCAAGGCACAGATCACGCTCTGCGGCCGTGTCCCACTTCTTGTCTTGACCAGGCATCTTAGAATGAGTGTGACTAGTAGATTGGTCAACGAAATGAAAGTATTGCTCAAGTATGACGTGGCTAGTCTTATAGTACTATGATAAAATCAAAAAGTAAATGAAGAAACAAATGATAAAGAGGTGAAGAAGATAAGGAGGGTTGTGGTTCAGAGTCGCACAGGTGTAGGAGGTTGACTACCGAGTGAGCAAAGACTGCAGAACATTTGATACCAAGGCAACAAGAATTGCCTGGCAGCTGCTAACCCCTGTGTTATTTATTAATTTTTTTTTAGTTTAATGTTCTTGCATCTGGCATTGCTAGGTTGAGTGTTGCATTCACTAAGGGATCACTGGCTAGTGACACTTGGCTGTTGAAGTTTCTCACCTTATTCACCTGGCGCTTCCTGATACTAGATATGAGTATATATATATTTACTATTATGTCACTATATACCTAAGCTCTCTACTATTTGGATTTTATTTGAAACCTGTGAACGTGTTTCTTGATTATCATTATTATTATTGAGTCTTGCAGTTACGTGATGATACTTTTGCAAGTGGCCGGCAATGTTTTGACAGTGAGCAATTTCACTTGAGAATATCTGCGTTCAAATTCCGGATTCAACGAATCTGAACTATTTCTGAAAGTCACGAAGAAAAACCAAACCCTATAAAGCTAAGAAATGAATTCATTCCCCTGACCTTCTGGCTCAAATTCATAGAGCTACTTTCATATCAGAGTATCCCTCCCTCATTTCACCCCTTTTCCGTAATCATCACGATTCCCAACAGCAAAACTTCGTTCAAAATTAGTAATGAGGGCTGGCAGACCTATTAGGTCTAGATTTTAGCATTGGAGTCCACCGATGGCCTAAGATGGGGTAATGATGCGTTAGTTCTAGGTGGAGATGAGGATGAAACTGCTACATACTCGGCTTGTTTCTTGAATTTCTTTTTGGACGGGATTGGTGACATAATTTCGTTATCGGAGCGGTCTGCCTCCTCCTTCATGTTGGCGAGCATCTCATTGTCGTCATCGTCATTGTTTTCGGCCTTGGCCGTATTCTTGCGCTTGCGTGGCGTGGTTGCTGCCGCCTTGCGTGGCGTGTTCGACTTGGTAGGGGAGGACGCACTTCCTCCATTGTCAAGCGCAGTGATGTCGCGCTTCCGTCGCAGTTTCTGGACATGCTGACTGTTACGATGGAGTTAGCAGAGATGTACTTCGCCTGTAATAAAGTTGGGGAATGAAATGAAGTGCTTGCAAGGGAAGAGGGGAGCATGACAAGAATAGGGGAGCAGCACTTGATAGCGTCATAAGAGTATGTGAACCCGCGTGATTTCATTCTCTCAGTGACTTTCGTAATGATGGCCTTGTTGGGATGAATCTCGTCCATAAAGGACAGGAGGAGAGCCTCGTGGGAGGTTGCATCCCAACCGCGGGCGGGCTTGCCAGACATGATGTTGAAGAGTAAAGTGTGTAATGTGGAACGAATTGAGCAAGATGTTAATAGAGAGAAGATAATGCTTAATGCATTAAGATGGCGAGGTGGAATAAAAGGTATTTGCGTTGGCGTTGGAGAAAGAGGGGGAGGATTAAAGGGGATCAGATGAATGTGATGAGAGGATGAAGATTATTTCACATGAGGGGGGAAGCCTTGCGACTGTCTGGCAGTGAAGCGCATTAAACGTATGACAAAAAGACAAGGCAGCAAGAGAGGAGAAAAGAGCGAATGATGAAAGGTGAGATAAATGGACCAGTTTGACATACCGAAGTGCACCTTCAGTAAAGGAATAGCCTTTATTTTGCAATTCAGCCATGACCTTGTCCCAGTCTGCTCCGACGAGGCTGCGGTTGTTGAAAATGGCGACGAGGATATCCTCATGGACATCTGGGCCCCAGTTCATCACTTGACGACCAACGATAGTCATTTTTTATGATTGGTGAGGGTAAACAAGATGGAGTAGAGATGGAAGGGGGTACTTGATGAGGGTACGGTATATTCAAATGGAGATGTGATGTATCTGTGTTTGTTTGTTCGTGTTTGAATTGGAAAGAGAAGAGAGAGGGAGAGGATGAGAAGTTAGTGTAAATCAAAGTCTCGAATGGCACCGTCATAACCCTGGATGAGAGAATGCAAACACTTATGCCTCCAAGATATTGCACCTGGCTACTGAGACGCATTAGACCAGTCCTCATGAGTTCGCGCGTCAGGAGAATAAACGGCAAGCCGCAGCTGGGAATCGTGAAAGTCGAAGGAAAGCATAGTGTTCTTACCGGATCGAATCCCAGGTCACTTCATGACCCTGCTTGCAGATATGATTAGCAAACCCAGCTTGCACATTGGTGTTAATACCATCGGCGTGTTAGGCAGCCTGGTACAAGCCAAGGATGAGCTCGTTGAGAAACCCGCTGTCTTCCCAGATGTGTGGTCTCCTGGGGCCGGGCATGGTGATGAATTGAAATGTCCCTACGAGCGTATATGTCTTTGGTGGTGGAGTTGTCATGACAAACTGAGAACCGAGAAAGTGTGATGACCCATTGTTGTCAAGGCAGATCTTTGGCTGGCGGGGAAGCCAATGGTGTTCTTTCTTGTTGCTGTATGTGAATCGTAGGTCGTCTGTCTGTAGCTGCAAACATTCCAAACAAGGCCATTGCTAGCTGTCATTAAGGTCAATGTTTCGGGGTGAAGTTGACATATAGCAAGTAGACGTGATGGCGACTGCAACCATAAAACATGTTGCCTGACTCGTATTTGCTTAGTTTACACTACATGATTTCAACTCCCTTGACCCGCTGGCATTGTAATCATATACTAAGTGCCATTTGCCCGTACAAAAACTCCACTCCAATACACGTACACCAAAATCCCAATGACGCCAAAGTTCAAAACGCTCAAAGCAGTTTCTTTAGCTTCAGGTGGTCTGCCTATGCCTCGCCATAACTGAAGCTGGATTTTGTTAGTGCGGATTCTACGGAAAAGGGTAGTATTATAAGAGATACTCACTCCTCAGTGTATGTGTCTGTAGCCCCAGAACCACTATGCGCCGCCAGAGTCAGAACAGCTTCATGATTGTCCAGATCGTCCGTATCTAGCCTCTGTCGTTTCACGGGATACTCGTCAAGATCGTCGTTATCTGCCTCTTGTTCATCTCCCTCTGCATCGGGTTGTAAATGTAGCGTCTGTGAGGGGGCGTCAACCTCAGCTTCGGCATCTGCGTCAGCATCACCCTCGGCATCACCCTCGGCATCACCCTCGGCATCACCATCGACGTCGCCCTCGGCGTCGGCATCTGCGTCAGCATCGCCTTCAGGATCAGCTTCAGATTTCGTTACAGGTTGGTCGTCTTGTCGTATTAGAGTTAGCGCCTCAGGTAGGGATACCCCAGGATCAGTGTGAATAATCTGTTGAGGTTGCTGGAGATTCTGTTGATGCTGAAGATGCCCGCCAGCCTGAGGAGATGCGGTGCCCGAACCATGGATAAGCTCATGGCCTGGAAGAGACCCAGGAGATTCATCCTCTACGCCGTTGCCAGAGTTTGGCTGTTTTCTTGGCCGGCCACGACCAGGGCCAGGGCGTCTGGTGATGGGATTTAGAGTGGGATCAGTACGTTTGGGTACCTCTGGTATGAGAGGTTTGGATTCTGCTTTATTCTGGGCTCTTCGCAGGCCTTGAAAGTGTTGCCTTGTGAGAATGGACTGTTAGTTCATAAATTCTCGGTACAAGTATGTATCATGAAACCCAAAGCTGAATTGGAGAAGAGAATGAAGAAAGGTTTAAAGTAGGAACAGGTGGTGTAGCAACTGTGACTGTGAAGTCAACGTGACGAGTGATAATAAGTCAATGGTTCTGTCAATGAAGACATATGTATATAGCTGTGGACATAGAGGGCAATGCGCTTAAAGTAATGATATACTATGACATTCATCCATACTAGTTCATGGAGCGAAGTCACAAATGCTGTGCATGGATGAATGGAGACAAAGATAAATCGACAAGAGGAATGATTGATAATGAGCAGGAGGAACAGAATTAGCTCACCGACATCCTTCATTTGTGAAGCCATAGTTGAGGCTTCGCATATGGTTACCGATCGTTGTCCATTCTGCACCGCTGATAACACCGATATTCTTGACAGACAAAATAGTGAAGAATAGATCCTTATCCGCCCTATCGTTCCAGTTTTTGCTGTTCATTTCGAGTACACCAATTCTTGTACTTCGAACTTGCATATGGACGATGGTATCAAAGACAGTGGGTCGCAATCTATTGATTGAGGCTGGAGGCTACTTCGTGGGATATTTGAAACTAAGTACACTGGAGCGTATCGAACGTACGTGAGGAGGGAGGACTTGGTGAGGATAGAAGCTGTTAAGTGCGGAGGAGGTGGAAGGGGGAAATTGGTAGTGAGATATGGGGGATGTTTGGTGTGTTACTGTGGGCAGGTGGTAGGCAGGAGAGGCAACTACAGCGCACAAGAGCACAAGAGTGGAGAGAGGCTGGGAGGTGGTCCGTGCGGGAGGTCGAGAGGCTTCGTGGAAGGAACATGTGTGCGGTTGCATGATGATGAGCCACGAAGGGCACAAAATGACTGGGAATGGGAAATAAAAAAGTAAGAGAATTATATTGATCAAGCGAGCTTCCAATGGTGTAATTTTTCAATTCCAGTCGTGTTGTTTTCGGCATTGTAGACGCAATTCTTTCAGTGCGACGCAAGTACTCCCATCTGCAAAGAGATACCGGAAACGTTTCGCGACTGATGGTAGAACATAGCCGGCAATCCCACGCGGTTTAGCCGGATATTAAGGATGGATGTATGCGACGCAGACGCAGCAGTCAGCAGGTGCAAGGGCGCTGGTGCTCGTGCCCTGGGATTTCTCAGCAAGAGGGGCTGGTCAATGCGCCAATTACGGAAGGATACGTATCTTGCGCACCTGCCTTCCTGCCCTTGGCCCCACTCCCAATTAAACCTCTCGTTCCACAGATCAGGTGACTCCGTGGCAACTTGGCGGTGACGAGGTCGCACCGTGTCCCGCAAAAGTTCGCGCCCGTCGCGTCTCCCCGACCTCAGCCATCGCCACATGGTCCATCCATCCAAGGCGACGTCGCCCACTGCTGCCTCTACCTCACCATGAAGACGACCACGATGGCTGCCAATGCATCGAATGGGGTTGCGCAGTGTACTGCCGAATTTTTCGCATCTTTGAGGTGTCTCTGGGTGCTGAGTTATGCATCATCGCATGTGCTTGTTGTTTCCGCTTTCTGGTCATGGCTGCGCAGCCCCTCTTCCCTCGTCTGCCATGGCACCACTTCCTAGTCCCAATAAGCGTCGCAGCCAGCCGAAAACAATGACCGGTCAGATGGTGTCATGTTACGTACCGACATGGTTCTTGCAGCTCCCTTGGAATGAGGCAAACATTGATGTCGTAGTCAATCGCAATGAGGGTGACTTCTCCTGCGTCCCACACCTGGCCGCCTCACCCACGACCCAACGCCTGCAGCCTTGTCGGCATCTCTCATAGTCATGGTCATATTTGATAGCCGGCAAGGCTGCAGGGGGATTTTCCCGCCCTTCGACCTTCAAAATGGCCTGGCAAAAGCGCAGCGAGCTTGTTGGGTGAACTGGCGCGCAATGCTGTTCGTTCGGTCATCGTGCTGGCGACCGCTCACACCACGCACTAGCGCAAGCCGCTTCGGGGCCAACGGGATTGACTGCGCAAGCCCCGTCTGCACTGCTTTCTTTTATTTTTACTTTGCCGGGGTGTCTAGGCAATGAGTCACAGGAGTTTCAGTCCATTCCCGACAATAGACATCCCTGCCGGTTCCCAGTCCCGTCGCCGAGGGAGGAGGAAGCTTCTGTTTGTAAGCTGGTATCGGCCACTGGTCCCGCCGAGCTGACGAGGCACATTAGAGCCAAGAAGGACTTCTCGCGCTTAGCCAGCGACAATGCAACTTCTTTAGAGCGATTGGCCATTTTCTTAAATAGCTGCTGCGGATATCAAACATCTACTTTATCAACGTTGCCACAACTTCGGTGATTGATACGAAGTCCTAGACCAAGACGACACATGTCATGGATCCGCCAGTTGGCCTTGCAGGGGACTTTGGCGCACAGTGCCACTGTCGAAACTGTCCTTTAGCGTCGCAGTGGCCTGTGCGGGGTGCTGTGGGGGTGCTGTGGGTGCCGCTCGTAGGCGCTAACGCAACCACTTTACACGGCGAGGCAACCCATTGGTAGAAACACTCCATCCCAGTGCCAACGCCAGGCAACCACCGCCCACAGAGGGGTTGTGATGGTTCTGGGTCTCCCACACAACGGCATCGACAAGCTCTCAGAGATCTCCCGGTTTCCCTTTTCAGCCAGATTTCGTACTCGGCGTCATGGCACTGGATGGTACCGGATCCGTTCCTGAATGCCTGCACAGTGTGTCGTTATTTGTTTTGGTTTTTGCTTGCATGAGAGCTACAATCTCGCTCCACACTTGGGAAGGCTGGCATCCTGACTCGGTTCGGGCTGGCTTGCAGCATATCTGACAGCAACCAGCTATTAAAGTCCCATATCTCTCCCTCCTCCCTCCTCACTACTCCGCTGGATTTCCTATTTCCCTTCTCCTCCTTTTCCATATCAACTAGACATTATATGTAGCTTACCTTACACATGCTGTCTCCAGAATTATCGACAAATATATCCTTTCCCTCAAACTCACATTGATCTCAATCGCCCATCACCATCACTCCGTCACACTTCGAACATCACCGTGAATTCACATCCACACACACACACCTGCAACAGCCTCCCTCGATCTGTCTCGGGCCTATTCACGACACTTCAACATCCTAGGTACGGCTCAGACATCGTCTCATGTGCCGTATTCATTTCGCCTCCGCTTCACTCAGACTATTGGCCGTCCGAGTATAATATAGACGCTCATCTCGTCTCTACTATATGAGCCCCTCTTAACGACATCCAAACTGCCAAACATCTCTGACCTCCTCCATCTCTCGCACTCTCTGATCGATATCCCGTCACATATTCTCCCTATCACGACCTGCAGCACATAGCCCTGCACCATGTCTCCTAACAGCGACAATGCCACGGCTCGCTTCCTCTTCGCTATTCTCAAGCAGAAGAACCTCAAGGATGTAAGTCAAGTTGGAGCGCCTCGAGTGGAAACATCTCTCTGACTAAGTATCAGATCGACTGGAACCTAGTCGCCGAAGACCCTGTGCTGATACAGCCAATCCCCAATGGACATGCTGCCCGAATGAGGTACTCTCGCTTCCGATCCACCATCCTCGGCCACGAGTCGACCAAGAGAAGCCGTACACCATCGTCAGAAAAGGCTCGTGTGTCAAAATCCAAGAAGGACAGCCGTGCCAAGAAGGAGATAATGGTCAAGTCGGAGTCGGGAGCCAGCTTGTCATCGCTTGCACAGGTTTGTCAGCACTCTTCAATAGAGTTAAGCCAGTCAGGTGCTAACTAGATGAAATCACAGTTCTCGCCCGCCTCGACTACCTCTCCTTACTTAAATGACAACAAAGACGACTTCAATACTCGATTCCTCACCCCTTGCAGCGACGACATGGCACACACCCTTCCTGTCCGCCATGGCTCTCTTAGCTATGCTCCTGGCTTGGAACGCAACGCGGATCTCATGTACGATCAAAACAGCCTGGCCCACTCTCCTGCCTACTCTGCCTTTGACGCAGCCTACGACATGAGCGCGTATAGCAATGGACCGGGCGAATTGCAGCCCCAGGATCCTACTCTCCTGGATTGCGGCGGCAACTGGGGCGACAACTTTCACGACCAACCACTCTTCTGATACCCCTGCGGAAGTCTAGCTGCATTGCTAGTGTACAAGATGAAAAGAAAACTAGGCGGAGTTATGAGTAGATTTGATTTTTTGTTATGACGACGTTATGATTATTTATGTGGAGAGGGAGATGATGTTACTTAATGCGATGGATGAATCGAGCTGCTGTGGAATAGCACGGCTTTCCCGTGAGCGGTATGCAGTTTACATCGGTGTACTTAGTATTCAGTTTTGGTTTCTTGAGTGTCAACAACGCAATGAGTACCAACTTAAAACCCAATGATCTGTATGACTCTTGGACTGTGCGCGTGAATAATATGACCAAGAAATGGTAATACTGTTTCCCAGATGATAATCAGGACTCTAGAGCAACATCTTCAACGGGATCTATTCACTCGCTCGAATGTTAGTTTCATGTTGCAAGACGTTTCGAACTCGGTAACTAATATGCAGGAGGCAAAATGCGGAGGAGGACCGGTGGCAATGTGTAACAGCTAGCACTGACTGATATCTGATTCCACCTGCATTAGCATGTTACTTTCATGACCGCGCTGCTAATTATCTTTTTGGCCAGGAGTCAACCAAATTTCCGTAAGTTGCTAATGTATGCGTCTTGGGCGGGCGAGGTGGGTGTTTTGGAAGATTAGAAGAACATATCCGTATGTTCGTACCCAGTATACCTCACAGCGTTCAAATGCTCATATTTCAGGACAGTCACATAGAGGTTGTGTTAGTAAAAAGGGCAAGTTCTGTTTGCTAACCAGGTGGCAACACTGCCGTTCTCCTTGAACGTAATTGCCAGTCGCCTGGAACCAGCACCAGAAGCCAGTGATTCATCAGTCGCTCAGCCCGCGCTCATCTCTGCCTGGTTTATGAGGATTCTTCCGTTCCCTTCTTCTTTTTAGAAAGAAACCTTCCATTCGACTCTGCAGGTGTTTTCCCTCCTTTTCCTCTCACACCTTCAAGCTGCGTCTCTTCAGTCAGAAAACAATCTCGAAAAAATTTGTTCAAATAAAACTACATTTACTTTCTGCAATCTCGTAAGTTGATCCATCTTTACGCTTCCTTCATCTTCGGGCTGCAATATACTCACCTTCGTTTCGATCAGGGAATTCGCCGACATGTCAACTGAAACAAGCCCCAAGAAGAAGGAACCTACTGCTTCAGAGGCAATGTTTTTCTTTGCCATTGTCAAACATACCCGCAACAAGGCAGATATTGATTGGCACGCCGTCGCCGAGGAACAAAAGTTCAAGAACGCCGAAGTGGCCAAGGTGCGTATCTAACAAGCCACACGCTTCAGCTAATCCATTCCCTTGATTTTAGCAGCTAACGTTTCGATCTCGCCAGGTTCGCTTTGGCCAAGTGAAGCGAAAGCTTGGTATTAGCAGCGATGCACCTTCGTCTTCCACCCCACGTATCACTCCAGTCTCAACACCCAAGAAGAAGTCGAATTCTTCTGCTGCGGGTACTCCAACAAAGGTGACCAAGGCTGTTGGCGGGCGGGTTGGAACCAAGGGAAAGGGCAGGGGCAAGGTTAAGAAAGAAGATGTGCAGGCAGGCTCGGATGGAAATGAGGATGATACCATTGCTAGATCCCCTACAATCAAGGGTGAGGCCGGGGACGACGACCACCGTCTTGCCTTGGAAATAGACTCGATCATTCATGATGAGCCATTCTAGAGGGATGATGGTAAGGGGCCAAGATGGGATATGGCTTGACATTTGCTCAGAGATCGATCACCATGCAGAAGAGAGGAAAGGAAATGTTGCACTGAACACACGGTATCAAATCTTTAGCCGAGTCGAGTACGCGTTATACAAGCGTGTCCGAGCATGGCAAATAAAGTCTATGGGACGTTATAATAAATCCGCTCTATCATGATGCGCAATGCAGTAGAGTCAATCCTCACGATTATCTCGCAATACTGTAAACTCAACTGAAACTGTAAATATTTTCTCGCTACAAAGACTTGTCACTCAACACATAGAAGCGTTGTTAAATTGCAATTTATTGAACAGGCTTAACTAGAGGCGAGCGGTAACTTCGCGCAACTCACCCGCTGCTCAGTTGCTTCTATTGTTCGGCTATTGTCCCTTTCAAGCTCACCTAAGGCATGAATTCACTGAAGATAGCGACTCGTTTCCTTTGCCACCTGTTTCTATCGCCTTTCCATATCAACTCACTACTTTCCCACTCCCTTTCGTCCCACCGCTTCAGCAGAACTTCAACACGCGCTATTTGCACTCGATTTACTTTTACTCACAACTATCATTCTGTACGTTATAACTACTACAATCTGAAATTGAAAAAAACTAGAGTGTGTATTTGATTCACCAAGGTTTTCTCTTTGACCAAATTTGGCACGTAGCTGACAGTGTTGTCACAACTTGACTAGTCACAATGCCCGTCAAAAAGACGACCAGTGCTTCTGGAGCTGATGAGAACCCTACCGGCCTCACGGATGGCGAGCTTCGCTTTATTAAAGCCGTCTTCGACAATATGACGCAGAAACCTGATGCGGACTGGACTAAAGTCGCTGACACTCTGGGTCTGAAGGACTCAAAGTGCGCCAAGGAGCGGTTCCGACAGATGTCCGTCCGCCATGGCTGGCGGGACCGGGTTGCATCTCCTAGCCCTCGCAAGGGTAGAAACGGGGTCACTGAAGCCTCTGGTGATGGCAAAATCGTCAAAAAACACCGGAAGTTGTCTGCAAAGAAGGCAAAAAAGGAGGAATCGGAAGACAAAGACGTTAAGCGGGAGAGTGGAGATGTTAAGGATGAGGGGGACAGTTCTGATGAAATGGAAGTTTAAGTGGCTATGCTTGCTGAATCATACGGAAAGATGGAAGGAATTATCAGGGCTGATATTTTTCATGTCTTTAGGAGTGAGATTGCGTCTGCTTTGACGCTTCGAGGAGAGTTTGATGCGGACTGAAGATTTACGGAAACAGAAGTCAGGGATATGAACAACGAAGAAATATCGAACGAGAGTCTACTCAGCGAAGAGGTTCTATTATCAAGAGCCCCTTAGAGTGAGTTTGAATGACAGATATTCATATTTAATGCCATTTCAGCATGATCTAACTACTTCCTATATCCAATTATTACGGGAACATAGAAGAAGGTAGTCACTTCACGAGTCCACCTTTGACCCCAAAAGCACAGTTCTTTGAGAAACTCGCGAGAACTTCTTGACAGGGGGGCAAGTTGAATATCAATTTCGAAGGCCGAGTGGTGGGATTATCGTCACTTAGTAACTGTGTGTTTCGCCATTTACGTTGTTCATTGAACCTGTCATGATTATGCATGATGTTTAATTGCGTTTCCTGCTCTCGTAAGTATACGAGTGGCATTAAACTAGTCTATTTCTCTTAGCAGAGTTATAAGGTGACGACTGGAGAATTATCGCAAGGGGATTACGTGACTATTAATAGTTGTACCACGAAGCGTGCTGCGAATGAAGTTGTAGCTACGACACTGCACACAAGAGACGCTTTGCACCAGGATTTCAAGGCTTCGACAACGGCTAAGAAGACTGTAGGTATTCAATAATAGTTTGTTATTCAGCAGGATTGTCATTCTACATATTTGCCGTATAATCATCTCCAAGTATTGAGGAGTTCTGAAACTACCATGGAAGAACAATGGAGTGAATGTTAAGTGAATGGCTCTCCACAGACTGGGATCCTGTCCAACCTCCTCTCACATCTAATTCACCCTGCGTCCTTGTCTTTCCACAAATTAATTTCTGTATCAGCTTATTTATACAAAAAGAGGGCTAGAACGCTTGTACTAGTTTCTGCTCCATTTCCCTGTCCTGTAAATTTATCTTCTCCTCAGCTTGGCTCTATCTTCACTCAACTATTTGTCTACGTACCACCACACTGCCTGAAACACAAAGTCGAAAGTTTCAACACTGTCATCCATCTACTCTCAGCTGATCAATATCTCTGAAACAAGCTGTATCTCATTTTCTGACAATCATTGTCTATCGTTTTACTACCTCGCTACTTGCCATTCAAGTCAACCAACACCTAGTAAGTTTCAGATCGCTCGAGCCTTGCTCAGTTTTATGTACACACTGACCTTTGATTCCATAATCATATTTAAAACATTCGAATCTTTGGACAAATCCAATTCGCAATGTCTAAGCAGGATCCCTCCGATCAAGTCCGCTTCTTGGTGGCATGTATTATCAACACCACCAATGGCAGAGTAAGTGCAGTCCATTCATATTACCCTCCACCTTTACTGACTACAGGAAGCCCGACTTTGAAGCTGTTGCGAAGCATTTGGACATTGTCTCCAAGGCTGCTGCGTAAGCGATGGTCTCGACTCCATCAAACTGAACTGTGGACTGACAATGCCCGCGCCGACAGTCAAAAGAGATACGAAAGAATGCTAAAAGCTCACGGCGTTACTGGCAAGCCCGCCTCCAAGGCCACCAGTGATGATACCAGCGCTCAGAACACGCCTGTGAAGAGACGAAAGACGAAGAACGAGTCTGACTCCAAACCCAAGCCGAAGCGGGCCAGAACGGCCAAATCGCCCAAGGTGGAAGAGGACGACGATGACGACAAGGGCTTCAAGAGCGAAAACTTTGACGAGAAGAACGTGAAGAAGGAGAGCTACGGGGATTCTTCGCCTCTGTCCGGTGAGTAGCCAGCGTGAGAGTTTTTTGTTGGATTTTGTTGGCAGGCATTTTTCTGATGAGGAAATGCTCAGAGGTCCCTGACTCGGACTAGTACAGCGTCTCAACCGCATAATTTTCCCATGGTGATTGCTTTGCTTCTTATATCGAGGGAATATTTTGTAGCAGGCCGACAAGGGCTGCTGTTTTGGGAGAAGTTTGCATCCAGCGAGATTTCATCGGGGTTGGCAAACGCAGATGATCGATTGAACGGGCCGTGGGCACATGGGGAAATCTAAAGCCGAAATGGCAATCTACACAACGGCATCGAGATTGCAAGAGACGAAGTCTTCGGAGAGGACATGGAGCAGATCAGCTAGATACAAATTAAGAATCAGTACAGCACTCAGAGGGGACCGCATGGAATGGATTTGATACACTTGAAGCTAAATCCTTTAATACACCCTGCAGATATACTCACGCGAAGCATTGGTGGTTTTCATCTGGTGATGTCTCTTCGATTCTTGCACAACGTGCCGGCAGCCCCTTAATCCCTCTCAACCGGGCACTGGATGTGTGGTCAAACCAAAAGTTGTCTTTGATGACGGCCAAAAACGTTTGAATACGCAAGTGGCTCTATTCAAGACCCACAGTGTGCTGCCGGCTACCGCTCAAACTGCTGCAGTAGCTGGTTGAACTCACTAACGCTCACAACTCCTATTGTTTCTCGCACAATGCATCGCTTCCCGCATTGTCATGATCTGCAACACCTCGTTTGGCTGCAGCCTCTATTCTTTAGTCTCTAGCCATCAATCATGCTCAATTAGATCAACATGACTCGTGCACAGCTTCTTCTCCAGTACAGGAGCATCTCGTGGAAGATTTTCATCTTGGCAGCCTCAACATTTCGAGAAATACGCATCATCCCTTCAATCCAATAACCCAATGCCGCTTTCAAATCTCCGTCTCAAAATAGATCAACATACCCTATCTCTTCCATCCAAATTATCTTCGTGATGGCGTACCTGGATCAAACAAAAGCCAGTAACCTTGGTGTTTGGAACAAGCAAGATTTATTCGTATGCCCAGGTCTCATCGCTCCTTCCGAGTCCCTTCTAAAAGAATGCGCAACTCAGCAACTCTCTGAAAACGACTCAATTTCTGGTGAAATACCTGTAGTAGAGGATTCCGTGCATAACCGAGTTATCAATGAGCCTATGCTGTTACCAGCAATCGCACATACACCACCCACAAGCAAACAGACTGTCAAGTTCTCCCGTTGCATAAATCAGACTAGCATCTCTTCTCAATCTCACAAACACAAGACCTCTCTATCTAGAATGAATACAGGAAACGCTGTTCCTCCTACACCGGTCGATCTTGGCCAAATTCAACAGGACATTATATCAATAGTTGAACAAGCGGTTGAGCGTTCACTCGAGCGTGTTGTTGAGAACACAATTGAACAGGGAATTGCAGATGCCACCGGACCTCTTCGTCTTAACATCAGCCGCATGCATAGCGAGACCCTTGACATGAATGAGCAGAATGACACCCTCAGTCGCCAGATCGATCTGCATTACCGCACGATTGGAAACCACACCAACATAATGAACAATATGAACGAGGCACAATCCAAGAACGTCATGGCCACCTCAGAGAACTTAGCCGTGGTTTCTAGTATCGTCACTCAATTGTGTCAAGTCGTCGCAAACCTCCCAGTCGCCATCGGCAGCGTTGTCGACAATGCCGTACAACAACATACAGAGACAGCTCTCCAAGATATCATGAATGCCCAACAGCAAGCCATGCTCGAGATTGAAAGGCAAAGACAGCACCAGACAACTTCGCCTGAATACTATGACTATTTACCTCGGGATCGAGGCGACATGTTCGTTGACAAGCATGAAAGTCCCAAGTCGAAATACCGGCAAGTTAGCCAAAGGAATCGCACTGAGAAAGGCTTAAAGGGGGGGGAGAAGTTGAAGCAGATGACATCGAGAGTCTTTAGAGGAAGGAAACAAAGTGAGAAGGGGGGAAAGCAAAGATATCGTGGATGACGAGATACCAGACGAAAAGGGGCAAACATCTTAAACTGCTATTGGTAACAAAAAATCGGGATGAGTAGTTGATAAGTTTATCTGGTGAAACAGCTCAAAACTCGTAACAATATATATAATTTATGTCATTAGACACATAGATTTCGCTGTATTTTGTCCCATCAGAAGGTGCTTGACTCGCAAGACCTGCCACAGGGGCTGGCTTCGACAATGTTCTGCTTATTAGGCCTCTCTCTTTTTCCCGAGAAATGTAAACTCCTCGCAAACAACAGTAGTAATCAACGGCTAGTCAGCCTGCTTCCAAAGTCTTTCCAGATAGTCTATAGCTTCTCTTATCTACTCTCGGATGATGAGCCCCGATGAAATTCTTGACAGCTGCCGCACGTCTGTCAACTCCGTGGCCAGTTGGCACCAGGCACGGTATTTCCATGTCGATGGTGCCCCAGATGGTCGACCCTTTCTTGTTCACTTCTCGTAGCGAGCAGGGCACATGACAAAACGAAAGCCCTTTCCAAACCTTCTCACGCTCCCCGATCCTCAGAATTCACCCACTCTTCAGCCTTCACCCTCTGCTTTCCACGAACATTCTTTTCGAGCTTCATCCAAATTCTGTTGTGAGGTGCACGCCTGACAGTTCTCACCATCTCGAAACACTACATTTTTGGTGAACAGTACCATAAGTAAGTCATTGACGGTCCGAGAAGGCAATTTACAGACTCTTTGAGCACCATCTTTGGATAGCTCTCAAAGATGAAGAAAAAAAGAGTGTCACCCCTTGCAGCGCTATCCCGCCCATCTTCCTCTCTTTCCAATACTCAAATCAGCTCCAGCTGAACCTTGTCACTCGCTCCGAAGGTGATGTGAAGCTAATCAGTCTCAGCTTTATTATCTGAGCTTCACGCAAAACTCGGCACAGATATCAAAATGGGTTCTAGCTCTGCGAAAAAGACCCCATCCAAACAGGGTCGCTCCCCAGCGGCAGGACGTCGATCTGCCTCCAAGGCGCTGAAGACTGAGCCGCCGTCGGCTTCATCCCTCAGGTCCACTAGAACTGTCGATAAGATTGACGCATCTCGTGAGTCGAGTTTTACTCACGCCCTGCCAACTCATGAGCAACGCAAGGGTAATGGGCGAGTTGCTGGTCGAAATCTCATCATGTGGGGTCGTAAGTGTTCTCCCCATATCTAAACTATTTGATGGGTATGGCTAACAGCATTGGCAGGTCCTCGCATGGCCGAGAAGGTTCTTCTCCATCTTTACTACGAATGTGCTCGATACAAAGTCCAGGTACCATGGGACGCCATCGCCCATAGACTTCATCCAGGATCGTCTGGTGCGGCAGTAGTCCAGCACCTCAACCGGCTCCGACGCGAGCTGGTCACTGAAGGCCACCTCGTGCCACCAGTGGTACAGAAACCATCTGCTGGGGCCCCGGCAGTTGACCCAAGCATCCGAGGCTACGTTCGCAAGTTTATGGACGGCGAAGACAGGGAAACCACACGGCCCGTCAAATTTGACGAAAAGATGGATGATCCAAAATTCAGCCTACCGTCATCATTCCGACTTGACGAGGATCATAACCACGACGATGGGGATACTGTTATGGCTGACTCCGAGGATGACATGTTACCTGAATCGCCATCTCCCGCTGCTCGCCGACACCGACTCCTGAACAGAAGTAGCTCTTCAGTTTACCCTGAGTGTCGACGGGGTCCAAGTCCCATCATTCGTCCCATAAACATTGTAAGCAAAAAGCCCGTCCATCCACGATCGCCAGGTCTCCATATATGCAGAACGCTGATAGTCCTTCATCTCAGTCAAACATCGAAAGTTCCGACGAGGAAGCCCAGCCTCGCCGATACCATCCCAATGCTTCATTCCTTCCCATGGGTCATGTGCCACCCCAAGTGGAGGCTGACTATGCGTCAGCCTACGCTACAGACCCATATGAGGTCTACTACGGAGGATTCCCACAGGGCCCGTATGAAGCTATGACATACCCAAGAATGCCGCCTCAATTGTATGCTCTTGGGCCACATGGTCTCGTGCCTTATCCGATGGGCATCCCAATGGCTCCAGCAGCCTACTATGGGACGACTTCGCCGGAAGAAGTTGAGCTGAAGCAAGAAAATCAGAACCCTGGCTGTTCTCCAGAGTCTGAACCAGAGCCTACACATGGACTTGCACCTGCAGACTCCCCACCTCACTCTAGGACTGACGTGCCCAAGACTCGGACAGGCCGCTCAACTAAAGCAGCATTAATTGACGAGGTTAGCAGCTTCAGTTTCCCAATTCCTTTATTTTGACCTAACCGAATTAGAATACTGGGACAGCGAAAAAGAAGAGTCTATCCAAGACTGTTGAGGCGGAGGAACTGAGTGTTAGTGCATCGGTTCCTTCTGAGGCGGCTTAGGCTCACACTCTCTAGAACTCAGCCCCTAGCTCAGAAGCGATGAGCTCCTATGAACCTGGCGACTTTGACGGGTTTACCTTTGGTGGATACATGGAAGATTTCAACCATTTTGTCCAAGAACACCCCGAGTTTGATGACATGGGCCACTCATACCCCATACAATCTTCGTATGGGTGCGATACTTCAGATAACACATTGGGTCTTAGTGTTCGCTCCACACCAGGTCTCTTTATCTGATCTTTGTATACGATAACTGGATGCTCGATTTGCTGCTCCTCACACTGGAATTGCGTGCGATTAGAGACAGCGACATCTCTCAGTTGCTAAGATTGTTCCTCCTTATTCTTGGCATCAAGTGTCATTCATTCTCTTTCCCTGTCGCTATCATGACTGGGAGTGTCCTGGTTGATTGTTTTGCATTTGCAGAGGGAGTCGTTATTTGCTTTAGTTTGATAAAGGATGTTTGCAAGACATGTCTTCGTGGTAGCCGCAACAGGCCAACCGGGAGAGAGAAGGCGCACGGGATTCGTGTACGATGGTATTTTGCTTTCAGTGCCAGGGATTTGCTGTCCACACATTCCTTGCAGCAAAGATGTGCAAACGAGGATATAAGAAGCTATAGAAGGGATTTCATGGATGCACAGTCATGCAAGAAGCAATGGCATCAGATGTACATCAAATAGGCACCTACAGAGGTTTTTCTTACCAATGGACCATTTTCCCCCAACGCATCTTGTAAAAAAAAATTGTTTGACTCTGAGGAGCATGTCGTCTGGGTACTTCGTACATAGCGACTTTAGCAGGTGGTACCTGCCTTAGCTTAGACATCAACATGGCGACGGACAGCAGGAGATGATGCAGGTATTGATTGAAGTACAGAAGGCGAACTCCAGACCTGCCCAAACTAATGCTCAAAATAGGCGACTAGACAGATACAGCGCATTCGTTTACATAACTGTTAAGACCCGATTTAGAAGTAATTGTAAAAGAGCATTGTGATAGTCAATAAACTCGCGATGAAGACCATGCAACACCGTGGGGATTAGAAGAGGGTGGAAGCAGTCGGAATGCAGCTGCCCCAAGCGCTAGTACCAATTGGGAACAAAGGCCCTCTCTCCATCCCCTAGTCAAACTGGCCAGTGCCCAGTTACCCGGGCTTGGAGCCATGTTTTGCCGACATGCCGTAACAATTTTTTTTGGGGCGCGAGCTTCATATTATTAACACCTCCAAACGATCTCCCTAAATTCTCTCCCTACTTACTCCGTACCTTCTCTGTATCATCAGCATCCTCTTTCACTCCCCGATATACTCTCTTACCGACGCTACAGCTCTCTTCCAGCTGAAGCTCCGCTATTTCTCCCTTCCTTATTTGTAATACCATTAATATCCTGTTCAATTCACACACGATGCAGCGCGCATTGAGCTCTCGGGCGCGGGCTACGGCTCTATCCTCTGCCGCCTCGAAATACCGAACCGGAGCCGGCCTCGGTCAGCAGCTGCGATTTGCCCACAAGGTGAGAAGAGATTTGGGATAGAATTGATGCAGAATTCAGCTCTCTAACATGTCACGTAGGAGCTCAAGTTCGGTGTTGAGGCTCGTGCCTCCCTACTCGTCGGTGTCGACACTCTAGCTAGGGCCGTTGCTACTACTCTCGGTCCCAAGGGCCGAAATGTCCTCATCGAATCCAGCTTCGGCTCTCCTAAGATCACTAAGGGTAAGCTTTAATCCTTATCTTGTTTCATCATCCTTTTACCACAGTCTGATTACTAACTTGTGCCTCACAGACGGTGTGACCGTGGCTAAGGCTGTCTCCCTTAAGGACAAGTTCGAGAATCTCGGCGCCCGCCTGCTTCAGGATGTCGCTTCCAAGACCAACGAGGTCGCCGGTGACGGTACCACCACTGCTACTGTCCTTGCCCGAGCCATCTTTTCCGAGACTGTCAAGAATGTGGCTGCTGGCTGCAACCCTATGGATCTCCGCCGTGGAATCCAGGCTGCCGTCGACTCTGTGGTTGAGTACCTCCAGAAGAACAAGCGCGACATTACCACCAGCGAGGAGATTGCCCAAGTTGCCACCATCAGCGCCAACGGCGACTATCATATCGGTAAGATGATCGCCAACGCCATGGAGAAGGTTGGCAAGGAGGGTGTCATCACCGTCAAGGAGGGCAAGACCGTTGAGGATGAGCTTGAGATCACCGAGGGCATGCGTTTCGACCGCGGATTCGTTTCGCCTTACTTCATTACCGACACTAAGGCCCAGAAGGTCGAGTTCGAGAACCCTCTGATCCTGTTGTCCGAGAAGAAGATCTCTGCTGTCCAGGACATCATCCCCGCCCTTGAGGCCTCTACACAGCAGCGACGACCTCTGGTCATTATTGCTGAGGATATTGATGGTGAGGCTCTTGCCGTGTGCATCCTCAACAAGCTCCGTGGACAGCTCCAGGTGGCTGCCGTCAAGGCTCCCGGCTTCGGCGACAACCGCAAGTCCATCTTGGGCGATATTGCTGTCCTCACTAAGGGAACCGTCTTCTCCGATGAGCTTGACATCAAGCTTGAGAAGGCTACCGTCGACATGCTGGGATCTACTGGCTCCATCACCATCACCAAGGAGGACACTATTGTCCTGAACGGCGAGGGCAGCAAGGACTCCATTGCACAGCGTTGCGAGCAGATCCGTGGCGTCATCTCTGACCCTACCACTTCAGAGTACGAGAAGGAGAAGCTCCAGGAGCGTCTGGCTAAGCTCTCCGGTGGTGTTGCTGTCATCAAGGTCGGCGGTTCCTCCGAAGTCGAGGTCGGTGAGAAGAAGGACCGCTTTGTGGACGCTTTGAACGCTACCCGTGCTGCTGTTGAGGAGGGCATCCTGCCCGGTGGTGGTACTGCCCTAATCAAGGCCTCTAGCCAGGCCCTCGGCACCGTCAAGGTCAACAACTTTGACCAGCAGCTTGGTGTCACCATTGTGAAGAATGCCATCACCCGACCTGCCCGAACCATCATTGAGAACGCTGGCCTGGAGGGCTCCGTTGTCATCGGCAAACTCACTGACGAGCACGGCACTGACTTCAACAAGGGCTTTGACAGCTCCAAGGGCGAGTACGTCGACATGATTGCCGCCGGTATCCTCGACCCCTTCAAGGTTGTCCGCACAGGTCTCATCGACGCTAGTGGAGTCGCTTCTCTGCTGGGTACCACCGAAGTTGCTATTGTTGAGGCCCCTGAGGAGAAGGGCCCAGGTGGTCCTCCCATGGGCGGCATGGGCGGCATGGGAGGTATGGGTGGAATGGGCGGCATGATGTAAGATGACGTCGCGGGAAAGATATCTTGTAATGGATGATGCGATCGTGTACAAAAAGCAGAGTCGTCTGGGCATGGATTCGGTGTTCTTTTTTTTTAACCCCCCAAAATCTCAAGGAAGATGGATAATATGGTGGTGGTCATGTTGTTAAAAATCCCCCCTCTACGTCTCTCTGTGGTTGATCTATCTGGACAGCCAACTGCTTCGTGTGCAGACGACACAGCAAGTTGGAAACCCTTGTACAATAGCAGCACTGAAGGTTGTAGGACTAGACAAAATTGAAGTTTTAAAAAGAGAAAGGTACCCACTGCAGTTTAACGGTACAGTTTGTTTACATCAATACACCCCCATGTTGAAGCGTGAGTATTTAGTATACTATCCTGTATCGAGACAAACGAGACTATCAATGGTTGAGGAAGGCGAATCCTGCGCCAGTTACACAAGCCCTGCTGCCTCCTAGGCATCTGCTACACTACCAAGCCGAGGCATCCAAGCTACACTAGGCAAGTTGCTGCCTTGTATCAATGGAATGAGCTTCGTCATGGTTTTGTGCGACGTTGGGATTTCCTCCGCATGCATTCAGGCTGCCACGCTTCAATTGCAAATATAGCCAAATCGTCGACTGCAGTTGCACCCCAGCGTATGCTCTATATTATACGTACAACGAACTATAACACCGACCGATGTTAGGCCACGTCGGGAGTGGTGGCTTGCGCTGGCCGCCATCACGTGAGGCTATCTCACAGCCAACGCCAACGGCCAGCAACTTGGTGCCCATAAACAACAAGGCTCGCACCTGAATGGTCCCCTGTAAACTCGTGCCGTGCCCGCCGTCGCCCGCAGCACTGGCGGCATTCCGCCTTCCCCTGGCTGTCCAAGCTCCTAGTTAATGGGCAATTCTGTTGTGCGTGGCTGTTGTGTGTGTGGTGTGTTTGTGTCTATTTTTTTCTCCACAGTGCCCCTCTCCTCTCACCACTGCTACACCAGCACTCAATTTGGTACTTCTCATCCCCCCCCCTCCATGTTGCACCGCCCGCCCAGTTCCCGCATTTAAGATCTGACGTTTCTACACTCCTACCCTTTCCAATCGTCTTTTGCTCTTTTTGCTATTTGGCGACTATTATCATACCGCGTGAGCATCTCTTTTGAACCCTCCCCCAAGATCTACTTTCACGCCTCCTGTTAGTACTTTCCTTTTGACCTAAGCTTGTTGTCGCCAGCGGGACTGTGGATGCTGACGGGCTCTCTTGCTCTCTCACAGTCTACACACCCCTCGATCGCACATCTGTCTCCCCGACAGCACTTCGCAATCATGGTGAGTTATCCCCACCCCAGCTGATGTGGGAAAAGAAAACCTCTTCTTTTATTAACTGTCCTCGTGTGTAGTCTCAATCCGGGTTCGTTACCTATGCCCTTCCTGCCTGCCCTTGTCCACGTCCCTGATGCGCTACATTGGCTTCCCTGCCCCGCTGTCCACGGAGAGGGGCAATGACGAAGCCGCCAGATGGCATCAACAACAATAACAATGATTGCGATCAGGGACGGCGGACACCATACGGCAATGAAGCATTTGACATCACACCAAGATCATTCGCGCTGACCCATTCCTGTCCAGAGCGGTCGTCTCACCGGAATGCATCACTGCCCTACAATGACCTAAAGCTTTCCAAAGAATTCAAGTACATCGTCTACAAGCTGTCAGACAATAACAAGGAGATTGTTGTCGAAGAAGCCTCGAGTAGCAAGGACTGGGAGGAATTTCGTGGAAAGCTCATCAACGCCACTTCCAAGAGCAAGTCTGTACGTCTGGCATGCACCCATCATCCTGCTCTCCTTAGTTCCCCCATGTTCTCTACGCCATCAACTATAAAGCTCGTGTCTCGCATGTTGAATCCTGTACATCGCTAACCCATATTTTGCATCAGGGTGCCGTTGGCAAGGGTCCCCGCTACGCCGTTTACGACTTTGAGTACAGCCTAGCCTCTGGCGACGGCATCCGGTATGCGACCCTTAGCTTCTGGTGCTGATACTCGTGCCTAATTAAATTATAGAAACAAGCTGGCCTTCATTGCATGGTCCCCTGATGATGCTGGTGTCCAGGTGAGATAACCAATCACTAGGCCGCTTGCAACACCCATTTTTTAAGGATGCCCAACTGACTCTTAGCAGCCCAAGATGATTTATGCTTCCTCCAAGGAGGCTCTGAAGCGATCCCTTACTGGCATCGCCATCGAGCTGCAGGCCAACGACTCCGATGACATCGAATACGACAACATCATCAAGACCGTCAGCAAGGGCCTCGCCGGCTAAGGTCATCACCACCGCCCGCGGATGCCGTCCTTGCGCGATATACCAACCGAGCATACTGTTAGCTAGGAATTCCATGTTTGAGCAGTTGACGAAGAAAAGCAAAAGAGCGCAGAGACAAGTGGGATGGGGAAGAGAGTATTAGTGGAGACGGTCGAGTGCAATGTCTGTGTCTTATGGTTGTAGAGCGGGCCATGCGGATGGAAACCTCAGAGTCTTGATTGTTGGTTGAGAACACATTTTCCAGATTTGCAAATCCTCACTATATACCGTACTTTTGGAGGGATAAAATAAAAAATCTTAAATCTATCGATGGACAGGAGCATAAATTTGGGATATAGCATTGCATTATTCAGGAGCTGCATTTTGGTGGTTAAAACACAGAGGTTCTCGATATGCGACTATCTACCGGGTGGCCTCCCAGCCCGCCTTGAAAAGCTGCGACAGCTCCCCAGCCTTAGCCTCATCCTTTAACCTCTGCATGAGGAAACCATTGAGATCAGCCCAAAATTCGGGTGTTTCCAGCGCTTCGGCCCCCGTCACAGGGGCTACAGTCGGTTCTTCAGCAGGAATCTCGGGCAGTATCGCTGCCGCGCCACCTATAACCATGACGGAGAACTCAACGGACATATCCGAGTCACCTACGACATCTTTGAGGACCTTGCTGTCGGCGAGAGGCCGTTTGTTGTGCAGGATCTTCATCTTTTCGACAGGTATCCTCGTCTGGGAAGACAGCTCGTTCTTGATGTCATGGATGGAGGTGTTAGGGGGTTGAGAGGAGAGCTTGATGTCGATGGGAGGGTTGCGGAGCGACTTGAGGCGGACGGCGATGCTGCGCTCTTGGCCGGGGGCGAGATTGGAGGGTTTACTCATGGGGTTGGGCATCCGCGGGAGAATGTACTATATAGCTATGTTAGTTGATTATATGATGTGAAGTTCAATCACACATATAAAGGCGGCGTTTGATGTTTGCCATGGAATGTACTTGGAGGGGGACCTTACTGGCGGACGTGCCGGGAACTTCTTGGGGTCTTCGACATGGTCGGCGGAGAGTTTTATAGGCCGAGAGTCCAAAGAGGACAGAAACGTCTTTGCGAATGCTGTTTCCGCCATGATGTTTAGAGACCAAGACGCTGTGAGAAGGATGGAAAGGTTGCAGAGAGGCCATTAGACGATGAGCTCTCTATTACTACCAGTTTTCCACGTAGTAGGTGCAGCCACTGGGAGGGGTTGATGAGAGTGACTGCGCCTCAGGTTGAGCCACACCAGAGCCCGAGAGAGAGAGAGGTACGTACCATTGTTATCAACCTTTATCGAGGTCCCAATCAGCGGGAAGCAGAAAAAAAAAGTTTTGGTGGGGCGCCGGTCGGTGAATAGTTTGGTAGCTTTTCGAACTTTTAGATGGTTAGAGTTCCTAGAGCGAAGACAACATCTTGAAACGAGATAAACATCTGCCATAGCAGACCCAAAAGAATTGTCGTTTGAGACCCCTATCATCTTCTTAACCCCTTCAGTTTGCTCGTCTGAATCTCCTTTACATTACCCACATCCCCCGCTGCGCACCGCAGCCCCCCTACCCTCAAAATGGGTGCCGGACGTCGAATGGGCAAGAAGCAAGGCCCACCAGAGCCCTTGTCCGAGGAGCACTTTGCGAAGTTGAAGCGAAAGGCTGGTTTACCTGTTGATATCCCCGTAGAAGCCCCCGAGAAGAAGAGGCGGCGAACGGCGAAGCAGGATGGCTCCAAGGAGAAGAAGCCAAAGCCCAACAACAAGAAGAGCGGCAGCAATGCAAATGCCACGCCCCTCGCTGAGGGACGCAAATCCACAAAAGAACAGGAACCGGTAGGGACCGGCTCGAATGGGAAGAAGCTGAACGGAAGATCCAATGGCAAGCGCGCCGCACCGGCAGAGCTAGAAGACGACTCGGACGATGAAGTAATGGCCGACGAGTTCAACCTATCAGACCTAGACGATGAGGAGACCGCCGCTCTAGGCGACGACTTCCTAGGCTCGGACTCGGACGCCTCAGGCTTCGACTCACAAGACGAGACCAACGGCGGTCGCAGGACAATCTTCTCTGAGGACGAAGACGACTCAGACGCAGAGGAGATCCTTACAGCTGCCAATATCGAGGGTCTCTCCCGCAAACTCGACGAGCAGCGCGCCCAGGAAGCAGCGGAGAACGAGGCGGAGCTCGCCAGCGACGCCATCAAGACCAACATTGACGTTGACAAGCCCCGTATCCTTGGGGGCGTTGGGGAAGACGACGACGACGACGAGCTGGCCGCCAAGACGAAAGCGCTGCTCGCCCCGGACCTGCAGCTCCTCCGCACGAGGATCACGGAGAATATCCGCGTGCTCGACGACTTCGCCAAACTGAGTGAGGATGGCCGCTCGCGCGCTGAGTACACTGCGCAGCTGCTCAAGGATGTACGCTCCTACTACGGCTACTCAGAGTACCTTGCCGAGAAGCTCTACAACCTCTTCACTCCCCGCGAAGCCTTTGCCTTCTTCGAGGCCAACGAATCTGCTCGACCAGTCGTCATCCGCACAAACACCCTGCGCACTCACCGTCGTGACCTCGCCCAGGCACTCATCAACCGTGGCGTCACCCTCGAGCCTGTGGGTAAGTGGTCCAAGGTCGGCCTCCAGATCTTCGAGAGCACCGTCCCCCTAGGTGCCACGCCAGAGTATCTCGCCGGCCATTACATCCTCCAGGCGGCATCTTCCTTCCTTCCCTGCATGGCCCTCGACCCCCAGGAGAACGAACGCGTCCTCGATATGGCGGCAGCCCCCGGCGGAAAAACAACCTATATGGCCGCCATGATGAAGAACACCGGCTTCATCATGGCAAACGACCCCAACAAGGCCCGTTCAAAGGGTCTGATAGGCAATATTCATCGCCTTGGCGCCCCGCAACGTCATCGTCTCCAACTATGACGCCCGTGAGTTCCCCAAGCCAATGGGCGGCTTCGACCGCGTCCTCCTCGACCGCCCCTTGCTCCGGCACGGGCGTCATCGCAAAGGACCCCAGTGTCAAGACCAACAAGACAGAGATGGATTTCATGCAGCTTCCCCACACCCAAAAGCAGCTACTCCTCGCCGCCATCGACTCAGTCAACCACTCCAGCAAATCAGGCGGCTACGTCGTCTACTCGACCTGCTCCGTCACTGTTGAAGAGAACGAGCAGGTCGTGCAGTACGCCCTCAGCCGCCGCCCCAACGTGCGTCTCGTTGACACAGGCCTCACTTTCGGAAAGGAAGGCTTCGTTAGTTTCATGGGCAAGAAGTTCGACGCGAGCATGAAGCTCACACGCCGCTACTACCCGCACACCTACAACGTTGACGGCTTCTACGTCGCCAAGTTCCAAAGATTGGCCCCACAGTCAAGGGGCCATCCGGAGACAGAGGCTCTTCAGGCGGCCGCCGCGGTTCTACCTCTAATGACACCAATGTTGACAGGACTCCTATCGCTACTGACGAGGAGGAGGCTGCTGTCGACGACTTTGGCGGCTGGGAGGATGACGAGGACAAGGAGTACATGGAGAAGGGCAGGAAAAACGCCATGCGTAGAAGAGGTCTTGACCCTAAAAGTAATAGTGCCCAGGCGAAAAAGAAGTCCAAGTAGTTGCACATCTAGCGTTTGCAGTTAGTTACTCACATTATTATTTGTACAAATGTTTTCATATCGCTGTTTATGCAAAAATTATCGTTCCGGCTACAAAAACAAAAGTGCAATCAGAAGAAGCAAAAATGCCAGGTATTCTATTCTCATGCAATCGTTGTGAAGCATAGCTGTCATGTCATCGTAAACCCTTTTATACCAGTGTGGTGATAAACCACGGCGGTCCCTTTTATACAATTCGCCGCCTCAAAACCATCCCATACAACAGCTGCCAACAATAACCATGAGACAAGAGCCCTACTTTCGTCACAACATATGCCGAAAGCCACCCATTCCATAACATTATTCCTTGGAATTGTCGCCATCATTTCCCTCTTGTCCAGGCAAGGCAGGTGCGATAATACATATATCAAGCTAGTAACTGTACTGCGTTACTGCCAGCTAATGGCCGCCATAAACCGAAACCCCAAAAGTCTTCCTGTGACCAAGGCGCCAAGAAGGGAGTCAGGCACCTCGCAGAGACGTTTCACATGGGAAGGTCGTCGAATTGTGAGACAAGCTCCCGAATCGTCCATCGCCATGTCTCGGGATCTCGAGTCCGCCTAGCGACGGACCATTTTTCGCACTTCTTCCGCCATCTGTCTTCCTCTTCGCGCTGTCTTCTCACAAACTCGGGACCGACGTCAAACTCTTCACCAACAAGCCAGTCGTCCTTAGCATCGCTCACGCGGCCTTCCACGCGATCTTCCTCAGCAGCCTTTTCTTCGAGATCGGGAATATCCTTAAATACGTCCTCATCATCATCGAGTGCGTTGAACCCATCCATGGGGTCGCTCGTGTCAGATGTGCCCTTAGAATGAGAGTCCAGCTTCATCCAGCACATGTTTTGTGGGTCAAATACCATGCCGCCAACAACTTGGACACCATGGACGCCCTTTGTTGCGTTGATGTTACTGATAAGGGCAGGTCGAGGAGTGCCAACATCTTTCTCTCGCCCGAGGTTCGGAGGGATGGTGTTCGTTGGGGTTGAAACAGTAGCGTCAAAGACATTGAGCGCATTTTCGTTACCCTCCCATCTGAACGTTTCAGCGTTGTAGAACATGCCATTTACCACTACCATGTTGTTAGCTACCTATGACAACACTTTGACATAATGAAGAATCGAACTTTACCTTTTGACTCCTTGCCAGGATTAAGGTTCGAGATGAGGTGTGGCTTGAGTTGTGGCGGCCGTTTGGCGTGTTTCTTTGAGCGTATCGTTGCTTGCGGCACATTAGGATGCACGGTGACGTTAATCCGTGTTGAAAGTTGTGGCCACTCTTTGGGCTGTGACAGGCGCGAGCGGACCGTTGCTAGGTGTCCGCTGAGCTATAGATGTCTCACGAGCTCTCCGGCTGGCGGCTGTATCACGAGCAAAATGAGGAGTATGAGTACTCGTCAGTGGATTTCTTGCTGGTGACATAGGAGTCAAGGGTGCCGGTTGTGCAGGTCCTGTCGGAAGTACATGATTGTTTGTCTTTGCTGTTCCTACGTAACTGACCTTCGGGCCTGACGTTAGGGGCTGTCTTAAATATCGAGTTTCGGTGTCTTTAGATGTAGGTAGGTCGTCAAAGGCATCCAACTCGTGACCGTCGCCAAAGTTTTTCTTATTCTTTGGTTTGCTCAAGCGCTCCCAAGTATCCGCCGCCACTCTGTATCGGTGTGGACTTGGCGACCGCATGGCTGACCGAGAAATAGACCGCGAGAAAGGCCGGATGTCTATGGCGTTATCAGAATCGTGCCTTCGAAACTGCCTTAATCTCTTGGACGACGCATGTTGAGACTGCGATTGTGAGGCGCCTGCAGGCAGGAATGGTTGATTGCGTCTAGGCTGAGGCAAAGGGCTTTCATTAATAGCAGAGCGACATCTGTCGACTGGCGTCTTTGGTCGCATGCCAGACTGGGGACGACCAGCTTCTGTTCTGGAGAGTGGCCGGTCTGATCTGCCAGATGCTGGCTTTCCTGGCGAATTTAAAGCCCTGACGGCGGGTAGTGATCGCTTCTGTCTCAACAATTGGGCGCTTGTAGTGGGTGGATCATTTCGAAGGGATGCGAATGAAGATCTGGTGCCAATTTCTCTTCGACGAGGTGTTGAAGGGGGCAGTGACTGGCCCGGAGAGGTAGTGGTGGGTGTAGGGACACTTGCCACGGAGGACTGTGATGAGTGTCCAAGTCGAGACTGAGAGCGCCTACTTCGTTGTGGAGCAGAACCTCCACTCTCATAGACGGGTTCTAGCGAGGTCGAATGTGCTCTTTCATGACTCAATCGAGGGATGCGTGTTTGCACTGTAGGCTTGTGGCTGAAGGTGAGAGATACAGCTGTCTTTGGACGAGCGGGACTAGCTGGCCTTTTGTCCTTTATCTTGATATTTCGATGAAGAGTAAGTTTTCCTGCATCAAATACCTTCCCGTCTCCGATATCTAGGCCGTCTAGGAAATCTTGCCTGTCAGCTTCGGCATTGTTAACTTGCTTTGGTGCTGAAGTAGGTGGTTCGATAATACGTCCTGGAGAGGCACTTTTCTTTCGATGACTTAGTCTATCCTGAAAGTTGACCGGGCCAGGAGGGAGCACAAGGCCATCAAGGTCTCGTCCTCGCTCTCTGCAGTGAATGGAGCTGGACACACTGGGCTGAGGGCCGTTGCTGAAGAGCTTCTGGCGGACCTCCCGTCTCGTCGAGTGCCACCATAGCGGGTACCGAGGCTGCTGCCCTCTCCCCAGTCCAAGTCATCGGCTTGGGATAGTGGTGTCCGGGGAATTTCTCTACGAGTTGATAGCTTCAGCTTTCCGTCGGATGGGTAGCTGAAGATCCTTCTCAAAATCATCTTCTGTTTCTTTTGTCTTGTCGGACTTCTGCGGTGTTGGTGGAGTGATGAAAGACACGGGTTTGGGGCTTTGCCGTGTCTTGGAAACCTTGATGGTCTGGGTGCCATCGCCAAAGAAGTCATCGTCATCTGCGTCCTTGAACTTATCAAGGTTCAAGGCTGAGGACAGAGCACTTGCTTGGGATTGTGTAGATGTCCTGCGGTTGTTTTGAGCTGGAAGAGGCATTGCCTTCGCCACGCTAGATGGGCTTGCCAGCTCCGAACCACCACTGACTTGCCGTAACGTGTCGGGAAAGTCGACAGTGTTCTTGGGCTTAATTTTGAGGCCCTGAGATGTTTCTGGCAACTCCAGATCATGCTCCCAGTCCTCTTGAATAATCTTGCGTATTTTCCTGCCACCTAACCTCTTGATCGTGCCGCCCATCAACGCAGATGAAGGCACATTTTTAGGTAGCGGGATGCCGGCGTGCTCGGCGGCCGCAATGGCATCCACAGTTGATGCTTCGTTGTCTTCAGGAATATGTAGCTGCTGTTCTTCTCCGTGCCATGAATCGAGGTCGGATCGAAAAGAGACGTGGGATGATGTAGAGTCACGCCGACGTGATGGAGCGTTGGAGTCAGCAACAGAGCCTCGGAAAGAGAGGTCGTCACCATCCGCGAGAAAATCATCGTCGTCCCAGTTTTCAATCTCCTCCTCCATAGGCTGGCGTTGTTTCAGTCGTAACGGCTCCATGGCTGCTGTTTGGTTAGTAATTGGTGGATCGTTGTCTAAGTTGTCATTTGTTTCGTTTGAGCAGGGCTCAGTGGCGGCGAGGTTTGCGGTGCACCCAGTAAGCACAAACACGTCATTAATTAGGCGTGTTCATAATCGATTCAAACTGGTAGGGGCATTCCATGCAGTGCAGTCCAGATCGCTTGGCGTTCCCGCCTCTCGTGATAAAGAAAATTATATGTGAAGAGGTGAATAGTTGAATAACGGATAATTGGAGACGGCGATAGTCATCCGGAGTCTGCAGGTAAGGACGGGGCAGGTTGCGGATTGTTCAGTAGATCGATCAAATACTTTATTTATCAATTTGACGAACAGGTACTGCCAGGCGTAGGGGTCCAGAGGAGAGCGCAAAGAGTTGAGTGCGCACGCAAAGAGTTCGCGATACGTAGCCAAAGCCCCGACGAGGCAAAAGGCAACACAGCGATGGACCAGATGTAGAGTTCGGCGACGGTGCAAAGAGGCTGCAGATGATGCAGATGTATAGGTGCGGAGGCGAAGGGTTTGGAGAGACAGTATTGCAGGTGAGTGGTGCTGCGTGCGTGCGTGAGGGTGAGTCTGTGGATTCGGAAGTGTCTCGCTGATGGGGAGGTTGAGTTTGCACTCTGCGGGCAGGCTGGGCGTGCTAGAGGTGCTGAATCTTGACCATGGGTGAGGAGAGGGGATCTGTTCAGTGAAGGAAAGTGAAAGGCTGGGGGACAAAGAGGGTAAGTGGGCCACTGGCAGCATCGCAACTACCCGCAACTCGGGGTGGCTGGCAGTGTAGTACCTGGCAAAGTCCAGTGGGAGGGCTGCAGGGGCCCTACAAACGCGATGCTAGTGGCCCTAGCCACCTAAGAAGTGGTACAAGCCATCAATTACAGTGGGAGGCAGGGATCTCGGGAGCTAGATGGTACAGAACGCGCTCACTATCCGAGAACGGCACGCGTCAGTGGATCAATCCGGCCGGGAATTAGTATTATCCGCCTCTCCACCAATCACTCGCGAAGCAGAGCCGGAAAGTGTGGGCGCCGTACGACCTGAAGCTTACGTAAATATCTTCATGAGACACGGAGCATTAAATTAATTCCGTAGTGGGCAATATACCAGTAGACGTAAGGGTCGTACCGTTGGGAAATAATATTACTAGTAGCAAACTGGGTTTGTCTTATTACTTCTCCAACACAAAATGGTGGTGCACTTAATAAACCTATTCCAGAGCTCTGGTTTTTGTCCGCCTAGCGCAACAAAAAGAAGCCATCAATCTAACCAGCAAGATGCCACGTATCGCATCAATACAGTATCACGCAGGATTTCCTTTTGACTTAGATACCAATGGTGCAGAAAGGGACAGTAAAAGCACAACCCATTAATTTAGTCAAGCTATTATAGTTCAATGTTTCGTCACTCTACATATACTGTCTTCTGATCCCCTTTCTCTCTATGCCAACAATAGGTGGTCCATGTTTAGCAAAGCATATTGGCGATTCGGCTCCCTTTGCAGGAAATCGCTTCTTTCCCAATATAAAAGTGAAACTGTCTTAAGATTGCAAATGCCAACGCAATGCATCAAAATCATGTCATTAGGAACACCTGCGTGACATCCGGCTCACTGCCGAGGTTTTCCCACTTATGGGCCAACTTCACGTCCAAGCTTCATATCATTGCGGGCCTCACCAATTCACATGTTAGGACCGAGCTCAGCATCTCATCCCATAAACTAATTCATATACCTCTACATATCTTTTCAAACATCAACTTATTCGTACCTCATTATTGAGCATATCGATTTGTGCTTGACAAAAACGGCTTAAACATTGCGTCATCGTGTCTTATAGTAGCAAGTAGCCATGGCTCAATCACAACCCACCCAGCCCTCACTGTCCGGGGCAGATGCCATCCGCTCGCTGCAGAGTGACGACTCCATCTTCAAAGCCTTCGACTCCTATCCTTGGAAAAAGGACACTGCCTTCCTAGTACGCTTTTAATAGACTATTCAAATATGTATTTATATTTGTAGAATGTAACTAACTCTTGCCTCCATCGTTCCCCTCAACCAGTCAGGTCTATACGCCATCCTCGGAGAGCCCAACCAAGAGAGCCCACAAGGCTCATTCATCGATATGGCCACTCACGCCCGCATATTCTACTATGCCCAGCGCATAGGCGTCAACATCGACTTTGCCACATACCAGGCATGGCTGGTGAAGCATCCCCAGCATCAGGTCCCGGACCGTCTTGCCGGACAAGTACAAGGTTGCTCAGGCAGACAAGGGCAAACCGGCCGAGTCAGTAGAATCAACTCCCTCGTGGCAGCAGGCCGCCCCGAAGGCAGAGCTATATGTTGACAAATCCGCTGCTTCTCAATCCTCCGGCGGTGGTGAGCCGAACTACCCCATGGCCTTTGCCGAGATGATAAAGCTGCTCCAGGAAGGCAAGCCTATCCCTGGGATTAGACAGATTCCTAACACTGTAGCCAGAGATCCTGTGAGTAAAAGACGGCCATTTTCAGTGCTTTAAGACAGGTCGTGTTAATAATACTTGCAGTCTGTGAAACCCGTGGGCTCACGGCCAGCACCTAGGAAACCTTGGGAAAAGAATGTTGCGTCTTTGGCTCAGGACCCGCAGGCTGCACGCACATTAGATAGCGAATTCCCACCTATAGACACGGATAGCCTCTCATCGCCAGTAGCCGAACCTCTCCAGTCCTGACTAAACTATCCGAACGAGAGTCAAACCTCAATTCGTTGTTGTCAATTGAGCAGCATGCAAGGCGTTTTTAGTTACTTGGTTTTTTTCTCTCTAGGGGGTTTTAAGACATAATGGGCTCGAGTGTCGGCTTCCTGACGTATAGAAACAGACTGGAGATGCCAGGAATAAGGATATTGCAGTCGGTTACCCATTTGGAGTTAGATGGTCAGCAATACAGCAATTATAAAACCTAGTCACATCTATCGAGATAACAGTACCCAAGAGCCACTCCAGAAGCCAGGCAACATACTGAATTAACGGGGCTGTTGTCAACTACTTAGAGGACGATATGATGTGACTATTCCTGCGCTGGCCACCTCCAGCTCGCAAAACACAATACAACTTTTTCCAGGCAATTGTACATACTTTATTTTCCATTACGACTATGCTTAATAGGTCAGTTCCACCACTAAAGCAATGACTGGGCTTGATATAATGTTGTTGAAGTATGGGACGACACATCTTCATATCAGAGCTGTGTCATCCCCATGTCGAGAGATCAGTTGAGCCTCTCGACGAGGACGAGATTGTCCGTGAGAATAAAAATACTACTTTCTCCTCCATATTGCAAAATTCGTAATCATAATGTGTCCAATGCACCCAAGCAGGCAGTAGCGTGCTGAGCGTAGGATGACGTGTGATCTTAAATTACCTGCAAGGGAAAATGTTCTTAAGAAGAAATCCGCAAATTCTTGTTTGTTTTGTCATCTGTACAAGAAGAAAGAGAGGCGAAATCAGATAAGGAATCGACGAGATACGCTGTGAAAGACAGTAATCGGCACAATGATGAGACGTTCTTGTCGAAGCTTCCAGCACAGAAGTCCACCATGACTTGTTTGACAAATACGGCTAAACATCAGCGATATGCACCCGCATATCTTGGTCCAGGGGTAACGCGGGAGCCCATACCGGGCCCGACGCCAGGTCCTGGCCGAGTTGTGACTGCGTGATTTGTGCACAGCATGCCGACACGAGAGCCAAACTTAGATCCTCTAAGTGAGACCATGTGCTTTCGAATATGCGCTGCCACCATCTCACGGTGCTGAGCAGTGGCATTATTCAAAATCCATTGAACGAGGTAGTTTCCGTATTGGTCGCTAGCAATGTCAATGAGGGGAATGCGTGTGCGGTCGCGACGGCCTTCACAAACTCGATCTAGATATCGGCCTAGAAACTCTGCGCCGCCGATTTTCAGGCACTTCTCAACTACCTTGGAGGCAAACTGGTCCGTGCTATACTCGGCAGCGTATCGAATGACATGATCTATAGCGCGGCTACGGTCTGGAGGAGCCCCGTGTTCGCAGATATGTTGGATACACCAATTTCCGAACTGGCCATGTGCCACGATGTCAATATTGGCAAGTACCTCTTCGATACAAGGTCGCTATCATAAAAGATTAGCTTCAGCTCAATGCCTTATTATACACTATAGATTACCTTATCTTCCTCTAGACAATTCTCAAAAATATTTTGAACGACAAGACTACCAGTCTCGCCCAGGGCAACTTCATGCCACATTCCTCGGAGGGCATCGTTGACGAATTTCATAATTTGCGGTGGTGATTCGGTCCAACGAAGTTCGAAAAGCTTCTGCCACACGTGGCAAGCATAGCGGTGAATCACAGTCTCCGGGATTCTGCGTAAGAGTTCATGGACCATAATGGCCTTGTAATCCTCTGGGACAGAGTCGAATGCCTTCTGGACCACATGACAACCAAAAGGATCCATGGACAAATTGAGTGTGTTCCCTCGAATTCCTTCAGCTATTTTAATGACTTGCTCTGGTGTTCCGTGTTCAAAACACCGCTGAACGAGAAAATTGCCGAACCTGTTGACCATCAATGGATACGCTTGTGCCACAATCGCTTCCACAATTTCGTACTTTTGCTCGGGCGTACCAACTTTCAGCTTCTGCTGTAAGAAAATGGAAGCCTGTTGATCATTATTGCAAACAATCTTGTCCACGATGTATTTCCAATTACAATTGACATTGCGGTCTAGTAATCGACGGTAGTTGAGAGGTTCAGTTGTGGGAAGGTAGGTCGGACCTTCTGGGGGGATGGCCTGCCGATAGTCAGACATATCTTCACAGGTTTCAGGGTCACAACGCTGGAGCCTCCATACCCCATTCTTCCAAGCTGCTTTGGAAGTGAACTCGGAAGCATGGGGCGACAGCGGAGTTCCAATAGGCTGTTGCTGGTACGACGGGTAGACCCCCATGCCCATTGGGCCTAGACCCGGCGGCATGTTTAGAGTTGCTGCCGGCATGGAACCTGGTATATTATCAAACTGATTGGGGGTCTCTCCCAAAGCACCGTAAGCACCGTTGAAATTATGAGGCGAGGTGATTCGACTCTCGCAACGGGTGCTTCGACGCCACCCCGGGGGCCGCATCAGCTCTGGGGTGAGGCGCTCGCCTCGGAAGCCGTCAGCGACAGGAAAAGAAGAATTCGAGTCAGTATAGCCCTGATTGAAACTGCGGCTTCCAAACCAGTTACCTATCAAGGGTTCAGCAACTGGCTCCGGGGCAGGAGTGGTGGCAAACGAGCTCTTGGTAGTTCCCCAAATTCCACGAGTGCGATTGAGTGCTGTCGCCGATAGAGCGTCACTCGTGTCAGAATTAGCGTCATCCTGGTTGATCCAGGTACTTGCTCGAGGGGCTGATGTTGTGCTTCGCATGTCGTTAAGGCCTGAAGGCTCGGTATCAGGTTTGGTAACCCGTGACTGAGAAAGCTCCTGGTCCAACTTTGTGATGTGGTTCTGTGCTTGTGCAAGTTGCATCTTTAGTCGTACAACCTCATCGTAGTCAGGACGAGAATCGTCCAGGGTTGCACTTGCGGGACGAGTTGTGGGGGCTGTAGTTGGGAAGGCGTCAGTTGCCGGTGTGATTGGTAATGAATTACTCGAAGATGCATGATCCAAGGTTCTCTGGTATGCCCTGTCATCATCACCCAGTCTTAGAGCTTCGTTTTGTTGGTTCAGAACAGCTTGCTGCTCCGACAGCTTCGCAAGCAATTTGTCCATGGGATAAGGGTCGTTGACAACGAATGTTTCAGGGCTCGACTTCTTCTTTCGTTGAAATTAGCATCATAGACAGAAAACAGCTATCTCTCGATTCCATACCTTGGGGCCTCCTTGATTTGCCAATTTCGAAGTAGCCAACACAGATATTCCATTCTTGACGGGACGACCCGATTCATTATTCTACGATTTTAGCAGTCAGTGGGGTCTCATCACGAAGTCGTTGTTGAAACAGGAACATGAAAAAGCCAGATACATGAACAGTTGGCTATGCTCCGCCTGGGCAGTAAGTATAAACTCACATTAAGGGGGCCAGAAGACGAAGTTGCTTCAGCATTCTGCTTGACAGCGTCTTCACATGAACCATCAGCTGAATGGACAACCGTACACTGAGGAGTGGAGCAGGTCGATTCAGTAGCCGTCGTCATTTCGGTGGTGGAAAACGAATTAAAAAGGCAAGTCAACAAGAAACAAGACGAAACTGAAGGCGGTATTAAGATGATCGAGATCCCACGCAAGAAAGAAATCCACTAGATCAAAGACGGTTGCTGGCACGAGAGCCCGAGAGTGTGTTTGTGTAGATGGACTGACAAGAAGGAAGAGAAAAGGTGTGCAAGTGCAAAATTTTGATGTAGAAGTAAATACTGTTCGGCTGTCGGGTTCATGAACATGAAAGAGCTTGCAGCCGGCAGGTGGAATGGAACCCAGAAAGAATGCAACTGACAGCTGTGCGAGTGTCGCTAATCGTCTGTTTTTGGAGTGCCAGAACGGGCAGGCTTCTGGGGAGCAGTAAACGGGGGCAGGTAGTAAGAGTGATTGATAACCGAGGAGAGGAGGTAGCTCAAAGCCTTGCTGGGTGTTTATTTCCACTGATCAGTGAAAAAAGGAGAGAGCGTAGGCCGGAACCTAAAGAGTATCGGATTGCGTTTTATGAGAAGTCAGAGGCAAGAGAGAGGAACGCCGATGAGCGCGCATTGTCAGTGAAGGGTGAATCAAGTGTAATTAATCATGGGGGCTCATTTGAGTTTAGTTGTTGGTATTGACCCAAGCCCCGTTTAGAGCAGTCAAAGCAACGCAAGTAAGAAAATGCAGGAACTTGAAGGGGCGTGATATAGCAAGGCCAGGTAAATTAGGATAGATCAGTGCCTGTGTAGCAGTAAATAAGGCGCATTTGCACGACTCCTTAACTGTTTCCTACAGTAAATATTGTTAGAAGCAGTTGACCCTATCAACACCAAAACTTCAGCTACTCGGTGGAGTGAATTATGCCCTCTCGTAGGCACTGACATTTGGCCAACAGAGCAGAGCACAGAGCAGTGATGGCTTCCCACAGCTACTATCCACCCGATCAGATAGATTGCCAACAGCGCTTCATTCTTGTCTCTCTAGTTTTTCTTTGAAAGCTGGGCTTGGTATTCGGGGAGTGACTGCTGGTTGTTGGAGCAGTTGTTCGGTTAGCGGGAGGCCAACTCGGAATGGTGATTGCACCAGATCACAATGACGGTACCTTACCTACCTGGAACCTACATCTAGATAGGTAGGTACTCGGCCAGGTAGAAATAGTCCTACTAGTTAGTACGTTATTATATGCGGTATTCTCAGCAATAGTATTAGCACCTCTCATTGCGATAATATAATAGGTAGAAGGAGGCACCAAGAGCTAAAGCCCATCTCCACACCTTGCCTTGCGTCATTGCAAAACACCTACTCCGAGAGCGGATTACTAACGACCATGTGTTACTAAATTCAAAAGTATGGCATTCCTAGAGGGTAGGAAATCCCATCAATTGTGTCCCCCCACTAAGCTGGACCCAGCGACGAGGGCGGCCGAACTGAAATCGTGTCGATGAAACTTCAAAGAGACTAGCACTTAGCGTAGCCCGTAGATGACGAGTGCGAAAACAAGCAAGGTTTGATTGGGGTATTGAATGTACATCTATCTCGCAATTCGAGAGAAGACTCGTGTATTGGTACAGTTGATTTACATGCTTCCAGGCATCTTTTGGCCCTGAAGCTGACGCCCTTTGTACCTCCCTTTGAGTGTATAGCCGTGCCAGATCTTCCTGTTGCCAAACCGTACCAGCGCGGCCGACTCGTGATATTCTTTCGATTCCCTGTCCTAATTGATGTGGCGTGTCTTCGGAGGTCTTTCGCTTCGTGGTAATTATCGCTTCTTCGTTCCAGCCTTCGCTTCTACAAAACCAGTGAGCAGTTGGACTATCTAGTGAGTGGTGGGGCTGATTACCTGGAGGACCTGTCTTCTTCTTTGGTGCACTCTTTCCACGGAGCTTGAGTCTGTAATCAAAGACGTTAGCAATTTACTTGTACAAATGAATCCGTGAGTTGTGCTTACTCCTTGATGTATTGGAATCGGTCCTCTTCTTTGTTATCCCACGTCGCGAGAACAGGTCCAAACTCCTTCTTCACGTCTTGAATCGTCGCAGTCTTTCGTGGGTAGTAGGCAGCTACAGCAGGGCCTTTAAGGCGTTGTCGCAAAACTTTGTTACCCATGCGAACCGCCTCAGGGTTGTAGGTTGACGCGAAGACTTGACATTGTGCCTGGTACAGGTCAGCAGTTGCGATAAACAAGCGCGACTATGGGTTTCTCCGAGTCATACCTTCATCAATTCGAGTATCCGCGGCCGAGGAACACTCATCTTGGCGTCGTTGATGCGGAGGATGAACGTGACGATAATGATGGCTTTTCAGTTTGAGGTTCGATGCTAGTAGTAACGGACCTCACGCGTGCTCGCTGGTTGGTCAATTATGAGAAAGTGGGTCTAAAATATTTTGTGGGTCACTCCATGTCAAGCATCTTCTCATCCTTCAACACACGCTCAGGACGAAGACGTGACGCCCAAACTCCACTGAATTTACAAGCCTCGCAAAATTAAAGACCCTTGTCTGAGTACGAGACAGTACCTTTAGGACATAAATATATTAATCATTAAACCCATTCACTCTCACCATATCTATCGCTCTTGTATCAACATTGGCTCACATAACTTGTTACTGTATTGTTCATAGAGCTGTTCTGAAGTATATATCGACCTGACAAAGTCTTCATTCTTATTTTCCATAACGAACATGGCAAAACGACCGCTAGTCTCAGGAGGTGATTCCGAGCGTCACCACAAAGCGCCAAGAACCAGCGCCGAAGAAGTTAGTTGAATATTTTCCGCACTTTTGTTTTTCACAAAGACTCACAGAGTCAGCATGTTGCGATACCCTCTCTAGCACACATAACACCATGGATCTCATCGCAAATTTCTTCAGAGCTGCCGCCACTACCCCGAATACTAGATGATGAACTTGAGAAGGAGGTATTCACACATCCTGGCCTGGACCTCCCCTACAACTATGAGCGACTAGAATGGCTTGGCGACGCATATTTAGAGCTGATCGCCTCGAGCCTTATACACCAAACATTTACCAAATTCTCTGTTGGACGTTCCTCACAGCTCCGAGAACAAATTATTCGCAATACCACGCTCGCGGAATACTTTCGACGATACGGTTTGCCATCACGCGCCAAGCTTTCAAGAGAGTTCGACAACGTGAAAGAACTTGGACGGGGAAAGTCAAAGGACAAGGATCTACTCAAGACTCAAGCGGACATGTTTGAGGCCTATGTTGCCGCTGTCATCACCTCTGATCCTCAGAATGGACTGGCCAGCGTCGTTACTTGGTTGAAGGCGCTCTGGGGACAGACACTCAAAACTCAGATTATAGAGAACGAGTCCCGTGTCACGCCAACCGGGGTCGAAAAGGAGCAACTAAGACAGCTCATTGGCGCCAAAGGGATCCTTCTCGATTACAGAGATCTGCCTAGCGCAGGTAAGGACAGGTATCTCAATCTGCCCCTATTCTCGGTAGGCGTTTATTTGACTGGCTGGGGCGAGGAGAGCAAATTCCTCGGCATGGGTACTGCACTGGGCAAGCAAGAAGCTGGACACAAAGCAGCCGCTCAAGCAATGGGAAATAAAAAGCTGATGAAACAGTATGAAGCCAAGAAGAAGGCCTTTAAGGCGGCTGAGCAGGTAGCGCAGGAGTCGGCCAATGCGTCAGCGACCGTGAGGGAACGCTGAGCAATATTCTACATATCGTTACATGGAACATCTTGGATCCCCGCTCATGACGACGTTGATCCGTGGTACCATGTACTCCCAATGTTTGCAACGTATGTCTCGATTTGGCGAGATTGAAGGATTGGGGTGTCGGGATACGTCCGGCAGCAAAGTAATTACTGTCTATCTGCATTTTATGAGCGTACGAAAATGGAGAAGTTGGCATAAAAGCCAATCCGAATTAATACACTATATCATAATATCGTCAAGATAATCGAGTGGTATATGGAAGGAATCGCTGGCAAACATTACTGCTTGAATGAATAAATTGTAGTCAGCATAAGAACCAGACCTTACAGCATTGGAAACAAGCATTGGAAACAAGATCTGGTGCTGCACCTAGATTGTAGCCAGTATTTCACGTGTCTCGGCACCCAACACGCGGGGGAATGACATGGGCGACGCGAGGAACGTTTGTAGTTAGCCGACTCGCTAGCAACCCGCTGTACTGGTCCAGATGGTCCCTACTGGAGCCTTTGCAGGCCTATTCTACAGTGGACAGGCAACCTCAGCTCTATTAATGATCATTGGCCTATCTTCTGATTGCCGGTCGTGTGTGCGCCGAGGCATCTGGAGACTGCTAGGACATGGCGCCATGAGGTAAGATCACCACCACCACCACCAACGACCTCGCTCTCTTATCTCACTGTTCTCAAGTGCCACCATTCAGCATTGATCTTGTTCTTTATTTCTCCCCTCCACACCCTCCTCTATACATGTTATAGTGTTTAGTCAGCTTGTTTTCGGATTCATTGGCTGTATGCTTCAACATTGATTCGACTTGAATTTCCATTCTCTTGTCGCAAACTCGGCATCTTCTCCATCACCAGCCCCTCCCACTACCTTGAGGGCTTGGTGGTGACTAGAGGAACGCTGGATTGGTCTTCTCCCTGGGCTTTGTTAGTTCCGGAGTATAATACACAAACCAGGAGCCGCGCTGCTCCTGTGCCTTCTCAGCAGACATGGCAGACTCAGTCGGTTCGTGCCTCTACCTCACACCGTAGTCGGAAGCAAACTGCTGCAAGTTGTTCAGGACGCTAACAGATTACTCGCTCTAGACCGCGTGTTCGTTCACGCCCTCAATACAGTCAAAAAAATTCCCAAGACCGGCGCAGCCCGACCTCCACCATCCGAACGATTACGGCTCTACGGCCTCTATAAGCAGGCAATGGAGGGGGATGTGGATGGCGTCATGGAGCAACCTGTCGCGGGCCCGGGATTCACAGCAGAGGAACTCAAACGTGAAAGAGACAAGTGGGATGCTTGGAATGCCCAGAAAGGCTTGAGCCGGACGGAAGCAAAGCGACGATATGTCGAGGCCCTTATCGACACAATGCATCGTTACGCAAACACAACGTGGGAAAAGACCTCCCCTTGTCGTTTTGACCAAGTGTGCGCGCATGACTAATAGATAACAGAGACGGACAGGAGCTCGTGACCGAACTCGAATTTGTCTGGAACCAGATCAAGCACAACACGCCGAGCGACTCTGATTCATCTCCCAAGCGCGAAGTACAGAACCGGCGCTTCCAACAGCCTGCAAGCGGAAGCGACGGTCCCATGAGGATTCTAAGTCCTATGAGCGAGCAGGACGAGGCCGAACTACAATCACAGCGTCAAATGGACCTTGAAGACGAACCGAGTATGGTCAAAAACAGTGGTCGCTGGCAGAAAAAGATGGAACGCGCCATTACAAAACTGTCAGCTGAGGTGGCGGCACTTCGAGAACAGATAACCACAGGCAGGGAATGGAGATCCAAAAAGGAGCGAAGTTTTACGACCTGGCTAGGCTGGACTGCATGGCTCATCATGAAGCACCTCGTGGTGGACTGCATCGTTCTCGCCATCATCCTCGTTTGGATGCGGAGGAGGCGAGACAGGCGCTTGGAGGACTTGGTGAGAGCGGCGCTGCGGCTCGTCCGGGAATACGTACGCAAGATCCTTCCCGCTAGGTGATAGGCTTCATGTAATCAGGGGAAGCGGTCATATTTTATTTCTCTTTGATTGCCGTCGCCACATTGAACAGGCACACAGGCACGGTGGCAACGGCGTCCGCGGGATCTGTCATCGTACCTTTGGGCATTTTCACTCTGGATAGGTTGAAAAATCGAGGAGGTCGAACTTGAGACTATTCAACACACCATCATATACAGGAGTAACCAGGGGGGTTGGCGCGCCATATATCTCCCAACAGTCGCAATATTCATATTACGACAACGACATTCACGAACAAAGCACATACCTCATACTCAAATGATCCATAAAATCGGATTTCGGATCTTACTCCCTTTCCCGATAGACGTCTTGGGAGAAACGCCCAGCCTCTCTCGCTCTACAATTCTACAGGTCTGTGGCAATACAGCCACGATGCTCGCATAGAAGCCACGATTTGTTTTAAGCGATACACTTCGTCAAACCGCGGATGATATACTGGACGCTTCTTCGCCAGTTGTATATTACTTTTCCGAATTTTCTTGATGTATATAGAAGTGATAGAACATCATGCAAGAAGTAAAAAAAAAAACTTAGGACGCCAGGAACCGAGCCTCTAACTTGGTCCACGTCACATATCGTTTTTGGTCGTGTAGGCCATTGAACAAGATATATACTAGTAAATCATCTACAGGGCATAAATTAAAATTTTATATAATTCCGTTAGTCAGTGCAGTCTGGGCCATGACATCTTTCCGTGCAGCTGCCGTGAAGTTGCGGTCACGTTTGCGTGCATGTCTTCGCACGCCCAATAAAGTTCAACTCTCGCCTCATCAATACATTTCGTGAGGAGTCACCCTACCTCTCCCATCAGCATCAACGCCACAAGATTTCGCACGCAATAATCCCTGTAGGCATCGCAGGTAATTGCCTTCACGCATAAGGAAACCAAATCCTCATCTTACTCGCTGTCTAGAACTCAACCAGACGCACTCTACCCGCCCCTTTCCTGCCAATCTATCACTCATCCAACACACGTCGGAATCGACAACATGTCCGAGCCCATGGAAGATATCCAACAAACAACAAACCCCCCTACTCCCCTCCCCATTCCCCCCCCTCGTTACCATCGGCCCGGTCATCTTCGTCCCTCTGACAGAAGACCTCCTCTCCACCCCATTCGAACCACCACCAATGCACTCCGACCGCCTCAAACTCACTCTCGAAAACCTCACCTCCAACGCCGCCCGTGTTCGCGCCAACCTCCTCGGCATGTACCGCCTTGAGTGTGCACGTATCGAGCGCGAGGCACAAGAACAGGAAGACACCATGATCCGTAACCACAACGAGCAGCAACAAAAACAGCAACAGGAAGCGCAAGCGTTGGGCCAGGAGCCGCTGCCTATAGAACCACATCAAGATATTATATCCACGCCTCGCTCTAGTATCAATGGGGTCGAACTAGCAGACATGCTCTCCAGGATGGATGAGCCCGTCGTCCCATCAAAAGACTACAATCTCAAAAACGCTGAGATCCCCATTCCGGATTTCAGCACCTTGCCTGAACGCACCCCCCGTGAGACCGCTTACAAGGAGCTCATGATGGTCGTAACTCGGGCTTTAAAGGACCTAAGGGACTTTGACGCACATGTCGCTCGTTCCAGGGCTCCCTACGAGAGGGCACTCAAGAGAGCACAGGAAAAGGAAGCGGCCTGCTAGAACTGAGCTACGCCTTGCCGCGATCGATTGATTTTAGAACAACCCTCAACGCCATTGATGAGCGAAAAGCAACGTTTGTGTTTTCGTGATAAGGAGCTCAAGACACTGGACAACAGAAGGAAATGGCTACATGTATTTGATGACGGCACTAATGCAGACTGCTTGCAAGGAGGATGTGTACGGCATCTGGAACACCACACCCAGAGGCAACATCCAGTTGGTTGCTACTCACTACATCATAAAGACAAACGCATTTACATATGAACAGGCTGACACGACATTGGTAATTCTATTTACCTCCTCTGCCTCTCTCTCTTCCAACTCAACCGCTTATATGTACAAAACACTGCCTCCGCCTCAAAATATTACGCAAGGAAATCTTCTTCTATTTTGATACAGGCCTCCTCCTTACACTCCGTATTCGACTTGGCCCATGGGCTTATCCTCTTCCATACCCGAGGCCATGAAGTTGGTCCTCGCATCACCGGTAGCCTTTGATGCTGAACAGCGGGCCATTGTCGGTGAGCTAATGAAGGAAAGTGTTGTTAGCATTGAACGTGGGGGTGATTTACCAGGCGAAAAGGGAGGAGCTCAATAATACATACCTTCTAGAGATGACATCTGTGAAATAGAAGTTCTCAATGACCTTCTTCAGCGGTGCGCCGCTAGCCTTTGACCCCTTGTTCTGGTCAACCAACTGAACCTTGCTCAGTTCTCGTACACCAACGGGTTCAACCACGTCGTAGGCAGCCAGGGCCGGGCTGACCTCGGCCATGCGGTCCCGAACAGCAGCGACATCATCGTAAGGTAGAGAAACGCCAAGGAATTCACCAGCAGCACGAAGAATCTTCCAGTCCGTTCGGGCAGCACCAGGGAGAGATGTAGCAGCACGTGTCATCTGGACACGTCCTTCGGTGTTGATATAGGTTCCAGCCTTCTCGGTGTAAGCAGCACCAGGGAGGATAACATCGGCGATCTGGGCGCCGCGGTCACCGTGGTGGCCTTGGTAAACGACAAAGGCGTCCTTGGGGATATCAGCTTCGTTAAACTCGTCGGCACCAAGAAGCCACACAATCTTGGGCTTAGTCTCAGCGACAGCGGCCGAAGGAGTCACAAAGCCAACCTCGAAAGCGCCAGCTCTTGAGGCCTCTCTCTGCAGAACATTGTAGCCATCCCACTCCTCGGTCCTGAAGTTGGCGACGTTCTTCTCAACAAAGGCACCCACAGTCTCGAAGAAAGCTTTAGCATCGGCATGATCAGTGACTCCAGAGCCCAGAATGATCATGGGCCTCTTGGCAGCCTGGAGTTTCTTGCCGAATGAGCCAGCTAGAGCCTTCTTAAGGGCCGCGTGATCAGACCCAAGATGCTCAAACTCGAAAGTTGATTCCCAAGACTCTCCCACAACGGCGATTTCAAGATCTGAGCGCAGCCACTGCTTGCGGATACGGGCGTTCAATACGGCGGCTTCATGGCGGGGGTTGCTTCCAACAATCAACATGCAGTCAGCTTCCTCAATACCAGAAATCGTAGAGTTGAACAGATAGTTGGATCGAACATCAACACCGTGGGCAATAGGCTGGCTACCAGTAGGTGTATCCAAAGCCAGGTTCTCCGAGCCCAGCTTGTTAGCAACATCCTTGGCGACCACAAGAGACTCAACATCAGTCAAAGCACCGGAGATAATCTTGAACTCGTTACCCTGGGGATTCTTCTCGGCCCAAGCCTTGGCAACTTCGGTAAGTGCTTCCTCCCAGTCTGCAGGCTCGAACTTGCCCTCTCGTCGGACAAGAGGCATCGTCAATCGCTGGGTCTTGAGGCCGTCGCAAGCAAATCGGGTCTTGTCGTTGATCCACTCCTCATTCACATCGTCGTTCAGGCGAGGGAGAATACGCATCACCTCCAATCCGCGAGAGTCGACACGAATATTAGAGCCCAGTCCGTCGAGGACATCGATGGACTCAGAATGCTTCAACTCCCAGGGGCGAGCTCGGAAGGCATAGGGTTTGGATGTCAAGGCACCAACGGGGCAGAGATCGATGACGTTTCCAGACAGTTCTGTGTCCAGGTTCTTCTCGAGATAAGTGCCGATCTGAATGTCGTTGCCTCGGCCAGTAGATCCGAGCTCAGGTGCGCCAGCGATATCATTGGCGAATCGGATACATCGTGTGCAGTGAATGCATCGGTTCATGGACGTCTTGATCAAAGGACCAATATTCTTGTCTTCCACAGCTCGCTTGCCTCCAATTTCGTGGAATCGTCCACGGTCGGCACCATAACGCATAGACTGATCCTGGAGATCGCACTCGCCACCCTGGTCACAGATAGGGCAGTCAAGAGGATGGTTGGTGAGAAGAAACTCCATGACGCCTTCACGGGCCTTGTGGGTGAGTGGCGAATTCGTCTTGACGACCATGCCTGGTTGTACTGGCCAAGCGCAGGATGCCACGGGCTTCGGGGCCTTTTCAACTTCGACCAGACACATACGACAGTTTCCAGCAATCATCAACTTCCTGCGAGATTTGTTAGGGAACGAGCGGTTCGGGGAAGTGGAGCTCTCGGTAGTAGGGGTTCGTACTCGTGATAGCAGTATCTTAAGCAATGTCAGCAAATTGAATCTAAACATCAATCACCATCGGATAAGAAGATTGATATACCTAGGGATGGTAGCTCCAGCCTTCTCGCAAGCCTGAATAAGGGCTGAGCCAGCTATGTGTGATCGTGTCAGTATTTACGCAGCCTCCCTAAGACAGGACTCGGGTCGATTTGTACCTTCTATCGAGACTTTCTTTCCATCTAGACGACTGTTAGCTCATTACGTACATCCAATGGCTGCGAGGATCAAAGTTGCTCACCAATTGTGAGCTCCACTTCCGCATGACGGTGCGAGGTTGTCGCGAAAGTCCGCGAGGCATTGGCGGCCCGTCTGCCAGTCCGCCAAGCCGAGCGAGCCAGAGTCTGACGAAGCATCGTGTCGCCTTGACGGAATCACACACTGAAGAGGAGGGGTCGGAGGTGAGTGAGAGGGGATATAAAGACTCGGTCGTTGACGACTCGTCAAGTAGCAACTTGCTGGTCTTTCTCTCTCTTTGGGACAGCCCGGGTGATGGGAGATGGTGTGTGGTGGTTCTTACTAGTGCGCCAACACCCGATTTAATTTACATGCGCTGTGATTGGCCAGCAGCTGCCATCCATTTCTGCCTGAGGCCACTTTTTATTGCTCAGCAGTCTCAGCCCTCCATCTGTTTATTAGAGAAATTTTGCTGGTCCTCTTTTCTGCCTTGTTCTTCTTCTCTTCAAATTAATTGTACACGAGCACATTTTATTGTAGGTGAGCTTGAGCAGCAGAACTGCATTTGCGGATCTGTCGCTTCTGTCGAGTCTTCCTCTATCTTGTGCTCAAGAAGAATTATAATAGACGCCGATTATGGAAGCATGTGAGAGATTCGTTTCGATGAGCGTTGCCTCTTACCGCCGGTCGTTACATTTCAAATTGATGAACATTTATGCTGTAAAACGCCTCGTCGTATGCTTTGCGGAGGCGAATGCAACAGCAGCAGTAGTTATAGCATACCAACTCGGGGCAATGTCTCGCACTTTGTATTGTTACCCGTAAACTCGACATAGCTATGAGCTGCAGCTGCACTGCATGGCTCTGCCCAGTCTGGGGACGTCCCCAACCCATCTCTGCTCTTCCTCTGAATCGCCATTCCAAGCTGCACCGTCGAATACCTTACCATCCCATTCATCCTCGAAGGGATTCAATGCCATGTGCATAATGCGATCCAACACGTCGCGCTCGCCTTCTTTTTCCACGCGTCGAATCACTTCATCCAATATCCATCCTCTGGGTACGAAATTGGGGTTAACCTGCTTCATTCCCCTAATTCTCTCTTCCTCTTTCTCAGGTGTCACTTGGTCTTTCCCATCACTCCAATCTTCTATGACGCGCGAGTGCCACTTCTCCAGCCACTTCGCCAACTGTTGTCGAGCAGAATCCTCCGTGACAGTCTTGGGCGGCCCTTCGTGGTGAAAAAAGACAGCAGCCTTCTCTCTCCTGGCCTCAGGCGTTGCGATTTCACTTGACTTGATGCTGCTAAGTCGGCGGAAGAAGTGGTTTAAAATCCAACTCGAGAGCTTCTAGGGTGTCAAGCCCTTCGCTGAAAAGTTCGTCAAAGTCCGAGTCCTTAAACTGGCGTAGACCTAGTCTCATGGTCATGAGCTTCTTGTACTCGGCCAAAAACACGGCCTTGTATTCTTCTCCAGCTTGTATAATCAACTTCTCTGCTCTGCTGACAACAGCTGGTTCTTGATCCTCCTTGACACCTTCCGAGATAAAAGTCGCGTCGTCCACATCAGGGCCCATACCCATCAACTCACCAACAGCTTCACCAAATCTAACTAAATTCCACCATATGATCGTCGGCTGGTTCTTGTAGCTATATCGCAGCATGTGGTCGTCATGGTTAGGAGTATATGCTGGGTCGAAGTTGTCCATGAAGGCAAACGGTCCGAAGTCTATTGATAAGCCGTAAATAGATGTGTTGTCGGTGTTCTATATCAGGTCAGTCCTCTACTTCGTACTACGGGGTAGTCGGTTTGTTGGCAAAACGCACCAGTACGCCATTCATAAAGCCGTAGGCTTGCCAATGGGCAACTGTCACCGCATTCCTCCGTACAACCTCTCGGTATAATCTGGCGAACCGGTTCTCAGCAGCGTCGCCTGAGCCCTCAGTTTCTGTCGCCGATAAACCACGTTTCGGGGCTGGCGACGTAGTGGGCTCATCCGGTGACTCTAGACGGGCCGGTAGTTTCTCCCAACCACCAAAAACGTCTTCTGCAATGTAGGTTGCAAGTTTGCGTATCAAATCACGATCTCCCCTCGCACGAAGGATATCGAAGTTGCCGAGTCTCAGCCATGATTGCGCAAACCTGAGAACGATTGCGCCTGGCTCTATGCTCTCGCGTACAACTTTAGAGTCAGGTAGTCGTGTGAGCGACAGCGCTCTTGTAGATGGTATCTTGAGTGCGTTGAGGGCTTCTGATACAACGAACTCGCGGATGCTTGATCTTAGAACGGCCTTGCCATCTGCGAAACGGGAATACGGGGTGATGCCGGCACCTTTGAGCTGCAGTTCATACTGTGTACCTGACTTGGGGTTCGTAGCTTCAAAAAGCGAGATAGCTCTTCCGTCCCCAAGCTGTCCTGCCCACTGACCAAACTGGAAGCCACCATAGCACTGCGCCCAAGGGTAGCCTCCCTCTAGCTTCTCCTCGTCCCATCCGTACAGCTTGTTGCCGGCCACAAACTGACGAAAGTCCTCTGTCTTCTCCTCCCCGGCTTTAATGCCAATATCCTGCAGAGCCTTTGGGCTCACGGCCAACAGTTCTGGGTCTTTTTGTTCGGCTGGCCGAACCCAGGTGAACGCGGCATTCCGAACTTGCCGAGGTCCAATATCATCACGAGGGGTCTTGTGAGAATCCGCAGGCGTGGGGAACAAGGCGTCTGCTGGAAGAGATTCAGTGAAGCGCCATGACTTGGGTAGGTCCCTTAATGTGGCGCCTGCGATTGTGCTGTTGGAGAGGTTTGCGGCCATTCTGAACGGATGTCGAAGCGGCGGGACAGCTCGGCTAAGTGCTGTACGGGAGAGCATGAACGGTTGGACCTATAATGCTCAACAGGCCTTGAGTGTGTCTCTAAGCAAGGGTCTGGATGTGAATGTAGTATCAGTTGCCGAGAGAGTGGTTGTTTTATCGATTTAATGAATGACCAAAAGGAAGATGTAAGATAGCCTGGTGATAATGGACGGACCCCTAGAAAGAATTACTGTGGCGATGTTCTTTGAAGCTGGAAGAGTGGTCCTGACATCACTGGTCCGAAACGCCAGTGACCCCACTAGATTATTGTGATCCCCCAAAGGTTCTAACTCGGACCAACGGGCTGAAGTAAATGATGGGCAGAAAACTGCGAAAGTACGAATATAGACTAAATGGACAATAGAGAAGACATATTGTCTATAAAGAAAGTTGATCGAGGCTCTTTAAGCCCCCCAGCTGTCTACCATGGCAGGTGCTATAGGTTAGGACACGAAGTACCCTGTGCCTTTATGACTCGCATTTGGTGGTGATGATGCCATCTCCCAAATGCTCCATTCGTAATCACATCAGATGAGCATGTCAACAGTTGGTCTTTTTATTGAAAACAATCATATATTGAACACACAGTTGAGGTGATTATACACCTGTTTCCTATAATCATTTGTGTATTTTCTCATATGTTGATAATTCAGTGTTTACTCTGTACAGAGAAGACTGCCTAAGTAGAACCTGCCTATCACGGCCTACGCTGTACAGTATCAGTGGGACCCGGTTCTAGGGATCCCTTAAACTACCTCCCAATGTTATTAGTGGTGGCAATACGGAGTAATACGGTTGGAAATTATTAGAAGAGAGCATAGTTAACAAGGCGGAGCATTTGCATCAGCTGAGAAATCATCTCAGATTGCTTTTACGCCCTCACCCTCCATCACCATCCTTTTCAACCACTTGACTTGTTTCTGTACGCCCGGAAAACTAAATCAATAACGTAACGTACCGTCGGCATTCTTGTATTGGCACAAAACAAACCGCAACATCATCTTCACCATGAACTCCATTGGCTCGACTTTTGAACCAGACGCCTCAGGCGTCCCACCCAAGCAGATGTCATTCATCCCCGCCTTGAAGTTGAATGACGGCAACGAGATTCCCATGGTATGGTGCCAATGTATTACGCTATGGCGCTTTGGATCATCTATTCAATGCGTTTTATTTGCGAAGAGAACTCTTTTGAGAATTTAAAGCTGACTCTCGTCATCCTAGTTTTCATATGGCCTGGGGACTCGAACGGCAAAGAAGGAGGACGATCACGTCACTGATGTTACCAAGGCGGCTCTGGAAATGGGCTATCGTCACTTCGACTGTGCTGAATGTAAGCACAACTGGCCCTCTCTATTATTTATACTTCCCCAGGGGTTTCTCTCTTTCTTTTTTTTTCCACCACAGAAACCTGACCTTCAACAACAGCTTATGGCACCGAAACTTCTCTTGGCGCGGCCATCAAGGCATCTAAGGTGCCTAGGGAGCAGCTCTTCATCACTACGAAAATTAGCGCCACCAAAAAAACTAACACTGAAGAGTGTTTCAGCAAGTCACTCGAGAATCTCCGCCTCGACTATGTAGATTTATATCTCATTCACGGTCCATGGTTTGCAGATTCAGACGAGGAGCTGCAACAGAAGTGGGCCGATCTCGAAGCCATTAAGGAATCCGGTCGTGCCAAGTCGATTGGTGTATCCAACTTCCAACAAGAGCACCTCGAGGTCATTCTCAAGACAGCTAAAATCCTACCGGCAATCAATCAAATCGAGTTCCACCCATATCTGCAGCAAACTGGCTTAGTAGCCTTCCACAGGGAGCATAAAATCGCCATTTCCTGCTACTCGCCCCTCGCCCCTCTCACCTCTGCAAAAGGGGGACCCGTCGATATAATCTGGAAACAGCTGGCTGAGAAGTATGGAGTTTCCGAGTCTGAAATTGGGCTGAGGTGGTGTATTGACCAAGGGCTCGTGGCTATAACTACGTCTAGCAACAAGGAGCGCCTGCAACGATACTTGAGCCTCTTGCCGAAGTTCAAACTGACTCCGAAAGAGGTTGCTGATGTGGCAGAGCTGGGAAAGAAGAAGCATTACCGTGCCTTCTGGAGCAGCAAGTTTGAAGCAGAGGCGAACCAATAAAGTACCAGTAGAAATGAAATCAATTCTAGTAACGTAGAAATTTGATGAACTCTGTATGTGATGTGTATACTTGTAGTCTCCGAGTTGTGCAGACAGCTGAATTGCCTCTGTCATGCCTTCTTATTTAAAAACCGGCCATGTACACATTCATTTTTGCTCGGTGTACATAGCGTAATGGCATTGCACATCATAACTCATCATCGGAATCGGTCTCCTCATCTGCACCTCCAGTAGTGGTAGCTGTGGCGGGCCCGGCAGACTTTCTGTTGGCAAAAGGCAGGGTTCTGCGAGGTGGAGGTTGATAAGGCATCTTCTTTGATGTGGCAGTTTGTCGTGTCAGAGGGGAGTCCTCATGTCTCGTTTTGGCTGCCCTGGAAACTTCATGACTACTCTCGTCATCGCTATTGTCATCGCTTGCGGTGGATGCATTGTCTTCAGTCATTCGCTCAGGCTCAGTATCTTCCGGCTCTGATTTGACTTCCACAACCCCGCCGCTGCTGGAGTCTTCCTCAACAACTGACTTTGACGCCTTTCTTTTCGCCGGTCTTGATGGAGCTGCTTTACGAGTAGGTAGTGAGGTCAAGGGTGGTGGCGAAGCTTCAGCTGTCTCCGTTAGAGCAGTAGCCGTACTTAGTGGAGTCGAATCGAGGATCTTTTGTTGCTGTCGAATCTTCACTTTCTTCTCATTGAGGAGGTCGCGAAACTTCAGGAGAAGAGCTGTTTCATCCTCATCTTTGACTTGAATTAACTCATCCAGTTGTGATTGGAGGTCCTTTACAGTATTTCCCAGAGCCTCGACTTGAGAAGTGGCGATAGCAGCGGCCGCAGCGCCATTGGCCGACGCTTGTGCTGCGATGTCACACCATTCGAAGAGTTCTATATTTTCACTCATATCATATTTGAGTGTAATTGTGCCGAGGCGTTGCTGTAAATGATTAGTATTGAGGATCTTGCTTGTCTATAGTGACTGTCAACTTACTGTGATACCTTGAACCTGCTTGCGTATAGTGATGGATAGTGATGTTTCACTTTCAATGCTCGCAGCGGCATGGATATCGTCAAGCGGTTGCTGGTTCAGTATGGAGACTAACATTGCCTTCCAATCTTGTTCTGATATGGGAGAATTTTTAGCTTGTAGCGAGGCCACTCGGTCATGTTTTACTGCAGAGTAAGTGTCAACAGGAGCCTGCTTCCAAGCCGGATGTGTCCATGTGCCCACCTGCCGGCGTATCCCGTGAACTTACAAGTGGCGATATATCGTCCTGCCCCTTCCGTTGCTTCTAATCGTAAATCAAGCGGCTTAGATCCTCGGGGTGAGATGTGCAGCAAGACACAGGACGATTCATCGTCGCTGCATGCAAGTTTGAGCACGCGCGTTGTAGCCATGATGGGAGTTTCAGGTAGCCCAGCACAGAACAGTTACTATCGCTTGACAAAGAGTGAATATGCAACAGCGAGGGGAAAACTGTTGCCTGTAAAATCTCAATTGACGAGGATCCAGAAATATCTGAGCAAAACCCTAGGGTGATAGAACTGCATGCTCGTTGTGTACGATGTGAGGTTATATATTGACGATAGGATTGGGCTTGATTGGCTGTAGTGGAGTGATCCTAACAGGCAGCTGCAGGTGCTGCTGCCATAGTGCTTTTGAGTCACAGGCTCAAGTCGTGGTGGGTAGCATTCGTACCGCCGTTCCACAGGACAGAATATAGCACTACAGCCAATGCCCCAGGCGCCTCCCCTGTGTCCCGAAGCGGCAGCTCCCTACTCCACTTCTGTCCAGCTGAGGATTGCCAATAGTTGCTGTCGTCGTTAATAACTGATGATCATCAGCTAGCCTACTGCGAACTTGGTACCATCGCAAGCTTGCCTTCACGACTCTCCAGCATCGATCACTCATGCTCTGACGCCTCTACGCTCGCCTCTACCTTCTGTCCACCTGCGGGTATCGGTGTTCGCCAAGTCATCTCGCCCAGCCGTCCCGATGCATCGCGCAGCAGTACGAGCGTTTCGCACGACAACCTTATACCTCAACACCGTCCGTAGCCTCCCCCGAACCTCTCGTCGCAGCCTCTTCTCCACCGCCGGCAACAACTCCCAGCGCCAGCCTCACCGCAGCCAACGTCCACAACCTGCTGTCAATGTGCCGCTGAGGTCCTCTATGTACTTCCGTCGTCTCCCCGTCGCACTGGTGTCCAGTGTCGTCGTTGGATACGGTGCCTGGTACTCGTACAACTCCTCCAGCGGCGCTCCTGGTCAAGCCGTCACGCGAAGCTTCGCTTCTACCCAAGGCGCCACGGCTGACGCGGCCCTGCCCACCCGGACCGTGCTGGTTGTCGGAGCGGACGAACTGAGGCAAGGTACTATTGTTGGTGAAGGCCCTATCAGCAAGACAACCAGTGACGACGGGCGCCGCATCGTTGAGATGTTGACGTCCGAGCAGGCCACCGACAAGCTTCGCAGGGTTGGAGCAGTCCTTCTCAGTCAACCGCGGCCAGGGTGTTACGCGATACGATCTCGTTCAGCTATCTAGCAACGATCCTATTGAAGACGACCATGCCGAGAAAATCGTCGAGGTTCCTAGTCGTTACGCTGGAGCTGGAGAACAAACTGGCAATAGTGACTGGATGTTCTGGGGGGTCTTTGATGGCCATGCGTAGTTCTGTTTCCCGACGTGCTAATTCATAGTGCCATGTTTGTAGTCCTTTATGCGACTTTATCTTGTCGATATATGCAAGTGGCTTGGAACCATGTCTGTCATGTGTACATTGCGCTTCGAGAGTGTCTGCATGCATGTACGTAGCGATGTGTGTGAGACTGTGATAAGTGATATCGTAGCTGAGTGGCTGTTTGCCCGTAGCACTCTGTTCCATCCTCAGGAGGGCCATTCGATATCTGCCATCAAAACTGGTTTGTCCAATCGTTCTTGGGTGTGTAGAAGTTATTTGTGTGTTCAGTATAAGAGCTCTGTTGAGAAGGTGTCAACGGCTAGGCCTCTAGCCGTGCGGCTGAATGTGTGCAGCTTCAGTCCTGCTGCCCTTTCCGGCTCATGGCGCCTGGTTGCTCTCATTCTACGATTACGTAGTAATTTGTGTGTATCGCGTTCCTCAGATGTCGTGACTTTCTGCAGCGGTTGCAGTGTGTGTAGTGTGTGCATGTTATTGGGGGTCGTCGGTCAGCACTCAGGAAAGTGGACCAGCTACTGCGCTCTCGGAGGGGTGAGGATAGACCTTTTCTCGTGTGCTAATCTCCACACGAAGTGAAATTCGCTATACGCCAAGAGCTCCTGGCGTGTGTGATCCAACGTAATCCGCATACGGCTTGGTGGCCCTTGTCTGTGTGGTGTGTCTGTTGGAGCCCATCGCGATGCGTTGGTGTTTGGGGTGGTCTGCTACACATGTGTGTAGCCGAGACGTCGTCTTGGATGTTGCGGGTGTAAACTGTTTCTCGGTTGTTAGTGGTCTGTTTGTGTCCCCTACTGGCAAAGACGCCACCCTACGTCACGCGCGAACCCATCGTCACGACCTACCAAGATTTTAGCCCTGAACAAGGAGATTTCCTTGTTCTGGCAACGGACGGTCTGTGGGAGTCGTTGACGAATGACGAGGTGGTTGGCCTGGTTGGCCAGTGGATCGAGACTCAACAGGCCGCCGGGGCATCTTCCAACTCTCAGTTCGAAAGCACCTGGTCCAAAATATTCGGCTCGCAGAACAAGCCGCTCCCTGTAGAGCAGAGCAAGAATACTGGCTCAGACGGCCAGAAGACGCCCATCCGCCTACAACAATGGGGCATCAACCCCGACGCCAAGGATCGCTTCACCGTCAAAGACAAGAATGCCGCGACACATCTTGTTCGCAATGCTCTTGGTGGCGACAACGACGATCAAGTGCGTGCTCTACTTACTCTCCCGGCGCCATTCTCAAGAAGATACCGGTAAGTCTAGTGGAAATTATGATTGTATTGCGATTTCTCAGCCTGTTATCGCTCTTACTGACATTTCTCTTTTTCTTTCTTTACAGAGACGACTTGACCGTTCAAGTCATCTTCTTCGGCAACGGCGAAAAGGGGGGCGAAGTCACAGTGAACCTCGAGGCAACTGCCGACCAGACACCCAAAGCGAAGCTGTAGATGATGGGCGAGGGGGTGGCTTGTAAAAGTTGTAACAGTGCGTGAGATTTGGAGCTGAGGGCGGTATAACCCCCCCGGCAACGGGGCCTGGCGTTTTGTTTTCCTCGGATTTCAAGGGTTGTTGTCTACTCCAGTATCACGGCCATTTTATGACCTATCCCTGTTCTTTTACTTCATTCTTCTGGCGTATAGAAGCGAATATATGGGAATTTTTTATAACCACACGTCATTTACTAAAACTGAAGCCAATGGAGACACGACGGCTGCCGTAAAAATATATTATGCGGTTAAGGTTGAGGAAGGTTCACCAGAGGCGATCTAATCGCCTATTTTACAAAATATATGCCTCCCTGTGCCGCCTCAACAGGGACTAACATGCCACCGCAATTTCCATGAAGTTCTTCCACTGTAGTATAATATTCCTTGACATCGCTCCAAATAAATGTATAGGAAATGTGATGATGACTGTTGCTATCATTGCACATTCCATGAGCGCTCTCTATTCTACAGAACATTTACCATTAGACCCAACATAGTACCAGAATGCCCTCTCCCACATCCCATTCTCTTAGAATATGCATTCAGGAAATGCCCAGAGTCAAATTCCTAGAGCCTTGGATCTCACATACGGGGTTGTAATCAAGTTGAAGCTGTGCGAACCCACAACAAGTATATGAAGGCGGCAGAATCAAGAAAATGATGAAACCTCTCATCATGAGCAGCTCTGAGATTGTGCAAAGGGCACAATGCTTAAGAGCTTAGCATGATTATCATGATATCCCAAGTGAGTCAACGACTCCCACAAGATCACAATCGCGAACCAAGGATAAAACCTCACAGGCACACCTTTATAAACTCCTAGCTTAAACTTCCGCGAAGAAATGCGGCAGCGGGTAAGGCACCCATAAAGACTGGTCGTGACAAGGACTGAGAGAGACTGATTCAATCTGAAAATTTGCTTCATAAATAAATTGCCGAGGCTAGCAAGTGGGAGATGGCGATGTAGTCTTGCTTATCAATGATTGATAGGGACGTAAACAACTGTAACTATCTCCTTTACCCATAATCTGTTGGATTGTTAGCTACTTAGCACTGGGAGAAGCTTTCGACAGAGAAAGAAACCAACTTGCCATAATAAGTACGTTTATTACTAGCAGCCCATACAAGCTCGGTAACCCATCCTGTAATTGATTAGGTCTTCCGGCTCTATCCATAGTAATAATTCTGTTGACGCTGCAGAGGTGAAAGGTGGTAGAGGATGCATAGCAACCAACAGTGAAACATCAGTGGCTTGGCAACCAAAATGTAGAGCTTGCATCGGTGTCCTGTCTGATCCAGATACAATTTGAGGTTTTCGTATCATTGGCGTTAATGCCAAAAGGAACAACCCGTTTTGCCGCCAACGGTCGACTCTTGATTATGGCCCGAGGCCGACTAAGAGCAACAACTCTAACCATTGCCAGCTACCATGTTAGACCATTTGGTGGCCATGTCGGCGGGTCCATGTCTTCGGGTTGGCGTGTCATTACCTTAGATATGAGGAATAGTACCAGAAGAAGACTCGGTTCCGCGTGTGGGAGAGCGAGGTGGACGTAGACGAGATGAGTGAGAAACACGACATTGTTCAAGACAACAGACCCAATATTTGACAGAGTCATGATATCTCAAGGGAACTAATCAGCCTAATGGCAACTAATTCGTCGAGGAAGGAAGAAGGATGGTGACTGTTAATGGGTTTGAGCCCCTGATCCCACGAAGTCGCGTGATACGGGATTAATGTAGGAGACGAAGGTTCGGAGCAGTTTCCGGATAAAAGAGTGGTATCGGGCTACCAAAGATGAAAGGGTAATAAGTTACCCCACTGAGGAATGGGGAATTACCACGGGATAAGACGAGTGGTTTGCATGAAGCGTGATGCATTTGCGGACGCCAAACCTCGCAGACATGAAAGCTCTAAACTAGATGAAGCGAAAAAGAGTCCTGGACATGACACACTCATGCACGGTTTCCGTAGTCGATGAAGCTTGCTATGGGGTTGTCTTTATCAATGAGCAACGAGAAAAGCTATCCAAAAAAAAATAAAGGTTTAGCGATAAACGGCTGCCATGTACGTGGAAGAGCTGGTAGGGATTCAACATTAATTTGAGGTTGATGAACGCGCAGCAAAACTTTGGTTAGGGGTTGAATGAGCGATTTGCATCGATGAAGTACAGGCAACAGAGTGGCATGAACATATTCATGGAGTAAAAAAGAAACAAAGGGAGCATGGCAATGCCAGGGTCGAGGTGGACGTGAAGGAGGAAATTCTGGGTGGCAGAATTGACAAGGTCTGGGACTGGTGGATAAGGCTTGGCTCGGTGTCGCTGTGAACGTGCCGCCGAGGCAGGAGTCTTTTAGTAGAGCCGCATCAACGCTGCACTCCCGTCACTTTTGTACTGGCAGTTTTCACTAACGACCTGGCCATTCTGGTATATATAAAAAGGAGAAAAAAAAGGAAAAAAAAGGAGAAAAAAAAAGGTCTTTTCTTGATGGGAGTCTATTTAGTATATTTTCCATTTGCGCCCGTAGGCAGTGATAGTTCGTTGAGCATTCTGAGCTGAGATTCGGTCGCTTTGTTGACGGGCTCGACGGGTAACTTGTGGGGAATTGTAGAAAGAAAACAGAGGCAACAAAAGCAACAAAAGCAACAAAAGCAACTTTAAGGCCAACAGTTCTACTAGTTGATTTTCCGAGAACTCCTTTAATACCCTTTTTAGTGCCTAAATCTTTTGGCGGTTGGTTCAAAACTGTTCCAAGACAAATGGGTCTTCAGAGGCTATCTCTATTAGTTACCGCACTCCGACACTGCCAGCATTACAGAGTACTGTTGGAGACGGCATGTAATTACCTCGTAGAGGTGCTCACGTCATTCATGCCGAGAGCTTTGATGCACGTGACACCCCTGCAGCAGACACCTGGTCATAACTGCTTCGCACCTACTCTAATATCAAGGCGAGCCGTTTGGTGAATCAATTCGAAGCTTGGCCAGTGGCCGTAAACACAAGTGGGCATTTGAACAGATCCTAGCAGTTGATGATTTTTACTACACATCCAACCAATGCACGTCGGAATATAGCCTGCTTCTCTCCTCTCTCAATGCCACTCGATCAACCCCGGTGAGCAGCGCATCGTCCCAGACTGCAACCCACCTCATCCACATCAGACCTATCTTTCTTCAAGCATGAGTTTGGAAGCAATCCGTGGCACTCTACTACCGCAAAAATGACTTTCACAAATGCCCCAGTCACTCGACTAGTTGTCCTAGGACTCGTATCAGCCTCCATTGGTGCCAGCCTTCTCGACATCAAGCACTACTCTTACATCCTAATTGACACCCATATATGGCGCTACCGGCAGTTCTGGCGACTGCTGACTTACCAGCTATGCTTCACAAACTCGACTGAAGTCCTGTTTGGCGCAATGTCGCTCTACAATCTCAGAATAGTTGAGCGCATGTGGGGATCTGGGAAATACGCGGTAAGACCAAGCCGTTACCAGTTTCCCTTCTTGACCCATTGACTGACATGAGTCTGTAGTCTTTTCTCTTCGTCACAGGACTCATCACAGCTCTTCTTCCACCGCTTTTCATGACTGTATTGCGCCCTCTGGGACCGGGGGTATTCAACTACGTGCCTGCTGGACCTACACCCATTATCTTTGCGGTCTTGGCCCAATTCCATGCTGTGGTGCCGCACATGTACAAGTATCGAGTGGCGACGTCTCAATCACCACCCTCCAACGAGCCATTTGTCGGCCTGACGTTGTCGGATAAGTCCTACCAATACGTAATCGCCTGCCACTTGGCTCTGCTTCAATGGCCGGGTTCTCTGATAGGTGCGGCAATTGGTTGGGTGGTAGGATACTCGTGGAGGGGTGGTCTGTTTCCCACATCCATCATCGCATGGCGACTGCCCGGTTGGATAGTAGGTTCAAGCTCCCAGCGACGGAGTGCTGAGTTTGAGGGTCTACGCCGGCGGCTGGAAGGGCAGCACTCGGCTTCAGCGGTTTCGACCGGCGTTCAAGGCCCGAGCGATGGCCACGCGGACCGTCGGCGCACCATGGGCCAGCAGATTGTGGATCAGTTTCGAGAAGCGTTATGATGCCGGATGAATAGAATATTGGGCGTGCCATAGTAGAAATGAATCGTGGAGGACCAAGACCCCTCTGCTAATCGCCGATCGACGAGACAAATCCCTGTTAGCTGGCCACTCACTGCCATGCTCTAGATAGAATACATTATAATTAGTTCGTTCCTGGTATTCCTGCTTCCCGCAAGGTAGTTGCGTTGATCAGCACAAATCGAAGCACAGAGAGGATGGCTGGACCGGGCATTTTCGTACAGGTATCTGAATTAAGGCCATGTGAAACATGACGCGGAGTACGAAATGCCCAACACTCACGAAGTGATGACAGGCATTTCTGACGTGTTGTTCAAACGCTCGAGGCTCCAACTATAATTAATTAATTAATCTTAGCGTGAGAGAGCCTTTCTTTTCGCCTTGGCCGCGCCACGGCATCCCGGCACACAACGCACAGCGTAATCTCCTGATGCCCCGGAAGCTGAGGCGTCGTCTGCCGAGCAGGTTCTACCTACATTGTTGCCCGTGGCCTCAAGGTACCTTCCGTCGCGAACCCCCCGCCTTATGGTACCACTAGGCTGCGTTGGATAGAAGTACAATATACCTGCAGTATCCCAAGTAAGTAGCCTGTGTGTGAGCCCAGCAGACAGACGCCGTGTTCTACGCGTATGTCTTTGTGGCATTCGGAAAAGCCATTCATATCTCACATATATTATACACGAGACATCAAGCCGTGCTTCCTCTTACGCCCAAAAATGCAAAGCAGCTCGCACCAATGGTGGTAATGGCATTGACGGCGACAGATTTGGTATAGATGCTGCAGTGAAATTCCTCGAGGCCCCGGTTGAAAAGCCTGAGATATGGACTAGCGTGCCTGAGCAATACTTTGCGGCTCCCACCCGACACGATTCCCCACGGGCTGCTCAGGAAGATGGATGGCAATGGAATGCACACATTGCAAAGTTGTGCTGTGCCTCACCCAGCCGTTCGCCCGCATCAATGATCATACCACTGCAAGTGGCCAGGTACTACTTACACCTTTATCGCCACAAGCACGGATTGCTTCTGAACGTGAACTGGGCGGTATCCACCACCTGCGCTAGTGACGACGCCGTCGGCTTCTCTCTTCCCATTTTTTGTTTCCTTTGCGCTGTGCCTGGCCCGCATGATGTACCTTTCTGGTGCGGCCAAGGCGCGATGGTGACTTGTCGTCCTGCCCCTGTAGCCCATCACCCATCCATCATCCGTCACCCACCCACAACCCCTGGAAGCGGCGTGAGAAGAGGCCATCACAGCGCTTGCAGGTCTGGTACCTGATGTACATCTCCTTTTCGACATACTCCGCCAGCCAGCCCCCCAAATACTCAGCCTTCGCGCCCCATCTCCGACGTCAACCTTGGATCTCGACGACGATACTCGACTTTGGCTTCCTAATCACGTTCATTCATTGCTGCAGCTCACCCCCCGACTCAAACCTTCTCTACCCCGCCGTACCTGCGCATTTGATACAGATACGCCCGTAGCCGGCCTCACCGATAACTTGTTTCGAACTCTGTACCTGGAATCCTTCAGCGAGCCGTTGGTAGACGACACACTCGTCTTCGCGACGAAGTAAACAAACCGACCGTTACCTCGAGATCCTCGCTGCAACTCCTGCTATCGTTTCGTCTTGTTGCATACTTCCGGCAGGCTGAGCGAACGTCTAGCCACGGCAAAATTTTGTGTGATGTGCTAATGATAACGAACGCGTCACGGATTTGCTAGCCAACATGAATGGCTACTCGACGGGGGGGTGACCCGTATGGTATTGGAAGCTCGAGGCTATCACCACTGGCCTCGACCGCCAACGGAAATGCCATGGGGGAGATGGATAGGAAGAACATGCTGAATACATTCGATAAAGATAGCCCGAGGGCCAACTCGGTATGTCTACCCAGAGAGCGGGCGCGGGGAATCTCCTTTGATTGCGCAGTCTAGCTCGATGGCTCGCAGGACTAACTCATTCTCTCAAACACGGCAGAACCATGCATCAAAAATTGTCGATCTCAAGGACCCTATTCAAGTCCATCTGCTCAACGAGACTGCCCTTACCGACAGCAAAGATTATGAGATCATTACCCAGGAGGAGGTGGACGACCTGAAGAAACAGAGCCAGCTCATGTCGCAGAGGGTCGAATCAACGAGAACAAACTTGGCGGTTCAATCTAAATACCGAGATGCCGCGATATCCATGGCCAAGCTGTACACAACTACAATGCCGGCGATGACCAAACAACCCGGGGTAATCGACAATCCTTGGAGGCGGGAAAGGGATTAGAAGCGTGCGAGAGGAAGTGCTTGGAGCTTGAAAAGGAGCTGTTTAATTTGGAGAAGCGCCTGCTCGTGCCCCAGCGGCGACTGCTTGAACACACAGCTGGTATACTCCAGTTGACGCACAAGGCTTCCAAAAGGAAGAACCAACCGCAAAATGGAAAGGTCATCAATGGCATCCCTGGCAGTCCTGAGAGCCTATATACATATTCACACAGCCGAAACAGCCTGGAAGACAACGAGAACTACTTCGATGACCCCAGCCTCTACCAATTAGACTCCTTGGACTGGACCCTACAATCGAGCAGCGCAGACCCGCAGAACGCCATCGAATACCGCTCAAGTCAGAACCCCATCCGCGAACAGGCCAATAATTATGAGAGGGGAGGTGGACCATGCGAGGAGGAAGGGAAAACACCATGCGTGTCAAGTACAGTATTGGAGACGGAACCGCAAAGCTGGAGATTTGAACGGATCCGCTTCGAGAGGACGCTTGTTCAAGTTAACCGGCCCCCACTGTCAAACAAGATTTATTTAGACCCACCTCGGGAAGCAGATAGGAAAGGCTTGAAGCCAATGGACAGACTGAGAAATCGGTCGAGATTTAGAAAGCGGACTTGTGGCGGTTGCAAGCCGAGCAAGGACTCCCTTACCGGAAATGACATGGGCGGCAACGACAAGGACCAGTCGGCCCGGTATGAGGAGCTGTGGGATTCTCATCCCCGCACGTCTGGATTTGACCGCCATTCATCAACAGAAGGAAGAGCGCCGAAAAGCACGGGCAGAACGGGGACTTCCAGATGATAGCTGACATGTCGGATGGACGGAGGCATGGAACCTCACATGAGCCATATTCGTTGCCTGCGTTTTCGGGAGAGAGTCCGTGGGCTCAACCGAAAAGCTTCAACGCTGAAGGGTCAGAAAGTCTGTGTTTGAAGAGGGCAAATAAGGCAGCAGCGTGCGCAAAACAACAACAAGGTCGATGCTGAAAAAGATGACGAGATTGAACGAAAGCAGGTGGAGCTGGAGCAAGAGCCGGCAGTCTTATAGACAGAGCTGAGAGGACGCCACGGATGCCCAGACCATGCTGTTATCAGGCACTTGAGGACGCGGAGAAAGTCGTTGAGGTGCCCAAGCCATTGCTGTCCAAGGCGATGCGGACGGATGTAGGAGAAAAGGGACGTGGAGCCAGACCATGCATCTCAAGCCTGTGAGGATGTCGAACAGGAGCCGTGCCGCCCAGGCGGAGGCACAGGGCTGTGGCACAGGCGACGAAGCTTCAGGATGGCAACGCCCAGATAGAATCCCTCGAGGCACAGCTCAAAAACAGAGGCGCCAGCAAAACAACAAGAGCACCGACAGCAAGTTGCAGATGTTGATGCCACAAGATGTCAGCCCCTCCAATTGCGCGCTCCAGGAAGACCTAGCGGGCAAGGCCGACCGCAGAAGACATTGACAACGAAAGCTTGGAAAGACATACAGGCAAGAAGGCGACGCTGAAGGCAAACGAGGATGAGATGGAAGACATCAACATGGAACCTCGCGGAGCTAAAGACAGATCGACGATGCCAGGGCGGAACTGGACGGAGCCTATGGATCCGTGCAGACGCCGAGCCGACGTGGGCGGCCTTAAGAACAATGCTGAAGTGTCAAAACTGCAGAACCAGATCACCAAACTGAAGAAGGAGCTGGCAGGCACAGTCGAGGATCTGGAGAACATTACAAAGGAGACGATAGGGGCGGAGCGCGAAAAGGCCGAGCTGGAGAGCCAACTCGACAGCGCTCTCTCCTCCAAAGTAGCGCTCGAAGCAGAGGCCGACAAGGCTAGAGAAAAGGTGGCCAAGCTACAAGAGGAGCTGGACGGCGAGCGACTGCGGGTGCCAGGTCATGCCAACGCGACAAGGCCAGGGGCTGGTGCGTCGATGCTGAGCGAGCAGTTCAGGGCGACGATGAGAGAGGAGCGCAAGAAGTTCCAGGAGGACATCAGGGTACGTGCTCTCGAAAGCTGCCGGAACCAGACAGGGATGTTGCTAACCAGTACTACAGGAGGAACGATCAAGATGCCGCAAGCTGGAAGAGGAACTCAATCGACTAAAAACGGATTCAGGGGCCCGGCAAGAGTCCGCTGAGTCCACGGTAGCACGGCATTCGCCACCCTCCCCCTTCTTTATCATCATTGGGCCCGGCCTACGGGCTATTGTATCTGGTTTTGGATACTGTTTGCTTATCTGTCTTTTCTATTCCGCTTCTTTTGTATACTATTAGTCCGCGGGAATTGTTCCTCTTCTTTATTTGTCTTGACGTCTTTTTTGTCATGTTGCATTCACGGATGGGCCGTCCGCTCACCCGTTGGGGGCTTCTCTTTCTTCCATCCGCTCTCATAGCTCGGAGCGCTAAAAGGCGTGGAGAGGCGCAGCCAGGCTGGAGGCAATGGGCTGGAGTTTTGCATCGCTCGGAATACATAGACTTACTTGTACATGGAGCGCGGTGCCGGCATGGCGGTTGCGTGCTGCCATGTTGCGAATATAACACGTACGCGGGGGGGGGGGGGGGGGGGGGGGGGGGAAGAAGATGTTTGGCTTAGGAGTGGTTCTTGGATGAAGAATGGGAAGGGAATGAGGTTGGGAGTGAAGGGGTGCCATGTTGGTCTTGGGCTGTTTAGGGGGGAAGGTTGTGTATTGATAGTTGTAAAAGCAACCAGTCAGTCGACCAGTCAACCAACCGTTCGTTCGTCTTGTGGTGAACGATATATCCCGTGATTTCGTAGTTGAAAATGGGTGAATTGCACATCCCAATGCTAACTCGCATACAAGCAAACCAACCCCTGGCTATCCGATCCCGCACCGTCAGACACATACGACCAGCCCCACGCATCGAGACAAGAAAAACAAGAAAGAAGCAGCCATGTAAACTCTCGCTTCCCATCGCATCACCGGGCTCCGCCCCTCCGCGAAAGGCATCAACAAAAGTACAAGCAAATACAAATACACAGCCAACATTCACAACCCAACGACCAACAAGACAACAAACACCAAGCCAGCAGGCAACAAAACACACGCAATCCCATCTCGCCTCAACGAGAGCCACAACCAAGCCCAGCGCCCAAAACTCAATTCAGACTCCCCAAAACAGCCCCGTCCACGCCACACTTCCCGGGCCCTTGGCCGAACGTATTTCCTAAATTGGAACAATCTCGCGGGCGCCACGCCACGCCGTCCGTCGCGTCCTCGGCGCCCTCGCTTCACCATCCTGGATCCTCAGCCATGAACTCAATATCTTCACCCGCGTTCATGGACGTTGCATTTATATACGCTTGGAATTTCTTTGAGTTTCTCTTGATATCCGCGTGTTCAGTACAATTCCCTTAGAGTTTCAATGACATGTGGCATATTCATGTTGTCCGCATCCCTTCCATCGCCCTTCAATGTCCCTCCACTCCCCTCATCAAACTGCCTCCCCTCCCTCTTAAGCTCTACCAGGCTCCAGGCAGCTCCGAGCAGCTACAGCATATGTTGCCTTGCGTCCCAAATATTCGCGAAACCCACATTGCCAAGGCATTCTAGCTGAATTGCCAGACTTTGTAGTGAGTACATGATTGAGGCAAGCCAAGTGTCAAGCCTTGGCCTGTTTCAAGACACCGCCTTGGCCCTCTCTCTTGTTGATATCCAAACAGATTTGACGGACAAGTCCGTGGTACAACTCTCTTCGTCCACTATATTCACACTGCTATCATAATTACATCAACACTGTCTACGAGTGGTTGGCCCGAGGACCTCTTCACTTGGTAAGGGTTGAGCAGCCATTGTACTTTTCTTACAGCCATTGTGGCAACATGCCTTCCATTAGGTTTTTCACCACCTTCACGTAATGTGCACCATTCTCAGTTTAGTCACTACGATTTCGTAGATATAGGTATAATAGGAATAATCTCTCCTTTTAAATGTCTAACAGACGACGCGGTCTGTGATTCACACTAAACTCTGGTGCCACCTCATGTTTGCAGGATATCTTGTTTCCGCACCCTCCAATTGCCTCTGGCCCAAACCGCCCAGGGCTAGGCGCATGATTCAATCTTACAATGCAAAGTTCGCCAAACCCAAGTAAAAGAAAACCCCCAAAAAATGCCGTTCCCTCCGCTCTTGCGCATGTTTCTGATTCCCATTGCACCGCAACGCCAGCCTCGAGGACAAAAAAACCAATAGCAATGAACTGAAAGAGAAAGCCGCAATGATATAGAGAGGGTGGTATACGAACCACAAAAACAGTGAACTAATAAAACGGTATATGTTTGTGCGTGAGCACATGAGGGAAGTAGCCAACCTAAGTCGAGAAATTGTAACAAAAGAAAGAGGGGGCAATAACCAAACACAATTCAAGTGCAGACGCCAGATAGTTTTGCACCATCTCAAACTCCTATCCCCATGGCTTGATAATTATAATTTTGGGTACGCTGCGACAGCACCGAAAGCTGGAAGCGTCAAGTGTCCGGTAAAACCCGCCGTACAGGGTTTTTATGAGACCGATTGCGTGCGCGCGACAATTAGAACGCGTAGAAGGTATATTCGAGGGGGGCTTTTAACAGACAATCCGTTTAGGTAAAAGAAGAATGAGGATGGCTTACGTCTTCTGCAAGTGGATCTGCATCTGTGTTAATGGTTGGGGGGTAACGAAATGTTTTCGAACAAGGTGTCGGAGGATACCCGTTGCTGATTTTAGGGTGTATAACCCGCAAAAAATGCCTAAAACCGGGGGGAGAATCGAGAGAAACATGCTCCTGCTCTCCACTCTGCTCATCGGGGCGCATATGCGATTGTGCCCAGACAACGCCAATGCAAACGCCTAGGTGAGCCAGGCGGGTTGCCATATCCTCAATGCCCGCCTTCCTCATGTGCGTCCACGCATCGATGCATCCAAGTGGTCCCCTGGAGAGATGGCCGCCACTGCTGCCTTGAATGCGCCCAACCAGTAGCGACCGAGAAGAGCGAGACACCAGAGAGGGCCTTGAAGTCACGAACTCGGCTGCTTAGCTCGGCCATCAACCGGCTATGGAAGGGATTCCTCCACGGCCTGATAGTAGGACTCCCGCACTTTGGAAATGTTGGCAGTCAGGCTTTCTTCAAACTCTGGTAGTATGTCCGCTGGCGCCTTGGTGAAGCGGAAGATCTGGAGGGCCATTGACGGCGCCATGGCTTGCCAGCGAGCAGCTTGGCGAGTTCCAGCGGGGGCGGATTGCAGGAGGGCGACCAGAGAGTTGTAGACATTTTGCGTCTTGATGCGGGACTCGTGGTGGTCCGGGGCGACATATGAGGGTAGTACAAGCGATGATCGGGGGGTGACGAGGATGCCGAACCAGCCGAGCTAAGTACCAGGCTAGATGGACGAGAGTTTGATGATGATGGCGGGGTGTTGAAGTTGAACTCCATGCTTGGAGAGGTAGATCTGTTGAGTGTGAACTGGTCCAGTATTTGGCCCGACTCGCTGCATCGTCCAACTCGCTCCAGATCCTCGTACATTTGCATGCAGATCTCCAGGTTGATTGCATCGAGCATGTCCGACCTCAGCTTGCTTAGTCGCTCCTCATCAAACAAAAAGGTGCTGGGAACTCTCCTGTCTGCAGAGGAAGGCAGAATCAGCCGGGAAAGTGCTTCGAAGAAGATGGCCGAATCGCCAAAGGAATTTGAAGTGTTTGCCTCAGATTGCTGGAATACCGTCGCACGGCATCCCCTGTACCAACACTGTTGCGGGCTTGATATCAATTTTTGATGCTTGAATCTTCTTGCCAAAAAACTTTTGCTCAAAGTGTGTGGTATCCTCGATTACTACAGGCCTCAAGCAGCGATCTGGTGATTGGCGACGTCCAGCTTCATGGCCTCGAGCACACTCAGGAGGCTACGCATGCCAGTAACAAGCTCATCCAAGTTGGAGTCTCTGTTGCCGTTGCTGAGCTGCGCGTACATCGTATCCACCCAGTCATCAAGCATCGGCGCACAGTGCGATTTGAGTACCTGTGAAAGCCACAAGGCAAGCTTCTCCAGGTCAGCAATGCCTTTATGGAACTGCTGCATCAACAACTCGACGTTGAGGCCTTCGTCAAGAAACTGGCGGTCTCGCTGTGGGACCTAGCGTTTGAATGATCTCCTTGACAGCTTTGAGCAGTGATGGCAGAGTCCAGTCGTCGCTCTGACCGTGCTTTTCGTAGAAACTTGGTCGGTCCGTGATGAACTCTGTGAGTTCGGCTACCAAGGTTTTCCAAAACTGATTTGCTCTGTCCTGTTTCTCTTCCGGCCCTTCTCTCCATCCAATTAGGTCTAAAATGCAACTCTGGGTCGAAGTTAATGTCGTGCCGCAGTTTCGGGTTGTGGATTATTGTAGATACAATCGAGTTCACTGAGAGTGGGCTCGGGTGACGGGTGGCTCAAACTGGGTAAGGTTGGGGTGTAGAGGCTCGTCCAGGTTCGAGAGCTCCCTGTGCTGGCTTCGGGGCCAGGTGTAGAAACCGCTGATCTGTTGGAGGGATTCCGTGAGAGGTCAGCCGTCCCGGGCGATGAGGCTCGCAGGGCAGCCTCACATCGCCTAGGTAATTCCTGTGAGGGTTGTGTACTTGTGGTTGTTGATGCTCCTCATGTGAAGGCTGTTGCATCTGAGTCGGGGTCTCCTTCCATGGGCTCGCCGTCAAGGGCTAGGCGCAGGGGTCGAAGTCCGGATAGATTTCTCCTCGACCGCTCCACCGGCCCTCCCAGTCCCTTGTTCCGGACACCATTGTTTTCTTCTATAAGGATACTGAGGGAGATTACAAAGTTGTATCGCGTCAGCGGGACGTAGGGGAGTGGGGGGTTAGACAGAATCGTCTTTTGTGGGTAGTGTGTGTGTGTTTCGTTATGGTAATTCAAGTTCTCTCCTTGCCAAGCAGAGGATCGTGGGCTTTCCGGCCTCAGGGCGTAGAGTACAGGAAACCTGGAGGGAAATGAGTTGAATTACGAATTGTTCGGGTTGGGATCTCCCTTAAAGGCTATAGAAAGATGGTAGGTTAGCACAACAAGCTGCAGGCAAGCAAATAATGCAAACAATGGAGGGTGGAGACGGCCGCGGTCACGAGAAGCGGCTTGGTGCAGACGCAGTCGCTTATCCAGGAGCGCCGTGCATCGGTGTGTGGCCGCCGAGTACAGGAGAACGCAGACGAGACCGCCATAGTCTGGTGCCATTGGAGGGATTCGGCTTCATCATGTAGGGAAGCGTTGTTTGGCATGCTTACTTGTACTGCATATGGCGGAGCGGTGAAGAAATGAAACCAACCCGGCCTTGAGGAGTGTTGCTCTCGCCGCACTCGGTCGTAGAAGGCGAGGTGCCGCTTATGATGGGAGATCAGGGAGAGTAGGTGGGATGCGGGCGTCCTCTGCGTACGTCCAGGTCGGTTTGTGAGGCGCAGGTGAGATGGTGTGAGTGAAAGGAGTAAGTTGCTCCTGGTGTTTTGGGTTATCAAACAGCAGCAAGTTGGCAAGACGAAACGAAGCCTGGCAGCAAGGATCCGAGGTTGAAGACCCAAGGGTACGGGTCGAATCGTTTCGGGAGAGTGACTTGGGCTCTGGAGCCTGACTGGAGAGCTGAGTGTATGAAAGTTGGTGAAATGGCCTGGTCGAAGGAGGAGGTGTACTTGGAGATGGACCAGGGGGTGGTGGTAGTGGTTTTGATTAGAGGAATGAATGGAAGGGGACAAGAACAAGAGAAAAGAGAAGGTGAGCAATAGGGAAATCTACGAGGTAGGACAGGAAAAGAGAGAGAAGATTGGTTATCTAAGAGAGGTGAGCTGCAATTAGTAGAGTTAATAAGTACGGAGAAGAGAGTAGGTCGCAGTTAGGAAGAGGAGGAATTGGGACGAAGACGAGGGAAGGGGGAAGAGTAACACAATCCGAGAAAAAGGAGGGAGTCCCATATGGGAAAGTAGCAGTAACAAGGACAATGGACATGGGGACATGACATGAACAGATGACGCGACGGGGAAGCAGCCCATCCTCCCCTCAACGCCTGTGGCCCTCAGTGGAGGGGAGAGACATGTGCGTCTCGGGTGCGCATCCAGCATCCTGTTAGGGGAGTCCAGGAGTGTGCCAGTTGCGCAGGTAGTGGGCTTTGGGCTGGTTGACGCACACTCTCGCACCTGGGCCACCACCCACATAGCGCAGTAGGTGCTGCGGGCACGGTACGTTGGGCACAGTACAGAACGCATACCACAGCGCGGTAGATGCATCCATCCTGTGTCCCACTATCCAGCCAGTGTGGTTGGTGCCATCCAGTGGGTGTTGCGTGTACCTACCTGTGCGTGTGCGTCTGAGTCGGCTAGGTGCGTGAGTGAGTGAGCTGCGCAGCTTTGTACGTAGCAAGTACGGGGTACTTCCAGGCGGTGGACCAGGCGCACACAGGCAAGTCTCAGCAGGCATGTGCGTGCGTTTTCCCCTTCACCGGGGCGTGTGGCGATTAAAGGTAAGTGGGTTAGGTTAGCGTTGGAGACATGGACCACCACCCCCTTGACTCTTGGTCGAAGTGCTCCGTATCTGGATGCGAAGCAAGTACATCTATGCAGCAAGAAGAAAGAAAGGTAAGATGCACCACCTACCTCCTATACCATGGGACGAAGGCGGGCTTAGCTGCACGCCCTGAGTGACCGGGTGAGTGACCTGAGGAAGGTGTTTTGTATCCCACAGTAAATAGGCTGTGTGGCCGCCCTTCCCGACCCTTTCATTGCTAGGTTTCGTTTGTTAGGCTTTGGGAGCACAGAATGCGCCGTTGAGCACCCCAAAAAGAGCCTACAAACTACGTCAGATGGCGACTAGGAGGTGGTGAGGTAGAGCTGCCCCGACAAGCCAAGGTATTGACGAAGGACTAGTACTCCGTAAACAGATCCGGATGGACCCTAAATCATGAACAAACTAATGCTGCCCGCCGCCTGTGTCTGGGTTCAGCCTCGATCAGCTTACTCCCTCTATTGTCGCAGAGGCAACAGTGGTGGTGGTGGTGGCTCGTGTACTTCCTTCGTACCTACCGTCCCACGAATGGATGTAGATTCCGCGACTCTACACATCGTACAAGGTACATGCCGAAATATGATGTCACCTAATAAAGAGAAGGGATGATATTGGCAGTCCGAAAGCCATCATTCAGGACATGCGTGAATACACTGCACTAACTGTACAAACTCACGATAACTCGGCGTGGTGCCCCATGCACCAATCCAGAGAGGACGCAACCCGAGTTTGGCAACTGACTAAGGTCGCCCCCTCCCAGGTTTAGCAACAGCCCAATTAAAAAAAAAACTGTTCCTCTGGGGCCGAAGGCTTCACCCAACCAAAAGCCAGCCAGCGTGGACAACCACTTCCGAGAAGGGAATCATTTCTAGATGCCGGCCGATGTTACGTCTACCGGGCAAGCACACACACACACTCACTGACATACACCCACCAGTGCCACCACCAACACGCCCATTCATTAGCTTTCTTTTCTGGGCACTTTTCTTACATTGGCATGCACAGGAGGCGCCTCTTTTCCACAAGCCCGGGGATTTGAGCGGCCGATCTACGGCGTAGTGTATGATTACAATTTACTGCCGTGCCTTGGTAGCTTGGGTAGCAGCACTGGCACCAGTGCCAGCAACGGCGGTGGTCAACTGCGTGCCGCTGTTGCTTATGTGTGTAGCAACCAGCGTGGAGCGCCACGGGGCTTGTTTGTCCACCGCACGCGGCACGCTCCTCCTGCAGTGCGCCGCTCGACAAGAAAGAATTGAATGGTCGTGTTGAGCGGTGTCGCAATCTTGCGCCTGCACATGACGAAATGGTACTGATTGATTGTCTGGGCATGCATCCCCGTCTGCCACCATCACGAAGGCCCAGTTTGCCACTGGCCTGCAGGTTGCCTGCATACTAAAGCAGTCTTACTTCTCCTTTGTACTACCTTCTTGCAACAAGTGGTGGCAATCTCCATCATCTACACGTCCCGGCGTCCCGGGCGGGCCTCTCGTTATCGCAGTTCCGGAGACTTGCCATGCGGAGAGGCCGTTCCGGACCACAATTTCAGGTACCTGCGGACCCAAGACAGGCGGACGTTCAGGGCGGCCCAGCTGGCCGCCAACCTGCGGACGGAATAAGTAGAGGTAGGCAGTACTTTGGATCGGTGACTACTCTATGTGTGTTAGTCGGGTTGCTGATGAACTCGTTCATTACTCGCTGCCACCGTCACATTAGCATGCCATCCACGCGGCGCTGTAGTTGGAATGGAGCCACGAGAGTCATCCTTCTCCATCTTTGGCCCCAGTCAGTCTGTCACGTCTCCTTCGGCTCACCTTGGAGCGAGGGATTGAATGACTTTGCAGACCACGGCAGATGCGCCGTGACGCCGTCTGCGTACCCAGTGCCTAGCACGAATAGCTGCTAACTACGTGGCCCAAGGGCGCTGTCTGGTTGATTGACTGATTGATTACCATGTCTCCGTCTCCCATCGCCCCCCTGCATGTCCTCTCGCCGTCCAGTTCAGAGCGCCAGCTCGAACCGGGATCTTGCCCAGCTAGCCCCATTCATCTGCTATGTAGATCTCCCGCAAGAGCAGCGAGACGTCTGGCATCCTGTTTAAAAAAAGTAAACCCGAGAAGATCGTTAGCCGTCGTGGTGGAACATCTTTGCGAGATGATGCACAGCAGATTGGTGACAAACCACAAATGGTACCTAGCGCACCGCTAGCCACAGGCGCCAAGACGATGGGAATAGGGCGATTCAGGGCGATTCGAGGTGAGATGGGTAGCCCCGTCCCCTGAAAGTCCACTCCCCGACTCAGTCAATACCCAGATAGTGACCCCTCTAAATTGCAGAGTCCAACGCTTTTGGGATACTGCGACCGAAAGTCTGTGCCCCATAACATTGTTCGCTGAACCTCCAGAGTCATTGACGGTTCAAGTTCCCACCTGTGCACCAACGTATTAGTGGGCAGACGCTGTACTATCACCACATTGGTGCTGCATGTGCGCCCACCGTCGCTCCTGCCCTCGGCCAGAGCGAGGCCATACCGCGCACCTTGACACCACCGGGCAGCGGGCAACGGGCAGCGGGACGTTTTCGTATTCCTCATCCCACAATAACCTATTCACGCCCGCTCAACAGCGCCACACTGTCCGTCAGCTTCTCAAATCTCCCTTCCGAAGCCAAGTACCACTGCCATCTCCCATACTTTTCGTTGGTTCGCGCATGGGGGGAACCCGGGCCTCGGTTCCCTTGTTGGCGTTGGTGGTTCTCTTCTCATTGTGTCACTGCATTTCTGTGCTACACCATTCTGCCTTGTGATGCATGTTCGCCCAGTAACACAGCGCAGACGCCTTCATCAAAGCAAACATCATCAGCCACTCCATTCCACCCAACTGAACAGGTACATCAGCTATTTTATGTTTGTATAGACGCAAAAGCATCATCCAACGTGCGTACTTTTGTTCTCGGAGTCTCGCCGACACTACGAACAAATCCTTTGTCGCCCTCCATTGACTCCTAGCAGATCCCGTCTTGGCTAGGTCACCGTCTTCGAGCTTCTTCTTCTTTGCCAGGATCCGGCATGTGGCGTTCAAAGGCGCTTCAAGAGGCGCGGAGGTTTGCAGGTTGCTTTGCCATACAATATGGATCCTTCTGGCGCGTGCTCTCTTCTGGCTCCGTATGTCAGCACTCAACAACCCCGATGACGGGGCTGGGGGAGGGACCTCAACGTCTTGACGAGATGGGGCCATGGAAACCCGGGCAGCCGGTGAGATCCTAGACCAGCAGCCCCAGAGGAAGGCATCAGTTTTGGCGCATCTCACGAGGATTGGCTTTGATTACGGAGCTGGTTGGTCGTCCATCGCTTGGTACCACATCAACTCCACTCATCAGAACCATCTATCAGCTCTGGTCAACCCTCCATCCGCAGCGGTTAGCTGGCCTCTCACTATGAAAGTGACCTGCGACAGGCTCGCTAGGCATAGCCGAACAGGAGCGTCCCATGGCGAGCGCAAGCCGCCTAATGAGCACGCTGCCCTGCCGGAAACACCGACACCGCCGGTGGGTGGAGACCAGTAGCAAGATGGGAGACCCTTTTAGAAGCCCGACCGGTTGGTACAGAGCACTTTTAGGGGGGGTGGGTACCTGAACGAAACGACTGGGAGGGGGTGCAGTTGTGCATAATCTCCTCCATAGACCGACGGTCCTGACCTAAAAGTCGGGCCTCTCTCAACACATCTGTATCATATGGATCATGTCTCTCTCCACCTTTTCGTCTCGTGTCTTCAAGACGCCATCTGCGACATGCTACTACTCCTACTGCTACGTCGTAGGTTTAGGTAGCGGTTGCGCTCACCTGAGTCGCTCACCTGCAAGCAACCCAATAAGACGGCAGCCGCAACCGCCAACCAAGTCGCAAAAAAGTGTGTGACTGAGACCAAACTGCAAAGGAAAGAGGAAAGGGGGCGGCAGAAGAAAGCAAAACTGGTTGCAGGTCAGCCCAAACGAGCCAATGTTGGAGGGAAACGGACCATCCGTGAATGGCCCCAAGAAGCAAACCACGACAACCAAGGAGAGACACGCAGATGTCATGGTAGTGCTCACAACCACGGTAGTTGTACGATTATATTTGCCTTTTTTTTTTATCTAGTTTTTATTCCTAGCATTTACGAGTATCGCATCCTGTGTTTTCTTTGTTTTTTGTTTTTGTTTTTTGGGTAAGGGGGGGGGGGGGGGAAGTTGATTTTTTGGGGAGTGCCTTTTTCCTTTCTTTTGCCCTCGATGATGCAGGTGACTCGACCTATCCTGCATTCAAATTCAACATGGGCGCCAAGATGTGACTGTTACCAGCCGTATAGGTTAAGTTGATGGAGAATCGGCATCCTATGCACCCAGCAACATGGGAATTGAAGGGTGGGGATGGGATTGAAACCGAACTGAACTGAACCAAACGCTATGCTTCGCCTGCCCCATGTACTTTAACAATAGTCACAAGCCTGTACCGAACAACATGTCGGTCTTACGGAGTCGTGCCCGTCGTACTTTTGCCTTGGTTTTACTTTTATTCCCCGTCCTCTTCTTCCCTCTCCCTCTCGCCCGGAACCCTACAGATCCCGACCCAACCAAACGCCCTACTCTAACCGTTTTTCCCACAAATCTACATAAACAGTGAGTCAGAGATCCAGCGACGTGATTGATTCCATCACAAATCACAACACATTAACATATCGACCCTCTCAGGCCGTCACTGAGGTGCCAAAAACCAACCCAACAGCGCTTTACAGCTCCACGATGGGCTTTCATCACACACCGATACTACCTCACCTCTGTACCACCCCCACCATTATTTAACCGAGATAACTGTGTGGCGCCCGTCAGCTTGGCAGAGGGCCCAGGGGAGGAGGGCCTTGGGCTCTGGTAAATTTGCCATTGGGCGTTACCGCCGTTGCGTTGCCCTCCCTCCCGCCTAGCCTTCTAGCCTCGTAGCCTTCTCCCTCCTTTCATCCACTGCGTCCGTTGTTCCTGTAAAATTGTCCCTGTGAGATGTGCCCTGTATCCGGTCGCGCACGCAGCTCAGCACTTCAATCTATGCTCCCCACCGACGTCGGGCTTTGCCTGCATCCATGACCCCATGGGTTTGTTGCAGCATCCCCCACCCCTTCTCCCCTGCCGTCCCATCGCGACATGCCCAACTGCACACCAGCCCGCCCTCGTGTCAGCGTACTTCTCTTGTGGCATGTGCCGTCCCCTGTCGGAGTTCCGCCCTCTACCCACGTCGGTCGAATGATAAACTTTCCAGCCAGCCTGGGCGACAGGCTTCCATGATCATCCATTCTAGCACGGTGTCGTGCTCACCTAGCTGCTGCGCATTAACTTGCCCACCGGGCCGTCTAAACGCCTGTAAAGGCATGGAATGCGACAGCGAGTCCGAGAGCCATTAGTCCGCTCTATCAAATCATCATCACAGCGGAGATGCGCATCGTAGTAAAGGCCTGCCAGGCTAACATCTAATGGCCTACGGCTGCTCGATCCCATCCTGCACCCCGGCTCAGCTGGGATGGCGAGGCTATGATGCGCACGCCGCTCCGCTGCCAGTAGCCGTCTCCTCATCCACCGTTCACGGGAGTTGGCAGAAGTCACAGCCAAGCAGCGAGCCACGACGCTGCACACACGAACCAGCACTCTCCCGCGCTGCAGTAGGCTGCCTCTCCTCTTACTCTCTTGAGCGGACGGCCGCGCGAGTTCCTTCCCGCTCCACCACCCCACGTACCAGGAACGAGCCATTCAGTCCATCTGCAGAGTCTCGTCGTCCAATAAGAGGTCGAGGAGCTTCAAATTGTCAGGGTTTGTTTGGCCACAGAAGGCTTTACAGTAGTGTCTGGACTATAGATGCAGCCTTTTGTCGGTGCTACCCGACACCAGCTTGGAGCGCTCCGGGCGCCGTCATTGACTAGGGCGGCGGGTGTGATGGATGGCGCAGAAAGAAGAAAGGCGTCATGACACAAACAGTTGCATGCTAATTATGTGCTACAACGACAGGGGTATCTACCGGTAGCACACAGAGAGGTATGGAGTATAGAGTTACAACATACACATACACACAACACACACACACACACACACACCATGGGCGTCAGCGGCTCCGCGCCTTCTACGGCACCAGCGGAACTCGCATATCGTGTCAAGTGCAGCCCGCGCAACGTGGTAAGAAATGCACAGACATGCTCCATGGGAATACAAGCAACACCTGATCAACCATGAGAGGCACCGCCACGGTTGGGCCCAAAAGTGGTAACACTGAAGCGGCGGTGTCGTCGGGCATGGCCGTTACAGTGCAGTGCATGGTAGAGCCCATGCGTGCATGCAGCGCCTGGCGCAACGAAGCAGAAATTTGATGATTACACACGAGTACTTGAATCTCGCGGGTAGGATTGAGGTTGCAAGGGGCCAGGCAGGCAGGCACTCCTGCTCCCCCCTTTACAAAGAGGGGAGGGAGACCTAGCGGAAGACGCCGAAAAATGTCACCATCGTGAGATGGCGATAGGACCTTCCCAGTAATTAATTGCTGAAGGAAGGTGCTTATTAACTCTGCGTTGGGGACGGCCAAGGCACACCCGGCAGAGGCCAAGAGTCGACGACACCGCACGGGCGCCTTCAAAAGGCAGAGAGACAAGGGGAAAAAATCAGATGAAAGCTGTCGTCATTGGAGGTCGCATGGCAAGTTGGCATGATAGTGACAAGGAGGGTATAGCTACTAATCAAATACTGGCGTTCGGATCTCGTCCTACCGCGGGCTGGGCTGCCATATGTACTGGGATTTTGATGCGACTGTAGGCTAAAATTAATTACGGAGCAGGAATGCGTCCATAGTTGGCCCGGGCTCTGTTGCTGGTCTCGAGTGGTGATGCGACGATGCAATTACATACTCCGTATTATAGGATGCAGTGTCTTGCGAGAAGGGGATAATCGGCCGATCAGGGCTATCAGTGGCTTGTTCGTCAGGGGGTATTGCTACAGATTGGAGGGAGGGCAGTCGCGTGAGGCGATTTACAGTGGCTTTTAGTGGTCCGGGGAGATTCCGATGGGCGCTGATTATATGTGGCTACAGCGGTGTTCGCAAAGGCACCGCCAGCCTGTTTCTTGCATGCAAGATTCCACCAATGCAAACTTCGACAGCCAGCACGGCAATTGCCAACCTAAGCCTCTGAAACGCGTCCATGTTAAATTGGCTTCATGTCCATCCGCTCGATTCGCAGAATGCTAATCTCACGAGGTTGCAGCGTGTGCGTTTCAAGCTGCTCTGCGACAAGGGGCCGAGGATGTACTCTACTTCACCCACGGTGCTGCCGCCACGCCATTTATTATTCATCGCGGCCAGGTGGCCAGCTCTACGAAGTGCTATTGCTGTGGCCCTGGCTTGCTTGCCATCGTCGCCTTCAAAGCCTATTCTGGTTAAACCTCGTCGCCATGCTTCCTAGGCTCGCCTGGGGCCTCAGTCTAAACTCGGACGGAGGCTGAGCAGTCCACGTCTGTGCTGAATCTGCTGATAGAGGCAATACCCAGGGTACCTGCTACGATGTGCTTCGTCCTCCGTGCTTCTGCGCCGCCGGCGACAATGCAAGGATTCTGTCCCCCCTCAGCACCCACGTCATATATCGATGCAGCCGCCTGTAGGCACGAGTAAGTCGGACGGGGTTCGTGAGAAGCCATCAAGCCATGGATGGCATTGGCATGTAAAAGGGCCAGCCGTTCTGGGACATTTCCATGCATTGACGGGTTAGCGTTGGCGGCTGGCCGACTAGCTGGCTCTATCTGTAAGCACGGCATCACCTTGTGATTATTCCTGGCTTGAGCTTGGTTGAGCCACGGGCTAGGTGGTAACCCATCTTACATCGTGCCATGTGTGCATTATTCATGGTTCGTGCCAAGGGCTGTTCCACCCTCCTTGCCTCACCTCTCCCTCCCTCTCTCTCCGTCGCCCCCCCCCCCCCCCCCCACAAGACCAACAACTGGCTATGAATCGGCCCTTGTTTCCAGTCGATGTAGACGGGATAAACCTCACACGATCCTCCGCCCCCCAATCGTCTCCATTGAGCCTCTGAACCGTCTTGTCGGTCCCACGGCCGAGGCCCGGCATTGAGGGGATCCTGTCAGCGCCTGCGGGGCGGCGTACGAGAGGGGGATGAGCGCCTTGCATTGACGAGCTACACATAAACGCAATACTACAAGCTGGGATTGTTGCTATGCTGGGGTAAGTCATCGCTAGTATCCGTACCAACGACGTGATAATCGATATCGTATCTAGCGTTCGGGGGGGTACGTAAAAGCCTCGAGGCGCGATACTTTATTTACCAAGTACGGTGCCCATTTAATTAAGTCACATCCAATCGAAGCCACCCACGTCTTGCTAGCTAATTATCTAGTATCTCCGATTTGTAGCTCACTCTCGTCCTAAGCGCACGAACCAGTGTAAGTGGACAGCGACTACCACCCTATGGTCAATGCTAATACCAGTAGCAACCCGTAAGCGTCAGCAAGCCGCATGGCAGCTACCACGAACACGGCAGGAAATAGTCCAGGTTAGCATCTCTGGCTACATTGGATGGAGCAGGAGAAGGGGTAAGGGGAGGATGCCTCGAAGCGAAATGCATTCCCTCTCATGGCTTCGTGGCGTCAAAGTGTGAGTCTGTCGTCGCCAATAGTGCGAACAATATGCAACCCAAGAACGAAGCCAATGTAGCCGCAGGTCTCGCCCACTCCTGGCGCTGTTGGCAGGTCAGCTTTCCTCAGGACCAGCTTGCCGGCGTGGAAGATGGGGGTACTCGGTTCATATCATGATCTGCGTGCTGGCTGCATGCTGGCTGCATGTTTCACGGCGCGCAGGAAACGACAATGACCGGGGGCCAGCTTGTTCGCTTGCCTGGCCTGGAGGGGATTCCGGAGGGAGCAAGGGAGGCTGCTATTGGCGGTGCAAGTTGTCTTTGTGGTTTGGGTGTCCGTCGTTGGACGCTCTCATGCAACTGCCTCCTTCGTTTGACTGTGCAAGACGAATCGCGCAGCGTTTCATGGACGGGATGTGCATCCGGGTTCCTTGGAGATGCCGATAATGTCGAAACTACAGTAGGTGTCTGGTGCTTGCGGCGCAGCATTGGCATTGACTGACCGACTGCATGTAGGTGCTTGGACAATATTCCCAGTCAATTGACCCCATCCCGCCCATCTCTGTCGAAGATAAGGCGTCAAGATGGCATTTTCCTTTCCCCAGTTTTAAGATTAAATCCCAGAATCCACTCGTACCTAGCAACAGTCGTTAAAACTAACTTACACCCTAATATAGCTCCCATTTACTAAAAGTCATGGTGAGCAAGAGGGCATATGTCGGATTTTTAGCCTCAAGATGTGAGCCAAGTCAATGACGTTCACGTAATTAAACCCACATCAACAATCCCCTTGGGCAGATTGCTCCCATTCCCGTGCATATACGGGTGCTCAAAACCCGATATTCGCTTCTCCCTGGAGGTGGGCAAGGTGGATAAAATCATCTTACCACCCGCAGGAGCTTGAAACCGTCCGTGTCGTTTTTGCCGCCATCACAAAACACACGGCGCCGAGGGGGGGGAGCGCACAGCTCCATCATCTGCGAGGAGGCGGTCTGTACATGTCTCAGGTGTTTTGCGCTCGTTAATTAACTGTTTTGATTCATCCGCAGGGTGCAATTTGGCAGTTTTGTAAACAAACGAGTGTCTTTTCCTTTTTCTTGGTCGTTCCTGCATATACTAGAACAAGAACACAGAGATTACATGACCCATTTCAGCCAATCCTGTCTTGACCCCTCACCAAGTTTGGCCAATATGCTTGTCATGCCTGCGCCTGATTCGCCCAAGCGCCTGTGATGGGCGGGTACATACTTTGCGGCTTCAGCCGCTAGTTAATGCCATCGCAACGGTTTTGGCTCCGTGAACACGTCAGAGGGACGGGGCCAGACTCCCTCTGTGGCTGCTTTGCAAGCGTCATGCCAGAGTTAATAAGCTTAAGCTGGCAACAATGGGATTGTATGTGAAAGTGTGTGAGCTATTATGTAGAGGAGGCTCAACCGCAGACGGGGCGAGACACGTCAGAGACAGGTGAGAGGGATGGCGTTGAGGATGGCGTTGCCATCAAAAGTCCTTATGCCACTTCACGTAGCTTCATGGCTCACAGGCACAACTCCGCGAGTGCCGCAGGGCCGAGGGTGGAACAAAGAGCAGGGCATTCAAAACGTGTCAAATAGCAGACGGCATGATGCCCCTCCGGCGATCTTTAAGCCGGCCACGGCCAAATAAGACTTTGAAGCATTAATAACCAGAAACGCCTCATACAGATACGAGAGCAAGGCTGCAGGGTAGTTTATGGCCTGTCACAATTAAGACCTACGTACCAGTAGTGATGGCATGGAGAAGTTGGAGTTTATCTGTTGCATGAAAGACCTAGCAATAGTGATCATACTTTGTACAACATGGCAAAAGCCACGGGAACCAACGCAGAGTCAACTCATCATTCTTACACGCCCAGCCCCCTTAAACCGGGCAACCTGGCGGCCTACTACCATATTCTTATTTATACAGGCACGGAACTTGGCATTGATCCTCAAGCAAACTTTTCCCATCTCACGCGATGCAAGATAGAGTGGTGAGTCGTGGCATGTTGCTGTGCTGGAATAGTGGGTCACCGATGCGGGAGTGGCTTCGCCCGCGGCAGTTTCCATCGCCTTCGCCGGCTGGAGGTAAACAACTCGCTCTCACACAGTATGTAGTATTGTAAGTATGACTCCTCGCCGACCCCCCCACTGATGCCGGCAGTCAGTGGGGAGTGTGAGTATTCTTGTCCTCTTCGACCATCGTGCTGCTAGCCTTGTGCCACCCCGGGCTCCCCGGCTGTCCGGAGTTCAGGAGGGCCGTGTGGGAGATGTCCGAACTGTAGCGACGGACCAGATCTAGACTGCTACACAATGAAGGTTCCTTCCATCTTGTCGGATACACTTCCCCATGGACAAGAACTACCTCGCCACAACTGATGTCTGGTATATCAGGCAGCCAGATGGCACGAACCCGATGATACCTCGTACTAAAACGTGATTTGCTTGAAGAGTTTCGCCAGTTCAGCCTCAAATTTGAAAAATGGCATCCGGTCGACCCGAAAATGACAGCTGTCAGAAGTGTGACAAGCCTATGTCCGATAAAAGTTTGCAACACCTCCGCTGCTCTGTGCTGTGCTGAAAGGATTCTGCTTCTTGTACGGCATTGTATGTCCACGACGTGGGAGGTAAGTCTAGATTGAATATGTTACATTTGGTTCAAGATTCCCTCGAGCGGACTGCTGGGTTCAACTCCGTGACTGTCTCGGAGACGGCACCACGGGTCTAGGTTCTGACATCTATGTTGATTGTTGATATGCTGCTTCAAATCATGTCGAGTCCTGTGCCGGAATCGCGGGCTGACATTTGTGCAGTTATCCCACCCAGGTTTCTGGAAAATGAACAAGTCGCTAGTCCATCTTCTTACTACGCTTCCAAGTTGCTCTGGTATTGCCATCATTCCCTCCATGTCAGATGATGAAGCAAGGTGTCCTCTATGACTACTGGCTCACGACTCTTGATTGCCGTTTCTTGAGGTCAACGATGAAGGCTCCCCATATTGGATTCCTGTACTGCTCGGCCTAAAACCCACGCCTACGCGTCATGCCTTGACGCCGCGCTTCTCGTAAGGATGTGTAATTTGACACATGTGCATTAAATATTCGTAACCGCCCTTCGCCAAACTCCCAAACCCCATGCGCTTCGAATGATGAACAGACTCACAGGTCCCATATTTAGTTGAGGAAAATAGTGACCTAGGCAGAATTAGTATTCCGTTCAGAAGCTGATGGTCGGGTTGCGCATGCGAGGGGAGTCCCCCATGTTAACATACCGCCATGAGGACGCAACAGATCGATACGTAGGGCGACAGCCGTTCCCCTATCCTCGCAAACTTCCAGAATATGCCCATCACCCTGAGCTCATTAGCTTTCCGTGCCAGTGAGCCAGACATCGAGCCCAACCTACCCATCCTTGTTTCGATCCATAATGCCAGGGGTAAAGTGGTGGACATATGTGGACGTGCAGATTAAAAGAAGTAACACGAGCAGAAGGGACTGGAAATTGAAAAGAGCCGTCTAATAAACTGTCAGTAATATGCATATCAGCTTCACAGGGCAATAAATCCTTACCATTTTTGCGAGTTGAGGTCTGGGCCTTACTTTGTTGAAGTGACAGATCTTGTTGACCTACCACTTGTTGAAAGGGACGTGTTCGTTGGCTGCAGGAGCAAAGATTCGCCGAGCCGGTGGGGCTGGCAGGTGCTGTGCCGCTATCGATAGAGGTCAATACCTAAGTAGGAACGCCTTCACTCTAAGCTTTCTCCAAGGTTTGGGCTAACTGGATTTCCTCTTTTGACAATTCATTAATTTCGTCTTTCAGCAGGAAATTATATCTTCTCCTACAACATCTCCATTTCTTACTCGAATCCTCCCACACCCTCAACTCTACTGTGGGCATCGACATCGGAACCTACCTCCCTCGTAGTCAGCCAGCGCAATCACCCAAACCGCCAAGATGGAACCACGAGCGCGCGCAGGCAAAAATGTCGGCAAGATGAACTTTTCACATAACGAGTGTGCGTACACACCACAGTACGTATCTTAGCTACTACGCTTTACTGACCCTGTCCAGTGGCTCAGCTACTCTACGCACACGGCGATGTCAAGAATCCCTTACCCGAAACAGTTCGAGTCTTGGACGAGATCCTCACCGACTTCATGCAGTCCATCGCCTTCGAAGCCACCCGAGCGGCACACTACTCCGGGCGTCAGAAGATCAAATACGAGGACTTCGAGTTTGCGTTCCGCAAGAACCCTGCGTTCCTTGGCAAGGTGCAGGAGGTGTTTGAGAAACAGAAGGAGATTAAGAAGGCTCGAGAGATTCTACGCGACGGAGAAGACGAGATTATGAAGGATGCCGCGGACGAGGAGAAGAAGAAAGAGAAGACCAGTAATAAGGCTTCACGTGCAGAGGAGGAACTAGGTGAGGCTGATGACGATGCCGAGGCAGAGGCGGATGCGCTGGGGAAGAAACGATGAGGCGAAGGGCTCCAAATTGATTCGAGGGTCTCGGTTTTTCTTTTTAAAAGAATGCCTGATGCCGTTGGATTTCTATTAGATTTCAATGGGGATCGTGGCGAGGACCAAGCTTCTGAATGGTGTGTTTTTGGTTTGGCGATGGGCTTTAGCATGGCGTTTGGGTCATCATGTAACTGGAGTCAAGCAGGTAATTAAGAATTCTTCACACGACGAAGCAGCGAGGCGTATAGAGTTACTGGGTATGTTCAAAATTGATTATCAGAGAGGTTATCTATGTTCGTTATGAAGGTGATGCACTTGCCCTTAATAGCCCCGCCCAAATGACTTTGGCCCTATCTCTTGGTACTTTCCTTCAGTGACTTATAATATATGAAGCACCAGTAATCGCACCAGTGATTGTAGCTCTCAGTTACTAATGATCACTAGTGACTTGGTTAAAGGGATCGAGCCCCAGGACAACAATAAATGACATATTAAGATATTGGCGCCGTTGAGGAGATGGATGGGTAGTGGTTGATCCATGGACCCGTTTCCTTTTCGTAGCCCGGGGTACTGTTTTCATATTTCAGGATATCAACTTCGATACTGTCGTTGCCTTTCCTTTGAGTCTACAAACATAATAGTTGCACATATCACTGATGAATAATTACTACGCTTAACATAAAGAGCCCAATGACATCCTACGGGGAATAAGACGGGCAGGGATCGTGCCCACAATCATAACCGCTTGCCCCGCGCGTGGCCACGAGCCGCTTACCTTTTGCTGTGCGATATCGGGTCCTAGCTGCATCCAGCCTGTTTTCGCCCCATAGATGGTTGCAGAAACCATGTCCAGCCTTCTGCACTTTTCAACGCTTGCAGTCCACTCAGGTGCAACGATATCGTGGTTTTCAACCCCACCGGCTCCACCAGGGCGATGAGCAATGCATGCTTAGATAGTGACGGATCCAGTCGGTCAGACAAAAGAGGAGAGAGAAGGCGTAACTCGGACTGTTGGTCACAAGTAAGCCTTGGCTCGAACTGTTGGCTGGCTGGCTGGGCACTATGTTGGATTTTCTCCGTGTGCCAAGTCATGTTCTTGGGTTATTACGTTCTGTCCCTTACCATTGGATTTGCCCATTTTACACACTTCATCGTTACGGAACGGTTGTTGTCCACGGCTTTGTCAGAGTATTGCGTATATTATTCAATGGACATCTGGTCTCAAACCAATATATATGTATTCCGACGTGGCTATGGAAGACGAAGCTAGACCCTCTCGCCAGATCGTAGGCGGGGATATACCGATGACTTCCCATATCCGTGTTGACCACGATGGCACAAGTGGCTCCGAGCAACAGGAAACCCACACCACTCCCCCTACAGAGCATCTATATGTTCAAGGAACCACAAAGGCAGATTACTATGCTGCAGACGAGTTACGACGTTTGTCGTTGAGTCCGGCACTCAGTGGTCGGCTATCCCCTGTGCCGCATGGCCCTCACAACCCGCTGCAGGGACAGTCGCCTCTCGATACACCTTCATCTCCACTCAAGCGGTTCTGGTTTAGAAATAAGCCGGCTATCCTCGTCGCCATGTCGCAACTGTTTGCCTCGGTGATGAATCTGAATGCCCGGCTGTTAGAGCTCAAGGGCGACGGCATGCACCCAATCCAGGTCCTCCTCATCAGACAGACCCTGACCTCCGCTTGCTGTTTCGCATATATGTGGTGGATGAGGACTCCCGATTTCCCGTTTGGCAGCAAGAGTGTTCGCTGGTTGCTCATTTTCCGTGGCATGTCTGGCTTCTGCGGCGTGTTTGGCATGTGGTACTCCATGATGTATCTTCCCCTGGCTGACGCTACCGTCATCACATTTCTTGCTCCGGGAGTGGCTGGGTTCGTGTGCTACTTCGTCCTGCGCGAGCCCTTTACCCGTACTGAGCAGCTTGCAACGGTGGTGGCTCTAGCGGGCGTTGTACTCATTGCACAACCTACGGCACTTTTTTCCAAGTCGTCATCTGAAGCAGATTCTTCGGCTGGAGATCCTTCTGGTCAAGGGGGAAACACGTTGCCTGGTTTAGGCCATGAAACAACGCCTGAAGAGCGCCTCATGGCTGTCGGGGTGGCTTTGTCGGGTGTCCTGGGTGCTTCGGGAGCATTCACGTCTATCCGCGCCATTGGGAAACGCGCTCACCCGTTGATATCAGTCAACTACCTCGCCATGGCTTGCAACTGTATCTGCGTTGTGGCACTAGTATTCGCCCCGATGCTCGACATCAGTCAGCCATCATTGAAATGGGTATCGCCGGCGTCAGTGGAGCAGTGGTTGCTCATTCTGAGCCTTGGACTGATGGGCTTCATCATGCAGTATCTATTAACGGCGGGGCTTGCGGCAGACAAGTCCAACAAGGCGAACGCCATGGTCTATACCCACATGCTATTCGCCGTTGCCTTTGACAGATGGGTCTTTGGCAACCATATGAGTGTGGCGAGTTTCGCGGGTTGCTTTTTGATTCTTGGTAGTGCTATAGGTGTGGTCTTGATGAAAAAGACACCTGCAGGTCAGGATGTGCCAAAGGATGATATTGAACGACAGCAGAATCTGACTGGACAGGCTGAGGGTTCGCCCATGCTGTCCGTCGGGGGAAACACAGAAATGATCAACTTCGATAGAAGGTAGTACAACGAGGCAATGCAGTGAAATGGCGACCGTATCATATCCAGATAGGCTGAGCTAGATCACTGGGCTAATGTGTTACACTGTGAAGATGAAATGAACTTGATTAGAGGTGTATTCGATGCTCTTGTGGAAGCTTGTTTCGATGTTATGTTGCGTTATAGGGTAGGTAGCTTGGGAAGCGATGGACGTCACGTGTGAGACTCTAGCATCATGCGCGCCAAACGAGTGCAAGGCCATCTGCAGGGCTACGATTACGTCGCGAAAGATTTTGAGATTTCGCATCTTGACCTCACGCGCCACGCCCACGTCATAGGAGATGCGATAAAATTCTTGAAATCAACCGATCTGATAGTTGAAAATACACACGTTTGATTGTTTGACCAAACCGGCTCCGAAAGACACCGCCACGATGGTTCAGATCAGCGAAGTCAAGGGCAACAAGCGTGACAACCGCACGGCTGCCCACACGCACATCAAGGGGCTCGGATTGAGGCCTGATGGATATGCAGACAAGCAAGCTAGTGGATTTGTTGGCCAGGTTCCCGCCCGAGAGGTAAGATGACTTTGGATGCCGTGTTCAAAGCACCGTTACTGACAGTTCACTCGGTAGTCATGCGGTGTTGTGGTCGACCTGATTCGAGCTCACAAGATGGCTGGCCGCGGGGTTCTCCTAGCTGGTGGCCCGGGAACGGGCAAGACTGCTCTTGCACTAGCCATAAGTCAAGAATTGGGAACCAAGATCCCGTTCTGCCCCATTGTCGGCAGCGAAATCTACTCGACCGAAGTCAAGAAAACCGAGATGCTCATGGAAAACTTCAGGCGGGCCATTGGACTCAAGGTCCGGGAGACGAAGGAAGTTTACGAAGGCGAAGTCACAGAACTCACCCCCGAGGAGGCTGAGAACCCCCTCGGTGGGTACGGCAAGACGATTAGCACGCTCCTCATCGGGCTGAAAAGTGCCAAGGGTCAGAAGAAGCTCCGCTTGGATCCTAGCATCTACGAGGCTATCCAGAAGGAAAGGGTTACTGTTGGAGATGTTGTATATATCGAGGCAAACACTGGTGCCTGCAAGCGTGTTGGACGATCGGACGCCTACGCTACAGAGTTCGACCTTGAGGCTGAAGAATATGTCCCCATTCCCAAGGGAGAGGTACACAAGAAGAAGGAGATTGTTCAGGATGTCACCTTACACGACCTGGATATTGCCAATGCGCGACCACAGGGCGGACAGGACATCATGAGCATGATGGGCCAGCTGATGAAACCCAAGATGACGGAGATCACCGAGAAGCTGCGAGCCGAGATTAACAAAGTAGTCAGCAAGTACATCGACCAAGGCGTCGCCGAACTGGTACCAGGTGTCTTATTCATTGATGAGGTAAGATCAATGCTGCTATGCAACACAAGATGGCAGACAACAGAATGCAGAGAGAGAAGAACAAAAGCTGACAGTTGTGGCTGGGCAGGCGCACATGCTCGATGTGGAGTGCTTCACCTACCTTAACCGTGCCCTGGAATCGCCCATTTCACCCATTGTAGTGCTGGCGTCAAACCGCGGAATGTGCACAATAAGAGGCACGGACGATATTGTGGCCGCCCACGGTATTCCTACCGACTTCCTAGCCCGGCTCCTGATTGTACCCACGGCACCATACCAGGCCGACGAGATCAAAAGGATTGTGCGGATACGAGCAACCACAGAAGGCGTAGCCATTGCAGATGCTGCCATTGACAAGATCTCTGAACATGGCGTGCGGATCAGTCTCAGATACTGCCTACAACTCCTCACTCCAGCAAGGTAAGCGGAGTTGTCTCTCGCCGACACCCTTTCCCGCCCTTTAACCAACCCTGTTTTACTGACAATGGATGTTCAGCATTCTTGCCAAAGCCAATGGACGCAGTCAGATCGACATACAGGATGTGGCCGAGTGCGAGGAGTTGTTCCTCGACGCTCGCCGGAGCGCTGCACTACTGGCCAGCGAGGCTGGGCGGGGATACCTCTCGTAAAAAATGCTAGACAAAACCACACACCGATGCGAGCGCTAGATGGGAAGGGGTTTAGATAGTGAAGATGGGGTAGGAAGAAATTACTGCGGTCTGGTTTTTTATTACAATTTCGTGTTTTGCGGAGGGGACGAACGGCGCTGGACATGCGACAACACGTTTTTATTCGTCAAAATTTGTACATCACGATGGGAAAGAATGATCTCACAAGTGATAATTACATGTATTGTACTGGTCAAATGGGCAGGGGTTAAAATAATAACACATTTGGAAGTCGATGCTGGGGCAAGCATTCATCTCGGGCACCCAAGCAACAAAATTGCCATGCATTCTACGAAGCTTGTTTGCCTCGGGGATGCATATTCTCCTTTTCTAGCCTGAGACATTGAGTGGGCTGCGTATTGATAGAATAAGACGGTGGTGATAAGGCCACAAGGCAACGAGACAGGAGACGAGACAGGCGACGAGACACGACTAAGGCAACTCCCACCGCCACTGATGATTCCGCAAAAACGAGAACCAGTACTGTTCTCATACAGCAGACAGCAGAGAGACACTCCATGGAGGGAGGGACATAATGGCATGCGATACAACAGCGACCATGATACACGATCATGCCCGCAACGTTATATGTACCTTTGCGGTGTGTCTGTCTCTGGCTCTTCGTCTGTCTGTCTCTGAAAGAGGGTGAAAGACGGCTCAAAGACAGAACAAGAATCGGCATCACGTGTGGCGCTGAGTTAGTCTCTTCTGTGCCGCACTTCTGTTGTCCTGCTCGTTGGCTCGACGGGGCGGCGAGGCGCCTTTTGTCTCAGTTGGGCGCGCATTCCAGACGGCCCACGCAGTGCATTCCGGCGGCCAGCATTGTCGTCGTTTGGCGAGGCTGGTACGTTCTATGGAGCGGGAAGAGCCAGGCCAACATAGCCAAGTGGAGGAGGGGAAATGCCTTGCATACATGATGAAGAAAAGCCAAAACTGGACGTTATAACAAGGTATTGTCCCCGACAATGTCATGCATCCGTCCTACTGTGGAGTGTGGAAGACGAGCCAGCCGGTGAACGAGCCAACAAAAGCGTTGACAAATCCATTGATGCACTGCAACACTGATCCAAGAAGCGAGCGAACGAAGCACGATTTTTAAGGGACCGTGGCCTTCGGCGTCCGTGTGTCGTTGTTGCTCGTCCTAGGACGGCTGCAGCACGCATTTGACCCTGCAAAGGTCTTGCTTGGAAACGGCACAGCAGGGCGCGAACGACTTACAGAAACACAATCCTGCTTCACTTGGGTATTTGTTTTGTTTCCGTTGCTCTCTCCTCTACTTACCGACCTTTTACCTCACGCATATTAAAAGGCGTTCCATCCCTCTCCCCCACGCGCTCCTCAATCTCAACCACCGGTAAGCGTCTGACATTCCGGCGGGCATTCCGAGACATGAGAGTGGGAGGATTCCACTCATACGACTCGCCACCACCAAGTCGATAGGCACACACACACACAGACAGACACACGGACACCAACAGATACCAATAGGTTCGACTAGAGGCAGATAGGACTACGCATGCGAGACGAGACGCGACAGACGACATAGACGCATGGCCGCTAGATGATGGAGGCGTAATCACTAGCTTGCCGTAAAGCTGTTTGACCCAGACGAGCAAGTGGATGAGAACGGAGCTGAAGACAAGGCTGAAGAAGAAGAAGAAGGAGCAGAGGAAGACAAGTCAGCTTCTCAGTCATCCTTTGAAACAGCCATTCTCGCATCTTCTCTCGCGTTACTCATGCAAGTAATCGCTCTTCCCTCGCCCTAACATCTCACCATCTTGCTTTGGCGAATCCCGGCGACCGAGTCTCTCGTTGCTCGCGTCCCCTTTTGCACTTGCTTGCAAGCTCGTTCCCACCACGTGTGTAAACGCTCATCTACCTCCTACCTTCATAAAATAAAGCACCCCCTCCCCCTCCACTCAAGACCACTCTGGGGCAGGGGTTGTGTAAGTCGACGTCGTCACCCCCAAAACCGGGACGGCTTCTTCTTCCCGCCTTTCCCCAAGGGACCAGCGCTTGTACCTCGCAAAATGACACAGGTTCTTGCTCTGCCGCCTCGACATATGGAAACAGGCCTTGTCCACACCTTTATGGACTTCGATACGACGGCTGGGAGAGGAGGCAGCTCCAGTGCCGCCATGGAAGCTCGCCACTCTCCCAGCCCGCTTCACAGAACCTCGTCAATCAGGAAAAGGTCTGCGTCGCTCAGCACACCGGATATGAATAGCGCTATTTTCGAACAGGGCGGTCTAGCATCTTCGACATCTATGAATCTAGAAACGTCGAGGGAGTTGATCTGTCTGTGTACACCCGCGCCAAAAATACCTAGACCCCGCAATGGTGAGTGTGCTCCCACGGTCGATGTGAATTGTGTCTTTCCACCTCTTCTTTCTTTTTTCTGGCCCTATTGGTCAGAGAGCGGCCTTTTGAGACATTGGGCTCATCCTCAGAAAAAGTAAAAACAAAGCATCCGCGGCAATTGAGCAATCTGATTTACTTCGGGACGAGTGTTATGATTAGTTGCCAAAAAAAAAAAAAAACGAAAACAAATGGGTTTGCTGACGTTGTTTTGATAGCATTCATTCTGTACCGACAGCATCACCAAGCCCGTGTTACAGCAGACAACCCCAAGTTATCTAACCCAGAAATTTCCAAGATTATTGGAGAGAAATGGAAGAACGAAGTAGAGGATGTGAAAGAAACGTGGAAGAAACTGGCCGAGGAAGAGAAACAGCGACATCAACACCAATATCCCAATTACCGATATCAACCACGGCGCGGTGCCCGGGCTCAGGGGAGCTGGCCGGGACCATCTCCCACGGATGATCAGGGACGCTGCCCAAAATGCAATGGTCGATTCATTGCTACACCGCGAACACCAGCCACACCGTTTGCTACGCCTCCCCCGACGAAGACCCCGACACACGGCTTGAGGGATGCCCCAACTCTCAAAAGGCTTGATACGGGTATGTCTCCTCGGATGGGTGTAGAACTCTCCCCAGTTGGCGGCCTATCTTTTCCCCAGCTTCCTCCCGTACGCGGTACAGAGGAGTTCGAGCCAATGTCGCCCGAGATGAAGCGACGTCGGGCCAATACTGCAGGGAACTACCACATTGTCAGCGGTATCCAGGGTGATTATCTCCCAAGGCAGCCACCAGAGTTATTACGCATGTCATCCGAGGGCTTATCATCATCATCTCTCAAGCTATACGCGCCGTTGCCGGAGCCGAGGCTCCTCCCCAGATCGCAGAGTGGTCCTATGCCGCCGCCACCTCCACGACCGCCTGGCTCAGGGACATGGGGCGATCCGAGCCAAACAGCTCGTCGGCATAGTGGCTTTGACGAGTCACTTAGGCTACCACCCTTGCAGACATCCATCTCTCCATCCTCAACAAGGTTCGTAGCTGCAGATGGTCAACAGACCGCCTCTCCCGTGACATCCTTGAACAGTGCCTTGGATCGAACCGTGCAAGACAGGGCCCTCGAGGCGGCTGTCATGGCACTTCCTTTCAAAAGAAAGCTCACAATACTGTCGAGGATCTGTCGGCCGGCTCCACCCCACGGTTCTCCATTCGTTCAGACTCGTGGCCCGTTCATTGCTATCGAGGGTCCTAGCGGAAGGATGCTACGTGAAGCTGGACAGGTCATTGAGAATGGACTGCTCGCATCTGAGGAAGTCACTTTGAGAGTCTGGGGAAGCGAATTCGCGGAAGGTGAAGGAAAGCGTCGAGACGATTCTGCCACCTCACAATCCGATAGGAGTATCAACTTCGAGGGTGACGACATTTTACCACCGCACTTCCAAATCTCCTTGTCGTGGCAGCGGAAATCTAAACAAATCGCACGATATATCACGACCGACCCCTCGACTCAAATAGCAAGAAAATCAGAGGATGAAGGTAGGAAACCGAGAGGCCAGCCAGTCGACAGCAATATCTCGCCCGTGGAAGCCAAAAGTCCAACATTGCCAAATCGAATCCCCGTTGCGTTGGTCAAGGAAGGGTTCAGCCTGACCCTTTCCAACAGATTCGCCTGCAGGAGTCCCATCACGGACGCGTATGCGCCAATGGACCACTGGCAGTGGATGGCCAGTCTCTTCCGTGGTACCATATGCCCGGACCTCGTGGTCTACGTGCAGCCGAGCAGCGACGACGAAATCAGCCAGCTGGGGGCTGTGGAAGTCTCGAGGCAGATGGGGCTGATCGTGGTGAGGGTACCCACGGGCATGGCGCTTGAGGAGGCAACGGCACGGCGACTGGCGTTCGAGGTGATGGAGTGGATGAGGGATGGGCTGTTTAGGGATCCTGTACCTGACGCCTGGAGGCTTGAGTCAAATTGAAGGGCTTATCGGGATGGTGCTGTTCGCGTAATGTTATTAGACGACTGGAAATGGTGCATGGAAAAGCATGAAGGCGCAAGTTCATGATGACAAGGAATGATGGATACGGGGCGGGATAGAGACGGACTATGTAGTATAAATAGCCTAATTGCTTAATGGTGTTGTTGAAAATGTTTGTCATCTTGAGAAACCAGGCTTCCTTCACCTTGCCGCTCCAAAAGTGAGTCGAGTATATTAGCTCGTCAACCGTGATTACGTTTGACCATTAGCAAGACGTATGCTTTAATATGCAATGATGTTAAGAATTATTATATATGCTTATCGTCCAATCATACACAAAAGGGTGTTTATTCCAAGCCGAGCCTATCTATGCTTTGGGCACAGCGGGAAGCAGACTCCAAAGATGGTGTTTCGTGCCATTATCATCCGTCTGCACAACAGGCGCTCCATTCTGCTGTGACGCATCCTGCACACCGAGGACAAGCCCGCTGTTCTTATTCCTTATCAAGTAGAGGCCGTCCTTGTTGGACTCTACCCGCCAGAGCTGGTCGTCGGGACTGCTGTTGTCCACAGCGAGCAGCAAGCCGCTGTAGAGGTTGCGGATCTTATACCACCCTCCTGGGGCGGCGATGAAGCGCCAGAGGTGGGCGCGGGAGCCGTCCTGCTCGCCTTGTTGGACGGTGGAGCTGCTACGTTGGGTGGTTTCGTCTACGATGAGCAGCTTGCCGCTGTTTGCGTTTTGGATCTGGAAGACGGGACGTGTCCATACTTCGAACTCGGAGAGGCCCCACCCTTTGCCGGGGCTGGGGTTGGGTGCTAGGACGCGAAGTTTAGGGGTGAGGATTGAGGGGAAGGTGATTCTTGTTTCGGCGTTGGACGTGGTAGAGGAGGTGTGACGCTGCTGTCCCGGGATTGTGACCCAGTCATTTTTTGGTGTTACGTATTGTAGATCAAAACTGGCGGGTAGTCGGACGCCGCCGCCGTCGTCATAGAAGAAGAGGCGAACGTCAGATACGGCCTGGTTGCGGCGTAGATCTACACCGAAGTAGTCCGATTTGTTGGGGCTGCCGTATGATGTCCAGCGAGTGTTCTCGGGGATATCGGAGCGCCAGACGATGCCGTCGATGGCACGCCATACATTGTCGAAAGGGGAAGTGTAGGAAGCAAAAGCGGTCGTGCCCGAGGGGAATCTCTGACCATTGGCGGCAATGTTGACATCCTCTCCGATGGACTGCTTAATCGTGGAGGCGAGGTTGATTCTGAGCTTGCCGAGGTCACCGCGACTTTCGGCGATCTTGCCGTTCACGTACACCTTTAGTCCTGCTCCTTGGCCGTAGTGTGAGCCGTTCTCGTCCCAGATTACGGTGACGTTGTGGCCGTGATAGGCGACATTCTCGAGAGCAAAATGGTCCCAATGCGACGGGACGAGAGGGGTTGACGATAAGTGTGTCATCTGCCTGGGCACGGAAGCCGAGAAGTCCCGCAATGACGTTGTCGACAAACGTGGAATGGTTGTAATCCTCGCTGTGATTTTTGCCATCGTACATCCAATTGTCCACATCTGGGTCGTGGGCTTCGGCGACGTATGGGTTGCCGTGCTTGTACTGAGTGGCGGCATACTGTTTAAGGAGACTGAAGTAGTTCCCGGCTGTGATGTGTAGCTGCTTTGGGTAGTCGTGCAAGACGTTTTCCACGGCGTTGAGCGTCTGTGACGTGGCAAAGGGCCAGGAAGGTCCGTCCCAGTAACAGCAATCCGTCGTGCGCCTTGTACATGAACCACTTGCTTCGACGCTCGGTGGTTGTAGGACCGTACGTGGCAGCGAAGCCCTGACGGTCCGTCAGCTGGGCGAAGGCGACGGTGCTCTCGGGACTTGGTAGATGGAACATCCAGGGGACGAAGCCCATGATCTCTCGCGTCGTGAGCAACTGGCGAGCAGTGTTGTTGTCCCGGGCCATGTGCATAAAGAATTGTCGGTCGTCATCCCATAGCCAGAATTGCACTGCATTCTGCAAGGCAGTAGCCCGCTTCATGAAACCCCTGGTGACAGAATAGTCGCCCTTCAAAGCAGCGATGGCAGAAATGGCTCGGGCATCTCCGTACTGGTAAGAGTTGATAGTGGGCCTGAATCCGTGGCCGCCGTGATACGGATCGCTGGATTCGAGGGAGGCGGCGGTGAGCTCTGAGGCATCCCACACGGGGGCTTGCCAGTAGAGTCCCAGCTTACTGTTGTAGTGGTTGTCCCAGTTGACGTACTGCTTGATGAGGTTGTCGATATGCCCGGTGATGAAGTCGCGGTCTCCAGTGACGAGATATTGGCGCCAGAGGGCACTGGCAGCCCAGAAGCTGTACTCGTGAGCCCAGTCAAAGGTATCCTCGTTGACGCCGTCCTCTGCAGGCTTGCTGAACTGACCAGGACCGGCGAGCCAGTAGTTGACTACGTCCTTGCCGTATTTCTGGTCTCGTATCCAGCGACCCTCGGCGATGTGGTGTCCCGCAGCGGCCACGATGCCTCCGTATGGCGCGCCATAGAATACAGGCTGGAGAAACTCGCTTGCCATGTAACCATACTGGGCGCCGGTGTAGACGAGGTGCTCTTTGTAAGTCTGCCAGCGGTAGTAGTAAACGCGCTGAATCTCTTTGTCGGGGATATCAATGAAGGGGATGTTGTCTTCAAACCAGGCAGGATGCTCGACTCCAGCAAGCAGTTGCGAGTGGTTGAGGAAATTGGTGGCACTGGCAGAGACTGGGTGCGAGGCCAGGAGGCACAGAGCTGCGACGGCGTGAAGCCACCACATGTTGAAGGGTCGGAACCAAAAAAGAAAAAGAAAGAAGCAATCAAGAAGTCATGGAGCGAGGTGAATACGCTTGCGATCTCTGTTGCAAGAGGGCCAGTTGAATGAGCCAGAAAATATGCTTGGGGTCTCCCTCGTTCATTCGTTGGCTGGTGCTCTGGTTATCGCTCCCATCTTTCAAGACATGGTGACGGGGAATAAGGGGAGCCGAATAATGGGTTTAATAACAACTGTTTCTTCGAGGTGAACAGTGTAGAATCATGATATTTTGGGATCGTGATATAAGGTTGGATTGGGCGTTTGATCAGTTGGTTCCACTGGCGTCGTTCGTCTAAAATCACCAGACAGAGCTTGACACCACAGTGACCACACTGCCCCGAGTCCGAATCTGACTCCTGGGATACCGCAACTAACCACACTTGCCAAACTAGCGATATGGGTGGTAGAGAATGCGACGTGCAGTTCTTCGCACTTTGACTTTTTATCATATCAGATACAGAGACGGGCAAGGCTGAGCGTACGACAACAGACCACTGCATGTTGGCTCTTGGGCCCTTCTGGCACGATCCAGCAGGGGGTTATGCGGCGGCCTCAGCGTGTATGTGACGCGTACCTGATTACACGCTGTGCCTCCTTTGGGGAGTTCCGGGTCACTGCCAAGCACTCTTCCTATCGTGCGGCATTGCTCCTCCTTCGTGGTACCTGCTGATGACCTACTATCTAAATACCGTAGGTATCCCCGTACCAAGAAATCCCTTCGAGATTTGGGGTTCCGTTCGAAGTACCAAGGAGGCACTCGATATTATTATTGGAATGCAGCGAAGCGAGAGGGGGAGCCAGACACGATGACATGATTCACACAAATCAGCGCTTGTGATGTCTTGCGACGAGGGAAGATGGGGATGGGGCGCCTCGTGAGTTGCGAATGTCTTTTCCCGCAGAGGTCTACCTAGTAAGTACCTAATATGTTTTGTGCTAGATGATAGGACCTTGAGACTCGGGCTTGTGATGGAGAGTTGCAGCGCAAATAGGTACGGAGTATTGTTTTATCGAAAACGGCAAGTAGGAGGGAGGAGTTCAAATGGAGATATAAGCGGGGCGCCAAAGAGTCAGGAGGCTCCGCAAATCAGCAAGTCAACTAGACAGCAATGTACTTTAGTTATGTCTGGCACATTCTTGACAAGCTATTTAGTAACACGAGATACCTTGATAAAGCATAGTGAAGCGTGAGGCAGCCAGTGTTACTGAGTACTTTGCAAGTATGCAATGCGCTTGGCACTTGGCGACGACTGGGAACTCGGGATTAACGGCATTGCATATCTGTGCCAAGCATTCGTACCTTGGGTCGAGGATCGAGATGATGAACTGGAAGCCCCGAAGTTGTATCTAACTAGATATCACGAGGAATTGGGAAGCATAAACAGTCGTCACGTGGAGTTGTGATTTAGAGTTATCTGCATGCTGGTCACACTACACTAGGACATCACTTGACAGGCTATATACTTCTTGCTTCAACATTATTTCGAGCGCATGAACACGCTGCATACGGACTAGTACGCAGCAGCAGTCTGCCGCCTGCAGGGCAAGACGAACGCAATTTGTTGGTGGTAAATAATGGGTGGTGGGTATTGATACTATCCATCCGTAGTGTAGTGTACGGAGTACCTGCCCTGAATCTACTGGCTAGGGAGTAGTGTGGCTGGAGACCACAGCCTGTGTGGCTTCATCAGTGCGTCACTCAGCTACTGTGTGGCTGACCCATTATGTTGAATACGGACGGCACCTACAGCAGCAATAGGGGCCACAACCCAATTAGGCGCGTTTACTCCGAAGCGCGTTCAACGGCAACTTCGTCAAGACTGGTCTCAGTACAGCTAATTGTAACACAGTAGCTGTACTTTGTACATTTCGTCCATCTCGAAACATCCGTCGATAGGTGTCAGTCGTTAATCATCAGTCATTCAGCCACGCGAGAGGCGAACGGAACCCAACACGAAAAAGGAGAACATCAATTGAGCGAGCTTCGTTGCCCCAGCTGCGCAAACAACCCCGTCCATCCAACCCCCGGCCGCTCATTCCACAATGCTTCATCGCCTCTGGACCTCGTCATAATGCCCGACTTCAAGCCTGGGCAGATTGTCCAGCTCAGCGATGGCCGCAAAGCCACCGTCCGATTCGCCGGCCAGGCTCATTTCCAGGTCGGCGAGTGGATTGGAGTCGAGCTCGAGGAGAAGACGGGCAAAAACGACGGCAGCGTCCAAGGCCAGAGATACTTCGACTGCCCCATGGCTATGGTATGTTTGTCAAACCCAATGATGGCTACCATTGTCGCCCATGCCAGCCGCCCGCCAAAGCACCCGCCACCCGGAAACCAGCGAGGCCGACTAGCTTCTCATCGGTCACCTCGAGGATGTCGACTGGAGGCGACACGGCGCTGAACAAGAGAAAGAGTCTGAATGCTCCCAGCCCCAGCCCAGTTCCCAAACCTCCGCGTCCGTCGAATGTCATTAGAGTAGGTCGATCCCCAGCCTTGCCCTCCATTCTATTCTTCACAGCTTGTTGACACCGGAGTACTAGTCGCCCGCAAAGTCTCCGACGAAGCAACTTCTCAGTGGCGCATCGAGCACCTCCGCATCCCGTACCGGCACGCCATCTAATGCCCGTGCCCCCCCTACAGCTCCCAGAGCTCGCACCTCCGCCGTTGGAACTCGAACATCCATGGGCCCCCCTGCTGCTCCTGCCACCAGAACAGCACGCCAGTCATCGGTATCATCGGTAGCCTCTCGAACTACTGGGGCTCATGCAAGAACAGTGAGCGGACGTGTACCCTCGGCAGGGATACGGGGTATTTCACGCCCAGACTCAGCAAGAAGACCCTCTGCAGACTCTCAGGCAGGGCGTGACACAAGCTCGGCAGACGAGGCTTCCGCGAGTTCCCCTCCCGTCCAAAGTGATGGAGAGATTCTATCTCCTCAGCCTACGAGCCCTGTAGTTGGTAGGACCAATGCGCTTGAGAAGATTGCCGCAGATTCTGTGCCATCTAAGTCTACAACACCGCCCATCAGGCGTCCTGCTGGGGCAGCACCTTCAGCCCCCCCTCCTCGAGCTACAGCCACCAATGCTGCGAGTCGAGAAATTGAGGATTTAAAATCGAAACTTAAAGTGATGGAACGAAAACGAATGGAAGACCGAGATAAGCTAAAGCAGCTTGAAAAAGTTCAAGGCGAAAGAGACAAGTTTGAGGGTATTATTCAGAAGCTACAACAAAAATACCAACCGCAACAGCAAGAGAACAATGAGCTCAGAAAGCAACTCAAGGAAGCAGAGGCGATGTTCGAATCCGTCGAAGCCCTACAGGCAGAGCACGACTCCGCCTTGGAACTCGCCACTCTGGACAGGGAAATGGCTGAAGAGACTGCAGAGGTACTCAAAATGGAGCTTGATGCTTTCAAGCAAAAATCAGAGGAACTCGAACTGGAAGTCGATGTACTGCGCGAGGAGAACTCTGAGTTTAGTAAGGGCATGTCGCCGGAAGAGCGCGCAAGTACTGGCTGGCTACAGATGGAGAGAACGAATGAAAGACTCAGAGAGGCCCTGCTGAGGCTTCGTGATCTCACTCAGGAACAGGAGCAGGAGCTCAGAGACCAAGTCGCAGGTCTCGAGGAGGAGCTCAAAGAATTGCCTTCGGTCAGAGAAGAGTTCGAGACAACCAAGGAGAAGCTCGTGCAGTCAGAGTCTGCGGTGGAAGACCTCCGACAGCAGCTAGATACTGCTCTAGGTGCCGAGGACATGATCGAGGACCTAACAGAGCGCAACATGAGCATGTCGGAGCAGATTGAGGAGCTCAATGCCGTTATTGAAGATCTGGAGAACTTGAAGGACATTAATGACGAGCTCGAGATTAACCATGTCCAGAATGAAAAGGAAATGCAGGAAGAGCTCGACTTCAGGGATAGTGTTATCGCAGAGCAGGCACGGCGTGCCGGCCAGCATGAAGAAGCCCAGGAAGACATGGAGTACACCCTCTCGCGCTTCAGGGAGCTGGTCACCAGTCTACAAAGCGACTTGGAGGACATGCGAGCCTCCCAGGCTGTAACCGAGGGCGAGTCTGAGAAGCTCAATGACCGATCGCGAGCCATGATGGACTTGAATATGAAACTTCAGCTCTCTGCTGCTAAGGCGCAGGTGAAGACAATCGACCTGGAATTGCGTCGGTTGGAAGCACAAGAGGCAGAGCAGCACCTGGAAATTCTCAAACTCTTCCTGCCTGATAGCTACCAAGAGGAACAAGATTCTGTCCTTGCTCTCTTGCGATTCCGCAGATTAGCCTTCAAGGCGAACCTCCTCAATAGCTTCATCAAAGAGCGTATCAACGGGCAGCCTCATCCTGGCCATGAGGACGATGTCTTTGCGGGATGCGATGCCGTCGATAAGCTTGTTTGGGTGTCGGCCATGTGTGACCGATTTGTCCAGGACATTAGCCACTGCTCATTGGATCAGTTCTCAAGGTATCAAATGCCTTGCACGAACTGGAACCGGTTGAACGCGCCCTCAACGCTTGGATCGACGGGCTGCGACGAGACGACCTTAAAGAAGAAAAGTGCGCAGACGAGCTGCACCGCACCATCGCCCTCATGTCGCACCTTGCCGAGGTACACATCTCCAGCGATCTCGCAAACTATGCGGACGATGTGTACATGAAATCTCTGATTGTGCAAAGCCATTTCGACTCAGCCGCAGTGGCATTCAACACAATCAGGAGTCTGGTACAGCGCGTCATTCCTTCAGAGAGTGAAGAGGATGAGATGGCACAACTCTTTGCTAAGAAGTTCGAACTGGTCATCACCCAAACTCGAAGCTCCAAGGTGATTGCTGGCAAAGCTGTGCGATCTCTTCAGGACCTCAAGACCCGATCGCTTTCCTTGCTTCCCGATACTAGGGACGCATTTGAGCAGTGCGTGGTGACATCTAAGGAACTGGCGCTCTTGGCGCGACAGATTGGCAACTGTGTGCACAAAGCCTTGACTAAAGACGAAGAGCGGGCGGAGCAATTCACCTATGGTGAGGTCCAGTCCGCAATTCACCAAGCTGTGTTCGACGTAACTTCATCGACCGAGTCGGACACATTCTCTGCCTACCTCTCGAAGCTCCGCACGGCGACGTCACAAGTATCTGACCTTGCCGCGTTGGCAACAGATCTTGACCAGACCCAGGAGTTTGATGTCTCACCCGCCCCTTGGCGCCTCCGCTCTCAAGAACTCAAGGCCCTCAAAACAGTGCCAGTAGATGCGGAAGAAGAGCTCCGACGACTCAAGGAAGAGCACAACGAGGCCCGTCGCACGATTGCGCAGCGGGACGAGCATCTCAGCACTGCTGTGCTTAAGATTGAGACTCTCGAGTCGAGGATGCGTGACGCACAAGCTAACATTGAACGCATCAGCACCTTGCAGGCAGAGCTGGAAGCCTCTGGAGGACAGGTGATAAGCCTTAAGGACGACATCGAGAAGCAAGACCGGGAGCTCAAGAATCTGGAATCTGAGCGCGACAAGTGGAAGAAGATTGCGAGCGACAGTCGGGCGTTTGCCGACGGTGCTGATGCTGCGGGTATGAAGGCCGGCCAAGAGAGGGCAGTGGCGACGGCGCGCGAAATGGACACCTTGAAGAAGGATATCGAGAGCCTGCAGTCGGTGGTGCGCTATTTACGCGAGGATAGCCGCCGTGCTCGTATGACGGAACAGCAAAATTACGATTGGCTCGCAGAACCCCTTAAGAAACCAGTTGGTGTGGTGGAGCAACGCAAGGCGCTTGTTGTTGCTGAGGGTAGGGATGTACTAGGCGAACTTGTCAAGATGGCATCTTCAGCCACCATCTTCAACTACGACGCAATGCCCACAGACAAGCTCGTATGGAGACCGTCCAAAACGACACCACAGTATCACGCCGCCAAGCAAATGGAGGACTACACCACATGGAAAGGCTGGCAAGACTCTGTTCTTAAAAAGTCGTCTGCGCTGCAGGCCCAGAGCCAGATTGCAGGTGACAGCAGGAGAGGCACGCTGCGGAGACCGGCCGCGCGACTACAGATCCGATTGCCAGGCTTCAATGGCAAAACAATGGCTGGTACGGGGCGAGATGATGTACAGGTTGTCGGCTCGAGGGAGTGGGAGGCTCTGCAAGGCAGAATTGCCGTTGTATGATGATGGGGATTGGTTCGTCAGAAGTCGACAGAGCATACATCTCACTATAGGCGGAGCATGAATGTGGTGGTGTAGGATGCAGAGTTATCATTGATACCCCCCTCTGGCCTACGGAATCCCGTTTCACGCTCGTCTACCACCCTTCGTACACTTAACTATGGGAATGACAGATTCTCTATCAGCGACGCCTTTTTTGTTAACTTTATTTCTCCGTTGAGGCATTGCCAAGCGAACAATGTCCCTCGGTAGCATAATCTACCTGGAGTTTCCCATAAAGCCACATGTAAATATTCTGACTGTGAAGTGACCATCAAGTCCATTGAACCTCCTCCATGCCTCTCATATAGTGGACTCATGTACGTGACCTGTCCTATTCGTAATCCTCGCATGATGATGTGAAATCGTTCCCAACGCTTCAAGATCAGTATGAAGTCTACCAGGGAACACCACAGAATACCACAGAATACCACAGAATACCACAGAATACCAGCATCTGCCTTGCTCTCATCGTTTCAGTTTCAAATTAGTGCTTAGGCCTTCCCCTTCCCCTTCTTGTCCTTCTTCTTCTTCTTAGCACCCCCATCCTCCGCACCGCTAGCAGGTCCACTTCCACCACCCTGGGCCGCCATGAGCGCAGCCATGGGATCGCCGCCACCCTGCATCTGATTCATCATATCCTTGAACAAGTTCTCCGACACACCACCTCCCGTCATAGCAGCACTCAAATAAGGGACAAACTCGTTCATCTTCCACCCGCGAGGGACGGCTGGTCGCGGGTAAGGCTGACCCTCGGGTGGCTGAACATGGCCACTGATGCGGAGGCGCAGGCCGGGACTGTCCTCGGTGGTGGGGTTTGCGCGGAGGTGCTGAGCGACGAGGATATACAAGTGGTGCTTGTTGTTGGCGGCTTTTGCGCCGGGCGAGGGCTTCTTGAGGCCGACCTTTACGCGGCCGGGGTTGGACCAGTCCTTGGGGTGTATCTTCTCGGGCTCGAGGAGGGTGGCCAGGCGCAGGCGGGAGCAGGCGTTTGCGATCTCGCGGGCGAGCGGGTTCTTCACGGCGAGTTTCTTGGATACGCGGCGGCCTTGGGCGCGGGAGCGCGAGGCATCGAAGTAGACTGGGTATAGGCACTGGAAGTCGTTGTAGGCGGAGCGGTCGGCGGCGGCTGGCATGGTGGACGCCTGGGGGAGATCGGCTGGGTTGAGGATGGAGGGCTGGGCGGCTGCTGAGGCTGCTTGCCTTTGCTGGACTGGGTTCACGCGGCGCATGATGTCTGTGTCGGCGAAGTCATCGATGTCGCCCTCATCGGGGTCGGAATAGGCGTCTGGGTCGCTGTCCGAGACTTCCTCTATTCGTGGGTGTGACATTGTGGCGTTGGGAGGAGGAGGAGCAAAGCAATTGGGGTCGGCAAAAGAATGAGATATAGAAGCAAGGGGCGAGGGTTGGATGTTGATGTCTGAGTGGGGGAGTAGCCTCCGGAGGGTGCGGTCGACTGCAGGTTGGTGGTGATGCTGAAGTTGGCGAGGTGGAATTGGTGGTGGGTTGGATGTGTGAGGTTGAGGGCGGGGCAAAAATGTGGAGGAGTACACCGTACGAGGTACTTGCTTGCTGGCCTTGCTGGTTCCTACTACTGTACCTACCTACCCAGTGATATCCAAAAATTTCCAAGATTGTTTGATGTACCCAAAAGGGTTTCTTTTATCTAGTAGGTACTGTTGGAAAGGTTGGGAATTATTATGAGGTATCTGAGAGACATCGAAATGTTGTAGTAGAAACTAGAGAATTTATTATGAAAACCGTTGGACTGTCCAGAGGATGGACGGGAAGTATTGAACCATCTGCACTTGAAAACCACTGCTTTACTCTTCATCTAAACCAGTTTACCAAAATATTGTTGTTGGTATTTGTGAAAGTAAGTCGTCCTTGAATGCGTCCTGTTCGACTGGTGCGAGTGGACAGTGAGCAGAGCGTTTCCTGCAAGCACCAGCAACTAATTAGCCATTCTACTATGTTGGCACCTAGAGTTTGGTAGGCATAGGGCAACCGAAACCCCCCATTTATGTATGGAAATGGTGATGGGAAAGCACTTTGGTCGTCGAGTTGAGCATGTGAGGACTGGTACCGAGAAAGCTCACGGCGTAGTCTCCACGCTGCAACGGGGTGCCCTGCAGCTCCTGACCATTGTAGCATAACCGCGCGGGATGTGTCCATGGGAACAGTCGCGTCTGGCTTTGCTCTCGGCCCGTCATGTGTAGGATCTGATGTCGCATATATCTTGCTGGCTGGAGTGCCGTGGGCTAACGAACCGCCCTGAGACCACACAAGATCATGAAGCTTGTTGAGCGGGAGGCCCTCGACAGTAATCGATGTAACTCGGCCACTATACTCTCAGGCGTCGCTTGTAATGCTCACGGAATGTTGGCTGCAAAAAGGACAGCGAAGGTGGAGATGGCCAGAAACACGTAGATATTAGTTGAGAGGAGAAGTATTGAAAACTTGCCAACGTGGTGCTTGAATGCGAAAGTGAATTTCCTACAACTAGTTAGATTTTTATACTGAGTTTATGCTCCCTGGCGCACGGAATAGCCACCGTGCGACATCGAACGTAGTTTATGTTCTGTCACTCTTCGAATACAAGCTAATCGTAGATTCCGGTTTAGTATTGCCTCTCGCCTCGGAAGCTGTTAGTGTTGTAGAAATGTCCCTTATCATAACAGAAGTCATCGCCAAAAAATGTTGTAAATTGATATATAATTAAGTAAATTCATTTTTTTTTTAAAAAAAGAGAAGTATGTTATTAGCTGGCAGGGTTCTACTACGCTGAATGCTACCGAGGTTTGTCAATTTAATATTCGTTGTGTCTGCAACACAAGGGTGGCAATTTGTCGTTCAATGTTATTATCAAGGCCGGAGAACAAGGCTCCTGAACTTTGTTCCTGGAGGATGATCATCAACCTTGAACTTGCAATTGGGATGTGTACAGTGTCTGTCTTTAATACTGGGGCACTGAGTTGAAGCACTGTCAGCTAAAATCACCCGCTCCTCGCTCGGTGCAGTCGTAGAACTTACATGGTGGCCGTATATGCAATTTTCCACGTCGCAATACTGGCCATTAGCGCAGGGGGTTCTGGCGCGAGAGACAGGCAATAGCATTCAGCTCCTCTTCCGTGGCCTTATAATTGTGTACAAACAAGCATACGTCGCGCTTGGCACACGGTCCACGCAGATAGTGATTGTTGCACAGATTCTGCGTACCTTTTCTCTTCCTAATTGCCTCTAGCGCCGTGACGCTGACGGTAATGGGCTCGTCTAACCCTCTAGGTCGGGGATTCCAATCTGGCTGCTGAGGCGGTATGGTGACATATTGTTGCTTAGGGCGCGAGATAGTGTTGTGTTGTTTTGGTACGGGTGGTATTGGGAGACTCAGCGACGGTGGGGGGCTGGCGCTGGAGGTGATGCCTGCGTATGAGGCTGTTGAAGTCGAGGCTGGGGTCTTTCCGGAGCTCGAACTCGGCGCTGGGCTGGCCAGTCGCGGTGGCGCACTTGGGGCAGAAGTGGCACGCGCGTTGACAGGTTGTCGATCAATGAGTTTGTCGACGCGGAAAATGTCCTGGCCAAGACTTGTCTTGCTCACTTTTGTGGCAAGGAGCTCATTGACAATGGGAGAGCCCTCGACAACGGTGAGGCGTTCTCGCGTTATGTCGTCGCGCAGAATTTCGTCAAGGAATGGGGCATATCCAGAGTCATGGGAGATGCCCAGCAGAATGTGTTTGCAATTGTGATTTTCAAGGTTCCAGCGAGTGATCTCTACACATGAAGAGCGATCAGTAAATGTATTTCAGACAAACAGTGAGATAGTCCTTCGAACATGTCCAGTGGAAAGATGCGGCCAGAGCAGGGTCGACGACAAACCTTTGATTTTAGAATCAGCTCTCTCTTTCCCATAGCCTACGTCTATAAAGTCAAAAGATGCCTTGGCTTGGGTAAATCCCAAGGTAAAATCTCTAAATTCAGTAATATTTTCGATGCTCCCTTCACGGTGCAAGGCTTTGGCCAGTCCCATGACATTGGCAACGACCTTGGTGACGATTTCTACGCCGTCTCCGAGATGGCCAATTGTTTCAGCAATGGCAGATCTTAAAGCATAGGCAGCTTTTTTGCCACCATCAACACCTTGTCTTATCCATTTCTCTTGAAACTGTATTTGCCAGGGTCAATGACTGCAGATGGGCAAGGGCAGTAAATGTTTCCCAGGAGAACATACAATAAGACCGTCCCCATCGATCAACAGCAAGATGTAAGGATTTCGATTCTACCTCGCCCTCTTTATTAGCTCCATGTGCCGCAACCAACATGGCGTGGAAACAAGACCACATCTGTATGCACCTTTAGGTCGTCATTTTGTTTTAATAGGCCTTCATTTTGAACCTGGGCACTTTGGAGGCGTTGTTGTAGATCACGTCGGGAGTGTTTGTAGCATCGGTGAGGTCAAGGGTGCAGTCGCGTAGCTGATCCGTGAGTTTGTTATTTTCGTGTTTGTAGGAAGATTCAATGTGTTCACAATATATTAAGATATCCTGAATGGATCAGTAACTGTTCGGCCTCCTACCAGCAAGTCTGGCCAATGGGGGGATGGGTGGTGAGCGAACCCTAAGAAGATTATCTGTCGAGTCTCTATGTTGCTGGAGTGTTCTTGACCCGCTTCCTACGAATTCTACCATGGAAGTGCTAAGCGCCATGGTCACGGTATTGAGTATTGGTCGTTTGAAGACAGCTATTGCAGACGTCTGGCGGCGGCAGGACGAGGTAGCACCCGCCGGAATATTCTAGGATAGAATCGAGGTGTACGGTTCGTTTCGAGAGTTTCAGGTACCAGCCCTGAAGGCGTAGTTTTGTTTTTTAAAGTTAGATCTTTGACGAAGTAGTAGGTCAGCGGTGCTACTCCAAGGAGGCGATGACATGAAGAAGCTAATCACGAGGAAGGTTTTCGTTTGCACAGAGGAACGAAGATGGGAATGTAGGCGCCCGAAGGTCCAGGGGTAATGTCCCCGCTTACTATCGATGCTGGATAGAAACAAACACTGACATAAATAAGTATTGGGTGCACTTGTCTTGTTTCTCTTGTCCGTACTGTTTGGGCTATTGTGGTGCTTTAGGACGTGGATTTAGATGACGAAGAGGTCAAAAACGCCGACGGCTGTGGCTCGACTGAACATAAACTAAAAGGTGGATCCCCCAAGTGAATGATAAATGTATAATGGAAGACAGTAGCACACCAAGATCCACCTCCATAGAGGTGGCCCAGACTCCCCAGGCTTCAGGCTACTAGGGGGGTAGATAGCGCCTCGGCTTCTGGTTGCCTAAACAGTGGAGGGGTGAGAAACAACCGGCTGATCGCTTCATACAAACGTGCAGTCTTCACCGGCTGGGTTATTTATTCTTCATGCCCTGTTCGAAAAGGCAAACAGGGCTCAACTTGCAGGAGGCGCTGGGGCGGTTGGGGGGCGATATGCGGTACTGGCCTATGGATTTCGCGCTTAGTGCTTACTCCAAACTCCAGAGGGTCGGCAGAGGCAGGCACGCTTTGCCAGTCAATCCAGCCCAGTAGCATCGCCCTGATGGCGGCCGTGGACTCTCATCTGCGTGCTGGACTGGATAATGGAACATTTGTGAAACGTGAAGTTTAAACGTCTATTATTGGCTGGGTTTGTACGAAATGGAACCGTGTCTCATCAATGAACCCCGAATTCTGCACAACGCTATTTCTGGTTACACCACACGAGTCGAGTAAATTTAAACAATAGGCTGTGAAAGCACCACAGCAGCAGCGCTAGCTTTGGGTGATGGAGGACTTTGAAGCGTTATAGGTGAATGAAGAATGATGATAAATGAAGCATCGATAGAGGCCTGTGGAGAAAAAGTGCCAACAAAAGACAACAATAGATACGGGCAGCGCCATTGGCCTCCCCATGACTGATCTCTTGGAGATTGGGCAGGCCATCCATGTCTCAGCTTGGCAACCGCAGCTTTCGAAGATTTGACAGCCATCAATCAGGAGGTGACCCATCTACCATATGAGGCTTATTTCATCTTTGGGAAATGATCTGTATATGTAGAATTCGTTTAGTCAAGCAGATATCAGATGCTGTTTGATCAAGCCCCGTTTTCCAAACACCAGCGCCTGACCTCGTAGATTGGCAGCACCACCTTACGCAGTAAGAGTCACATCCTTTGATACGATTGCAAACACAGAGCAAATGTGCAATGTGCGTTCAACATGTTTGCAGCAGGTGTGGCATCGAACTCCTCCTCCCTCACCCCACTTCATTCAGTATACCTACTCTTCATAAGCCAACTTTAACTGTTTGAGTCTGATACCTCAGACTGCATTTTGAGGACCCAAAAACCATCAACACCTCTGTCACCTAGCCCCTTCAGGCGGCGCATACTCGTTCAGAAACTGCCACATGGTGTCGGATCCAAAGTCCCCCCCAAACTGCCAATTCCACGAATCGAGGCCTTGCCCGAGCTCCGTCTCCGTATTTGAACCTTCAATTCCATCCATCTCATGCGGCGGCGGCAGGAGACCTTCTTGAATCGCCGTGAGATCGCGGAATAGGATATCCGAGGTCGGGTACATGGGAGCGATGCCTGCTGGAAACGCCCATTCCCCTACTAGAACCCCTCCATCAGAGACGGCATCAGCGGGATATGATGTCCGGGTCTTGGGCTCTTTGACATCCATAAACTCGGTCGTTCCAGGTGTGTCCAACGGTGGCGTGGGGCCCAGGCTAGCAGCATCCTTCTCCAGGGAACTTCCCGGGGTAGAGTTTGATGTTGCCTTGGTGGATGGCGATGTTCCTGAGATGCGTGCCGCCACGCTTACATGTCGGCCTCCACCACGGCCAATTGCTTTTGTGAACTTGGCAAAGATGGCCTTCAGAACACCCTGCGCAGTTCTCACCAGGGGATTGTGTTTTTGCATGGCAGAGAACCGCTCCATGGCCAACTGAAAGTGTCGTAAAGCTTCCTCCTTCTGTTGCGGGAAGGCATGTGGGAATAAAATATAGATGGAAGCAATGAGAACGATTGCGTCAAAGCTGCCGAAGAAAAGCATGAAACTATAGCCCACAGTCAGCCGCATGGCCCTAGTTCATCAACCACAGGCGTATCTCGTCTTGGCAACCTACTCTCTCCAGCCTCGTGGCGGTGTCACTTCAAAGATATGCACCTGGAGTTCGAGCAGATTCAAGCTGGCCCTCAGTGTTTCAGCTCGGCTCTCTTGCCGGTGAATCATGTATGGCCGATGTAGGGCCATCTTACTGAACTCGTACATCTGCGCAAAGTAAAGTCTCGAATGTACTAGCCACGGCGCATCTGGGTGGTTATCCCACCGAGTGTCGGGGTTCTCTAGACGAAAAATGGCTGGTTTGTTGTTATTTAGCGTCGTGATCTTCTCGTAGACCTGCTCTACCTTGGAAAACTCCTTTGGATACGGGCCTTCTTGCTCTAGATCCTGAATATCTTGCAGGATACTTGTTAACGTGTACAACCAGATACACCTGGTCAACGGTGTCGGCGGATCCTTGTTTTCATCTCGTGGAACAATTGGCGTCTTTGAGCAGTCTGCAGGAAGCGGTGCATCAATAGGTGTTGATGGAAGCCCCCGCCTCATGTCCACACTACTAGGTCGTCCCAGCTTGACGGCCGTGTTCAAATCCCTGGCTCGGTATTAGTATAACCATCATTTACCGATACGATTGCTTCCGCTTCGGCATGCCGGTGGACATACCATATCACGAGAATCATATACATCTTTCTCCTCCTCTCTATTAACCATTGGTTCTCCAAAATATCCCCAATTTGGTCACTCGCGGGTTTCGGGTCGAGTTTGTCGCAATGCATACCAAGTTCTTGGGCATCTCGAAGGGCAACTGAGACACTATGCCACTAAGAGGTGTTAACTTTTATTTCCTCCCTTTCATCTTGGTAGAAACCGTGAGCGTGCTCTGATCTGGTGGAGGCAAACTCACTGCTTCAGTAACATTGCCTGTCAGCTTGAGGAAGTGGGCTTGTAGAAACTGCGCCTGCACAGTAGTATCCGACAAGCTCTTCTTGCCCAACAGATTGATAATGGCAACACTAGATTCACTATAGTCACACGCTAGGTCCTCGAACGTCATGTTGGCTGCATATTTGAGTGTCCAAAAACGGGGTCCGGGCCTTCTGGCAGGACCAGCAACGCAATTGCGATCATTTGAAAAAGCACGGCGGGAAAAACCCTGAGATCAGGCGGCAGCCGCTGTGGCCCATCTGAGGAAAGGGCCTTGAATGAGAGGCTGTTCCACTCTTCAAACTGCTTAAAAAAGACATGTGCGTCAACGAAGTAGTACTGCCAATTGTAGTTCTCCATAAACATCGTGACGAGTTTGTCGATGTAAACTTTTGCTGGGAGCTGGCGAATGAGCCCCTTGTACTTTTCCCTGACTGCCACGCTGTCCTGTCTTGAGCCCCGGGTGTTCATAGGGGCGTTATAACTTCCTTGGACACCACCATCTTCACCATCAGCCGTCTCAATCTGTTTGAGAAAGCCTATCGTTGATGTGCCTGTCTCCGAGTAGCCCCAGGTTGTTGCCATGGATGACAGAGGCTCGTTCTGTTCTCCTGATGCGGACCTTTCGGAAGCCGCCTTGCGTGTATTATGTGCCTCGTTGTCGCGAGAAGTTGGAGCGCCAGTCTCATAGGTACAATGCGACACTTTGTTTCTTGCCCTGCAGTTGGCACATGGTAGTTCTCGATCACACTAGATCCAACTGCGCATCAGTAGAGCCGAGAGGTATTGTGATGATCTTAATCAATTCATGAAAAAAAAAAAAAAAAAAAACACACCTTTTGCTTCCTTCTATGACACTCGACACAAGAGATGACAGTCCGCCTCCTCTTTCTCGGCGGTCGAGGCTCAGGCCGTCGACGACCGTCGACTGGATGGTCAATCATGGCGAACCGGGAGACTTGGTTGACTGACAGACTATACTCTCGCCAGCAAGGGCTCATACGACCACCTTCGGCGTTTGGGTCTGCAGTTTCGCTTTCCGAAATGAGCGATGCAAGAAATGGGTGGATCCAGCGTGATTGAAGCTTGATGAGATAACTACTAGTAGTTAGCGATCATGAGAGCTCGTTGAACATGCTTTATCCGAATACAGGAGTCGAGATGCCATGAGCATGTACGAAACATGATGTCATCTTCTCGTGCACGGAGTCCATTGGCTATCTGTCTTACCTTGCTTTTATTGAGTTCAAAACCGGTGGCAAGCAATGTGTTTTAGGTATCACGAATCACGAACCAGGCCTATATCCGCATCTGCCGACTTAAATCCGTCCAGGGTCCTATTACTAAGACGTTGCTTGCCTCAAGAGCTTCCTGCCTGTAGGTACTTCAAAATACGAACCAATTTATTTTCACAGCTAAACTCGTCCATCAGTTCCTGGGAAGAAATCTATTCTCCACCTTCTTGATATCTGCGCATTGCTGAATAGTAATGACCCGATGTCACTGGGTTCTGCATGCTCACTGTAGTAAATCGACCCCCCCCCGGGGCCTCATAACTTGCCTTGGCCGAGAATTCGCTTGTCGTACATTAGCTAATATCGAATTCTCGAGGCAATAACTATACTGAAGTCGATTTTTAAAACCATCTTACAAGCTCGGGAAGGGACTGGATTCACGTCATCTAAGAATAAGGAGACTGAGGTCAAGGTTGGTACGTCACTGGAGTCTCCAAGATAAACTGGCAAGTCTTCGAGTGTCTCATAATGGTACTGCTGTACTTCGTAGATAAACAACGGGTTGACTGACAGTGAAACGTAATCACGCGCAAACTGGTTGGGTGTATTTGGCGAATGGAATGCTATCTGCCGTTGCAGATTTGAAAGACCGTCCTGCTACTGCTGTCCCCCGATGCGCATGCACGTTACAAGTCTCCTTTTCGGAATCATCCACCTCTACGCGCCCAAACGATGTATCCCTCCAGAGAGGAATTTGCCACGGGTTTTTTGCCTTGCATATGAGGAGAACCAACATATCCTCTGCTCAAGGTTGTCTTTGACCCTGTTGCGTTGATGGAAGCTCCTTTACTTTGGATCTGATGTAGAAAATGGTCTCATGCGCAACCGAATGCTTCACCACGACTCGTGCAATCATAGGTAATTTTAGCCTCTGCTAAGTCCGTTCGCATTTCCCAGGTGGATACTCGGGGGCGGGGAAGACAGCTTGACAGGCAAACAAGACACTGGCTGCGGGAAACGGGGCGTGGACGATGCATGCTTGACTGCACTTATCAAACTGTCGAGTGCAAGAATCAGACCTCCAACGGCGACTTCACATTAGACTCAAAGTTAATTACTAGTCAGTGACATTGGAACGAGCCACTTTAAACCGAGGGGAGTCTGTCTGTATTAGCCGCAGGCTTGGAACGGCCGCCCCTGATGGAAAGGGGAAGCTTGGCGTGGTAAGACGGTGATTCAGCACCAAGACATGACAATGGTTGGCCGGCTATGCTGAGTAGGATGATTGACGAGTACGAATAAATAGGGCAAAGAAAGGGACGGTTACTCTGTCCTTGAGGTTAGCAATACACGCCCCCAAACAATGGAAGGAGAAAAGACAGCCTACTTGCACAGAGGGAAGGTGGATTTGGAGCAAGTAAAGAGCGCAATACCATTCTAAGGCCACAGCTATCTGTCCCTCGAAGGAAGTAAGCTCCGTGCTAAGGCAGCTTCGTGCCTATCACCAAGATACGGGGCACAGTAGTATACTGCGGAGTCTCCTTCCTGCTACAACGTAGAGTGGTGTTTCCCGCTACCTGGTAAAAAAGCATACCAAGTCCAATACATCAAATACTGTGCACTGGGGTTATTTCCCATGTACGGAGTACTCGGCACTAGTGCCAGTGCTATCAGTTGTGGCCGCACGTGCGTGCAAGATGATGATAGCACAGTGGCTGCGTCACACCTTAAATCCACCTCTGCAATTTACGGCGCCCACTCGTGAACTGCTGCCAGGACCACTGTTACTGACTTGGCTTCCCAGCCCAGACAGCCCACCCTCAAATTACAGACGCTTCGTTGGCACCTTTTCATCTTTCTCCTTATCTCGATCTTCATCTTCCGTCTTCTTCCGCTCCTTCACTCTCGGCCAACGGCTTTTCATTTACCATTTGACTCTAATCGATTCTTGTTCTTTTCCACCTAATTACTCGCACTGCCATCTGCGCGCCACTGTCGGAGCTATCGGCGGCCACCTTCAGCTTACTGCCCTATTTTCTTTTTCTCTGCCCTCGCACTCCCCCCCTGTGCCCCCCGAGCGAGCCGGTGCCGAGTGGGAGGCAGCTTTCGCCATCACAAATCTTGACCGTCTCGCGAGGTTCATCATTTCCTCGGCGACCGTCTTCCATTGCTATTTTCGACTTCCACCAGACACGCGCCCACCATGCCAGCAACTCGACCGTCCCGCCGTAGGTCGAACAAGGTTCGCGACGCGACCTCCTCGTCCGACGATGCGTCCCGCCACACTCACTTAAACGGCAATGGAAACAGTGTCACCGTCGACCAAAAACCGGCACACTCGGACACCGAATTCCCAAGGAGAACATCTTCTTGTCTGGCCTACACATCATCGGTACGCATTCCAACCTGGACGATCAACACTTCGCATGACTCTAAACTGACAATGTCACTCTGCATGAAATAGGCTACTGTCGAATCGTGCTGGCCATTGCTTCGCTCTACTACATGCCACTACACCCGCCGAACCTGCTCCCTTTTATACAGTGTCTCTATGTTTGCCTCGGACGCTCTCGATGGCTACGCTGCTCGCATATTTGAGCAATCCACCCGGTTTGGTGCCGTGCTCGACATGGTTACCGATCGACTATGCACAAGTTATATATTTCGTGCCTTTGTGGGGGGTCTTTCTGTTCTCTCCGCAATCACCTTCGTTGGGCCATCATCTTCCAAGGCTTGATTGCTCTTGATTTCTCCAGCCACTACATGCACATGTATGCTACGCTTACTGTCGGTGGTTCCGATTCAAGCCACAAGAATATTGACAAGAGCAAGAGCTGGATCTTGAACCTATACTACCCCAACAAGGTTTGTCTCTTGTTGTGCGACTATCTATGTGTTTTATGGCTAACATGTGCTGGCAGACCGTCTTGTTCATCTTCTGCTGCCTTATTACGAAGTCTTCTTCATGCCCTCACCATCCTCTCCATTTTCGTTTGCGGCTGCTATTCCCTCAGCTCTCAAGAGTGTCGAGGAGATTTAGATGCGAGCGGATCCGTGTTTTTTCAACCTATTTTTTGAATGTGCACCAATTTGACTTTAACTACGTCAATACTTCGACAGGTGTTTTCTGACCTTTAGGACCGCAGCCCCAGAGCTTGCCACGTCCGTAGCCAACAAAGATTGGATTCGACTTGGCCTTGGATCATTGCCGGGTGTTAGCTTCCCCATCATGTCGGCAAGCAAAGTTATCAATGTGGTCCAGCTTGTCAAAGCCAGCAAATGGCTCGCCGAGGTTGATCTAAAGTCAAGGAAGGAGAAGGGTCTTCCCAGGAGCAAGACGGCAAAGCAGGCTTAAATCACACCATGAGGTTTCCTAGAAGCCGTGGAGGAGTTGCTGCCAACGGCCTTGCAACTCACAGCGCATGTGCCAGCGATACAACGACAGACTTTTTTTTTTAATAATTAAAAAAAAACATGCAAGCACGATTGGGAACTGCAAAGATGGACTTCCAGAGTGGTCGCCAAGCAACTGGGCGATGTCGACCCATTTCTCTTCAACCACCGCCGACGAGGCTTAATTGATCGGCGACTCGGCCGTATAACACTTTAATTTAGGTGGCTCTCCACTAGCTACCACTATTTCTGCATGGTTTTGGCGTAAAGGAATCTGTACCAAGGGAGGAGGCTAGTTACCTCTATGTTGCGATGAGCTGGTGCTCAGCCACCCACAAGGTGGAAGAGCTTGGAGGGATGGTAACCCGCAGGAAATCTTTCATCGGATTTATAAGGGCCTGTGGTCGTGAGATTATTATGCAGCTTTATAGATAACTTGTCTAATGCTTTGTTTATCCTCTGCCAAATGAGGTTGTGCCCTTCATCGTCGCAAATGATAAAGGAGGCTCTTTTAGTAACAAACATGTACAGGTACACTCACTGTAGGAGTATATGGACGCACAGCAGACTGAAAACCACCAAGGGAAAATAGCATGCCCGTTTGTAGCCTCGACGATTCATGTAAACGAGCAAGTTCTTCATACGTTCTGTGCTGACAGGGTAAGCAACCGTGGAAGTCTTCCAACAGCTGAGCGGGCACCCTTCTGTGCCTTATCGCAGGTCCCAGTGACGTAGTGACCTATTGACCTACTGACCGTAGCTCAACCTGGCAAAGTGCCGGCGACTTCCTTGTACTCCGCAATAGCGCCACCACAGCGGCGTAGCTGTCGCTGCAGGACCCCTTACGATGTTTCCGCACTAATTATTACCTCTTTGTCTGTCTCTATCCATCAATCTCGACTTGTGCCGTCGCTACGCTATCTAAGCCTTCGCCCCCACCTATTTCGTCCTTGTCCTCAACAACTTCCCGCGCCTGTGTCCTTGGTTAGCCAAGACCGCAGACCCAACATCGCTGGCCTCTTGGTTTATGTACGGAACGAAACTCTCGTCGCATCTCCCCTCGATACCCCCAACTACACTGAATGTTCCACCGATCTCGACGCCGAAGTTGGCTTCACAGCGACAAAGGTTCCGCCTTATCATCGCCATCATCTCCGTTCTCGCCTCTCCATTAAACGCCGATTGAGACCCCTCCACTCGCCAACGCAACGTCCATGGCTGAGGATCGCGGGAAACTAAAGGAGCTTCGGATACGCCGAGCTTGCTTATGCATGACAATTCTTCATCGAGGCTTCTGTTAGAACAGTCGAGTCTCAATGGCCACCTTGGCACGGTCGGCACGCGGTTCAGCGTCCAGAGCTGCGGTTCATTTGTCGGGCGATTGCGCTTCACTGCACGCAGGGTCGACAGGGCTACTCGTGGCTAGCCATGGTTCTTCCTCCTCATCCAACGACAACAATGACCTTCTACAGGCAAGACACATGTCCACCGATGGGAGACAACGCCTAGCATATGCCACGCATGCGATTGCTCCTAGTAAAGAGTCGCTACCAAGTTGCTACTCTAGGACTATGCTCCACCGAATCATACTATCTCCACGATTTGTGCACCTCCCCCCGCGGCGCAAATTTCACAACTATTTTGTGACGCATCTCCCTTCATCATCACTACACCCCGATTCTCACAACTCGGCTGGTCCCGGACATAAGCTGCCGCGCGATGCCTCAACTCCCCACACACAGAACCCAGGATCATCTCCCGCGGTGGTCTTGCCGAACATGCCGGGACGAGACTTGACAGTAGTTCGAATACCGTTGCGACGTGCCAAACACCACTTTGGCTCTGCCAGCGTTCGAGGAAGTCGACCGTATAACGAGGATGCAGACCAGGCCGGCACTGTGGATATGCCAGCATTTGCAAAGAGGGGGACCGCGAAGCGTAAAGCAAAATCCCGGAGAGGCGAAACCAGCCGACAGCGCCTTTGGGGATCCTCAAATTTTCTATTTTGGCATATTTGACGGACATGGGGGGACACAGTGTTCGTCTTTCTTGAAAGATGAGCTGCACGGATACATCGAAGAGGCAGCAGCAGAGTTTGGCTTGCAAAGCAGCCTACGGAAAAAGAAGCCTGGAAGAGGTAAGTCACAGACGGTTGGGTCCTCGGGAGAAAAATCTACACAGGGGAGAGTGCTGGACGCGGTGAAAATGAAAGGCCCTGAGGATGTCAAAGCTCACATGCGGGTACCAAATCGCGACGAGAACGACTCTGTCCATTCACCAAAGCATGGAAACCCGCTGCGGAGTGCAGATTCTGTGCCTGTTGATGTGGAAGATCACGGGAAAGTGCTTCAACTGGAGAAGGAATTAGCCGGCGAGTATAGTAACACTATCGGCGGATACTTCCGGCGCTTCAACCCAGAACACTTTGCTCTAGATGGCGCCAGCGACGACTCGCCAATTTCAGTCGAATCGGCGCTCACCTTTGCGTTTCTGAGGGCGGATTTGGATTTTGTCGCTGCACAGGCTCGCAAGACGGATCCAGATGACTCACGAGTTGGCGACACCCCCCTGAACGACGATGAGATATTGGGGAAGCCGCATGCTACACCAAGTGGCCACGGCATCGGAGGCACAACGCGCTTCAAGGGTGGCTCGACGGCTTCAGTTGCTCTCATATCAACTCCCACACCCGCACCTTTTTGGCATCCTGGCGCTCAGTCGTCTCTTCTCGTGGCACACGTCGGCGATAGCCGCATCCTGATTTGCGACACCGCCACGGGCCTTCCTCATCCCTTAACCTCGGATCACCACCCGACTACCCCAAGTGAAAGCCGGCGCCTTCGACGGTATGCCCCAGCTGGATCGATGGTATCCGGCGACAGCTTTGGCGAGGAACGTATCGCTGGTCTAGCCAACAGCCGAGCCTTTGGCGACATACAGAGTAAGCGTATCGGCGTCTCGGGCCGAGCCAGAAATCACCAGAGTAGAATTAGGGCCCGCGCAATACTCATTCCTCGTCCTTATGAGTGATGGCGTTTCGGGCACCCTAAGCGACCAGGAGATTGTGGATATAGTCAAAGAAGCCAAGACTCCCGAAGAAGGCGCTCGAAGCGTCGTCGAGTACGCGAGCGAGGTCTCCACCGACGGCGACAACGCCACATGCCAGGTCATTCGCCTCGGCGGCTGGGAACGCCGATCAGAGGGCGGCCTGGGTAGTCTCGGGACAAAGGAGATTCGAGATGTGAGGAGAGCTGAGGCTCAGGATCCCCGACGGGGGAAACGCTGAAGAGAAACGGGGGAGGGTATATGGAGGAAACTACAAAGTCTCGAGTTATTATTTTATGATGGCTTGAAGCCGCCTTTTTGTTTCTCTCTCCGCTACCTTTCTCTTTGTTTTTAACAGTTTAATATTCCCCATTGGGCGGGATATGGGATAGAGCGAGGCATAGACGTATTGTTTGACGATTTTATTGTCCTTATTGTATAAAGCCCCTGAAGGAGATGATGGCCTTTGACTACGTCTTGCAGGTATCTGCGAAGCAGTAAAGCACATATTAGCATGCAATATAGAATTGGAATGTTTTAATCACGAGGCTACATCTTGCATTTTAATCATTATATTCTCAGTCAAAGTATTCTCGTCATTATGAACGGAACTAGCCTTACGGTGTTTTCAAATCTCTGCGTCCCCTATCTTCTTTTCGACACAAAATTCAGTCTCAATAGCCTGTTTGTCGCCACAGATCATGCTCCTTACTCCCCTTAGTCCTTTAACCGTCCAAATTTCGTTCCGTCTATCATTCCATTCCTAGGAAAATTAATATCCGTGTCTCTGGCCTGGGTAAGTGTTTCGAGATGGTGGCTGTTGCTGCTGTTGCTGGTAAGGAGGGTACTGCTGATCAGGTGGTGGTCCGTAGCCTGGGCCACCGTATCCTTGAGGAGCGCCCCATTGCCCAGGAGGTGGCGGACCACCGTAGCCCTGAGGCGGTCCTGGAGGAGGCGGCCCATTGTAGCCTTGAGGAGGCCCTGGAGGGGGAGGTCCTCCATAACCTGGGGCAGCGTATCCCTGAGGCGGGCCTCCATATTGTTGGGCCGGCCCTCCATAACCTTGTGGCCCACCGTATCCTTGAGGCGGTCCTGGTGGAGGAGGCTGGTTATAATTCGCCTGATATGGCCCAGGCTGGGGCGAATGGCCAGTGTATCCTCCTGGAGGGCCATGCTGCCCTTGGTTCTGCTGATAACCACCATAGCCTTGCTGCCCCTGAGCGTAGTCTTGCGGAGGGGAGTAGCGTTGTGGAGGTGCTGGCGAGGCTGACACGTAGTTTGCCGAAGCATCTCCATCACCACCCTCAAGGGAGTTGAGATCTCTAGTTTGGACTTGCGACCAGAGTGATCCAGCAACCTTGCCATGCCCTCCTAGTTGGCTGAAGCCTTCGAAGGCGCCATGTGAATGTCCGCCGACATCGCGCTTTTGTCCTTGGCTCAGGACATGGTTCTTACCCTTCCTCACCGAGTCTGAGCCAAGGAGCTGATCCAGTTGATGGCGTTTAGGGTGTTCATCCGCCCACATCTTGACGGTTTTATACATGTCTCGCTGGATCTCGATACTCTCGTTACGGAGAGCAGGATGATGAAACGCGCGGAGGACGTCATTAACCACCTCATCGACGGGGACATTTGGATTTTCCCAGGCGTAGAGAATGCGACTACAACAAACGTTAGCCGGAAAAGATGTGGCTAGAAAGGATCAATGATGAGAGGATACATACGGGGTGACGTATTGGAGGATTGTTGATGCGACACGTCCGGCGCAGGAATTTAGGATATTGGTGAAATGATCCTTGGAGAGCATGGAGTGAGTAGGATCCGAGCATTGCGGCTTTTCCCATGGCTCCAGCTGAGACTTGGAGCTAGCGGTAATAATGCCAGAGGAGCCATCCTTCAAGACTTTGGAAACTTGGTTGATGATGGGTCGAATGAATGGCGCTAAAAGGCCAAGAACAAAGGCAGTCAAAGTCTCGCTGATGTGCTCGAGCAGTTTCTCTAGTCCAGGGATCTTGGCAATCCCTCGGCTGATGGTCTTGACAATCTTATCTCTAAACATGAGAATGGGATAAATCTGACCGGCGACCTTGACAGGGTCGAAATTTGGACTCATTCCCGGCACGATATTGGTGTTTTCGCCAGCGCGACTACGAGCCTTGTTTTCCTGCTCTTGAGCATCAGACATGGCCTTGAGATCTCTAGCTTGAGAAGCAAAGCCATCACCGACGGATGGAAGCTTGCCGACAAGAGAAATAAAGTCGGACGACCCAGTAGAGTCGAAGAGACCCCTCGAGTCCGACCCGCCGCTCCTGGCGCCTTCGGCATTTTTGAGAGCGACGTCCACCTCATCAACCTCGGATTGGGTGAAATGATCAGACGCCTCGCCAATGACGGAGTGCAAGAAGTCGACGGCACCAAAAGTACCGGTGACAATCGGGTAAAGTCTCTTGCCATGGATGTTGATCTCTGCTTGTGTCCCACAGTGTGGAAACACGTTATGGTAGCCGAGTTCTCGAAGCGCAAGCTCGCAGTAGTTGCTGTGAGCGCCGAAGTCCTCCATGCAGTGCAGGGCCTGGCCGAGGCACCTGAGAGCTTCAGACAAGTCTTCGTCCTTTCCCTTGCCACTAGCTCCATGTGTATAGACTCGGCCAAAGTGGATGCTGCGAGCGAAACTGTAACGGAGGTAACCTGCGCTGGTAGCCCACTGCCCAGTCTCGTTGGCAATATAGTTTTTCATGCCCGTCTTTGGGTCGATTTCGGTTTCGATTGGCTCGACAGGCCCGCGGAGGCGAGGATCAAACTTGCGAGCGTCGGCGCCGTCGGCGTAGCCAAGAGGATTGTCGATGTGCTCTTCCGGCCGGTAGACGCCGAGGCGTTCCTCGGTCACCTCAAACTCTTCTGTGGCATACCCAAATGCCATGAAGGACAGAACCCAAACCTGGTGTTTTCCTGTTAGATATTGAAGCTAAAATGGGCCAATGCGCGTAGCGATCTTACCAAGATGCGGATGGTGGCAGCATTGACACCTTTCAAGCTGCCAACATCGACGGCCTGGGAGTAATCGCGCAGCCAGTTACCAAAGTAGGTTCTCTTGATGAGCATAGATGTCCATTTTTTCCCACCCAAGAAGGCTAGAGTCTCCAGCATGTCCTCGATATCTGCAAGTGGTCAGCAACCAGTCCATCGCCATTTTTTCGCGAAGAGTCAAATCTGCCCCTCGGCGGGGGTGTTACGCATCACAGACCTCCATGGCGCCAGTGTGGCCCTCCACCTTTGAGGATAAACAAATCAGTATATGGTGCGGTTCGATTCATGCATATTAGACAAACCTGAGCAATTGAAGGGATATTTCCAGCCCCAAAAGCTGTGCCTTGCCTGGTAACAAGACAAGACACACGCAGAGCACCAGCCACCAGGAACCCCGCGGCAAGAGAAATGACGACATGGCACAGTCGATGTCTCTTACGGCGTGGATAAATATCGATGCTTAAGATAATAAATACACAAAGGAGAATATAGGAGAGGTCGATGAAATCACGACTCAGACCCGAGAAAGATTTTTTTTTTGGAGAGAGAGAGAGAGAGAGAGAGAGAGAGAGCTGTTGAGAGCAAGTGCTGTGTAGTTGCTTTGATAGGTGAAATTCAGTGAGCTGGACTGGGGGTTGCGATAGCCGCCTCATCTGCCCCGCAGCCGCTAAAAGCCTGTGAGGTGTCTGTGCAGAGTACATAGCCCTTCAATCTTCAGTGAGGCATCCAACGCAGCTGAGCTCCATATAAGCTATACTATGACATAGTTAATATTGGGGGGCAGTGAAACCAAGAGCTAAATCCTCTGTAGAAACTCTGCTATTACTCCAGCATTGTTCAAACGTGGTACAACGGGTACGGGGGAATTGCGTGGGAGGAGAACTGATACTTCAGCGTATCACCACTTCGATCACTTGTAGTCGTCATGTTCTACGTAACAATCTGATGGTATGCTTCGTACCACGAAAGAGTCACCTAGCGACCGGCAAGACACCGAATAAGGAGCAGGTAACGGTCAGCGTTGCTTGGTAGTGAGTGGTCAACATCCATCGCAGTCACCTTGGACGTTGGAGGCCTGCCCTAACACCTGAGGTATGGAGTCGAGAGTGCCCAAGCCTTTATGGGCGCTGCCTGCAAATGTCACTAGCCGCCTACTCAGTAACCGAATTCAAAAAGCACATATCAGGTGTTTGAAGAGTAAATCTGTGTTCTTATGACATAGCTGCTATGGTTGTGAATGGATACCTAACACTTTGTACGAACCTGTGCGTCGAGGTTTGCTTTTTCAAGACGGAGCCTCGGTGCAACCAATTGTGCCACTGTCACAGGCACCGGGAACATTGGTCCACCATCTGCTGTTCCTAGCCCCTATCCGACTCTAACAGCGTACAGTACCCGGGCTGCATGGTAAGGTAGGTAGGTAGGTAGGTAGGTAGGTACCGTAGCAACTGGGGTAGGCTATCACCTGTTAGGCTATTATTCTGGTAGCAGCGGGACAATGGCAAAGAGTGCTGTGACGGTGGCAAGTGGGTGGCGTGACTTTGCTATGCTGTCTCCCGACTCTAGGAATAGCCTACAGGCCCACACATTCAGTCTAATATCCGCGCTTCCGACACTTCCCCACTGGTCTCGTCCGTACCGCTGAGACACTTCATGTATCTTTTCACCAACTCACATGAGATGAGATACCTCGCCTGAATTATGGGTACTTACTTGCTTGCCCACCACCAATACTAAGTCATCTCTTACTTGAAACCAGATCGGGCAGAGTATTTCTCATAAAATTTGATCGCGTCCGACCTCCTACCCCCCAACAATCTTCGCACCCAGCTTCTATTGTTACCTTGCACTGCCACCTCTTCTCGTTTTGTTTTCGCGGCTCACCACTTATCGCCTTGTAAGCTGTTGCTGGACTGCTCATCTCTACTGCGGTCGCTCCGCCTAGAACCCCCTGAGACCGCATACCTTCGAATCCGGTTCTAACCGCCTCCCTTCCTATCCGACTTGACCGCCTACTCTACTATTTGCTCTCCGACAACAAAATATTCAGCATTCGCACTGTTTTGTGCGAAACACCAATATGCCGTCTCGGACTTTGCCAACGTTTACGCGTGCTGAGGTGGAGTCGCATAGCTCTACCGCCTCCTGCTATGTCACCATCGGTACAAAGGTCTATGATGTGACGGACTTTGTCGATGACCACCCCGGTGGCGGCGACCTCCTTCTCGAGTACGCCGGCAAAGACGTCGAGGATATCCTGAAAGATGTGGCGTCGCATCCTCATTCAGAGGCAGCCTACGAAATTCTTGACGACTCCCTGGTTGGCTTTGTCGTCTCTGAGAAGCAATCAAATAGTGCGCCTAATGGTTCTATTAATCCTATGGCCACCACTACTGGCTCGGAATCTGGCAACGCTACCTATGTGCACCCTCGCACAGGCATGTCTTGCGAAGAGGATTTGAACAAGGAGACCGACTTCAACCTAGACTACAAGAAGCACAAGTTTCTGGATCTCGGGAAACCCCTTTTCTCCCAGATTTGGTTCGGTGGCTTCAGTAAAGAGTTTTATCTGGATCAGGTTCACCGACCACGCCACTATCGTGGAGGTGATTCCGCGCCTCTGTTTGGCAACTTTCTGGAGCCTCTCACCAAGACTCCATGGTGGGCAGTTCCTACTATTTGGTTACCGTGTGTCGCGTATGGCACATATTTGGCTAGCGAAGGCATGCCAAATCATCTCGTTCTCGCCGCGTACTGGATTTTTGGACTAGGGTTATGGACGCTCGTCGAATACGGCTTGCATAGATGCTTGTTCCACCTCGATGGGTACGTTGTTATGCTACATTTCATTCGTTCATTGCTGATCATATTGTAGATATCTCCCAGATAACAGAGTCGGCATCACGGCGCACTTTCTCCTACATGGAATTCATCACTACCTACCTATGGACAAGTATAGGTTGGTAATGCCACCAACGCTCTTCGTAGTACTTGCATTCCCTTTCTGGAAGCTGGCACATTTTGTCTTTTTTGGTAACTGGCATGTCGCTACTGCTGTTTACTGTGGTGGTATCTTCGGCTATATCTGCTACGATATGACTCACTATTTCCTGCACCACGAAAACTTGCCCCTGTGGTATAAGCAGCTGAAGAAGTATCACCTGCAGCACCACTTCCTCGACTACGAGCTTGGCTTCGGCGTGACCAGCAAATTTTGGGACAACATCTTTGGCACGGCATTGCAGCCTGTTGTCAAGGCAGAGTAATTACACCAATAGCCCGTGATTCGAAGTACCCCATCTTTCTATATTCTACTTGTAATAAACTTTTCGGAAGGGACCTCTCACTGGTGTTGTTGGCATGGAGTTTGGCATTTTGTTTACGGAGGACACACATTATGGCAGGCGCTTATATACGTCTGCCTCATTAATACTCATGGGGCCACGACGAGTTCGGCAGCATGACAGCAGAGTTGGCTGGGCCAACTTGGAGCTCGAAGAATGATTCGAGGATGTTAATATAAGACTTGAGATGATAACTCTACCTACTATACTACTACTACTACTACTACTACTATTTCGATTTCCCCCCGTAATATACCACTGTTACTATTCGTAGTACTCGTACGATACTATGACTAACTACTGACATCTTCTGTTCTACGGCGGTTCATTAGTGAGAATTGAATGTTAAAAGACAGCTGAACCCAAACAATCACCCTTTCCTCTTTCGGCGGACCGTGATCCACTGACAAAAATAGTGGAGCCTGTAGGTCACGTGATGGATGGAGATAGCTCAGTAGAAACAGGTTAAGGCAGGTAGGCACCCACCTCGAAACCTTTTCTCTACTTCGTACTAAATATCTATTTCGATTTCCGGAAACATAGACGTTTGATTGACCGAACTAAATTTGCGGTATCGAAATCACCCACTTGATATTGTGCTTTATCTTCTGGTGCTCATTTCACACTTCATTTCACGGAAGGTATCATCCAGAGCGCAAGGCAACATGGCCAGCCTGGACGTCGAGGCTTTGCTAGACGCTACTGCAAAGAGCTCTACTGACAAGCCCGCGACCAGAGAGGAGGAGGACCGCAGTAGAGACGACCGGTCAGAAAGACGACGAGACTCAGATCGTGACCGTGGTCGAGACCGCGATCACGACCGCCGTCGCAGAGATCGCAGCCAAGAAAGAAGCCGTAGAGACACACCAGATGGCGCCACCCCCCGAAGCGATGCTGGTAGCCATAAAAGCAGGCGCAGGAGCCGAAGCCGCGATGATGACAGACGTAATTCCCGCCGAAGCAGAGATGGTGACTACTACCGAGGTGGGCGAAGCGGCCGCTCCCGCTCCCGCTCACCTCGTAGGGGCTATCGCCCTCGAGACGACCGTGATCGTAGAGATCGCAGAGATCGTCATGATCGCCCTAGTCAAGACCGCCGTGGTCGGGATGATGACCGCCCCGACGCCAGACGCGACAGCACTCCACAACCAACAGAAGACGAGCGAGATCGACGCACTGTATTCGTCCAGCAACTTGCTGCACGCTTGCGAACTCGGGAGTTGAGAGAATTCTTTGAAAAAGCTGGCCCTACAAAAGACGCACAGATTGTGAAAGACAGAGTTAGCCAACGATCAAAAGGGTAAGCATATCCAGACCAACTTAACTAAGAACCTTATCGGATAGTCTACTAATTTGAATACAGAGTTGGATATGTAGAGTTTGAGAGCGAAGAATCCGTCGCACAGGCTCTCCAACTCACAGGACAGAAGCTGCTAGGAATACCTGTGATTGTTCAAGTCACGGAAGCTGAAAAGAATCGGCAAGCCCGGAACCCGGAAAGCGGTGGTGCACACCCTAATTCAGTCCCTTTCCACCGCCTCTATGTGGGAAATATTCACTTCAATGTAACGGAACAGGACTTACAGGCTGTGTTTGAGCCCTTCGGCGAGCTCGAATTCGTTCAGCTTCAAAAGGACGAGACTGGTCGCAGCCGTGGCTATGGCTTTGTACAGTGAGTCTACATGATGGTTTCATATGCTAATTCTAAGCTAATGGGGCAATAGGTTTCGAGACGCAACCCAAGCCAAAGAGGCATTGGAAAAAATGAATGGATTTGACTTGGCCGGTCGCCCCATTCGTGTTGGCTTGGGTAATGACAAATTCACCCCAGAAAGCACTGCCAACCTGCTTCAAAAGTTCACGGGTCCAAATCCAAACTTCCAGGGCTCTGCCTTTTCTGGGGCCGGCGGTCGAGGAAATCAGTCGTCTGCATTTGACCGAGCAGGTGCAAGAGACAACGAGAAAACTGGAGGCGCCAGCGCCCTAGACGACACTGATGTCGCTGGTGTCAACTTCAACAATTATAGTCGTGATGCTCTGATGAGAAAACTAGCAAGAACGGACGAGTCAAGTACGAATGGCCACGAAGAGCGCCAGGTACTAAAGCCAAGAACCGAGACCAAAGTCTTACCGGTGAATGTAAACACAGCTAGCCGCTGTGTTGTCTTACATAACATGTTTGACGCCGAAGAGTATGTCTTGCAGAAACCCAGTGTAACACCATTCCGTGTTCTCCTACTAACACACTTTTGCAGAGAAGAGGGCGAAAGCTGGATCAAGGATCTCGAAGACGAAGTCCGTCAAGAAGCCGAGGAACGATATGGTCACGTTGTGCATATCTCGATCGACCCAAACTCCAAGGGCGATATTTATCTTAAGTTTGACAAAGTCCAAGGCGGCGAGAACGCTATTAAAGGTCTTAACGGTAGATACTTCGGTGGCAGAATGATCGACGCACTACCAGTAGTAGATGCCGTCTATAGCAGCCTGTTCTCTCGCACGCGAGCGATTTGAAGCTAATGCGATTTATCAACATCGCTCATTAGGACTTTTGCAGGTTCGCAATTCACGAAAAGAAAACCACATACACAAGAGAATTGAAATGAGAGATTTCGTGTCTCTACAGCAAGCTTATGAGTTCAAAGCATACTACCGATCAAAACAACTTTCGAAGTCTACCGGCATCGCATCAAGACAAAATTAGGTCGTCTGACTCTAGTACAACAAGTCAAGTATCCAACTGGATCAGCAGACAAGATGCTAAATTTGACTTGGTCTCACAGATTTCTACCAACCTATGGACGACGATTGCGGGTAAAAGTAGCCCAGACAGTCAACGACCTGCCACTGGTTCTAACCTTTCATGACAAGCTACTTGTACTGATGTCAACTCTTTAGCAGTATGACTTTACACAATATGGTTCGGCGAACACGGCGGACACCCCGATCAAGTTGTAATGGGTTTTGTAGTTTTTGGATTTCAGTTATAATTTTGTCCCAATAAGTCGTCCTACTATTGCTTTCTGTGCACAGGCTACCATTTAAACCGATTTTTTATTCTTTATCTTGATCCCGAGATTCTACGTGACAAAGTCTATTCGAGTGACACAACCACTATTATCGATCCAGTGATTGTTTAATAGCAGATATGTTTGTAATGATGGCTCTTCGTTATTATGTCCGCTGTCTAACGAACCCCCAAACACCCTTGGCTGTTGGGAGTTGATGAAGTTGGGTGATTGAGGTTTCAAATCTTCTACTCTGTAGAATTTATTGGGATGCGATATCTAATTTGGGAGCAGGGTGTCCAATCAGGGCCAGAGTCTCCCTTCGCAAACTTGCTCGTGGTCTTCAGTCACAAGCCCCTTGTTCACTCCCCTGAACGCGGCCACCTGCAATCAAGCCACTGAGGTTCATCAGCTGTCAGGCAAGTGAGGTGTGGCGAAGTGAACAATCGTAAGCTCTTTGACATTATTCGTGGAGCAGAGCCTCCTACTCTCTCTCACCTTGGACTCACGTCTCGGGTTTGTTGTAGAATAACCCAGCCTCCTTTTCGGATATGCCTCAGAAGATGTTCTATTCTCCTCCCCCCAGTTTATTTTTCTGTATGGCTCTCCCACACTCTCACTCTACTTTCTTCTCATACCTTCATCTCCTCTTTTCACCCTACTTGATGGGAACGCAGCTATATCTTTTGGTAAGTTGCATTTAAATTAAAGAGATACTTGTCTTTATGTCTTCAATCTCCAATTCCGCCTTGCTTACCTTTTCTGGGTGACGAGAAGAAACTGATGTGTTCACAAAAGTACGTTTCAACTGACAAACATGAATAGTCAACATCGAGACAGGCTTTTCTATCATCTCCTGCCGGCGCGAGGGCTGTGCTCTCATCTTTTTTTTATTCGGGACAAGTTATCCGGGTGAGCCGCATGGTCTCTACAGACTCCGCTCCATACAGTTTCGTTCGGGATACTCTTGGTGCTCTATTGCGCTGGGACCTGTTATCAACGTAAGACGCCTTCTTTGTGAGGACATGTTCATTTCTCTTTCTTTTAATATTTCTTGAAGTTTTTCCTTTCCAATTCGTCTCCCGCATTTTTACTGCATAGTCCTACAAAGCTGTCAACATCTTCACGCAGCCAGTTCTGCACACGCCGTTGCCTGTGAACAAGTCTGATATTAGGCTTCGAGGTCTCAATTTGATCGCCCAACTCCTCCCTATTTTCATCCGAGTCAGCATTTTTCTCGTCTCATTGGTCAGAGGAAGAGTTCCATCTCGCTTGCCTGCCAGGGTACGTTCCAAGGCGTTCATACGCGTGTGCTACGCATGTTCTCTCCCGATTCTCTCCCTCTGTTTTTGTAGATATGATGTTCGGAGTCTTTGTTCTCTTGAAGCAAATAGTTGCTCTCGGAACTGCAATTATGATACTTGGAAGCTGACATACTTTATTAACAGCATCTTGCCGGGCATCAGAACATCTCATTATCCATCTACTCTGGTGACACACAACATCCCCAATTCTAATAGCACATTATATCTTTTGGGGCAAACTTCTCGTGCAAATTCTTCGACAGCATCACTACAGGTCGGATGGTGATCTCCATTGAAATTACCGCCGATATTTGCTATAAGAATGTCCGTCTCGAGCTTCGTGTCATCGCCAAACGGCTCGGAACACCGTCTCGTCCTCACGGATCACTTCGAACGACAACATACGTCCTCAGAGTCGGCGGTGACTAGTGAAAGAATGCTCTCCGTCGACTTTTCCACACCTCTCTCTGGACAGAGTCGAGTTGAGAAAGTCCAGCAGATGGCCAAAAACCACGTAGGCCCATTTACTTACACCACCCTCTCCTCCTTTCAATCAGGACTAGCTGACACCTCGCCTCCCCCCCCCCCCTTTAGCCTGCATGGAAAGAACATCGACGTGTCCAAGAAATCCTAATCAGTGTTCAGCACGACCTCCACAGGATGCCTGGCGTGCCCGCTATCACAGCAAACAAGCTTGGGCGGCAGCTCCAGGAGGTCGGGCAGATTACCAATCAGGAGACGAGCCAGCTTGTCGACGCTTGCCTGAACTTGGAGCTTGACCAAAAAGATAGTCACAAGGCAATCACGAAAATGAGCATCGGTGCGAACCTCGCAAAGGCTACGGTCGACGATCAAACTCAGACAATTTACGATCTTCGAGCAGACGCGGCGAAGGAGAAAGATAAGCGCATGCATGCGGAATCTCAGGTCGAGAAGCTCTCCATCGAGATCAATATTCTTAGGGAAAAGAACACCTTGGAACAGGGTGAGCCAGATACCCGAGAGGAATTGATCAAGGTAGGTTCTCCTTGTCGTCATTTTGTTTGATTATCTGATTTTCTGTTTTATCTGCGTCTCTCACCGTGCTCCCTTTTCTGATGAATGCATGTTAGAGCCTCAAGGACACCGTCAAACAACTAGAAGAGAAAGCTAAAGAACGTCGTTCTCTCTGGCCCACAAAGAACTCTGATTCTGGCTCAGGCACCCTCGCTATCGACACCCCTGCGAATCCAGTCAAGGATAATGAGCCCGCCAACAATTCCGTCATGACACTCAAGCCCGCTGCTCCAATCCATGATGATGAAGATACATTCAACGGCAATGAAACCGAAGACACCCTCGATGTGTCTCATTCCTATAATGACTATTTAAACATCTCCCGCTCATCTTCTGTGTTCCAGCAGCAACCCCATAGTCGACACCCGCCCATTGGTGCGCTCAAGTATGGACACTCACACTATGGCCTACCTCCTCGTACCTCGTCTGCCTTTTCCCACCACGATCGTCGCTATCAGAACTCATGGAGTTCGGGCGGCCCCAGTCATTGTCGCTCCGGCACTGGAGGTAGTGGTAACTCATTCTGGTCCGCGGCATCTTTCGGCCGTGGTGGGCAGTCAAAGAGAGGGCTTCATGGCCCGCCTCCTCGATTTCGAAACGGAGGCTCCGATTTCCATCATCAGTCTAGCTATGGCGGCGGCGGTGGTGGATTTAACGATGGCATGTCACATGGTCCCTCCAACTCGTACGACAACGGCAGCTACGGCTACGGACGAGATTATTGCCCCCAAACGCCAACTTCAAGAGGTCGCAACCGATACAGCCACATGCATGACAATGCCCCTTCATCCGCCGAGCAGAACCACAGAGGCTCTGCCATAGTTGGCCGTGCATACTCCGCTGTCACGCCCCCCGGGCCTCTAATCCACCTCACAGAGCGATCTGTTACCGCCTGGCACGAGCAAATCATGGACTTTTATAGCGTCATCCGTTCGTTTGTTGAGCAGTACGCTAATATGCCAGATGAGGCCAAATCGATCAGGGCGGGGGGCAATCCCCTCTGGCCTATCCTCATCGCGACCTACCATCCTCTCTCGGAGCGAGAGGCAACGTCGTACCTCGACCTGCACCTCAAGCAAGAGAACTCAAAGTCTTGCCTTGTCACGCGCGTCATTATTGATTACATTGTCAACCGTGTCTGGGTGCCTAGGGCGTGGACCAACGCGGACCGTGAATCAACGTATGCGCTTCTGGAGGTGGAGAGAGAGCTGAACCGAACCCAAGGCAAGTCCCCCAATCCCTTTAACTTAAAACTATATCTGCAAACTCTCTCCACGTGATTACATTTATTCTAAGCATTGTTCTAGGCCACCCCTCTGCCGTCCGCCAGCCTCTTATTGACCAGCAAGCCGCCATAATCGACACCATCATGAAGAACGAGAACGAGACTGCCTTCTACAAAGGCAAGCTCGAGGAAATTACCGGCACCCTCCTGACAAACCTGCAGCCCCTGCTCAACCAGTTCGTCAACCCTTCAGACGCCTACGGCGACCTCGGCCGCGTGACCGAAATCGCATGGGAACTCTCGTCGAAGATCCTCACCAGCCGCCTTGCATTTGATTTTCGCTTCCCCGAGATTGGCAGCCGCTTCTCTTCACAGTCTATGCTGCCCATCTGGCCACACATGGACCCCCTTGAGCTACAGGCCAAGCACTGGCGTGTAGCTATGGTGACTACACCGGTCATCACCTGCCGAAACGACACAGGGAGCAACATCTCCGCTCACTCGGTCGCTATGGCAGACGTATTTTGCATGCAGTAATGGCCCGTCCCTCGCCATTCACACACAGAGAGGAAGGGCGGTGGTGAGGCGTGGCGAACAAAAGCTACATCTCGCGACTCTACTCCAACCCCTCAATCCAGGTGGTGACTTAGATCCCGCCATTGGAGACACGGCAGGAGCTACACTTTCCTTCGTTTTACATTTTAAAATTTTCTTTCCAAATCTTTTTCTGAATCTTATGAGCTTCCAATCACAGGAACCGCAAAACGAGAAGACAGAGAAAAACAATAGAAGAAAAGTATGTCATTTTTCTTGAGAAACCTTCGAAGCGGAAGTCCGCAACGAGGGCTAGTTCTGCCTTCCTCGGCTTCCTTTCCTTTAATTCTAAAACTTGAATTTTCTAGTCGTCTCCCCTTTTTCCATATTTGGAAAATATTCACCCCAGCACTTGTCTACATAACGAACCCGGATTTGGGAAATGGCAACCGCCGCTACAGCCCCCAAAATTCAAGTCGGAAAATTGGAGAATCGTCTCATCAACCAGATAAGTAAGTGGTGGAACAGCATCAACATCGGGGACGGGAAGAGCATGAAAATAAAGTCTCAAATGCACTTTGGCCTACCTGGGACTACACAATTTCGGGAGTGGGCAAATACGCACGTGCCTGATGTGAAAAGGAATTAGCTATACATGGATCAATCATAGATGAAATAGTCATAACTTGTTTATTCTCTATCAACATGGGTATTTCTTCGTAAGCTTCAGTAGTGAGACTTTAATATTAAACTGGTGTAACAATGAGAGGCGGGTATATATACCCAGCCCCTGAACAAGGTGACTTAGATTTCGGATTCGTCGCTGCTGTTGCTGCTACTGCCGGAAACAGTAGCCAATGCGAAAATGTACAAAAATCACAATAAATTCTGAAAGAAGTAATCATTTTCATAAAAAAAAATTTTCATATAACTCTAAAGTCTAAGGAATCTAGTAGTCTAATAAGCGATAAAGGAATCAGAGTTTTATCTGTCCTATGGGTATCCTCTTCCCATGGCCATCGGTGTCAGCCGTCTTTTTACCTCTCAGCATCGAGAACCAAGCATCCAGAATTACAAAGAAAGTAAGATAAAAATACAAAGTAAGAAGAGAAGAGGAAAACATATAGCAGGTTGGCAAACAGCGCCTTAGTGGCGTCTCCGTTGCCCACTGGCAGCTGTGGTAGTCTTGCGATCAAGGCGTCGCACAACAGCGCCGAGAACAACTTTGAGAATGCCATCGGCTGTCAACGTCTTGGTTCTACCATTTCCGTCAACATCCCAGGTGACAGCGTCGACCATGTCGCGGATCCCCTGATCAGCTAGGTTCATCGTCGAGCTCCCGGAGTGCCTCTCGGGCACCGCGGTCATCGCCAACCTGGAAGAACTGGATGCCAACTTGGTGGCCAGGCGCCTCAATCTGATCAAGCTTCCTGGCGTGTTGTACAATGACACTCTCCGGGTCATCAGTAGCACGGCCGTCGGTGATAACAATGATGTTGACGGGTCTGACATCCTCGATATTCTTGGCGGAGGAGAGACTGGCGATGTACGGCTTCAAGATGCTGTGCAAGCGAGCACCGGTGGGGGTGGTGCAGCGAGGCTGAACTCTGTTAAAGATGGATTCAACAGTCTCCGAATTGGTGATATTATGGTAGCCGCCAGCAGCGCGGCCATTTGTGGCCCTGGAGGAAGATAGATGATTCAGAAAGTAGAGATCGATACCGTCGGCATCATGAGCAGTACAGATAGGAGTAATGGCGCGAAGTGCAGCCGCAACCTCGTTCCACGAACGGCCAATCATGGATCCCGAGTCGTCGACGATGAAGATCGTGTCAAACGTGGACAAGAAAGCGTACTTGTCATCATCACTAGTAATGTTGGAGAGGCTGTGCGCAACTGCAGGGGTCATGGGCGAGTAGGCTGGGGGAGCATCTGAAGGTCCTGCAACTGTTAAGGGGCTATTAGTCCGTTTCTTCATAAAATCCGGTTGCTGCGGTAGCATAAATGAAGGGAATGGAAACTCACCATTCTGGAGTCGTGCAGCCCGAGGGCTGGTGGGAGAGGTTTTGACGCTGGCGGACTTCATGGTGCTTGGCGTAGTAGAGTAGCTTGAGCAAGATGGACTGCGAGAGAGCTTGTCGCGAACGCTGCTCAGGATTGATCCTCTGCTCATGGTTGCGTCTGTAGCGGGAGAGCGAGGGGATTATAAGTAGTAGTGAGGAGGCGAAGAGAAGTTCACTTCTTGTGCGGGTTCCTTGACGTGTTTCTGTCTGTTACGCAGGCAACGAAGGCTGTGGCTGGCGTTGTTCAGTGACAAGGTGTGTTCAGAAGGAGAGACGGCCCCTCGGTAAGTTGTTTGTTGCGGATGCCTGAGGTATGGCTGAACGAAGAAGTTGATTTGTGCTCGTATCACCTTATAGTCTAATGTAGAACCTTTCTTCTGATTGTCGACCCCAAACCAGACAGCGAGAAGCGCGTGCTTTATACCAATGCCTCCTCATCTTACTCGTGTCGCTCCACATGCATCGTCCGTACAAACAATTGCGCCTATGTCATAGACCAACCCAAACAAAATGGAGAATGGCCGGAGCACACGCCACCACTCCCTCCCGTGTTAGACATCGAATCATGCTCATCCCGTTCAGTCAGTCAGTCATTCGGCTCTGTCACTAGGGCGGCCCGTCCTGGTGGGTGGTGCAGATGCCCTGCCTCGTGCATACTGTAAGGCATGTCTCGGTAGAGACCTACCGAGGCCTAGGGCGATAGGCATACTCCCAGGAAAAGTTCTGGGGTCCTAGTCCACCATGAGAATGGTAACAAAAGTGAGTCTAGATCATTATTCGCCTTGAGATGGACCACCAGGTCCTGCTGCGCCTGGCAGGCACAGCCACAGCCACAGCCAAAGTATATTTACGCCTCTTAACCATGAGTGGTTACTTCTGTGTGGTCTGTGCCACCACTTAGGGGCTGTGGCTCACGAGCACAGCCAACTCTCTGTACAAGGGTTCTTTGTGCTCGCCGACCCTGGGGTGAGCCTCTGAAAATGCCCTGCATGCAGCCTCACGATCTGACAGAACCGCAGCGTCGTTTACATCCATGACGGTCTTTTACATCCACAGCAATGATAATGCAGGACTGCCAAATAGATATATTCATGCCTATCTACTATTTAGGGTGTTCGTTACATAAGGCTCATCCTAAGCTCATGAACGTCTTGTATCTCGTTTCATAAGTTTGTCACTACGACTCAATCGCACATGCTCATCCTTCAATACGATCCCCAAAACTTCACCTCGTAGTCATGACAATCGAATCCTCGTTAATCTGCATTCCGATCTGCGGTATGACGCCCGATGTCCACTGGGCTGTAAAAGTCTGGGGAACCTTGCAGGGTTGAAAGAGGCTGCGACCTTGCCCCCCCCTTGCATCATGAGAACTAGCCCCATGCATGCTCTCAATCAACCTGCATCTGGCTAACCCAGTTTGATAGCCTAGCCCTGGACGTTGTCTCTTTATGATGCCTCCTTCTTGAATCTGTAACAATATCAGCTAGTCATTCTGGCAGGCATCTATGACCTAATGTAGGACTCACTTGTTGACAACTCGCTCAATACCGTCCAGTCCGCTCCTCAGAACATCCATGCGGGGCCCATACGAGAAGCGCACAAAGTGATGGCAAGGGCTGTCAAACAAATCGCGGCGACGCGAAGGGTTCAGGTCGAAGAAGATACCGGGTACTACAATGACCTTTTCTTCTAGGCAAGCTTGGAAGAAGTTGAGGCCATCAGCGATGGCTCCCGGAAGGCCTTCTAGATTAAGCCACCTTGACATAGAGTCAGTACAGCCTCGTTAAACATGGACCCATGACACGCAAGAGAAGGATTCAGAAGGCATGGGGCTGTGTGTAGCCTACAGGTAGAAAGTCGAGTCGGGCACATATTTGATAATGAAGCCCATCTCGCGAAGGCGTCTGACGACAAAGTCACGCTTGTCCTGTCCGAGGTGTCAGTTGATACTTCTAAATCTGATGATCACGCAAGGCGCGCGAGAGGTTCATACACGGAAGTGGCGCTGGAGATGGACCATCTCATTCTGCACGAGGGTCGGGTCCAACATGGGAATAGCAGCCTCTTGGAAAGCGTGACACGCTCCGCCATCGAGATAGCTACCGCACGAGCCGATACTAGAAGGTAGGGAAGTTAGCGACAATATAGATAGAGGAGGTCGTTTGGTGCCGACTCGGCCAACTTACGCGCTGATGTATTCTAAAAAAAAAAGGGAAAAAGAAAAAACCCCGAGTTAGCATGAGCCGCACACAGCAAGAAATGGCGACATCGCAAGAGAACATACCCTTGGGGCCAATGATCCATGCGATTCTCCATCCGGGAAGCCGGAAGCGCTTAGTGAGGCCGTCAATAATGAGGACATCATCTTCATCAACATCCTCAACGTTCTCGGCGGCAGAGATGGTAGTACCGTCACAGTTGCTGGTGTAATTGTATCCAGAGTAAAACTCGTCACTGATAAACGTTGCGCGGCCACGGCAAATGTCTTGAATCTCGGCCAGCTCAGGGTTGGCCACGACCCTTCCGGTAGGGTTTCTAGGGTTAGAGGTCAAGATGACAGAGGTTCCTCGAGCGATTTCCTCAGCGATCTTGTCGGGGTGGATGTGATATCCATCCTCTTCGGACAGAGGCACAGGAATGGCAGCAAACTGTCGTTGCAGTCTATAGTCAGTTCATATCCCACCGTTGTCCAAAAAAAAAAAAGAAGAAGAAGAAGAAGAAAAGAAGTAGCTAGCGAAATGTCCACAAAGTCTTTAACTCACATTCTTGAAAAGACTCAACATTTCATTGTAAGCTGTGTAGTCAGGAAGGAAGAAACTCAGGTACGCGCTCCCCAGGACAGCAGCGATGCGGATCAATCCAGCACGACCACCGGGAACAATGGCAACATTTTCCCAGGTATACTGGCTGTCTTTTCCCTTGCGGTTGCATCTCATTGTACAACTTGGCGACGGCCTCCCTCAGAGGCTTGATGCCGGCCGTTGGTCCATACTCCCGAGCCGCCATGGTGATGTCGATAGTCTCAGGTCTCTTGAAGCAGCCCTCGATATCGTCCTCGACTTCAGGCGCACCCTGGCCCAAATTGGCCCAAGCCTCAGGCTCTTCGAGGAAGCCATATTCGGAAGCTCTCTCAGTGCACCAAACTACACCGGTGGAGGATCGGCTAGCATCGAGGCCGGCATGGGGCATGTGGCCCTCGTGGGCACTGCGGAACTGTCTGTGAACCTTGGACTGGAACTCTGTATTTCCCACAAAGTGTCCATTTCGTCAGTAACTACGTTCGAATAGCGGGACATTGAGTCAAAATGGAAAGAATAACGAAAAGGGGGAAAGGGGGGGGAAGGACGAGCTGAACGCAGTAGCAATGTGTTGAAAGACAAACAACAGTGTCCTCTGTCTTGCCTTTCACTGCACCTACTGCACCTACCGCACCCAGCGCAATAAACCCAGGGCCTCTTCCCCTCCAAGGAATGACGCTCTGCGGGGGAGGGGTTGTGGTGTAGTTGGGCAGCCATTTATTTTTTTTAACAGCTCCAAATGGCGGGGCTCTCAAAGCCACAGCCATACCCCCCTCTTCTCCCCTCCTCTTTCCGAGCTCAGCGAGGGAAGGACATGAACTGTGCCAAGAGATAGAACTGAAGTATGATTACTTCAAGACGGGAGCATACACAAAGCAGGATAAAAACACAAAATACATTCACATACCGTTCGCCGATGGGTCGACATTGCTGAATCGCCTAGCCGCAGGCTTGGGCACGCCAGTATGGCGGTTGATGGAAAACTTGCGACCGCTGAACATGATGGTGACGATGTACACTCAGTTCTTGTTGTCTGAAAGGCAGTAAACTGGCAGGTGTCGTAGCTGTAATCAACCGCTGCAGGAGCAGAAATTGACCAGGAAATGAGAATGGAACGAAGAGCAGACAAGAAAAAATCTCAAGCGCGACGGCCAAGCTTCTTACGTGGATTTGCGAGAAGGATCGAGTGCGCAAGAAAACAGAGAGCTCGTTGCTTGGAGAGACAGCTTATACATATATATTTTCTGGGGGCGCCAGACCCGGATACGCCCGCCATCAAACAGGCACGGTACCTCCTCATCTGGCACGCACCACCACACACACTCTCTCTCTCACTGCAGCTCTGGCCAAGTGTGTGAGGTACCTCATCTCTGGATCAGTAACGCCGTCAGGATGGAGAATTGGAGGCGGAGACGTGGATCCTGGCGGGACGCGCAGCTGCTATGCATTAGCAGGTGAGTATCTCACCTTGCCCACTGGGCTGGAGAGCTTTACGGCTAGTGGCTTGTTGTCACTCGTCACTGTTCAACACTCTCCACGATGGATAACACAGGGTACTTACAATGGACATGCAGTAGCGATCGCGCCCAGGAAAACAAATGGATGCGAGCAAACAAATCCGGCTATCCGCCAGCGGCACGGACAAGCACATTGCGTACTCCTGCAGTTTCATTCGTCAGTGCGTCTTGAATCTCGCCTCCTTGTGCCTGTAATTGCAGCGAGGAAGCTGCATGCAGGATGGTACTTGCTCCTTGAGCGAGGTCTCGGCACGCCAACTCCGCGGGGGTGGTGAGCCTGGTGTTTCACTACATGTTTCTAGTACCTTGCCCGCTGGTGATCGTCAGCCGGCAACCAACACGACTTGGATGTCCAAGACATGCCGGGGACGCCGCCTTTAACGGGGTGTTTCCTAACTTGGATCCAATACTTTGACGTGGCAATGAGCTGTAGATGATTGAGAATTTCACAAGGTAGCTGTTTGAATAGGACTTATTTCGGGCCCCAACTGCAGACCCGCCGTGTTCCAACTACCGAGCCGCCGGTCGGCTTCATACAAGCAACAAACAATCGTCCCCGCTTCCACGATTTCCAACGACCCAACCTGCTCCTTCTCATAGAGTATGCCCCTTGCCATATTTTCCTACGATTTCCAATATCGGGTTCCGTTGTTCTGGGCGCAGCACGTCACAGCAACAAGATACGAGCAGAGTGTCGCCGGCCCGCTTGTCCTCCCCGGTATGGTTGACGATGGGGCTCACTGGCTCAAAACAGATTTTTCACTGTTTTCATTAGAAAGTATCACAACGGCAACGCTACTGTAAAATTCCCCCATCTCTTCAGATTAGTATTATTCATTATAAATATACACAGGGTCTTTCATTTTACATTATATCCAATTAAACTACGGAGTACACTCATCATCAACATTGGAGATACATGGTATTCCATTACCAACAATTGATCCTTACGCACAGCCAAAAGACGCCCCAACATTAACAGCCTGGGCAATGCGAAAATTCGATTCCTTGCGGCCTGAACAGCTTATTCGTATACGTAATACAACAAGGATCAACTCCGCACGGCTTTATCCAAATAAATACACAAGCAAGACAGAGCCGGCCTACTACTAACCGCCTTGACCTCGCGCGACCGCAAAATATCGATGCAGTTCTAATTTATATATTTGGGATAGCTAACAATCCTGCATGTGATCGATGATTAAAAGGCCAAGGATTATCTCAAGGCTATTTTTCACATAATGGCATTGCATCAGGTGCATGCGCAAATTGTTCCTATTCATCAAGAGGGAGATCATGCCTTTTCTACCGTATATTTAAATATCCCTCGTATTATATGTATTCTAGATTAAATTTAATAGAGCATCGTCAAGTCTCACCTTTTCATAATCATCATTAATATCAGATCAATGGAACGCAGCCGGGGATTGTTTCCTCCAGTTTGCCCATGATCAGGCGGCGTTAGCTTTAGAGAAGGAAAATCAATTACAAGAACATACTAAATAAAATATAACAACTTTAACCTCGTCTATTCTAAATATCCTTAATCATAAATAATAATGAATATCCACAATTGAGCTTTCAGTATTCCCCTCTCATAAAGAATAATTCAGCATGCACCAATTATTCTATCTTCTCAAGTAGATAGCTTTTGAGCTAGTGGGTCTTATAGACGACCGTACGCCGGATCTTCAGCCACCCAATGAACCCCGCGAATCAAACACCTGTGGCAGGTGCGTCTGACGCGGGCGACACATCAAAAGAGGCGGTGTCCGGGGCTCAGATGCCGATGAATGTCCCCCAACCCTCCTCCTTCAAGGTTCGTGTGGTGTGGTTGGTGGCAAGCATAACAAGCTGACACGCAACCTACCTGGTTAACAAGAGAGCCTGGCGGTTTGATTTCGTATTATGGAGCAATGGCTGGTCCGTGTACTACCTACCCGACCCTGCTTCGTCCTCCGTCCATTGCAGACAGTATGCACACTTGCTCGCATCTTGCTCTGCTAAACGGGACAAGGCGATGGCGATGGATGCAGGATGACTAGCAGTCTCGTAAAAGAAGAAGAAGAAAAAGGAACTGAACTCGCATATTCCTACAGAATGCAGCCTGGTGGTTGATGTTCCCAATACAACCAGCCAGGCTGTTGGTGACAGGCCTATGTATGGCAATGCTTGCACCCACATGCCCCTCCTTTGGTGGCTCACCGACGGACAGATGCGAAAGTGCTCAGTCCCCCACCAGTCAGTCAATTCCCAAATAACCAACAACTTGGCGGCGCAAATCACGCACATTTTTCTGCGAGATGCTTGCCTGCAGCTAAACACTGCATACCTCGCCCACTAGTTATTCGACTTATTAGCGCCGATGGGTCCAAGATGAAGCACGAAGTAGGCAGGCTGCCAGGCTTGCAGACCAACAGGCGCAACCTGCAAGCCTCCTGGGCGAGGGGATAATTGGACGAACAGGCATCATGTACTACGCAGTTCGGCTCGCTGATCGCACTCGTCGCGTCCAGCTATTCGTTAAAAACAAAGCAGAAGAAGAGAGCCTTGCCAAAAGCTTCAGCATTATTTCCCGGAAGATGAGTGGCTATCCATGAATCGCGTCTGTAAACCCGTCACACTCTCCTCTCAATTCCAATTCACCATCTTCTGTGCCGTGTAACTTACAGCGCAGTGGCCGCTCTCCTTCCTGCCGCCTTTCGCCGTATTGGCGCTGAATCGTGCACCTCCAGAATAGGCTAGCCCAGTGGTGTTCTAATGCCTCTGATTGGAGGATGGAGCCAACGCAGCTCTACTCGCTGTACGGAGCAATCTCATCCCGCAAATCTCATTCAGCTGAGCAGTCTCTATGCCTTCAATCAAGCCTGTAGCGAAGACCCTTGGCCTCATTGTGGCAACGGTAACCATTTTCATCAATTCAATGATTGCCCGGCGACTCCTCACCGCTGCCTCACCTCATCTTCGGCTTCGCGTCTCACCGCAACCCCTTACACCTGCGGCTATCCGACTCCAATCCTTATCATCCTCAACTTCTTCTACACCTTCAATGGACCAACCACGCTCCAAGCCCACAGATGAGACTGAAATAAAGTCAACATCAACCCGCCCCCAAGCCCTTCCAGCACCGCCTACGGGCGACGACAGCATAACGACGCTAGACGTCAGCGGAGGCGGCACAACTGTCAAGCTCGATGCACTCGGACCCTGGTCGTCAACGAGGATGGCACCATGTCCAGAATCTCTAATTGGGCGGAGATGATTGACATTGAGAAGCAAAACACACTGAGGATCCTAGGCAAGAGGAACCAAACACGCCTAGCGGCCCTAAAAAAGGCGCGGGGGATTGAGGATGGCAAGGGTGAAGAGTAGGATTGCGAGTTGAAATACTATTCAATTATTGAAGCACCTCTCAAATGAACTAATAAAAACGATGTAGAAGTAGTCTTCTTTAAAGAGTACTCTTTTCCCTGCTTCAACCCCACTGGTCTCTAGCACACTGACATGACTGTCTAATAGGTAATCGTCCCATCATCTTCTGCCAATCATGCATGATTGTCCCACAGATATATCCAACCGAATTCGAGTTACTGAAACGCCCCCCCGGAAACGGCCCCGGCCCGGCCAACGCAACGCCTGCTGCGCCTAATTCGAACCTCCCCGTGGCACACGGTTAAGCGTGCCCTAGGGTCTCATGTTCATCACCGGTCATCCTCGCCGACTGTGATCTCATCGGAAGCGGGTCCGTCACTGGGGCTTGTCTTGAGCTTGTCGCTTGGCTTGCTTGGTGAACTCTTTCCAGAGCGCCGAAATGTCCTCATTGCCTTCGTTCTTCTCGACGAGGAGGTTCTTCAGCCACTTGTTCTCAGTCTCCAGCTGGGAGACCCTGTTTCTCTAGACCCAGTGACTCTTGTCGGTCATTTCCCTTGGCGGATTTCTCGAGAGCTTGCTCACGCTGCTTCTTCTTGATCCTGAATCGGGCGCTTGCGGCCGTATTGCGCTTGCGCTTCTCATCATCGGCGGCTTTGCGGGAAACGTCCTCGAAGTTGATGGACTGGCCAGAGGAAGCCATGGAATCAGATTTGCGCTTGTCTCCGGCCTGCATGCTGGCCTGGCCGTACTGCTGCTGGAGATGGACAGGAGCTCCATGGCTGCCAGACAGAGACTGGAAGTTCTGGGGACCCATCCGCGTAGGAATTCATAGATGAGAGCGGCATATGCGTTATGAAGTCGGAAAAGCCAATTCATCTGAGGAAGAGAGGACTTAGTAATAATTACAATATTCCATGCCACAAACAGTGATAGAGAGGAGTATGACGAAGCAGGAATGAGGAGCCCCCATTGAAGTCGAATACACCATATAAGGTGCTGAGACGAAGTGTTCCTCACAGTTCGACCGAGGACAAGCCACGCAAAGGGCGCTAGGGTGGTGCTCCATGTGGGCATCTCTAGGTTGTGAGTATATCACGAGTTATGCAACCATCGCACCAATTTGTAATCGCCGCAAAAATGAGGCACTTGCCCACCTGGACCACATGCAAGATACTGCATGCAGTTCCCAAAGGCCTTTCCGGAGCCAAATAGGCCAGGTCAAAGCAAGGGAGCTGGCATGTAGTGGATGATGGCCACATAGAGAGGCTCAGTGTCCTGCCAAAAAAAGAAAAGAGGGGGTGCGCTTCATTGGCTGTCTCTGCGTTGCAACGGTAGACACTCGGGATGTTTCGTGATGTATGCAGCGATGGCGCAAAATGATCATTCGTGCACTCATTAGGGGTGGTGAGATGAACGCTCGAAAAAAGAATTGGGCAATCGAATAGGGCATATGAAACGTCTCTCAAGGCAAACTTACTCGACATGAAATCCAAGTTGGGCATTTCTCCAATAACCGATGCCGGAGCAGTCACATCTTCAGAGGCCGTGACGCTGGGAGCGGGCCGTCTTGCTCTCCACCTTGACGGGATGCGCGTGAAAGTCGGTGTTCTCGCCAGAGTCGAAGTCAAAAAACTGAGTATTCGTAAAGAGCGACAGGTTGTCCTCCATGTTGAAAGTCTCCTCGGCGGGAGTGTCCTGAGGGCTGATGACGTTGAGGTCGCGTAGATATTGCGACACGTTGGGACCGTGTCGCCCGTTGTAATTCGACATTATTGTTTGATTCGGCAGTGCTGTGATTTGAAAAAGAGTGCAATTTGAGTTGCCTCCTGAGCGACTCGAGTGAAGTCCAGTGGTGGTAGTGGTAGATTTGGTGTGGTTGTCACGCAGAGGCAATTTTTGATAAGTGCCGTCGTCGCCCGTTTCGCTAGTGACGATAGTGGGGGATGTTTATGCAGCTGAAAACTGAAAAGAGTTGCCTCTGCTGGATCGCGTGTCGTTCATTAATGTCTGGGACGACCTTGTTTCTTTGTCGGTAAGATTGTGAGATCGTGATATTCGACGTGTCAAGGTCGTTGTCGTTGTGATGAGAGTTGGAGGAACCAAGATGGATGGTTGGCGGAGTTGTGGCGAGAACGGTAGCAAGTAGGTAGCCGATGGTAGGTGGCAGAGAATATGTCGGAGCAGGGGTGGGCGAGACTCGAGTGGTTTAGAGGGTTGCCTATGAGTCGGGTGCTTTTTTTTCACGCTTCCAGCACTTGAACTGGGGCACAACTGGGTCCAGAGGAGGGGGCGCTTAGAAATCATCCATTTTCTCACCTGCTCCAGTGCCTGTCAGCTGTGTGCCACCACTCTTTCGTCAGTAAGTTGCCCCCCAAGGCCCCCACTCAGGCTTTCAGCTACTGGACAAGGCGAGACAGTGCCATACATCTTACGCCCTCTCTCATTAACCTTATCAGTGCTGCTTTTCAACCAATAAGGTGCCAGCTGAGCCCTCGTGCCTGGTCCCATCTGCTCATTTTATTAGCAACTAGATTGCTGACACAGTGGGCACATGGATGCTACGTAGTAGCTACGGGGTCACTAGTACGTACGAAATACGCCTGTACTAAACTAGTGGGGGATGAGAGGAACAGCCTTCAGGAGCAAGGCTCTCTCTCGTTTGTCCCCTTTCACAGGCAGGATGGAGTGGTTCGCGACGCTGTGCAACTGGTGTAAGAGGTATCTCTAGAGTATCAATTACTCCATTGTAGTCACTTCGCAAAATGTGAGGTGTATTGTCGATCCAACCAAGTGTTATTAAACCCAGCCACGGCAGTTTGACAGCGTATAGTGACTGTCTGACGTCGGTCATGCGCAAAGTTTGTAACTCTTCATGATGCTGAATTCTCAGAGTCAGAAAATACAAATTGCACCCAGTAGCTTTCTTGGCTTTTGAAGGTAAGATTTCTTGGACAATCTAAGATAGACCTCGCGTAAATCGGCGGCAGGCAAGCTGAAGCAATGGAGAACGCGATCCGACAGCCATTGATGCGTGTGATCGAACAGGGTCGTCGCCACAAACGCCCGCCCACTTTGCCAGGTACTCCGTACTACACGACATTACAGAGCCAGACATTGTCTCAGATTTGCCATGCTCTTGGTTTTCAGGAGCAATACTGCCATGGACGTCCCGTGTTCCCCATGGGGTGTCTACTCAGCTCGTACGGAGTCTTCAGTTGAGCAATCATGTTAATTGTGAATTGATGTTGCCAGCGCCTGAAGAACAGAGCTGGACTTAGCATGGCCAGAATGGTTACTTTCGAGGTCTTTGTCCATGATTCATCAAAGCCAGCCCTAGACACTCTGGATTGCCAGTACGAACGAGGTCACTCCTCGAAAGATGCCGAAGTTAACGCCGCAAAGTCTCGGTATGCCTCGAAATGGTAAGTCGCGTATCACATGGTTCCGCACGTGTGAGTCTAGCTTGTCCTGCTGAGTCATCTGTCTCAATGGTCTCAGTTCAACGCGTCGGAACTGGTATGTCGGTAGGGGTCAAGGTCAGTCGCGTCTACCCAAAGCTAGCGGGGCAGCCTTGTTGGTAATTGACCATGAAATACTCCGTACGGAGCCCTCTATACGAATCACACAGCCTTGCCAACAATGGTAGAGCATTAGTGCTGCTCTATTCACGTTTGCAACCGCTTTGAGTTGATCTGCTTATAATGACGAATTCTGCAACCCCATAACGTCACATTAGATCTTGTATCCTGTTGTGCCAGGCTTGACCTGTATTCCCCCGGCAATGCCCCCTCGCCTTTCAGTGCCGACGACGGCCAGACTCCCGTCGTCGCTTCGAGTCGATCCCTCAAACTCGGCAGTTGCCAAAGCCCTGAACCGTCTTTCCCGAGAGTCCCTAATCACACTAGCTCTGGACTGGCTAGATGAGACAGCTGTGCCTAATACGTTACCCGCATCTCAAGAGACGACGGCCAGAGGAGGATGAAGGCGACGATGACGACGACGACGATGCGGACGACCTCTACCCATCATGCCGTTCTCTAGAGGAACTACAGCAGCTGTACACCGATATGCAGGAGCAAAAAGGTTCGAAGCGTGACGTCGTTAGCCGCATACTTGAGGGTGATTGGAGGCATGGCTTGACGCTCTATCAGCTTGCCATGGTGGGCTTTGCATATCTGGACAATCATGCTACTTCCCAACGGTGGACGGCCTACAAGATTCTACCTCTGAAATCTCCCTCAAAGGATGCCGACGATGAGATGCTCAAAGTCAACAACAAGAGCTTACAAATTCCGCGCTTTCACCCTTCAACATTCCTCCGTAACTTGCAGGATCAAGTTCTCCCTGATATCAAGGCGCACTACCAGTTCCATCGTTCAAAGGACCATCCAGTTCTCTTGCTTCGAATACTTGCGGTCGACTCTCCTTACAACAGTGACCTGGCACTCTCAAGCTTAGATAGCACTGGAAACTCTGCCACGTTCAGCTCGTCACGAACCGTCTATCTCGCCTTTCCAGATGGCTCTCCCTCCATCTACATATCAAAATCACAAAGCACGGGTGCTGCAAGCTTTGGTGACTCCAAAGCTTGCAAACACTCATCGTCAGTGGTGTTCCCAAGGCTTTGTCCCGGCCGCGTGAGAGGTATACGCTCAAGTCAACAAGTCTCACGAGCAAGAATCTGGGCGCTCTCCTAGACAAGAAGGGGCCAGGGCGTGGGAGCGCGGCTGGTGGCGGCTGGAGTATATATGCAGATGCGAAAAATAAACAGTCTCCCTTAGACTCGGTACTTCCCACACACCCTCTGTCTAAAGAATCCCTGGGAACTGAGCGCGGTCGGAAGAGACCTCCGACTTCCATCAAAGAAGAACGGGTGTCAAAGCGAGCCAAAATGCTAGCAAAGGCTCGCTTCGGCGACTCTGGAGTTGTGACAGACGGCAAGGGCGTGGAGAAGGTGGACATTATAATCGAAGACCCCTTCCCCAGAACAAATATGGATCAGACTCCAGAACAGGATCAAGGGAATTCTGACAGGCGAAGGAGTCAAACCGACAGTACATTGCAGCAAGCCGATGCTAGCGATGGACAAAGTGTCCAAGAGGCACGAGACAACTCCAAATGGATCCCTTCCATCAAAATGTCCTTCCATGGGTCACACGTCTTTGCTGGCGTGCGGCAACTTGTAGAGGCTGGCATAATAGATGGAGAGCGAATGCCAGGCTGGTTGACAGGAGAAGACGGGGTCACCACCGGCGTTGTAAGAGACGGACGGATACGAGGCCACAAGGGCGCAGGTCTATGAATGTCTTGGTCTCTGGTTTCTTTATTCCGGCTCTAGGTTGTATAAATACTGTATAGCGATTTTTGATACCCCCAAACCATACCGTCCATGTTTCTAAGATGCAAGGTGATCTGTCAAGCCTCGTCAAGGTCGAATACTCTGACGGTGTTGGTCCAGGCCGCCTGGCATACTTCCTCAACTGTGATGCCTTTTATGGCGGCCACAACATCTGCAACACGCTCAATATTGCAAGGCTCGTTTCGCCCCTTGACCATGGCCCCGTCCATCCACTTCTCCTTCTTGACTGACTTGAAGCGCTCTGGTATCTCGGGCCCTTTCTTCTGGTTCTTCTTGGAATGCTTCTGCGGCTGCGTGTCCCCATTGACAGCGGCCGCAGTTCCATTTTGGACAGTGTCTGCCGTTGTGTACTTGGTAACGAGATACTTATACCCCTCATGGCTAGGACGAATCTCGCACCAGGGCCCGTCAGTCTCCAACATTAGTTTATCGAGAGCAAGCTCCTTCACGACGTCACAATTCTCCGCCGTCTTGAGACTACAGCCGTTGATGCCAATGTAAAGACCCAGGTCTATCAATTCGCGCATCTCCTCTGGTGTTCCTGTGAAGCTGTGCACAACGCCCCCTTTCTCCAGTCTCTCCAGTCTCTCACCAAATGCCCCCTTCATTAATGACACAAAGTCCGCATGTGCGGCTCTAGAATGGAGGAATAGGGGGAGCTGGGGTTGAAGGGTCGCAGCAACTTTGAGTTGGGCTGCGAAGGAGTGGAGTTGAAGGGTCTTGCTGCAGAAATGTAGTCTGTCGTAATCGAGGCCAAACTCTCCCATGGCGACAAGGCTCTTCTTTCCGGAAGATCTAGCCTCTGTTAGCAGGGCAGTGAGGTCGGTGATGATTTGAGCTGATATTTTGGGGCAGGCTGGTTCGTCCTCGGGTAATGGCGCATCGGGGTCTGGTCCACATGCTGGTGTATGGCCATCATGATGGCCGTTTCCGCCGGTTCCAAATATTGAGCTGCTGCATGGGTGGATACCAGCAGTTGCGTAGACGTTTCCAGCTAGAGAGAGTCTACGTGAGCGCCATGGCAGAGGCAAAGAGTTAGGTATGACCTACGGTAGCCATCAGCCAGCTGTAAGGCGTCTCGGGCACTCCTGAAGTCTGAGCCAGTGATGATGAGTTTTGTACATCCCACCTGGCGAGCTCGGCCAATGACGGCCTCCAGGTCGTCTGGATGACTCTGCTTGCCACGGTATTTACCCCTGAAGATGGGATCTGATAAGTTTATTCCAATCTACGGGACAACACAAGTTAGCCCACCACACCCAAGGCTCCAGCTTCTTCGCATATTTCAGGGCACTTTAATAATACTATGGAAGGGCTTTACATCAATATACTTTGGCGTGTATGTAGGCCGTGAAGCCTCTTGTGAGATGGGCGCTTGTCCAGCCATGATGGCGGCGGTGTATCGACGAATGAGATTGGGTTTAAAATGGATCAGGGGCCGGTTGATTCGGTTCAGAGACATGGAAGCCCTTAAATATCGCTAACGGATTATTTGGACGGTATGGTGAGTCACAGCAGAAAAGAGTCACAGCCCCAGTCCCATTGTTGGTCCAGCTACCTCGTCCCAGTTCGTCTAGTAGGCATGATAAATATACGACGCGGCCAGAAGTATTCCGTACCTGCACAAAGCACCGCTGAACACATAATTTATGGCGGTGGTTTTCAGCAATTTGTTAGGTAAGCAGGGTGTGCGCGGTGTCTTGGACTCTTGGGTCAAGGGCGGCCGCTACAGGGGCGCCCGGGCGCGCATTTAAAATTGCGCGCCCTGCTGACTAACTTTTGCGCGCCCCCCTCCTCACACAGTAATGCCATTATTGCCCGCTGAACAGTTTCGCCATGATCCAACCAGTATTCTCCGACGACGTGCTCCCGCCAGAGGATGTATATAATTCACGTGAATCGCTTCTTGCGGCTATCAATGCCTGGGCAAAGCCTAGAGGCTATGCATTCACTACAGGCAAATCGTCCAAGACCCCAAATGGTCGGGTGAAGGTTGTATTTGCATGTGACCGAAACAAGCTTCCACCAAGCACGTCAATTGAGCGAAGACGCCGTACATGTAGCCGTGGAACAGGCTGCAAGTTTTCCGTGCTTGCAAAACAATCTCTAGACGGGACGTCTTGGGTCCTGAGCCATCGACTAGGCGAGGAATACTCGCTACACAACCACCCGCCAAGTGAAGACCCATCTGCACACCCGATACATCGCCAGCTTAGCGAGGGTGATGCTCGAACTATCTCAAGTCTCGCGGCCTCTGGAACTGCTCCTCGTGAAATTAGGACCTATCTGCATAATAATTCTAATACACTCGCAACTCAGCGAGATGTCTACAATCAGATTGCGGCAACAAGACGAGACCTACGCGAGGGCCAAAGCAGCATACAAGCACTAGTCGACCAATTACATGAAGAGGGATTCTGGTGTCAGGTTCGGTTAGATTCTGATAATCGGGTTACAGCAATCTTTTTTGCCCAGCCGGACTCTATTACATACCTCCAATGCAACCCTGATGTTCTGCTGCTGGACTGCACCTACAAGACAAATAAGCACAAGATGCCACTTCTTGATATGGTTGGTGTTGATGCTTGTGAGCGCTCTTTCTGTATTGCCTTTGCATTTCTGTCGGGAGAGACAGAAGAGGACTACTCATGGCTTTGCAACATCTCAGATCTCTATATCAACGCGACCTTCCTTCTGTTGTCTTGACAGACCGATGCCTAGCAGCGATAAATGCTGCTGCAATCTGGTTCCCTTTGTCTAAGGGACTACTTTGCACTTGGCACGTCAATAAGGCAGTCCTACAACATTGCCGACCGGAATTTCTAGCCGGCGGTGGCCAGGGAGACAAGATATGGGATGAATTCTACGCATTCTGGCACTCAATTGTAGCCTCTCCAACTGAAACGATATTTCAAGAGCGTCTGACCAACTTTGAGTGTAAGTATGTTGAGAAATATACAGGAGCAGTCAGATACATCAGGACTACCTGGCTTGATCCATTTAAAGAGAGGATCGTCAGAGCATGGGTTGATACACATTTACACTTTGGCAACGTGGCTACCTCAAGGCAGGTGGCTTATGGCACTACAAAGATAGAGACTAATGAATACCCCAGGGCCGAAGGGATCCATTCATTAATAAAAGCACATATTAAGATATCTACCTTGGATCTCTTTGATGCTTGGCAAGCCATAAGACCTGCTGTTACTAACCAACTGAAGGAGCTGAAGTATATACGCGCTTCTCAGCAGGTATCAATGCCTCTAGATGTCTCTGGAGTGTTATTTGAGGCAATACGAGGCTGGGTCTCACATAAGGCCCTGCGTAAAGTACAGGAACAACGGCAGTTGCTTTCAAAGCCACTCAAAGCCTCTTGTACCAGGACCTTTACGTCCTCATACGGGCTGCCGTGTGTTCATACTTTGAAGGTGCTCGAGGAGGAAGGGCGAGCCCTTCTACTGGAGCATTTTCATCCCCATTGGCACTTGAGGCGAGATATATCTCAACCACAGCCAATGCTAGAGCCTAAAGCAGTCCCAAGCCGGCTCAACAAGAGACGCAGTCAGCCAACAACAAGCACAAGGCGAGAGCCTAGCGCATTCGAAGCAATCGAAGCAACAACACGGCCAAAGGCCCAGCCGAAATGCAGTAGGTGTCACACATTGGGTCATACAATGACCTCGAAGGCATGCCCTCTACGATACACAGAGCTCTTTCAGTTACCAGGATCAGCCACAGAAGTTGCGGTACAGACAACCAATATAATGGCACCGGCAGCAGTGGCACTAGTAGCCACAGAGGCAGCGTCAGTTCAGGTAGCTGAAGGTCAGATAGACGCTGGTCTGACGGCAGCAGTCCAAGCACTGGCGGGCCACATAAACGCGGACCAGGATCTGGGAGACCACCCGGCGGCAAGCCAGACATCTACAGTTCAGTCTATTGTAGACTGCATAATGGTCAGCCAGGCAGTAGCGGTCCAGACATTGGCAGTCCAGGCAGCGGTAGTGGAGACAGTGGCAGCGCCAGAACTCAGATATGACGACCCACGAGCCATTTATGAGAGATATGTTGAAGCAAGAAAGGCTTGGTACAGTGCGCAGCCTCGCGGCAGTATTAAGACAAACCAACAGTATCGGAAGGCAATGGGTTTGCCTCAACGATATAATAAAGCAAGCTTCACATGGTGTCTTGATTGGAAGCAAATGGGCAAGCAATGTATAACGCAGAAGGCCTCTAGAGACTGGACTAAGGAAGAGATGATGGCGTATCTGGATTGGAGCAAGGCAGAAGAGGAGCGGGTCGAGGCTCGTGTGGTGGCTGAGATGGAAGGTAATCCTTTCTCTAGCAGAAGAGGCATGCGTGAGATCTGGGAGGCAGCCGCGGCGGATTGTGAGGCACAGGAGGCTTTGTATTCAGTTAAATAGCTGTTGATGTAGATAGAAGCGTCTAGGACGGATGCGGCATTGCAGATTGACGTACTGCTATAAGAAGATAAGCTCTCGCCCAAGGATAGATATAATAGTCATAGGCAATTGAAATAACGAATTCTGAACTAACAGTAGCTAACTAGAATTTGTCACTAAAAACAGTGTGTGTGAGGAGGGGGGCGCGCAAAAGTTAGTCAGCAGGGCGCGCAATTTTAAATGCGCGCCCGGGCGCCCCTGTAGCGGCCGCCTGGGTCAAGGGAACAATTAATAATTGTTGATGCTGCACGTGACCCCGCGCCAGGCACCGTGACTGCCACTTTACGCGGGGACTAAGAGACAAGGATGCGCGATGCACTTGAAGGTGGGGAGAGCCCTAAAAACAGACTAGAAATCCGTACATGGAACGCAGGTAGAGTGCACGAGGCAGAATAAATACCTACACAGATGCAGGGGATTCACGCTTTGGAATGCCAGTGCCTGATAGTTGTCGCGTAAATTGATTGCCCCGAGTGAATGCATTCACAGTTTACCTGCATATCCTCCCTCGGCTGCGGTCCCTACTGAACGGCTTCATCGGTCGCCCTGGAGAAGGAGATTTGTTTGGTTCACCCGAGCTGACAGGGGAGCCACACTGCCACAGCGCCCAGTTTAATGGGCTTCTGGGACCGTGGGCTGTTGTTGTCGCGCTAAAAAGTTGGCGTCGCGCGTGGCTCCAGCACTGGGACGCGCTCGTAGATAAAGAAACGTCCTCCCACCATTCAAATCTGCAACGCGTCTCCTTCCATCCTGCATCACCACTTCACTCTCAACGTTGTCGACTGATACAGACTTCAACAAACTTCCTCCAGGCTCTCCTTAGTTGCAGAAAGCTGCCTGTGTTGCTGGTCAATACCAACAGGATCAAAATTAATCGGATCCCTTGCCTCTCGCCACTTGCATACCATCTCGCCTCAACACACTTCTTCGTCCCGTTCTCAATCTTTGAGAACAACCCCGCCACCTCCCCATCACTTTCCCCCTCTTCATCCATCATCATGTTCGTCAGAAAGAGAGGTAAGTCTTTTCTCTTGTTCATTGCCCTATCCGCCGGCTCCGAACAGATGCTGACGCCGACTAGATGGCCGCCAAGAGCGCGTCCAGTTTGACAAGATCACAGCCCGTGTCTCCCGCCTGTGTTACGGCTTGGATATGGACCACGTCGACCCCGTAGCCATTACTCAAAAGGTCATCTCGGGTGTGTACGGCGGTGTGACCACTATTCAGCTGGACGATCTCGTGAGTAGCCCTGCCCTGCAATTCCAACAATGTCTCTTCAGCTGTCTAACGAAAACCTCTCAGGCCGCGGAGACTGCTGCATACATGACCGTCACCCATCCCGATTACGCCATCCTGGCGGCTCGTATTGCCGTTTCCAACCTCCACAAGCAGACCAAGAAGCAGTGGTCCGCTGTTGTTAGCGATCTCTACCACTATATCAATCCCAAGAATGACCGCGCATCTCCCATGATCTCACAGGCTACATATGAGTGCGTTATGAAGCACAAGGAAGAGCTTGACTCTGCCATTGTCTACGACAGAGACTTCAACTACCAATACTTTGGCTTCAAGACTCTGGAGCGTTCGTATCTGCTCAAGATCAACGGCAAGATTGTCGAGCGTCCCCAGCACATGATCATGCGTGTTGCTGTTGGCATCTGGGGTGACAACATCGAGCGCGTCATTGAGACCTACAATCTCATGTCGAGCAAATTCTTCACACACGCCTCCCCAACATTGTTCAATGCCGGTACGCCGCAGCCTCAGCTGTCGTCTTGCTTCCTCGTCGACATGAAGGAGGACAGCATCGAGGGTATCTACGACACCCTCAAGACCTGTGCCATGATCTCCAAGATGGCTGGCGGTATCGGTCTGAATGCCCATCGCATCCGTGCTACCGGTTCTTACATTGCTGGCACAAATGGTACTTCCAATGGCGTCACACCCATGTTGCGAGTGTTCAACAACACTGCTCGATATGTTGATCAGGGTGGTAACAAGCGCCCTGGTGCCTTCGCTATCTACCTGGAGCCTTGGCACGCCGATGTATTCGAGTTCCTTGATCTCCGCAAGAACCACGGCAAGGAGGAGGTCCGTGCTCGCGACTTGTTCCTGGCTCTCTGGATCCCCGACCTCTTTATGAAGCGTGTCGAGAAGAACGGCGATTGGACTCTCATGTGCCCCAACGAATGCCCTGGCCTGGCTGACTGCTATGGCGACGAATTCGAGGCCCTCTATGAGAAGTATGAGCGTGAGGGTAAGGGCCGCAAGACTATGAAGGCCCAGAAGCTCTGGTATGCCATCCTCGAGGCTCAGACCGAGACTGGCAACCCTTTCATGCTCTACAAGGATCATGCCAACCGCAAGAGCAACCAGAAGAACTTGGGAACCATCCGCAGCTCCAACCTCTGCACAGAGATTATCGAGTACTCTGCCCCTGATGAGGTGGCTGTCTGCAATCTCGCATCTATGGCTTTGCCAGCATTTGTTGATTACAATGAAGGGTGCTTTGACTTCCAGAAGCTCCACGAGGTCACCCAGGTTGTTGTGCGCAACTTGAACAAGATCATTGACGTCAACCACTACCCCGTGCCGGAGGCTCGCAACAGCAACATGCGTCACCGACCCATTGGTGTCGGTGTCCAGGGTCTGGCCGATGCCTTCCTTGCCCTCCGCATGCCTTTCGAGTCCCCGGAAGCCCGACAGCTCAACATTCAGATCTTTGAGACCCTTTACCATGCTGCCTTGACTGCCTCAGTGGAGCTTGCCAAAGAGGAGGGTCCTTACTCCACATTCAAGGGCTCCCCGGCCTCCGAGGGTATCCTTCAGTTCGACATGTGGAACGTCAAGCCCTCGGATCTCTGGGACTGGGACTCGCTCAAGGAGCAGGTCAAGGAGCACGGTATCCGCAACAGTCTTCTGCTTGCCCCCATGCCCACGGCCAGCACCTCCCAAATCTTGGGTAACAATGAGTGTTTCGAGCCATACACGTCCAACATCTACCAGCGACGTGTCCTGGCCGGTGAGTTCCAGGTCGTCAACCCTTGGCTCCTAAAGGACCTCGTCGACATGGGGCTCTGGTCCGATGCCATGAAGAACCGCATCATTGCCGAGAACGGTTCCATCCAGAACATTCCCAACATTCCCGCTGACACCAAGGCCCTCTACAAGACCGTTTGGGAAATCTCTCAGCGTCAAGTCGTGCAAATGTCGGCCGACCGTGGTGCCTTCATCGATCAATCTCAATCCCTCAATATTCACATGAAGGATCCCACCATGGGCAAGATCACCAGCATGCACTTTGCTGGCTGGAAGCTGGGTCTCAAGACGGGCATGTACTACCTGCGAACCCAGGCTGCTGCCGCCCCCATTCAGTTCACTGTCGACCAGCAGGCCCTCAAGGTCGTGGACACCAATGTCAGCGGTGTTCGACAGCCCAAGAAGCGAACTGCTCCGGCGGGAACTAGCTACATGTCTACACACACCGCTGTGCCCCGAACGGCGTCAGTCAAGGGTGACCGCGCGAGTGATAGCTCACTGCGTGCTAATGGCATCCCGACTCCCAGTACGACGCCGCCACCCGCAGCAACCGAGTCCAAGCCTCGTGTTGTGGCATCTCCCAACAAGGCCGACACCATGAAGGCCGATGTTGAGGAAGGCGACAGCCCCAAGGTTCTCCCAACGGAACCTTCGGAAAAGTTCAAGGATGAGGAGCTGTCTAGTTCAGGTGAAAAGCGTGGCCTCGACCAGTCTGAGGACAAGGACTCGGACAGTGAGGAGCGTGAGCGAGACATTTACTCGGAAGCTGTGCTGGCCTGTAAGTAATCACTCAATACCAATGGTGGCAAGATTGAACATGAACTAACACACTTCACAGGCAGCATTGAGAACCCGGAGTCTTGTGTCATGTGCAGTGGTTAATTTAGAGACTAAGGCAGCGATGCCAGGCACTGTAATAGGTAGCGAGAAAAGCACGACGTCATGGGATTGACAAGCGTGTTGCAAGGAAGGGACGACGATGATTCCCCTGTGATTATGAGCATTAAGGTCGAGAGTCTCGACTGATGGCACGGTTTATTTTGTTTGGGTGTTTTATGTATGATATCTATCTGTCTGGACCATTGTTTAGTTTAGGATTTCTTAATCACAACATGTGTTATAATGAAGTCTCGTCTATGCCTATCGTGCCATCCTGTCTCGTGTATATTCAGCCATGACGTTACACACTGATATATTCCTTCTTATGCTACCGTGAACTTATTTCCTTGATCCATCTCACTAGTGCTATACAACCAACCGCAGTTTATTTTTCTTCCCAAAATAGGACGAAACAATAGAACCTTGAACAATCAGGGTTTCAAAGCGTACATCTTCACAGGAAGCAGCCTCATTTTCGCCGTCTCAGGTATCCCCCGCTGCAGCTCAGACCTGATGATCCTCAAACCAGCCTCTTTGAAGACAGACTGGAAATTCTCATCCCCCCTCGACACAGTGCTATCCTCCGCGTCAAACACCGTCTTGCCGTCAGAGGTGATGTTCTCCTTGAACACGATGACGCTGCTCTCCGACCGCAGCGTCGTCTTGGCGGCTTGGAGGAACCGCACGAGCTGGTCGTCTGTGACGTGGCCGGCGCACCACTGCACCCAGATTAGGTCGTACTTTGCGTCCTCGGCAGGTTGCCACTCTTCTAGGCCGACGTTGAAGACGTGACGGACGCCGTCTCTGCTTTGGAGGCGCTCGGTGAATTTGGGGATGGGCTCTATCACGTCGACGGTTTCAGAGACGTGGAGGAGGAGCCCTTCGGTGATTCTGCCTATTCTAGACAGCGAACGACGAAGCTGCAGTTAGCTCTATGTGCCTTCTTTTTTTTAAAAAAAAAATATTGAAATTTAACGCTGCTGGTCATGTAATTGAGGTCGGGGGAAACACACCCTGCTCCGCCCTCGAGGGTATTCACAGCGCTCTTCCGCCCGTTCTTCGTCCCGATACCCATCCTCGCCAAAAATGTCCGTGAGCCCTGGAGGTCAATGTTGGACAGGGAGGCAAAGCCGTCTACGGATGGCACGCCGCCCAGCATGCCGTTGACATCGGCGCTCACATCCTGCCAGTATTTGCGGCCAGCGTGGGCATCGATGGACTGGTCTGGCGCCGGGGTTGCTGGCATGGCTGGTTTGGCTGGTTTGGGAGCGTGGGTGATCTGGGGTGTCTACGTGGTCAATTTGGAGGTTCTCGAACTTTGGATTGCTTGTCTGTGGTGTTTCTCACTTGGTGGTGCTGCTTTTTACTACCTGCGGCACTGTGAGATGAGAATATCTCGCAAGTGAGGTTTGGTGAATCCTCTACGGCAATGGGATATGCAGAGCAGTCGTTTCCTACGAGCTCATATGAAATTCACACGGCAAGCTCTGGACCAAGCCTACAGCACCAATTGACGAAAAGCCGTGGGATCGTGGACGCTGATTTCCTTGATCCCGCGTTGTGTCATGGCTTCCCGAGTGGCCGAGCCTCCTCAGACCGGACAGTTCAATTCTACAGTGGGTGGGGCGGTGGATTGGCCCAATCAGCCGTCATGCTGGTGGAAGTGCCATCGCCAGGCACGAGAAAACTGTAAGCCTCAGTTCCTCATTTCACTTCAAGTTGCAACCAGGTTGTTTCGCTTCTCCCATTCCCTTCATGTTTCGCCGCATAACCATCTTCATTTCCCTTGTCCCTTTCTCTGCCCTTTTCTTGTCCAACGGGTTGCGCCTGTAATCGCCGTCAGCGGAGGGGGTAGATAAGCCTAGAGCTTGCATAATGCAGGGCAGCCCGTTAGATAAGAAGGGATGCAGGTGAAAATGGCGCCGGCGTTCGGAAGTCAACTCGACCAGTAGAACTTAGAGAGACGAGCACAACTTCAAGTGTTGGCTTTATCGGCAAGGTTGTGCGGAATACGGATTGCGTCTGGTCATGGTAAATGTGTGTGAGCAGAGCAGAGCGGACTGCGTGCCGCCCCTGTTGAAATTGTACCAAAGGGCGGCTTCAATTGCTCCCCTTCCGCAGTAACAGGTATGCGTAGTGGGTGCTATAGAGCACCCCATAGAAGGGATACAAGTAATTATAGTATTGTCTCGCAACGGAAGCCACTGTCTCACAGGTTCCAGAGTTCGTGCTGCAAGGAAGAGAGTGAGACACCGAGTCACAAACTAGCGGTCTACAGAGAGAGACTCACAGAGTACCAAAGGCATGCACTCCTTCGCCTTCGGGAGTAGAGAGCACCCCGGGTAAAGTGAACTTGCCCATGACGCATCGATGAGCACACCTCTAGAGAACTCCAATACCATTGTCCCAGCATATTCCACAGATCTGATTCCCTCGTAGTGGCGGGATGAAAACGGTCGTAAACGGTCGCACACCGTACTTGCAACGCCACAGATTACCGTCCTCTAAGAATCAGAGTCACAGCCTCGCGGCGCAACCACAGAGGCGCCACGAGCCTAATTGCAGTGGCCTTTGTGCTCAACGCTTCGCGTCGCAACACCATGCACGACAGAGACTGTGGTACCGGTGTCAGAGTAAACAAGCAAGACACCGACTGAGAAGCGATGCTCGCGAGGCACAGGCTTCCGACGGCGTTGCATGCCGAACCAGTACAGGAGTAATGCGAACTGGCAGAGGCCGCAATTGGCGGTGCTGATGCGACATTGCCGTTTCTCATGCATGCTTCTGCTTCCGTTCTGTTGCTGCATGCTACGCTTGGTCTTGTGTGCGCGGACACGTACAGACAAATCACGAAGTACTATGTCAGTCTCACATCCCCAGTCCACGCCGCTGGAGCTAGCCTTTGACGTGGGTCAAAGTCACCAAACTCTCCCCGCCTCCAAACAATCCGCTGAGGGATATTTTCTAACCCTCAGTGACTCCCCTTCGAGTTTTGAGCTCTCAATGTCCCAATTGTCTTCTTCCACCAGATCCATTTCCAAAGTTGTCGTGAAAGGGGGTAGGTATCCCTTGTGGCTATAACCAATTAATTCGCCTTACGGATGGATAGGATGGTTCCTTTCTCCCTTACTCAACTTACAACGATAGGACATAGACCGGCTCTGAGCTAAACAGTCTGCCATGTCACCAACCTCCAAGAACCATTGTACGACGCGTTGGGTGCTGCAACTACCAACTCTCCATCGAAATGGTACGTGTCCGGTAGCTAGCCGACAACAATGCATAGAAACCCGACCGACCTGCCGACCCAACCTCCGTCTTTGAATGGTGGCGTCATGGCAACCCAAACTGGTCCCTGGCCTATTACTAGCCTGCTCGACCAGGGTTGCCAGCTGGACAGGGACGGCGCCAGGCACGCCGTCATGAACTTTTGGTCCTCCTTGGTAGCGCGACTGGAAATTAATAGCCAGACTAGCTTGTAGCAAGAGCCCATAGCGCTTCCTTCAGTGAGTGCTATGAGAGGGTTGTATGGACTCTGGAGTACCATCTAGTCGTAACTATCGTGAGGAAGGTGTATGTTCAGGGCGGGTAGTGGGAGATTGGTGAGAATGGTATGTGACCATTCATAAACACTAGTGTACCTACTCAAGGGGTCAAAGATAACACGGCCGAGTGAATCAACGAGCATCTAGGGTCATTAGGACTTTGTACTAGTGAAATATTTACCTAGTAGACACTGGTTGTATTTTGTATTTCTGAGGGCGGTTCTTCACTGTTAATTTACCCTGGAATATATGGCTTTGTACTAGTCGCTTCGACGAGGAACAAACGAGGGCGCTGTTTCGCCTATAGTGGTTCTTGACATTATGAACTCGGCTCGGCGGCAGACGACAGCTTTCTAGATACCTGCCAGCCTGCTCAGCCGCTGCTGTCATGTTCCCTGTTTGCCTCGCAACCTGCCTGGCAACGTGGCCCTGCCTGAAAAGAGAAGCTTGTTTGTCGAGTTTCGATACTTGTTAATAATGCACGAAGATGTGACGGCTGGTTTAGAGCAGAAAACAGGGATGTCGGTGACTGCAAGGTGCAGCGGTGGCATATCTGTGGTACAACGTCCGTGTGATATCATCATTATCACAAAACAATGCGACAAGAGCGGGGAGAAGGCACTTAGTTTGCTGTACCGCGACGAGACACGGGCCATGCAGCCAATCGCTATCCCTTCCCCGATCCCCTGTGCCACTCTCAATCAGCTGAACTTTGGAGAACAAACGAGAATGTGTGCTTCGCTGTAATACCATTCGGTACTAGTGTGCAGCATCTCGGAGCCAATCTGAGAAAGCTCACAAGCCACACATGAGCCTAGACTAGGATGCCATTGGCCAATGGCACGCTCGCTAGGGTCTTCGGAAGCCATCTTGATCGACCTCTTGCTTCCCAAGTCGTCACTCTGAAGAGGCGGATGGAACATGGATAGGACCTCCAGCCTTCCAGTTCCCAAATCTGTCGGACTCAACCCGACGAAGGAAGACATTGTGCACATTGGCGATCTGGGTTTCTCTGTGATAGTTGGGGTTTTTGGTTGCTCCACTTGATCCAGTGGTTGTGGTCACCATGATGGCCGTCCCTCCACATTGCTCCACATGATAACCGATCAATACAATGCTGCTTTGCTGTGCACATCGCTGTAAAGACCAGGCTAAATGTTCGCCTCCATGCTTGGTAGCTCTTACCTCGCAGCCTCGCACAGCTTGTTGGGAGTACCAGTCAAGGGATGCGCCAATTAACAGCATTGCCAGAAAGCAGACGACGTAATTTATCTCCTCAGTTGCATCTGAGTGCAGATGCTAGACGGGGAGGCTGAACACAGCTTCATCGACGGTTAGTTGCATGATGAGACCAGCTTACCCGCCTTGATTACATCGCCTGTTGCTCACATTACTTCATACGTTGGTGCCGTGGTCTGTAGATCATCTTCAGCAGGCAAGTTTGAGAAACTGCGACATGATACGTGTCTCTCTCAACGTGGCCTGGTGAGAGACAGCCTCACTCAATGGGTCGAGCAGGGGATAGCACTCAATAAAGAGTGTTCGAGGCCAGCCAAAGCAGGTTGGCTAGCTTGGCAGGCAAACAGGGCCACCAATATTTCCACGACAGTTTGCATGAGAACCTCATCAACTAGCCTGAGGAAGTAGCTGGCTGCTTCCTTGGTGGCGAGGGTGGTGGCATCAATGACGCTTCTCTCTGTGGCTGAGCTTGCTGCTGGTTTTGGTTTCCAAGTAGTTGGAGAGGTATTTGACGTTTTCAGGAAACTTGAACGATTCAGAATTGGAGGCAGCACTGATCTTAGTTTCAAGCAGCTTGGGGTGAGCTGTCTCGCTGTAAAGTCACTTTCTAATTGAGCAAGTACAACCCTTCAGAGCTCCACTATACCTAGTTACCTACTACGGTGAAAGACTGAGCATCATGGTACGTACCATACCCACCAAGTCCCTTGTGAATGGGTCAAGTCGGTTGCTCGGGCGTCGATCCTCATGCAACTTCATCCCCAGGTAGTCCATCCGCTGGCTCAGGCCTCAAGATGCAGTTTGGCTGTGTTATCACGAGTAAAGCTATTAGCCATCACTAGATTACTAGATGCGTCTCATGCGTCTCCCCCCTCGAGCCTTCTTAGTTAGGCACACCCTATCACCAGAAAACTTTTCAGCGGAGAGCATACATGGGTGGCGTTTCGATAAAAAGGAAAGTTGCGTTTGGTGGGATGGAAACACGGATACCTTCGCAGTAACTGAACAAAACGATAGATCCAATCCAAGACCTCAGATAGGACATGAAGTGGGAAACCCCAAGATGCCCTCACGAGGGAGACACGAGCGAAACCGTGTGAGATCACAGCAATTGACAGTGTGCAGCCTGGAGGCGCGACGGTAGCGTTCTCCAATTCCTCGTTTTCGTGCTGGTGTCAGGGAGAGAACATTTCGCCCTGGGGAACCCAGAGCTGGCAATGGTGGGTCACCCAGACCCCAGCCCTCGCCAGCTGCCGGCAACACATCGATCTCACCTTGACAACCAACCCATGACCTCAGAAGGCCCTGTTTTAAATTACACTCACTTGACTCACGTTGCTCGTCTTAGCAGGACACCATCAGGTAAGTGGTAGCGCTACTCGAATATATGTACTTCTCACGCCGCTATCCATTGTTCACCAGGCACCGTGGAACTTAACGGAGTGCAGGAGTACCTACAAACTACCAGTAAATGTAGCTAGCCAGGGCCTAGAGATATACAGTCCCCCACAGTCATTCATCCACTGATTTATTCTTATTTTTACTTATTCTTGGTAGAAGCGACCGCGTTGAATCCAATTGACCGATATTCGACATCTCTTGTTGGTATGGGGCTCCTTTAATTAGCTTACCTTTGTATTCAATCCTCCTAGCCAACTGCGGTTTCGGCATCCGTAAAGAGAGTTTTTTGATGACGCAGGTGTTCAGACCTGGTAGCCAAGGTGGAGCTGAGAGTACCACGACGTACGGAGTACAGACGAGACGGCTAGATCCAGGCAAAGTTGTACATCAACCCTCTGCGAAGATACAAACAAACACACATCAAACAGGGTGCCTCCCATCAACAACATCGGTTTCCGGCCGGCAATGTATATTGCAATTCCACTTGCCGTTGCCCAGTCTAATATTACTCTTCCTAAGATGCGCAGTATCTAGCTATACATGGGACTGTGAGCTGTGTTGGGAAACCTACTAGTGGGAAGTATTGCTGCTGCTCCCTCCCATCTTCGTTCAGAGGTACCTAAGAGCTGCGTCTGGCGTGGTTGAATGTGCCTTCCTTAGTCCATGAACTAACCTATGCGCTAGTTCGACCAGGGGGTTGAAGTAAAGTGCCCAAGTCACTGTAAAATGGGTACGTAGCTTGACTTGTTAGTGCCAGCCGGCTGGTGAAAGAGCATCCAAGTTTGGCACCGAGCCTGCACTGAGAGAGGGCATTCGGTTTTGGGTGCCGGCACCTTCCCGCCCTTCTCGATCTCATAAAGCTCTCTCGCGTCCTCTTTACCACTTCTTGTCCCCTTTCCCTTCCTCTCTTTCTTTCTCACCTCTAATCTTTCAAGCCTCACATTGTGTTCCCCAAATCACCAGTACTAGATCTCACCTTCATTCTCGTCTCGAACAACGGGTCTATTTCAAGAGGTGAGCTTCCATCCCTTCCAGTATCCCATCGAAATCAGCTTTTCGCATGCCCTTCCCATGGACTCCCAACGTGTCTAGCATGAGCTGCGGTGAACCGGGATATTTAATTTCTGGATCACCTCTCCGGAATCATGTGGCACAGAATGGGACCTCGTTTCTTGTACTGTCGATAAGTTACAGAAATGTTGCACTGTACCGGCGAATCTCGAGCCACCAAAGCGGCCATGCAATTGGAGTCATTTCTTCAAATAGACGCATGTGCCATGACTCCCTGCTCCCTACACTTCTACCGGTGTCGTCAAACACCTCTGTTTCAATCATCACCGTCTTCTCTCAGCTCGTCAGCTCTAATCGACAATCGTTTCATAGCCATCCTAGGCTGATTTGATGCTAATCAAAGACTACATAGATTTTCGAGTTCCACTACACCAATATCAGTCAGGATGAAGTCTGCAATTATTGCCATCACCGCCCTCGCTGCGATTGTCGCTGCCCAGGATGTCTCCAGCCTGGCCCCGTGTGGTGTAAGTTTAGACGATTGATTGGCTTGAGTTGCTTCACAACTGTAGTATAGTACTGACAAGTATGTAGCAAACTTGTGCAAACAATATGTTAGCTGAGGACAAGGCCAAGGAGCTTGGCTGCAACAAGGGTGACTTGAAGTGCCTCTGCACTAAGAAGGACTTCGCATACGGCTTCCGTGACTGCTCCAAGGCCATCTGCCACAACGATGATGTCGCCAAGGTCGTTGCCTTTGCCCAGAGCATCTGCAAGGGTGCCGGTGTTGAGATTACCGACGGCGGCAACGGTGGTAAGGGCGGTAACGGTGGAAGCACTACCGTAAGATACACATCCTTGCCATGAAAGACGATTTGTGCTGACCCGGAGATAGAAGGCCGGTGGTGATGATGGCAAGGGCGGTTCTGGATCTGCTGTTGTATCTACCATCTACACCACGTTCACCAACTCCGATGGCAAGACCACATCAACACCCGTGGCCACAACCACTCTAGGAGGAGCTGGTGGCAACGGTGGCAATGGCGGCAACACAGCCTCTGGCTCTGGTGCTTCTGGCTCTGGTGCTTCTGGCTCTGGTGCAACCAAGACTGGCTCTGGCTCTGATGCCTCCAAGACTGGTGCCTCTGGTTCCGATGCTTCCAAGACCGGTACCGCCGGTGGATCTGGCACTGCTACTGACTCTGCAGCCACGACTGTTACCAAGGGCCCATCCACCGAATCTGCGAGCGGCTCTGGTGGTGCTGGTGGCGCCGGAGGTAGCAAGACAAGTGGCGGTTCTGGCGGTTCCGGTGCTGACCAAACATCTGGCGGTTCTGGAGCAGCTACTACATCGAAGGGTACTGACGCTGTAAGTTTCAATCCAACCATAACATCTGCGTGATAACATTACTAACTTCCTCTAAGGGTGTCCCGCAGAAGACTGCTGCTCCCGCTGCTATCCTTGCTGCCGCTGGTATCGCTGCTCTTTTCTTGTAAAGGAATACATGGTATCGATTTTAGACGTTTACGTCGCCTCTTCTCAACACATAATATTCGCCTACTCTTCGAAACAGTTCCTCAATCCCCAAGTCACCACGCAGTGATGACAGTTGCGAAGGACTGAAAACGATATGATAGGCATCGTACAGTTTGATGAGACGATGGGTTATTTTTCTCTTTCTAATGGTGATAAATGAAATGCATGAGTACATTTGGAATGTGGTTCGCAAAGTGGAGTGCAATATTTGCGGAAGACTGCTGGATCATTTGGGCACATCTCGTCGTGTCACTACACGTCAGTTTGTGGTCAGGGTAGATTTTCAGCTATGGCACGATACCCCCCGGCTCTGGCCTGGCTCTGGTGGAAAGGATTGATTGGCTTTCTAGCTCTCATTTTAACATCAACGTAATACATAATTTTTGGTACATAACAAACAAGGTTGATTATCGTGATATCTCATCTCATATTTCCTTACGTTGTGCTAACGGTAACCTAAAATATTTATGTATAAATAAATACACGAGCACACATAAAGGTGGTGGTGTGGCGCGATGTACCCAACACGGACATAGTATTCTGCTTCGTTTTTATCAACCACGGTTGGTTACTAACAAGGGCAGAGCAGGCCTTAAAACAAAGCAAAGAATCGAGAAATAATAAGGCAGCACTGATGGATAGATACTGATGAATAGATACTGATGAATAGATGGAAGATTTGTACCTTCATGTATAATAAGCAACTAACTAATACGACGATGAGTTGACGCCACTGTGCCGCTGGCAACGAAAAGCCCACATAAACATACATAGCATGGATACCTGGACCGAATCTTTGTCAAGTCACGCATTTTCTCCAAGCACTCCAAACGCCACCTCCTCTATACATGTTCCTCGCTCCAACATGTGGTAAGTGCCAAAAAGGGAGAGTTACATAACCAAAATCCTATGTAGAAATTGATGAATAGGAAACGTTGAACCCTTCAGATCAGTGAGCCATGGACTTTCCGATTTCGCTCTGCCAACCTTTGGCTCGTTCAAAGCCGTTGGAGAAGGTTTGGTAGTCTGTTAGGGCCTTGATGACGTCTTCCTTTTTGCTTAAGACGAACGGGCCGTATTGCACAATAGGTTGGTCCAGAGGAGTTCCGGCGATGATGACTGTTCAAGATGTTAGCAACTCTACACCATGGATGGCAATAGAAGATATGGAAGGGAGTGGGTTAAACTCACGAAGCCGGGTAGACTTTGTAGCCTCTGCATCTGCCTCCACGTGGACGACATCACCCTGAGGTTCGAAGACGACATTGTGGTACTGCTCTACCTTCTACGCTCGTCACCCTTTCCGTACCAAGCGTCTCCCTCCAGGATATATGAGAAGGCGTTCCAACCCTGGGGCAGTGGCTGTGTAACTTTTGCGCCGGGACGGAGAGTAATGTCGAGGATCCAGACGGGGGTGTAGGCGAGGTCCTTGACAGAATCAACACCATGGCTCTGGCCGGAGATGACCTTTATGGTTTGCCTTGCCATCGTCGACCTCAACAGAGGGGATCTCAGAGGCGCGGAGGTCACGGTAGCGGGGCTCACAGTCTTTGAGCTTCTCGGGTAGATCGACCCAGAGCTGCATACCAACGTTGCCACTGCCGTCGGGGTTCTGGCGGGGCATCTCGGCGTGGACGATTCCACGACCTGCTGTCATAAACTGGAGGTCACCAGCGTTGATAGTACCCACGGTTGCCACGAAATCCCGTGGTCACGGCACCTGAAGAAGGTAGGTGATTGTTTCTTGGCCACGGTGGGGGCTAGGGAGGTGCTTGTTAGACTCAAGATTCACGTTTGTCCACTTTAGGGTGGTTGAAAGTTACTTACTGATCAGGAAAACCAGCGCCCGGTGAGATGGTGAAGTGGTCGAGCATAAGGAAGGGCGAGAAGTTGCGCAAGTTGGGCGTACCAATGGAGCGCCTCACTCGAGCGCCTGCGCCTTCAGCCTGTTCAATGGCCAGGAAGGCCTTCTTGATGGTTCTGGAGACGGACATTTCTGTTGCGAAGAGGTGGTGCTTGGGCTCTGTGGGAGTCAAAATGTTAAGGTTGTGGTTGCTGAAGTAGATTTGGTAGTAGGCGTTTGCTAGGTTCGAAGTAGTAGAAGCGAGCTCTGAGATGCGGCCTTTGAAGAAGAGCGTTGAACAGAGTCCAATGATTATTGTGGTGATGATCAAAAAGAGCTTCATGAAGACAGAAGGGGAGATTGAGGGCCTCTATATACTTGGGTATCTAGGGCGGGGGGATGCTTGGAGAAGGTGCGAGAAAGGCTAGGGAAGCTACAGGAGACGTGGTGCTGTGATGATGTTGAGAGCAAATCGGTAGAAGAGAGATACTTATTATGTGATTTGGGGTGGTTGGTATTAGTATTGGTTAGGATAGAGTAATGGATAACTAATTGTTGAGGAAGCGACCGGCGAGTGGAAGGATGGAGAGGGAGGGATGCTTGGATGCCAGACAAGGCGGTACTGAATCGATTGGATACCCTGCAGAAAGCCCGTTTACAGAGAATTATCTAATACAACGTTATTACGAAGTATTTGTCGCCGGCTGGTAGGCATGTTTGAGTGTCAATTGGCAAGTATCAAGACCAATGTTTGGCTCTCCCCGCCTGCTTCCCCACTATTATCGACAGGAAAGCTTGGAGCTCTGGTGGATTTGTCGCCATTTGTAACCTTTACATCAGCAACTAGTGTGGTAGTACGGAGTACGTACCGCCGAATTGTCGGTCAGCATTTGTTGGATAAAGAAGGCGTGGCGCAGCCGCCGTGAGGCTTGACTAATGCTCATATTAGGATTGTCAACCAGTGTCTTCTCGCCAGTGATAGGGTGTCACTAGCCACACTGTCGTCTTGATGCAATCTCACATGCATCTGGATTTCAAACGTCAACAACTGTCGCGGCTGCGAAGAATAGAGGAGACAGCCAAGCATCTGTCACTGATCACCAATCACTAAAGCCGCGAATGCGATGCTATTAAACTCGGAGTTGATTTGGTTTCTGTTCCATAGTGGAAACCACGCTTTTTGTTGTCATCCAAGCCACCGCCCTTCCATGCTACCGAGCCTCTTGCTCTAGTAATCCCACACCTTGACACGTCTTCATGAACAAGTCAAGGCTTGTGGGCATAAATACAGACAACCGATCAGGAGATGCAGGTACAGGACCTAAACAATGCACGCGGTTGTGAATGAACAAAGTAGAGACAGAGAAAAATTTCAGCCGTGAAACGCGAAGTACACCCAAGAGCCCAGAGGTATAAACAAAAGAAAAATTCCAACCCTCCCATCCCTCCATCATCCCAAACACATCCCACTGGGTATCCGGCCTGGGTCATCAGCCAAGGGGGATGGAGGTGATATCGGTCGATACGGGAAGATAACGCCGTAATCAATAAGAAGCTTGCTCAGGACCAGAATAGCGAGGCTTCCACCGTCTATTTCTTCTCGCTGATAACCTTGCTGGCCTCTTCCTTCTTGGCCGTGAGCAGGCTGCTGAGCCAGCTAAGAGTCTCATTACTGACGACGAGGGCGGTGGAAACAGCCGCCTTGCCCTGAGCGACCAGACCCTGCTGCTCGTTCTTCTTGAGTTCGGAAGTGTAAAGTTGGAAGACGTGGTCCTTGCCCTCGATGCCCTTCTGGTAAGGGAGGAGGACGAGACCCTTGGTTTCGTTGTAGAGGTCGCTGGTGGGCTTTTTGACAACGGGGAATCGCTCATCGATGCGGCCGAGGGTCTGGTCACCGAAGGTGTCGACGCGCTGGACGTAAGGCGAGACATACTGGTATGGCTTGGCGAACCAGGGGATTACGGGAGCTGCGAAGGTCTGGTATGCAGAGTCGCCGAGCTTGATGGAGCGCTGAGCATACTCGTTGGACTTGAAGGTCGTGACGCCATCGTGGATGAGAGGGTAGTCGAGCAGGTGCTGTAGGAGGGTTGTTAGTAACCCCGGGCGCTAATATTGTGCACGACGGCAATAAAAAGGGTGTAGTTACGTACCTGCAGGAAGGCAGAGTTGGGGGCAGAGCTGATATCGCCGTTGACCTGAGTGACAGCCATTTTGTTGTGTGGTGGAGGGGGTATTAGGGGGTGGTGTGTGAGTGAGTGCGAGTGTGAGTGTGAGTGTGTAAGTGCCGCGATTCGACAGGGACGAGGAGGTGTCGAGATGTTGTAGGATTTTGTTTCCTTGGACCGGTTGATGGGGTGGATAGATGGAAGAAGAAGAGAAATCAGAGTCAAGAAGAAAGTCGATTGAGGATGGGCGCCACCAAGACTTTAAAAGCGAAGTGGGGAGGCAAGACATGACAAGCAGGTTTGCTCGCAGGTGCCGGTGGAATTTTGCATGAGGGCAGGGAGCTGGAGCGTTTCGCTATGTTTTCGCGCAAACATGTGAAAGAGGCCCTTACGAAAACATGGTTACAGCAGGGGACGAGGGGCGCTAGCTCCCTGTTGGATGTTGGCGAGTTGGATATGCACCACCGATGGGTGGTGGGGACGCCATGAGTCTTCCCACCAAGGGACCACCTACTTACGGAGTACTCAGGCTCCCACTACAGGCTACCGCCTAGCACCCCCTGCCACGGTGCCACCTAGTACCTATGCCGCCCGCTGCACTCTGTAGCCTCAGTGGTGTTGCCCCACTGTCTGTTCGCTCCTTGGTTTGGCCCGTGGCATTAGGGATCGGGGACTGGGAACTGAGCTCTTCGCATTTGTACGGCAGGCCATGGACGAAATCCTACATGACAGGAGGTTTCATCAGCGGCCAGGGATATCGCACGGTACTTGATACAGGCTTCATTGCCTTAGTACGCCCTAGCCAACATCCCATCTGGAAGAATCCGGCATTCCGGACTGACACCAGGCGGCGCGCGATTGGCCAGTCGCATCGCCAGATAGGCACCTCGCTGCGATAGCCTGCGATTGGGTGCGTTGATATCTACGCCAGATGCACCACTCTACATTGACATGCAACTAACTAGTCGACTGCTAGTCCTGCTTGCGTGCGAGCGGAATAGTGGGAACAGATGGCATAGCAATGCACGCATTCGCATTCGTGTCTGCCCACGTTTGACAAGAGCTTGTGCTGCGGTGGGCGGATGTAGCTGTTACGTAGGTGATTATGTAGGCTGGCAGCTGCGGAAGAAGTCCATCCGCTGGTGTTGCGGGCGCAGGAGGGGTACTTTGCTCCCCCACCACACCAAACTGACGTTTTTCTCTTCCCAATGACGATGGGCCACTGCGAAAAAGAGCACTTCTGACATGTGAAAGCACCAGGGCGGACCACCCTGGCCAACCGCCACGACACGAGCACCACATCGATCAATCAACGCAGATTGCTCCCATTGCACAGATCATCCACTCGAATCAAATCCTCCAATCCGTCCCGTCCGTAGCCCCCAGCGGTACGGCCAGCCGCCAGCCGAGCAATGTAAAGTGAATGGGCCACGGTGCAAGAAACCCCCCCTCCGCCTTGAATCCACATGCCCTTGACCATGGCATCGCCAATCTTACTGCCACTCTGCATCAGGCATTCCGCGCCTCTGCCTGAGCAGCGGCTCGGCGCCGGACATTCTCGTACGCACGCGGGCTGATTGACAGGAGGCAGTATTGGAGGCGGGCATGGAACTTGTCACCGAGGCGGGACCCGTCTTCTTGGCTTGCAGCCGCAGGGCATGGCATGGCACTCCATGCCAGACCTCTTGTCATGCCGGTGTCTGATGCCACTCCTTACACCGAGATTGGGGGTGTTGGTTAATGTGTTGCACATATGCAAGAACACGTAGATATCACGCACGGTAAAGGGGGCGTTTGGGGGTGGCCGATTGTACGTAATGTGCCGTAGGGGACGTGTTTGATGCGCGAGCAGTCAGAGATGTATCTCTCTGCACGGCCCTAGAGACGGCGATTGAACGCTATCTACGACTTCTTCTCCCATTGATAACCTTTGTGGCTGCCCGGGCGAGACCGTAGCGGCTAATTCAGACCGTGCCATATTCGTTTATCTGCCCCTCTGTACGGAGTACATGCTCCCTATCTCAGATCTGCAGTTCACCACCTGTCACTAGGCACTCTCTTATCCGTGTTCATCAGCCGTCAATGCCATCCCTCTCGCGAACCCACCCGTGCTCGACCTAGATAAGTGATGCTACTAGATAGCCATGGAAGGGCTACCATGGTGGCAGATTGCACGCGCAACACGGTAAGATTAACAGGCGGCCCAGAAACGGCCGAGAGAGAGCACAGGCAAGAAGGAGAAAGAAACACCGGTGGCGCTACCGCCCTGCTTGGCTCGTGAGCTTCCCCCTCAAGCGGTGCCTCGACGAAAAGCAACCGGATGAAGCTGGGCGGGTAACTAATTTATCTACCCGCGACACCGGTAGCACTGCAGCTTATCAGTCATGGCTGCATAATAATGATGGCGCGACAGCACTATGCTACTGCATCTGGGCACTAGATAGGAAATGGAATTCCATGAATAGATTGTGCTGCGTGGTTCCGAGGCGAGCAGGTGTCCGTCGGCGGTAAGCGGTGTGGGACGCCGCGGGCTGTGATGTCGGCCGTAATGCTGCCGTTGAGCTCGGCAGCACTTGACTGACTACCAGGTGGGCTGACATGAAGGGCTGGTCAGACCCCGATGTGACTTCAGAAAAGCCAATTTAAATCATCGAAGATACCCCCCATATTGCCGCGGCAAAGGGAGCTTTCCTATTTCCAAGTGGCAAAAGTAGTCATGCCAAGTCCCGCGTTCCAGGCGTTTCCGGGTTGAGGCTCACGACGAGTAACCGTCCGTCTCTGTCTCGCCCATAACCATCTCGTTTCCCCTCGGAAGACGATCATGCCAAGGCGCGCTCCTGTCCTGTTTTGTAGGCGGCGCTGGGTGTTTCTTACGGATCATGAATGTGATGATTCAGATCGCTTGGAAAATCTCCCCAAGTGCTCCTCGATTCCATGTGTGGCGCAAGGGACCGAGAGCGACCTTCAAACCCCCCTTGTGCAATGTTACACGCTGCGCCACGTAACCACCCGCCACATTCACATGTCAAGCAACCTTATCAGCATTCAACACCACGAAAAGTTCCCAAAACAAACAAGGCGATCCACCCATGGACATGACGCATGGTCGTTTGTCCCACCCCCCCAACTAGATTCAGAAGCCAATTGCAACCAGGACCTGAAAAAAGAACGACGCCCCCTCTTGCGTCCATCTTGCCAAGTGGACGTAGCATCGCGCATCATGAGCTATTCGGGGCATGCGCAACCACAAGAAAGCAAGGCAAGCTTCGCAACGAACCAGTGGGCCGTCACCCCTCACACACACACACACACACACACAAACACACACAAAGGAGATCACTATGCTCGATATTGCCAATCCTACCCGATCGCCGCCGATACCATTGGCATGGAGAGTGGTGGCGTGAAGGGGTGTGGTTCGTCCCACCTGCTGCACGCCAGGTCGGGACCCTTATTCCCAAGATCCACGCGCAACGTTTATTTGACGATGCTTTTGCCTGCTGGTGTGAAGTCCGAGCTTCGCCGTCTTTTTTTTTTTTTTGACATCTGATAATAGGCGGTGCTACCATGGAGCAAGGGGCCAAGGGAGCAGAGCTGCACGATAGTATTGTGCTATTGACATGACACCGTCATTCATGTGACTCTCTTCTTCACATGCACGCATTCATTACTATTCATACATGCTGAATTTTTTTGTGAATACAGCTTATACGTCTGAGTAAAAGACCGAACGATAACTTCCAACGATATCAAGCTAGGACACTTTCAGCATTCCCACATTACTGTGACGTTGTACATTTACAGCAGCAACTGCGAGTCGAAACCCTAACGTGGTATGAATATTAGACTCCATCGAGTTTATCAGTGTGGTTCTATGTTTACACTACGGCATATTGTTCTCGGTATTTACAATTCATCATCTCGCCAGCCTTGTGGACGTCACTTTTTTTGGGCGGTATGGATCAAGGCGGTGACTCTTTAATGGGATATTATTCACCTCCATCTTACGACCTCACCCAGCCACGTGACAAGAGTTCAATTCAACATGTAATAACGGTAGGAACTGGAACCCAGATATTTGATTTGAACAACTACTTCTCTTAAAAAAACGCAATCGTCCGAATCTCTACACTCTCGCGATACGGCGCATCAGGCTTCGAAGTCGGGTCTTGGAACGCCGAGTGTCCCACGAACCTCGCAAGACCCTCGTCCGACTCGTACGTCTTGAGCAGGATGCACTGCTCTGCGCTCATCTCGGGGAAGTAATACCACTTATGTTCAGACGAGTAGCGCATGACGTAGTTCTCGCCGTTGCGGTCGCGGTATCGCAGGAACAGCTTGAGGAAGTCCTCAGGTGGCGACGATGTCACGTCACACATGGCCAAGGGCATCTCCTCCACCTTGGCCAGCGGCTTCCAGACGTTGATGAAGGCGACACGCCGCGAGAGGAGATCTTCGGCCTCGTCTTTGAGCAGCTGCCGTAGGCGGAGTGGGCCAGACTCGCTTGTGTAGTCGCAGTGCACCAATCTCACTGGCGCTCGCTGCGAGGTTTGTGCCTCGTCTGTTATTTTCTTGGCTTCGTTGACTTTGCTGCGTATAGTGTGGTCGAATACAAGCACGCGCTTGGCACCCGTGGTTTTCTTGACGAATTCGACTACCTCGGGGTAGAAATTTTGGGTGATGCTGTCGTCATCGGTCCACTTGTCGTTCGGGTAGGTACTCTTGAAGTCGTGCACAGAAAACCCGTGCTTGTCGATGGAGAACTCGTCCTTCCTATCCCAACCATTATGGATAGAGACCTCTTGCGCATCATCGCCAGGGGCGTGCGCGGAATCACTTCGTTCATCCTCGTAAAAGTAGACCTCGGTCAACTTGTCACCAGTGTCCTTAGTATAATTGAGCATGGCGCGAACAGATGTCTCTGCAACCGCTGTGTCGAGACCAAATGTCTTGTTCACGTAGGCTTGTGTGGATTGCCACGCAGGGATTTTCTCAATGTCGGCAATCCAGCGCTGCAGATTGGGCACCTTGCTCAGCGGGAGTTTCTGGATGGCGTACAGGTGCATTGGCGACATGATGGCAAAGTCGGCAAGGGTGATGTCGTCGCCCGCGATATACTTGGTCTTGCCAAGCTGCTCGTTGAGTATATTGGCCATTGCCAGCCACTTGGTCTCTTCAGCGGCGAGGGTCGCTTCGTCGGGGTCCAGGGCTTGGAGAGTCTTGAGCACGTTTTCCACCAAGAAGACGTAGTTGCTTTGGAACCACTGCGACGCCTCCCACAGTAGCCATGTGTTGATGACGGCTCGTTTCTTGAGATCCTTGGGATATGCGGTAGCACCCTTTCCGCTGCTGTCTGCGGCGAACTGCATGATTGCATTGGACTCGGTGATGGTCAGGTCTTCGAAGATTGCGGACGGTAGGGTGCCATTGGGGTTGATGGCTAGGTATTCGGGGCTCTTGTGCTTGCCGGTCATGAAGTCAGTATGGTGGCGGTTGTACTCAACGCCCATGTACTCTAGAGCAGCGACGACCTTGTGGCAGTTGACCGACGCCGCGTCAAGGTAGAGTTGGAGAACCATTGCTGCAAATTCCAAGCAGCTACAGTGTGTGTATCTTCGAGGTAGATTGTGCACGATCGCTTTGCAAAAGAAGAAAGAAAGAAAAAGAAGCCAAAGCCACAAGAAGAAGCAGGACGGTGAGGGGAGTGAGCGAGATAGAGGAGCTCTAAAGATGGGCCGTCATAATTTCCATGGGCTGCTGTCACATAAATATACCAGCGGGGTAGCAGGCGTAGCGCGGGCGTCGTGTAACCCCACGATGCAAAGAAGCCAAAGAAGCCAAGAAGCCCAGAAGCCGCCGTCCCAACCATCCAGCTGTCGCCCTCTGTGGAGTCGTAGACGCAGGCCAGTCACCAGTCACGCATCTCCGCAAGGTCGTGGGCGGGGCGATCAATCAACAAGGCGGCCCAGAACCCGGACAGAAAGACCCTGCAATAACGGCCTCGCAGTTACGGCTTCACTTCTGGGATGACCGACATGGCCATGGTCCGTTCAGGAATTAAAGCCGCGGTGATGGCTTCACTACCCCGCGATCGCCAGGGACCACGAAAGCACTTGGCAAAGTAGTGACTGAAGAGGCATGGGTTGACGGTTGACAAGAGGAGAAGCCCAACAAGGCAGGAGGGGCTTAACGCCGAAGAGATCTAGGAATTCAGTGATCCTCGGATCCGTGGATCACTGCATCACGGCATCACTGCATCAGGCGATCCAGGCTTAATTACCCCATGTTCACTAGGCACTGCTAGCGCTGGGTGTCTGGCCGGGGCAGCTGTCTTACATACGTTGTGGGGGAAGAGGGACTTTTCAAGTACCCTGTACTCCGTACACATCTTTGTAATGCTGTGTGGAGTTGGGCTGGCGGTATTATTATTACTTCATCACTACTATGTATTGTTTCTTTTCTGGTAGGGTATAAGACACTGAATGCTTGCGTTAATATGCACTAATCTACTCGGGGGACACGCTTTTGTGGCACACAAAACATCCCGACCTCAGTGTTTATGGCAGCATGTCGTCGTAAAGCATGACCCTTCAATGACACGAGGCACACAGCCTATCCAAATTTGCAGGCAGCGTGAACCAAATGGGCACTCTACGCATGGTAAAATGCATTTTATTTCTTGGAACTTTCGGTGACAACAGAGACATGTTTGTAAACAGGGGTGCCATGGGCAGTGTTCCGTACTATGTAGTATGGAAGTCCGTTGGTTCGCAATTTGGTACGCCACAAGCTCGAGACAATCCTTGACAATGCTACTGCCGAATGGAGCTGCGTGCGGGCGCCGGCGGGGGTGAAGTGACTATGCGCAGAGCACAAAGCACAAAGCCATCAATCCAAGACAAATCCGCAAGCCCGATGAACCGACCTGTTCTAGAGCTACCTTGTCTTGGTGTTGGGGCGCCCGTTCACCATGGCGGCGAGGGGTACATATTGAGCCCAGCTTCCCCGATAATTCTGGCAGGATCACTCTCATCTTCTCATTCAAGTTGATTCCACCATCCCCCTCTCCTCTCTTTCATTTGAAGACATCATGGCGCTCGAGATTCGCGGAAAGACAGCCTTGATTACCGGGGGTGGTTCTGGCATCGGCCTGGAGTTGACTCGTCAGCTGCTTGCTGGAGGCTGCAATGTTGCTATTGCAGATTTGAAGCTCAGACCTGAGGCAAAGGAACTCACAGATGCTGCGTCTCCAGGTGCTAATGGAGCCCGCGCCGGGTTTGTCGAGACCGATGTGGCGAACTGGGAGCAGCTGCAGAAGTCGTTTGATTATGCCATCAAGGAGTTTGGCCAGCTCGATATAGTTGTCCCGGCTGCTGGCCTCTTTGAACCACCAGTGAGTAAAACACCATCCGCTCCTTGCTACGGCCACGATTCGTTACTGACAATGACTTCAAGGGAGAATCAAACTTCTGGTACTTCAACCAAGGCGAGGACACGGTCCAAGCATCCTCATACAAGATTTTCGACATCAACGTCAACCACCCCGTGCGCGCAACCCAGCTGGCAATCGACTACTTTACGCGCCAGAAACTCGGCCATGGCGTAGTGGTGCTCATTTCCTCCATTGCCGCGCAGCTGCCCCTACTCCCCACGCCGCTGTACTCGGCAAGCAAGCACGCCATCTCCGGCTTCATCCGCTGCATGGCGACCATGGAGCCCACGATTAACATCCGCATAAATGGCGTTGCGCCGGGCCTGGTCAAGACGCCCATCTGGACGGAGGATAAGTTGTCGTGGGTGAACGAGGAGGTGGACGAGTGGGTGACTACAAAGCAGGTGGCGTCGACGATAGTGGACATGATCACGAAGAAGGAGAACGTCGGGGGCACGATTCTGGAGGTTGGCGTGGAGGGCGTTCGGACAATTACTGAGTTGAACGACATTGGACCGCAAGGCAAGGGGACGACTGTTCAGCACCTTGGGAAGGCGTTCGAGGGGGTATACGGGCTGATTGCGCAGAATTTTGGAAAGTGAGGCTGAGGAGATGGCGTACCTCGTGTGCGTCGAGGGTGTTTGGTGGCATATTGTTGCGTTGGCTCGAGCTTGTTTGTCCTTTGGGTCCTCCTTGCCTTTTCCCCGAGGTAGCAAGCACCTATCAGCGCCCTTGCTAGAAAAAAATCAGCTCCCAAGAAAAGAGTCCGTCCTTCTTACTTCCTGCTACTTGACAGCTACCCAGATAACGCCGTCACAGAGTGTTCGGCAACGGTGCTGCAGTAGTAGCATTGAGTAGCGTCCTGTATGTCGCACATTGCAGCAGCATAGGCCCGTGTCCTCCAGTGGCTCTCATCCGGTGGCACAGGCATCTCATCCGGGGGAATCATTCACGAGGTTAACAGTGGAGTCCACCACCCGATAACTGATAAAGCTCTTCCGCCCCCCAGGATTGTGCCTACCCCTGGAATAGATTAGGTGCTTAGGGCACAGACATTTCTGGTTTCCTTGTCCAAAGTACGAAGTACTTCCTTCGTCCGAAGAACACATTCCCTGGACTGCGAGTAGTCACAGGCCACAGCCACTACGAGGTCGGCGAGGCCGGCGGGATGTCTGTCCTGCTACGTGAGTCCACAAAGTTCTCAAGCCAGCGGAAGCCTACGCGGCGCAGGAGACACACGAAGCATGCGGGGTCCTTGGTCCAAGGGCGCCAACAAACCAGCCTGCTACCTCAGCGCATACCCTACCTCCTTCGCTACCTGATTTAACTGGCCAATCCTCGATTTGTGACTGATGATTGGGCTGATTCCATTGAACTAACAACGCCGCGTTTTGCTTTTCTTCTGCTCGTGATGCTCACAGGGCATTGCCGGTGGACTATACGGTCCCTGAGTAATTGCCGTACAGTACGTAGCTGTAGGTGCTTCCATGTGGCATGGAACAACTTGTCCGGTGCGTGGTTCCATGGACCAACCTGGCTGAGCGCCCGGCTGAGCGAGTGCGATCCACCCAACCAATCAACCACGCTGAGCCTGCGATAGTGCGGTAATACACTGTCGTCCAGGCGGCGGGGTGATAATTGTTGGGTCCCCTACATTAGTGCCGCACAGGTCCTTGCCAGTGGGACCAGGCTGTGGTCATTTATCACTTCCCTTCTGTGGTCTGGACGCCTCATCTCACCTCAGTTCACCTCCGTTTCGGTTGGACGGAGTGGTCTCTACCCACAATTCCATCTTGCATCCCCAGTCGCCCTCGAGGCTCACGGCTTCCTCCCGACAGAAAACCTGCATCCAACTGTAGCCACTGACCCTCTGGCTGCCGCATTCAGCATATACCATCTACCCTGCGTGCTGAACCAGTCTTGCTCAACAACCGCCGCTGCCAAATGTCGTCCGAACTGCCTGAAGAAGGGCACGACCGGCCATCCATGAATTCCAGCCAGCCAAGGACCCGTCGGAAGCGCGTCAGGGCAGTGACATCATGTGTCAACTGTCACCAGCGAAAGCAAAAGGTGTGTTTATGCCATTAATAATGCCAACATACCGGCCCCGGACACGCTGCTAACGATGCTTGGACTGAAACAGTGCGACCGAGGGACGCCCTGTACCAATTGCATGATACGCAGGAGTGAGGTATGTCGCCCTGCCTCCTAACCAGCGACTTCTCAACAACTGCCTACTAAAACTCGGTTGCTGGTTCCCACTGCTTGTATGCTCTAATTAAACTAACCCTCCTTGTTTCACAGTCAACTTGTCGGTACGAAATGTTCCCGCCAGGAAAGCTGCCTCCTGGGGAGAGCATATTCAAGCTTAAAGCGACTCGAGCCCGACCACCCGACCTGGCCTCGAGTAGCAAAACCCCCCAGTCTGGTACGACGGATACATGGACTGTGCTTGGATTCTCAGACATGAATCCGGATACCTCACTTGGTCTGTTCAGGGCCGTGGAGCCGTCGCCCGATATTCCATCATCACCAAGAACAGAGCATCCTCGAGGTAGTTGGGAATGGTACAAAGCAGCGCTTCGTCAGCTGCCTCCGCCCGAATACATCAACCAACTCGCAAATGCGTTCTTCACTGAAACCAATTGGCAGTACAGTCCGCTGGACCTAGAAATGTTTACGGAGCAAAAGGCACGCTGGGATCAGCTACCCTATTCAGAGCTTGCCAAGGGGCCACAAACTCTCGCCCCAGAGATACGCTTCTTCCCGGCTATACTCTTCCAACTGTTGTCCCTGGCTTTGCTACACTGGGACCTCGAGGATACAGCCTTTGAGTCTCTTAAATTCAAGGCCGACATGTCTCTTGAAGAGGTAGCTAGCTAGAGAGTACAGCGAAGCAGGGGCTACCTTGTTGAGTTCGCTCGGCAAGCATGATCTCTGCACCTCCGTCATACAAGCTGGCTTTCTCCGGACACTGTTTCTGAAAACCACAGGCAGAGTATTGGAGAGCTGGAACTCTCTCGGCGAGACTATTGAAAAGGGACGACTGCTCCAATGGCATATGGATGTGACCCCTGACGAACGCACGGTGCAGAGCGCTCAAGACTGGCGACATTCGCAGATCCGTAGGAAAACGTAGGTTCCTGTTTCTCTCAGTCGTCCGGGAGTGTGCTAATTCTTAACGGCAGATGGCTGAACATTTGCACCTGGGATGCACACATGTCTGCTATGCTGGGAAGACCTGTCAGAGTCAGCCTCAGGGACATGGACATAACTCCCCCAGTTGATTCGCCTCTCATTCAGGGCCAACCGCAGATGAGACCCTTGCCACGAAATGACTACGATGCTCCAACCCCACTGACTGTCCAAACCTTTTACTTCCAAATCGCCAACTTCTTGCTTCGAATACCACTGATTTACCTGCCTTCAACCCCCGAGTTGGAGCGGAGCGAAAGGATTCAGGCGCTACACGAGGAGATTCTTTACTTCAGGGAACACCTTCCACCCTTCATGTGGGTTAAGAATCCCGACAGGACATTTGACGACCTTCCAGAGTGCTTTTGGATGACGGATGCTCGCGATTCTGTCGAGGCAGCTGTCTGGTTCACCATTCTCGCGCTGCACAGACCACAGATTTTCAAAGACGCCAAGAACCGGAGTCTAGCAACAAAGGCCGGGCTCCACACCCTCCGATCCCAAACAGCGTCAGCTGCAGATGCTCCACTAAGGAAGTCATGGAGCTTTGCGTATCTTTTCAGTACATTCGATGCTGCCGTCACCGTTGCGGCCCTGTACATTCTCTTTCCGAAGGACAGCCCCAGGCACCTTGAGGAGGCAACGTCACACATCAAGACGGTCACGGCGCATTTCATGGCCATGTCAAAGGTCAATTCTATAACTAAGACGGCGGCGACTGTACTACAGGCGATGCTCGTACGGCTTGAGAGAGCTACCATGACTTCCAGGGCCTCCTTCTCCGGGAGTATAGGGGACTCTACGTCGCCTACCAGCGCAAGCACTGTGTCATCTGACAGGCTGCCTGAGCTAGACGATACGTATGCTATCGGTGCGCAAAGCTGCTCCACCGGTTTTGCCCCAATAGCCTACAACTTTGAAGGAATCTCCCCGCCAGCCCCTCTCTATGACCTCCTGCACGACGGCCTATCGTGCCTCAACGCCAACACCAATCCCATGGCAATGTTTCCAGGAGACAATGTGTATGATGTGAATCTCGACTGGCAATTCCAGGGTCACTTCGACAACGACGCCTTCTGGAACATCATGAATAATATGGACCTACCTTAGGGAAGGCAGTGCGAACGGGACGATAGGGAGGCGTTCACGCAACGTATGGGTCAATGCAATAACTACGAGTGTGTGTGTGTTTGTGTGTGTATAGATGCTATCAAAATGCCGGGGGGCTATGTCCAGGAAAAGTCTTGATTTACAGCTACATGACGATGGATGAGTTGGGTAATACAGGTACTATTAGGTACTCCATAGGCAATAAGACCCTTATGATTAGACCTGGTGTGATTGGATTGCGTGGGACTCATGGATGAATGCTTTATGTGAAGTACTTGCCTTGCCATACCTACATGCCAAGTGATGCTCCTGCGCCACGCTGTTTGCTCCACATCAGCGATCTTTGAACCTGATAACCCCTGCATAGACTTGATGCTAGATACATGCACCTGTAATATCATAGCATGGTCGATGTGATTTGGATGCATCTTGACGAACTGGAGCTAGTGTAGGGTAGTTGCCTTTCAAGGAGGACTGGCGTTCTGGAAGGCGCCAGCCCGCACTAACCGAAAGGAGCCATAACGCCGCCAGAGCACCCACGTCTTGGAATCCTTTCGCAACTAGATTTAACGCCGAAGCGTGCTTTGTCAAACCTCCAACGACGTAATCATCTCCAAATGCGCATCACGGTTTGAATGTTTGACGCCTACTGCGTTATATTACCCCTTCAAGTGAGCCAAGTACATGTCATGACCGATCATTACACATGGTATTTGCTTGCCATGGATCGACCTGCAGGCGAATGCCTACGCCAAGCGGAGCTGGCTTGAGTCTGTGACCACTCGGACATCCAGACTGGTACTTATCGCCGCTCAATGGCTGCTGACGGGGGAGCAATTGAGGATTTGAGAGCGGCTTCTTCGGCTGTGTAACTTACATGAGGAGGTGGTTCTGGTATTTGGGGTTCGTTCATCACCGAGTTTGCCGACCAGAAGAAAGGTCAAATCTGAGCCTCCTGTCATCAAACTGACAGAGAACGCCTTTTTATCTGTCTCCCAAGTTGTTGCTCTCACATTGCATTTGCTCTCCATATACCATATTTCTCAAGGAATTTTTTATATTGTAATAAGTCTTATTGTCACTCGCAGTATTCATCGCAATGGCGTCCGCTGTGCCCGAAGATGTATACCAAACCATCGACCCTGCTACTGAGAAGGTCGTAAAGACCTTCCCCCTCGCCTCTGACGCTGAGGTTGCCGGAGCTCTTGACACTGCTGAAAACTCCTATCAGGACACTTGGCGTCATTGTACCATCGCAGAGCGTGCCAAGGTTGTAGCACGAGCTGCGGCGCTTCTCAAGGAGAACCTGGAGAAGCATGCGCAGCTCATGACCCTCGAGATGGGCAAGCTGATTGACCAGGCCCGATGGGAAGTCTTGGTATCCTCTGATATCCTAGCATACTATGCTGAGAACGCCGAAGCTTTTCTGAAGCCGGTCGAGGTGCCCAAGGAGAACGCCACCGTCTACACAGAGCCCATCGGTGTCATTCTGGCTGTTGAGCCATGGAATTTCCCCTTCTATCAGCTTGCGCGAGTGGCCGGGCCGCAACTCATGGCCGGCAACGTGCTTCTTGTCAAGCCCGCCCCTAGCACACCGCAGTGCGCACTCGCCTTTGCAAGCACTCTTTGAGGAGGCCGGTGCTCCCAAGGGTGTATATACAAACATCTTTGGGACCATCCCGCAAATCAATACGCTCATTGATGATTTCCGCGTTCGTGGTGTCACGCTGACAGGTAGTGAGCGTGCTGGCATGTCCGTCGCTGAGCGCGCCGGCCGTAACTTGAAGAAGGCCGTGCTCGAGCTTGGTGGCAGCGATCCCGCCCTGATTCTGGAGGATGCGGATCTTGAAAAGACGATTGGTGCCTGTATCATGGGCCGTCTAGTGTGCATGGACAAGCATGTGCTGGCCTCCAAGCGGTTCATTATCATTGGCAAGGATCGCTCCGACGCCTTTGTTCAGGGCATCACCGGAGCACTGTCTACACTGGCCGCTGGTCCTCCCACGGATAGCGCAAACCGTCATCGGGCCACTCAGCTCGCAGCGTGGCCTTGATGCCCTCCTCAAGCAAGTGACTACCTCCGTCGAGCACGGTGCCAGGGTCGTCACAGGCGGGAAGCGCATCGACCGCCCTGGATTCTACATGGAGCCCACCGTAGTGGTGGATATCTCACCCGAGAACCCGCTGTTTGGGGAAGAGACGTTTGGCCCCGTCTTCTCGGTCTACACGGTGGAAAGCGAGGCCGAGGCAATCAAGGTGGCCAACGCGACCAAGTTTGGGCTGGGGGCGTCGGTGTATGGGGCGGATGCGGAGAGGGTGCAGCGGGTGAGTAGGCTATTGGACTGCGGCATGGTGTTTTTGAATGCGCCGGCGTGGACGAGCGCAGAGATGCCGTTTGGTGGGGTGAAGAATTCTGGGTTTGGAAGGGAGCTTGGGGGGGGAATTGGGGATTGGGGAGTTTGTGAATAAGAAGATGATTCGGGCGGCGTAGGATATGCGAGGAGTGAAAGTAAGAGAGGATCATTTGGAGGCTACTATTGTGGCATTTACTGCCTCAAGTGCAATATAATACACTAATGAGTCAGTATCCCCTGTTGAAGTTGCTTTCTCGCATGTGAGTCTGGGCCACAGCAGCCCATTCTGTTATTTATCTTGAACATGTCCCACTGATATCTTACTGGGACTGCCTCGTGCTGAGAGTGGTGATAAAGTAGCTGAAAATTGTCCCGGATGAAGGCAGCTGAAGAGTTGGAAGACAAGCCATACCTTGTATACTCTCAAAAACAAGCGAACAGTGATCGTCGCACAGCAGACTCATAAAAATGGTAGGTATTCCCGAAGGGCTGAGTCATGACAGGCATACATATATGAATGTAGCTATTATGCAAAGGTAGTCAGTCAGTCCGAGGGATAAGAGCCATCCAACATTGACGGGGTAGGGTTTCGGATTTGGCAAAGGCGTCCAGTGGATCTTATGCATGCTCACCACTTCCCATTCCAGCCGACCAGGTTTCGGTGACAGGGTGTATTCTGTTGGACGTGTAAGCCAGTGATGTCTTTGGACTAAACGCCGCGGTGATAACCGTTGTGACGGTATCAACGGACTCCGCCACGACGAGTGGCCGCAGCGAATTGGAAGAGAGGGCCTGTCCGTTTAGGGCCATGGACTGAGTGACATGTCTGGGTTATGCAACCTCGTTTGTTTTGAGACATAGGTTGTGGAGAAGGACGAATTTAGGAAATGCTGCTGGGGTATCAACTGGGGGTGTTGTGAAATGTCGTGGCAACTCCTGGGGTGATGGAGAGCACGAAGCACGAAGTATATAAAAAAAAGATTTTGCCGTAGTGCCTGGTATGTGGTATCTAGCTCCTTTCTGGGTACCCTACTCATGGATAATCCAAAGCTGTTGCCGTAGACCTCGAAGTATGCCTGGTCTCCAACTCTGAGTTTGAGGAATACCAACGCGCCAATTCACTTCTTTAACGGCCCCTGGTCTCCATCTTTCTCTTGCCGTCTCCCCCACAAACCACACGATTTATTGTAGCACGGTGATTGGCACAATGAGTAAACCCGACGACATTCCCCGGAGGCTGTGGGAGCATCCACGCCCAGAGAGCACAGAGATGTACAAGTTCATGCAGGGCCTCAACGAAGCCGAGCTCACATCCTTGAAGGCAAAAAAAAAAATACCTCCCAGATTCATCAGATTCTGCCACCACTGACACATCCAGACCTTTCAAGATCTGTACCACTACTCCGTATCCGAACGCTCTCGGTTCTGGCCCCACCTCTTCCAGTTCCTGCGCCCGATCCACTCTGGCTCTTACACCCGCGTCATAGACGACGCCAAACGCATGGACGAAATACCACTGTGGTTCGAGGGCGTAAAGATCAACTTTGCGGAGAACCTCTTGTTCAGACGGGGACCCGGGACCCACCCGTCCTCTAGAGACAAGACAGGCAAGGAAGACGACAAGGTTGCCGTCACTGAAGTTCGTGAGGGCGGGACAGAGATTCGGCATATTACATGGCGCAGACTGAGGAGCGACGTTGCGCGGCTGGGCAGTGCGATGCGGGGGAATCGGGTCGAGAAGGGGGATCGAATTGCGGTTGTGGCGAGCAATTCGTATGATACGCTGCTGGTATGCTTGGCAGCCACGAGCGTCGGTGCGATATTCAGTACTAGTTCGACGGATATGGGCGTCAAGGGCATCCTGGATAGACTCTGCCAAGTAAAGCCAAAGGTGAGGCAACCTAATGGATCATTGTGGGAGACCTCGGCGTATACTGACAACTGGGTTGCCACGTTCTTCTAGTTCCTGTTTGCAGACGACTGGTCTGTCTACAACGGCAAGACAACAAAGCTACTTGATAAGATTGTCCAGGTTGTCAAGGGCATCCAAGGCGACAAGGGATATCGAGGTGTCGTCTTGATGCCGCGCTTTGCGCAGCCGGAGAGTGCCGATTCGGTTCCTTCAGCCATCACTCTGGAGCAGTTTCTTGCAAAGGCTACGTCTTCGGAGGCTGAATTCGAGCCAGTCGACTTTGCATCACCACTGCTAATCGCTTACTCGTCTGGCACCACCGGGGACCCCAAGTGCATTGCTCATTCGACGGGAGGAGCCCTCCTATCCCTCGCAAAAGAGACCATCCTGCACTCGGAGCTATCCCCTGAGAGCGTGGTGCTGCAGTATACCACTACCGGGTGGATCATGTACTTTAGCACCATCATGAACCTGTTTGTGGGTGCGAGGACGATTCTATATGACGGGTCGCCATTCCAGCCCGATGCTACAGCATTTATCAAGCTGATCGGAGACCAGAAGGTGACTCGGCTAGGGACGAGTCCACGCTGGATGGCGGAAATCCAAAGGGCCGGCCTCGTGCCGAAGGAAATAACTGACCTATCGAGCCTCACATCCGTGTGCAGCACGGGCATGGTCCTCAGCGAGCGACAGTTCCGGTGGTGCTACGACGTCGCATTCCCGCCTACTATCCACCTAGCCAACATCTCAGGCGGCACCGACATGGCGGGCTGCTACGGGCTCGAGAATCCCCTTACGCCGCTGTACGTGGGAGGCTGCCAGGGACCGAGCCTGGGCACTCCAATTGCAGTATACGACTCGCAAGTCGGCGACGAAAAGGGGGTTCAGGGGCAGAGCATGGCGGACGGGACGCTGGGCGAGCTTGTCATTACGCACGCGTTCCCCAACATGCCGGCGTACTTCTGGAACGATGCTGCCTCGCCGCCTAGCAGAGATTCCAAGTATTTCCGGGCGTACTTTGAAAAGTACGACAATGCGTGGACCCAGGGCGATCTCGTCACTCGACACCCAGCCACTGGGCAGGTGATTATCCTGGGACGCGCCGACGGAGTGCTGAACCCGTCGGGCGTCAGGTTCGGCAGCGCGGAGATCTACTCTGTCCTTGAGCAGTACTTTGAGGACAGGATCAGCGACAGCGTCTGCGTGGGCCAGCGGCGCCCGGACGACGAGGACGAGGCGGTGATGCTCTTCGTGCTCATGAAGGCAGGGGTTGAGTTCTCACAGCGACTGTGCGAGGAGATCCGCGCGGCGATAAGGAAGGCGCTGAGTGCGAGGCACGTTCCCAAGTATATCTTCGAGACGCCGGAGATACCGGTAAGCGGACCCCCCCCCCCCCCCCCCCCCCCCCCCCCCCCCTTTCCCCCCGTCCTGCCCTTTTGATTCATCTTACACACGCCTTTCCCCTTGACTGAAGGCGGATGGACATCAGATTGGGATGTGGTTGCTAATTGCCAGCAGGTGACGGTGAATCTGAAGAAGGTGGAGCAGCCCGTCAAACAGATTGTGTCGGGCAGCACGATCAAGCCGTCTGGGACGCTGCTGAACCCTGATTGTCTGAAGTTTTATTACCGGTTTGCGAGGGTGGAGGATGTGGTTGGCGTGAAGGCGAGGATTTGATGGCGTGGCGCTTATAAGCGAGGTGTTGAGCGGCTCTACTGGACAGCGACTGACAGCATAGTCACCGCAGTAGGAGCCTCAGAGCTGATTGGGCCGTGGGCTGATGGTCTGTCTGTTTGTCATTCGAAGCACTGCCGGCGGTATATGAGGCGCTAGGGGGGAGGGAAGGATGTGCATGAATCTGCGATGGTGTTGCAGGGTGCTGTCTGTAACGGTTTATCCTCCGTGCTCTACATGGAGCAGACAGTTCTATTTTGCATTGACACTGACGGTTGAATCTAGTACTACCACTGTGTCGGAATAAAATAAGGTCGAGTACACTATACCATCCTGGTTAATATATCATGGTGTTTTGCCTATATTGGTTACAATGTCCACGTTTATATATATAGACAAGACCGGCCGTGTCGCACATCGGAGCCAAGGGCTATCATCCGCCACCAATGACTCGGTGAAGGTGCACAACGCCACCTTGGTCGACGTGAATGGGCTGGAATACGGGAAACCATGCAATGCAATGCTATATTGCGATGTCGTGGGTAGACTTGCTGTGAACTGCTGAGATTGCAGGTTACGTGAGGCGTACAGGTTAGTAGTGCGAGCTAATTGTCCGTGGTCTGATTATCCCGATTTGCGTGCCTCGCGTGTCACAGATAAGGAGTGTTTAATTGCGATTCTTGCACATCCCGCAGCCATGCCACTCATTCTCGTCCTAGATTTGCTCTTGCTAAATTACGGGCTAATTCGTCATCGATATTGGCGCGGATCCCGCCCAGCTTGACGTCCTCATGTCGTTGCAAGATCTACCCCTGCGACACTGACGATTGTGCCCGTGGCACCTGGCATCTCACTACAATGGAGCGAACAACGTCCTGCATCAGGCTAAAATGCGAGACATGATGACAGCAAACGGCTCATTCGGAGTCCGCAGAGAGTGGCATCCTATGCGCTTGGGCCGCGCGACGTCTACTGCCACAAGAAGCAAACGGGCAAGCCGTTCACGCTTCCCACCAGCCACCTTGGCGGCGATGCCCACTCCCCAGCGGCCTATGTCATTCTCAGCTCAGTAGGGCGTTCGTGGTAGAGTAGTCGGTTCTTGCTTTTTCCGTCTTCTCTTTTTGTCTTCGCCTGCGAACCGTGTTAGATATGAGACAGAAAACGGCGTTGCTTTTGTCGAGGGGGACGCGGGTGTAAGACAGGGACAGCATTCGCTGCAGACATGACAGCAACCACCACTACAGGATCGAGGCTAGTTAGTCTTCTGGCTGTACCACTGCTGGCACAACTCCGAATGGTCTTGTCAACTCGTATGTGGTGTATCACGATTCACGTACATTGGCAAATTGGGCAGCCTGGGTGTACGATGTACAAAAGACCCACTGAGGATTATAAGGGGGCGATGGGTACGTACCTGGGCCGGTGGTTCCTTCCCCTGGAGTTACCTCGTGGTGGCGACAATAGCGGCGCTGGTGGCTTGGGACGGCGCGGCCAAATAGGCGAAAAGGGTTAGAGACATTCAGTCATTGTCGTTGATAGCTTGCAGAGGACTCTAGCGAGCGTGAGATGAATGCGATGGTTCTTTGCATTGCTCCTCTGCATGGAGACGCTAGCACATACTGCGTTGCTCGTACTGCGTAGCTCGTACTCTGTACCCCGTCTGCAGCGACAATTGGCAGGCTGGACGTCTCGTCCCTGTCCTAAAAGCGAGGTGAAGGGCCACCTGTGAGCAGCGCCTAGGACGGCACTTGGATGCAGGCCAACTGACGCCAAACATGAGTTTAATTCCGGATCGTGCACGGAGTACGAAGTAGGGAGTAAGCAAGGAGTTGCTTGAGGTGTGCCTTGGGCATTTCTGCCGATCCATGGACACCCGCCCACAGACCTGACCGAGTATCACAATGCTGGCTGAGAGGTTGAACGGTCAGAGTAGGGCGACGGTGAGCAGCGAATAGCAGCAAACAGAAAGCCAGCCGGTGGGCCAGTTGATGACTGTTAGGTCAGTGGTTGGCATCAATGGTCGCCAGTGGCCCCAGGCTTCTGGCTTCTGGCTTCTGCCTCTGGCCCAGGCGGTTGGTTGGCCATCCATTGTGAAACGTGTCGGTGTCGGCCCGCTGCCGCGTCTCCCCTCTTTGGCCCCTTTATCCCCCAAATCCCCCAGTGAATAGTGGGGTGTCTTGGACGGGAGCTTGCGTTTTGTTTCTGCAGCTCGCGATTCGTTGTTGCCCTGGGTAGTACGTATTGGGAAGCAGAGAGATGCATCAACACAATAGGATCGTACGGGGACTCGACGGAGACATCGGTAGCGGGTATTTTCTGTTATCAAGTTGCGGGATTGCGTGGTGGGCGAGCGCAGGGCAAGTCAAGTGCTGGCCATAGCTCAAACCGGGCTGTATCAGATTGTGAGAATGGCATTTGTACTCTGTAAACCTCTGGATGTATCCGTACTTCGTACGAGGTTCGTAGTCCTTCCATGGCAAAATCAAACAACATGCATGCTTATCCCAATCATTCCAGGACCGCTTGCTGGCTATGGTGCACGGATTGGCGGCTTCTGCCACGGATTGGGAGCCGTCTGGCTGCAGAAGTGGGCTTCTGGTTCATTTGCGCTGCAAGGCATCACGGGCAGACGCAGGGCGACATGTACGTCGCATGCAGACCAGATGCACCTCATTGATGGGAATGGAGCTCGGCAGTGGGCACTGTGGAGATTGCAGTGGCAGCAGGAAGATGGTTTCGACAGTCCAGCCTTTGGCGGGCTTCTGCGCGAGTGGTGGGTTTTCGACGGTGTTGAAGAAGGTCTGGGGAGCAGCGATTAGTGCAAAAACGAAGCTGCAGAGTATACTAGCAGCTAGCTACCTAGCTAGTTAGTACGTGCTTCGTACACTCTGATAAGTACGCAGGAGTTGGGTTGTGAAGACAAGGCGTCGCTCAAGCCACGACGCCCTGTAGATGCCTCTACATCTGCAATCACGGAGGGCAGACGCAGCATGTCACATCCCAACGGCCGGGTGGGTGCCTTATCATGACTGTGCAGGCATTTGCGCGTGTTGCCAACACGCGGCGCGACTCTCCTCTGCCCTGTCAGGAACTTCAACGTAGCGCAGCCAGCAGGCGATGGCTCGGAAGGCCTCTCAGTCTCTCCTGGGCCCCAGCGTCGCAGTCGAAGAACAATTTCCTTTTCCAGGCCCCCCCGGCGCCAGAGTTCCACGGCAGCCCAGTAAATATTACATGGCAACCCACCGGAGAGTGGGAAAAGTAAAATAAAATGGACGCACAACGTCGATATTGCCGCGTGATGCTGGGTAGCACGTACGACCAGAGCCCGTTTAGTTGGTCTATTGAATAATGAGGTTGCAGCACATGCATGAGCACATCGAATGCGCCATAGTCTTTGAGGCTAGGGGCGCAGAGTCGCTTTCTTTTTCCCAACCTGCTCGGGCTCTTTCTCCCCCTCATCTTGCTCGCCTCCCTTGCACGAAATACAGTTCTGCGACCCAGCGCTGGGGATGCAGGGGTCCGGCGAGACCCCATTCGTAGGCGGGAACCGTGAGAAGAAGAGACAGGACCTGGAGACTGGAGACTCTGAGACTGGAGAAAGAAAGAAAAAGTTCTGGAGGCTTTTTCTCTCCCTCTGTTCATGGTACATCAAAGCCCGTGCAGGGGGTGGCTGGGCCAGTGCGACATGGGTCCCTGGACTTGAAACCGGGGTATTGAGCACATCGGATGGCGCGTGCGTACCCAGCGATAGCCACGTACTATATACCCAGCCGACTCCATCGTGTCACTGCCTTCCTTCCCACATTGGCAGTTTCTCACCACTAGTCGCTGTTTTGGCGTGGACTTTCTCGACAAGCTCGAGTGGCTCTCATATTAACCGGCTCCCCAAAAGAGACCCCAGTCAGTTGGGCCCGGTCTGTGGCACTCAGTGATCATGCACAGTTGTTTGTACCTGGCCGCCGCCCCTGGATGGCTGGGATCACAGCTGTTTGCTCTCCCGCTTCCCTGCCACTCCCATGCGCCTGGAAATAAGTTTGCTTTTTGCCCTCCGACTCAGCAATGTCCTCACCCCTCCCTACCTCCCTCTGCCTCTTCCATACGGTGGCCGCAGGTGTTCGGTGGCTGCTGTTTTGCTTGTGCTGGTACGTGTTTGGCTGCCATGGGCTTGTGCTGTAGATGACGCTGACGAGGTACTGATACAGAGACAGTAGATTAGCCTTCTGTATTCTGTATTCTGCAGTGAGTGTCTGTGTGTTGCCTTTGCTTTTCTTACCGGGCCCCTGCCTCTCTCGCCCCCCCCGGCACCACCACTGCCAGTGCACCACCGCTATCGAGCACCTGTCACTGCACATCGCCCTCCTCTCTTTACTACACCTGGCCGCCATCTCCTCCGTCGCCTCTCCCTCACCTCCTTCCTCTTCCTCACCTCCTTCCTCTTCCTCACCTCGGAGCAGCCCCTCGCCATTCTTTCGTTTGCCTTATTTTCTCTTCTGCCGCCCTCTCTTTTTCACCTCGAGGTCATCCGTTGTCGTCCTCGTCCGTCAATCCCTCCCTTGAATGGCCCGTTGAACGAGCTTCTCGCATCTCTTCACCGTCGACGTCCACCGTGTGAAGTTGCTCCCACTAACCTCCTCCAGACTCGCTGCGAGCCTCTGGAACGAATAAGAGCGGATAGCTAAGACGACAGAGAGGGCAACCCAGGCGACCAAGCAACAGTCAGGATGCCTCCTTCGCTCAATACCCACTCCTCATTCACCCGGCCTCGCACTGGAGATCGTGATGGCCGGCCCAGCACCCGCGACCAGGGCGGCGTAGATGCCATGCTCATCCCCAGCCGAACTTCTTCGCTGCACTCTCGCATCACGCAACCGATCCCTTCGACCCTCAATGTCAAGGCCCAGCAGCGCACCCCCAAGACTCTTACTCATGCCTACATGGTTTGCGGCGTGGGCCGTGAGCCCTCGCAATGGGTCAAGGCTCCCGCTCCCGCCCAGGGCAAGATTGGCCACATGAAGGGGGCCGTTGGCCAGTTCTGGCTTCCTGAGATTCTGGGAAGCAGCCCGCGTCTCGAGCATGACAATGAGATTGCTAGGGCTCTACACGCCGCCATGAGGGTAAGGCTTTTCATTTTCTTCTGGCAATCCAGTCTTGGCCTTGCTGAAATCGGCTCAATTGCTAATGCGTATATCCTTCTTAGTCTTGCTTCCCTCACGACGTCGAAATTTGCACCGGACGCAGTCAGCCCCATTGCGTTCATCATGCTTTCGTTCTCCAGCAGGATTCCTCCCACACTCTTTACGGCATCTGCTTGCGCGTGTGGTCTCGCGCCGATGAGAAGAGGGCCGAGACCATTCGCGACCTGAGGAAGCGCACTGAGCCTGACTTTTACGACAACCCCGAGGAGACGTACTGGATTCCGTACTGCTTGTCTTTCCTCTCCCGCTATCCGTTGTACAACTTGCTGGGAGACTACCTGAGAGGCATGTGGATCCACTGGAACAAGGCCACCAACCTGTTCCACGCCGAGGAGGTTTCTCGCATTCTCAGCTTCCCGGCACCCAGGCTCAACGACCTGGTCCGCATCGACATGAAGGACTACGCCCTCTGCTACCAATTCCCCTCCTCGCCAACTGGCTTCCAGAACTTCGCCATGTGGCCTCTTTTTGCCTGCTTGTCCATCCCCAACATTGTTGGAGTTGTCGAGGCTGCCATCTCTCCAACTCGCCGTATCATCTTCGTCAGTCACTACCCGGCAATGCTCACGGTTGCTGCCGAGACTGTCCGTTACTGCGTGCGTGTTTATGAGTGGAGCGGGCTCTATGTCCCTGTTGTCCACGCGCGCCATGCCCACGAGCTTGTTCAGGAACCCGGTCCATATATCCTGGGTGTAACCGCAGAGTGCCGATCTCTCTTCACCGCACCCACCGATGCCCTTGTTATCGACCTGGACCGCAACTTCGTACTCACCTCCAGTCCCCCGACTGCCCTGTCCGTTGGCCAGCGCAACAAGTTCGTCACTCGCCTGACCCAGTCTCTGAATGGAGACGTCACCCCCTCTGGCGTTCCTCAGCACCTGCGATCAGCTTATGGTGGCGGCAAGTTGATCCCGGCTGGCCAGATCATTGTTATGCGTGGAGAGGTAGAGTCGGTTCAGGATCCCGAGTGGTGGAGCCAGGACACCGTCATGGCCGTCATGGACCATGTCTGTGAGAAGATGGGCCGCAACACCGGCATCAAGGCTGTCTTTGGTGGCTCTGTCAAGAAGCCCTTGATGACCAAGGTGTCCATGCGACATCTCAACGAGATTGTGCGCGAGAGGAATCAGTACTCCCGTGATGCTCTGGAGGCTTGGCAGGACTTCATCAACCTCAAGGGCCGCATGGATACTGAGCTTGCCAAGGTGACCAAGCGCAACAACTACCTCGTCGAAGAGTTGGAGAGCTGGAAGCAGCAGTTCCTCAAGTTCCAAGCCTTTGCTGAGCAGCTTACGAAAGAAACTCAGGACCTCAAGGTCAAGATTGAGAACCACAAGAGGGAGAACCGTCGACTCTCCGGCCTCCTTGACCAGCACAAGGACGACAATGCCCGCCTCACCGTCCGCCTCACTGGCACTGAGAAGCAGCGTGACGATGCCCTCGAGGCCTTGGTTCTCCAGCAGGAAATTGCTGAAGAGCTCGAGCGTGAGCGCAAGAAGAACAAGAAGGAGCTTGCCCAGCTCCGTCACACCAACAGCACCATCTTGCGCCAGCGAGATGAGGCTCGCCGTGTTGTGCTGCACCTTCGCAGCCTGATTGGCGGCCAGAGCCATCATATGGAGCACCTCGTCCAGTCTCTTACCAAGCCTGATGAGCTGTCGCACGAGATGGAGGGAGGTTACGAGAGCGACGAGGTCGACGGGCCCGAGAACGAGGATGGCGAAAAGACCCGCTCCCTGAGGCCGGCCAAGAGCAGCAAGCGCCTCTCGTCGAGCTTCGTCGATGTCGCCGACCGTCACCTAAAGGATAAGACAGACGCTATTGCCCACATTGTCCGCAACATTGCCGACCAGTGCCAGGCGGCGGTCGAAGGTCTGCAGCTGGCTCAGGACGCCGAGACCCAGGCTCTCCGCCGTCACAGCAACCTGTCAGCCTCCCAGAGCGAGGATGGAAACGACATGAACTCTGTCGCTACCTCGGAGACTGGGGAGGAGCACAACCTTCGTCGCATCTCGGGTCGCGCGTCGAGCATCCCTCCCACTCCGGATCTGATTCCCAACCGTAGCAGCACTGCCATGTCCTTCGCCTCCACGGCCACTACTCCAGAGCGCTCCAGCCAGCAATACAATATGCGGGACGACATCCCCACCAAGATTGTCGAGGACAACGAGGAAGAATTCGTCGATAACCCTGCCGAAACCCAGGAGCACACCGTTGTCTCGAAGCACAGCCCATCGCTCCTCCACCGACCGTCTGGAGCTAGAATCAGTGCTCTTGGTGGCACCCGATGAAGAGCCTAAAGACTTGGAGATGACGAGACAGAACCGGTCCGGGATTTGAAATCGCCCCGGACCAGCAGCCAGTGGCAATTTCAAGACCGCAATATTAGCCCATTTGTTTGTTTGTTTTACAAACCCTTTGTTTTCTAGGGCAGCCACGTACGGCCGACCACATATATCCTCTTGTGTATTGGATGATTATTCAGTTGATACTTCTTGTGACATGGTTTTGTTTGTACTTTGGATCTACAAAAACTCTTTGGACTTTGGCGTTCATTTCGTTCGGTATCGTTTGGTCTTTTTAATATATTTACGTAGCTTTGGGTGGAGGTAGTGTGCAACCCACCTCGATGAGTTGGTGGTGGTGAAGGCCTTTTGGAACTTGCACCTGGATTCGGATAACTGCCTAGTTTGCCACGTAGGGAGGAATGCGAGGTTGAGGTCTCCTTGACGTCTCTTATTGATATTACTCGAGATAATTGAGTTTTAATACATATCTGCAATAAGCCCTTCAGTGAAGTTATGATGGTTGGTATCAAGCTGTAGAACCGTTGAGGCATGTTTATCTTCTCAGTCGCGCAGCGGGTATTAAAGAGGAGACGAGCGTAGACTTATGACATGTTGTGTAGTAATTAATTTTAGGCTGGGAGCTTAAGCGAATGGATCATTCATTTAAGTGCATTTTGTTTGTCTTGTTTGAATTTCCGCCGACGAACTCTGGGTATATTTATTTTATCATACATGAAAGGAGAGGGGCGACTCTCCCGCTAGATACTCTGTTATATATACTCGCACAATATCAAATGCTTTGTAAAATGTTGGAACACGCTGGTTCTCTATGTATACCAGCCCATACTATTCGCTGTCTGAGCCAGAGCTGCTGGTGGAATCGTCATCCTCGTCGAAGCTCTGTTCTGCAATGACCTCGCCTGCCTCCAGACCCATGGCTTCTCCGTGCTCGGCGGGATTGCCGTCGTTATCGTCCGAGTTCATACCGTCGTCTCTGCCATCCACTTCTCCCTCCTCGAGGGTCTTGCCTGGTTCTTGATGAGGTCGCATCCTCTTTGCGGGTCTTGACGGCTTCCCAGACTCGCCCTTGCGCTTCTTCTGCTGGGTCGAGGTGGAGGCTGATTGGTGTTTCGGCTCTACTGTGAATCCTGGTGGTAGGTTCCTGTCGCCCTCGAGGACGTATATGGTCGGGAACTCGAGGACCTTGCTGTTGGAGAGGACGTCACGCAGACGGACGGCTGGGTCTAGGATTCTGAGCTCTGTCGGCATATCTGATCGCATCTGGAGAGGCGCGAGGAAGAATTGGAAGCGCTGTCGCTTCACGGCGTCTACTTCTGAGGGCCACTGGTCTAGGTTTGCGGGGTGTTCCGTAATCCACACGCCGCTGAAGGGGTCCTGTAGACATTCGCCGTTGGAGTGCCACGTTCGGATGTTGACGCTTTGGAATTGGCCTACGCGGGGGGTCACCTTTGGTCGTTTCGGTTGTTCGGCGGCGTCTTGGCCCTGGGTCTGTTGGGATTGTAGGAGGGCTGGGTAAGCCTCGTAGAGTGGGACGTCGTCCATGAGCTTGGATAGTATGCGTGTCGTTCTCGATGCGTCGTCTTGAGACTGAGGATCGGCCGTAGGAGCATCTTGGAAGACGAACCATTCAACCTGCCAATTGATCCTCCCCGACTTGCGATTCAGCGTAGTGTTGTTCTCCCTTTGCCGTGTCATGCCCATGGGCGCGCACACCACGGTGATGTTGAGCTTCTTAAGCCGCTGCGAGAGGAACCGCTCGAATACCCTGCCCTTGGACTCCCTGAGAAGCCTCGTGACCACAACTTTCCTCTTCTTGCCGTCCCGTCCCATCTTCCACTTGACCTCCTGGACGGTGAGCGGCCGGAGGTCATTCTCCTCCACGAGCGCCTTCTCCCCGACGATGAGGCGCTCGGCGCGCTCCATGGACCGCTCGATGCCATGGAGGAAGTTGTAGTCGTGGTCGACGCCGGCGGGGGTGCGCAGCTTGGAGGGCTTGAGGGTAAGCTGTTGCGTCGCGCTCGCCGGTGCATTCAGACCAGGCCTTGTGTTTTGTGACGCAGGGGAGGGAGCAGGTTCTTATGGCGCAACGGGGGCATTTGTAGACTGGGGGGGAGACGTGGCAGATTGAGCAGAGGGTCGTGAGGAGGGGGTCGGCCATTTTGGGGGATATGGATTGGGGGACAGGGTAAGAAACAGCTGGATTGAAGAGCAGGTAGAGAGAGGGAGAGAGAGGGAGAGAGAAAGAGAGAGAAATATGATGGAGGGACGATGAGGCTGTGATGGCGGTTGCTTGCTGGGAACTTTTCTGGTTGCTTATCTTATCAGTAGGAGCTGCTGTTTAGTGCAGAACCAGGGTCGAGAGACAGCATGTCCCCACCACCTGAGTTGCGTTCCCGACACTTGGAATCTCCAACATTACCTTTCGTCACCATACTCCTACAACGCTTGCGACAGCCCTCACAACGACCAATTGCGACGCCGCCGGCTCACGACTGCGACAAGGAATCGACTCGCCACAGAGTCTTGGGAGTCGCCAGGCGCAGTCCCCGGAGCGTTGTCGCCTCGCTGCCTGCCCCTCGCATGATGATACCGCCCTCCTGAGGCCCCAGCCCCAACGTCACCCACCACGATGGACGACTCACCAGCCCCCAGGCTAGCAGACCTGCTGCGGCACCCAGACGACATGGACAAGATACCCAGCCTGAAGCTCGAATTCTCTAGGAAAAAGGGCGCTGTGGACGGGCAGCTCCGCAATGGCCTGCGCCAACAGCTCGAGACTACGCAGGCGGGCATGACGGGCCTGAGCGACGGCCAGAAGACGGTGCAGCTCATCAAGGACGAGATGATGAGCATTGACAAGCTCTGCTCTGAGTCGCAGAATATGATCAAGGACTTTGCCAGCATCAACCTGGTGTCGCAGGCCCACCGCCACTTTGTCGCCGTCGAGACGATGCGCCGCAATCTCGAGACGTTCAACGATAGGCTTGTCATTGTGGAGAACATGTTGAAGCAGGATGACCAGGACCAGGAGAACATGCCGAATCTGCTGCCCTGTCATTACGAACTAACCAAGCTTCGCAATATTCGTGACGACGCTATGGAACAGATTCATAGGGCGGAGGATCCCAGCTTGGAGTCGACGCTGGAGGATTATTTTGCGAGGTTGGATGACACCATTGACTGGTTCAACGACCATGTTGGGATGCTGGCTATGAACCTCATCAACCTCGTTGTAAATGATAACAACGGCCTCGTCGTGCGCTTCGCCGTCATTATGGAGGCGGAAGAGAAGAGCGATCAGCGGGTGCTGGCTCTTCAGGAGGCTCTCAAAGATCACAAGGAGCTGGCAGCCCGCTTCCAGAGTATCACGGACGGAGCCAAACAGGTCCGTGGCTACAAAGAAAAGTTCCTCGAGGCCATCAGGGTCAGCGCGGAGCAACAGTTCAGCCAAGCAAGAGAAGAGTTCCTAGATGATGCGACGCAGCTCGAGAAGATTATGAAGTGGTATTTCAACGACCTCAATGCCGTCAAGATTGGCATGACGCCGCTTGTGCCGAAGCGGTGGAAGATTAGCAAGACGTACGCCGATATATATCACCAACTGATGCACGATTTCCTGGTCGGCATGGTGGATGACCCTGAAACCAGCTCTGGGCACACGCTCGAGATTGTGGGATTCCCTGAAAAGTACTACAAAAAGATGGCCAAGATGGGTTTCCGTGAGGAGTCCTTTACCGTACATATCATTGATAATCGCGAAGCGGAACTCGTCCGTGACTTCAGGCAGCTCATCATCAAGTTCCTGGATGAGTGGATCGACCGTATTTTCGCGCAGGAGAAGAAGGACTTCCTCGAGCGGAACGTCGAGGGCTCCAATCTGGACCAGGATGAGTATGGCTACTTCCGGACCAAGAACTTGGTGGCCCTTTGGCGCATGCTGCGCGAGCAGGTTGATGCTGGTGCCAACTCGAAGCGCGCTGACGTGGTCGAGGGTGTCATAGATGCCATGTTCCTACGCCTGCGTACCCGACAGCAGTCGTGGCAGCGGATGCTCGACGACGAGGCGCTGCGGTATGAGACGAGCAAGGCGCCCGAGCTGGAAGGCTTCCAGGCCCTCCAGGATTGGCTTGTAGCGACCGCAAACGACCAGATTGCCTGCATTGACGACAACGAGGAGGAGAGCCGCCTAGGCTACTTATCCAGCTTCAAGCAGCGCTTCGAGCAGGTCGTCAGTCGACAGTACATGGAGCGCGCTGACCAAGAGGTCGCAGCCCTCCGCGACGGCTATGTTGACTTTAGCACGTGGTGCATCAACAAGTTTGCACAGCTCATCTTCGTCGTCGACTTCAAGGCGGTCATGTCGGATTTCTTCACCCCCCGCTGGTACACCAGCACGGCGATGAAGCAGATGGTGGTCACATTCGAAGAGTACGTCAACGACTACCGCGCCGTGCTGCACCACTCCCTCGTGGACATCTTCATCGAGATCTTTGCCGACGAGCTGCTGGTGCGGTACCTGTCCTCGGTGCGCAACAAGGGCGCCAAGTTCCGTCGCACGGAGCCCTTCCGCGACAAGCTCTTCAACGACATCTCCGTGGCGTTTGACTACTTCAGTAACCTGCCCAATGCCGAGGTCGGCGCGTCCATCAAGGAGACGTGGCGCGTTACGGAGCCATTCCTGAGCCTGCTGTCTGCGGACCGCGACGTCATCGCCGACGAGTTTGAAGCATTCAAGACGGCGTACTGGGACCTGCAGATTAGCTGGGTGGAGGCTGTGCTGCGGTCGAGGGACGACTTCGAGAGGGGTATGCTGAATGCTGTCAAGGCGAGGGCGGCCCAGATGGATGTTGTGAGGGGGAACGAGACGATCATGGGTAAGGTCAAGTGAGTGAGCGATGAAAGAGCATGCTAGGGTGGGGGTATTGTGGTTGCTCTGCCCCTTTCCCTGTAATGACAAGGTATGGATGGGTATCAAGATGCAGAAGGGGGCAGATGAGAATCTCGGAGATGGGTCAGGGGAGAAAGGAGGGGGATGTTTGAGATGACCCTTTCATGAGGATATGTACTTGTAGGGATTACTTGGCTGCGGGCCATTTCAGACGTAATCAATATTAGCGACCGGTTTTGCTTACACCTGTTCATTACGCATCACCTGGAGACATCGGCAAGAATCACGTAGGTGAATGACATGGCCAAGTTCGACAACGAAATGAAATTATGATAGAAGAGTACATCTACGACATGATTACCACGCTCCCGCGCAACAGACAAAATAATAAAAGGAGTGAAAGAAGGCACACCCAAAAAAAATTGAACAACATGAAAATAATATATGCCTCCTCCACCTGAATCAAGAATCCAACAAGGACTACCTTCTTGCTCTAACGTTATTCGCTCCAGGAGCAAGGCATTGATAGCACTACCGGAGCAAGTTTGAACGTTATCGCACGATACAATCCCCACTTAGGAACACCCAAGGGTTGACGTCTATTTGGTCTTTCCCTCAAATCTGTTACTATGACTGGCTAGCTAGAAAATTGGCTGCCTGCAAATGTCACGCCGTTAGCATACCCAATCTCTATTATGAAGGTGGAGCAATAAAAGTTAGCTTACCCTTTCTAGATTATAGTCATACTTCTCCAATGCCGCAAGCGCATCAGCGCGGGAATAGCCCATCCCAGTGAGATTCTTGAGGATGGGATCGTCGTGCTCTCCCTTCTCCGTCAGAGCTCGCCCTGGTGGCGGGGGCCGTAAACTGGCCGGGTCCTCTCCTGTGGGAGCCGCGGGAGCCGCGAGGCCTTGTGCCGGAGGAGTAGTCGTGCCGGGGGTGTCGAGGCCTGCGAATATGGCGTCCCAATCGTGCGAAGCAGCTCCTTGTTGCTGGTTTCCGCTGGATGGTGCTGGAGCGCCAGATGCCGAGTTGTGAGAGACGAAGTCGAAACTGCTCTCGTTGCCAAAAGCCGTCGACTCACTCCTAGCCTGGCTAGCTGGCGGGCTGCTATCGAAAACTGGGTTGAAATCGTCTCGCGAAATATTGGCAAAGTCGTCATCGGCTGAGCCTTCTTTGGCTTCCTCTAGACCCTCAAACTCGTCGTCCAGATCGTCAAACGCGCCTTTGCTCGCGTGGTCTGGAGCGCTCGCTTGGTGTGCCACGGTGCTAGACTCGGGAGTCGCCGAGCCGAAAATATCATCTACAGCAGAGGCCGACAGGGCCGTGTTGTTGTTGTTGTTGTTAGTGATCGTGGTTGGTGATGATGACGGTTGCTCAATACTAGTCCTCGAGTTAGTAAATGTATCGCTGATGAATGCTTTTTCAGTTGGCTGCACCGAGCTCACTGACCTTTTAGACGCTTGCTCAGTGGGTGGTGCGGGCAACTTCTCAGGCACCGCAGGACCAACATCAGAAACAACGCTGTCGAGCTGAGCCGGAACAGATTCCCCAGCTACGTCGGTAGTCTTCTGGGCGTCAGGTTTCTTTGGAGGCGATCTTGGCGCGAAATCGTCGTCAAAGCCCCCTTCGCTGTCAGAATCAGAGTCGTCGTCGTCGTCTCGCTCCAGCTCGGAGATGGGTGGAAATTCACTGTGGAATGCAGATGGCTTGGGTTCGCCTGGCGCCCCAGCTCCCAGCCCCTTGGAGGTTGTAAAGGCAGCAAACGCATTATCGAAATCAGCCTTGGCTTTGGCTTGATCAGAGCTTCCGAAGGGGTCCGTCTCGCCGCCTTCCCCAGGAGACTTGGCTTGAGCTGCATCCGTAACAGCAGGAGTCCCTTGGGTCTCGACCGGAACAGGGGTTGCGCTCGGAGTTAGCTCCTTCGCCTCCTCATCACTGGGAAATGCCCCTGGAATGCCGCTGGATTCAGAGGCTTCGGCGGACGCTGGATGTGTCAAGTCTGGTAATTTCTCCTCGGCGCGCGAGGCGGGAGGTGACACATGGCGAGACGACGAGACTGACTCCGGCTGTGCCGGGAAAGGCAGGAAGCTAGAGCTAATTTGCCTGGACTCTGGCGGAGCCGGGGGCTCAGCACCAAGCGTTCCCTGCCGGCTAAGTGCAGGGGTTGATGTCACGGGAGATATGGCAAAAGAATCGGCACTGGCAGACGATGCTCCCGTGTGCTGCTGTTGGAACGCTACCGGTGGTGGCGGAGTGCCACTGGAGCCCGCAGGCGCCGAGGGGCCGAATATATCGTCAAACGACTTATCGGAAGAGAAGGTTCGCGCCGGGGGGGGTGCGAATGCGCCCATTATATCTGTGCTAGCCGTGCGCTTGAAGAAGGGGTTATTACCACTGGCCGTAGAGAGCGCAGGGCTGGCGATTTGCGCCGAGGCAGATGCTGGAGAACCACTGTCAAATTGTCGAGAAAGATCCTCGCTACTCTTCGCCAACTCTGCAGCCTCCGTCTTCAACTTCTCTCGCTCTCCTTCTGTTGTTGACAGCTGCTTCTTGTTAATGGCGACGAGCCCCTTTTGTTGTCGTCCCTCCAGTTTCAACTTTTCAATCTTGGGCTTAAGTTGAGCAATCTCGGCATTGACCACTCTGATGCGCTCTCTGAGATTGGTATTTTCCTGCTGATCGGCCTGCAGTGCAGATAAGACCTGCTGGTGCTGGGCTTGCGAGTCTGCATATGTGCCCTCCAGCGTCATACACTCTCCTTGCAATTTCTTCGTTGCCTCACGGGAGTTGCGCAGCTGTTCCTCCAAGGCGCGCGTGTCCTGTGCCTCCTTCTCGTAGAGTGTTCGCAATTGCGCGAGACGCTGCTCGAAATTCTGCTTCTGCGAATTTGTCTGGTTAAGCTCGTTCTGCGTCGTACTGCGCTTGGATTGGACATCCTGCGTCTGCTTCGACAGAGTTCCAATTTGACTCGAGAGATTGGCAAGCTCCGTCGTCTCTCCGGTGATTTTCCTAGTGACTTCGGGCTGGTGGTCCGCCAACAGGTCTTCCGAGAGCGAAGGTTGATGGCCGCCGGAGTCGCCCGACGGCTGAGTGGTCAGTCCCCTTCCAAAGGAGGATGAGGGCACGAAAGGTTGGAAGGTGCCGGTATGGGTTGGTGACGATGGCGACAGAGCGCTCGAGCCACCCGCAAAAGGGTCATTCGCATTTGACCCCCCCGTGGACATGGTTGTCTGAAGGGGAGCAGCCGGGGCCGGACTGGACGAGCCCGATTCCAGCCCGAACAAGTCGTTTAGGGCAGAGGGCTGTGGGGGTGGCGCCTTGGTCACCGGAGGAGCATCAAAGGCGCTTGATGCCGCTGGCGTTGGTCGAACTTGAGTTCGCATGCTGGGGGGGATCAAATTTGCTGGCAGGGTGCTAGGGAGGGCCGTCGTGCGGCCACTCCGTTGTTGCCGGATCAGGTACATGGCGACGGCGAATCCGTCCCGCGTCAGAAAGCCCTGGCTGGTGAAATCTGCAAGATCCCAGATCTGGGCTAGGCTGTCCTCAGGCAGACCAGCCTGGCCGAAGAACTGAACTGCCTCTTCTCCAGTAATGTAGCCTTTGTTGGTCTTGTCCAAGCCCAGGTAGATTTGGTCAAATCTCGCCTTGTCCGCCGACGTGACAGCCCAGTTAGCAGTGCTAGCACCCGTGGACTGAGATGTTATAGGAGGACGCCCCAAGGGGCTGCCAGTGCGGGCCTGGGCAGATCCGCTCAACTGTCGTGGAATGGCAGGCAAGCCGCCCGAGCCCGAAGACTGGCGCTGAGGCGTCGCACGGCGGTTGGCAGCTTCGAACAGCGCGGGCGGCAGGGTGTTTGGGAGGGTCTGGAGCGCGCCCGTCTTCATCGACGTGAGAAGATGCATGGCAATTGCGAACTCGGGAAGAGACAACGCGCCACGCTGCTCGGTGTCGGACAGTTCCCATATCCTACCCAATACTTCGTTGGGTAGCCCCGATTTGTCAAAGATTTGTCTGGCCTGTTCTCCCGGCAACATGTTTGCCTGGAGCGACTGACGTTCGAAGAGACCGGCATATTGAGCGACCTTGTCGGGCGTCAGTGGGGGGATTCGAATGCCGCCCCCTGACGCCTGGGGCTGGATGGGAGAGGTGGGTGGCGCCGGGCCAGCAGCCGGAGGAACAGCGAAGCCATCGAATCGGGGAATGGGCCCTTGCTGAAGAGCCAGCTCGGCCGTTGGCTCTCGTCCGGCTTGCGCGTGTCCAATGAGGCGCAAGACGACGCCGAAACCGACGGGCGTCAAGAACCCGCGGTTCTCCTTGTCAGCGATCTGCCATATCTACAGCAACGCGGCGTCAGCAAGGGGGCGAGGATGTGCAAGCAGGTAGCAAGCTATATCATACCTCTCCCAGGACACTGGAATCTAGCCTGGTCTTGTCGAAGAACTTGACGGCAACCTCGCCAGTGACGACACCCACTCCTTCACTATCGGCCTGACGGAAGAGGTGGCCGTAGACGCGCTTCTCCTCGGGCCCCAAGTTGAGATTGGGGGCAGCTGTTGCAATGGAGCGTTAGAGTGCTTGTACGGACGATGACGGGTCTGTAGTTTCAGGGCTCCCAGGGCAAGGAGAGAGGGTGGGACATACCGGAGTCGACGCCAGTGTCCGCAGACATTGTCGCACGGGGATTGGCAGCAGGATGTTGTCTCGAGACGGAAATCGGGGGGAGGGGGGGCGGTTGGGTGCGCACGCTTTGTCCCTGTGGAGGAGGGCAGTCGAGATGCCAGACAGCCAGACAATGGAACGACAGCGGATGGAACGGCTCAGCCTGCAGTGCGTCCAACAGTTGAGAAGCTCCACAGAAAAGATGGAGCGACGAAGCGACAGCTCAAGATGGGGATCTGGAGATGAGGCGATGGTGGCTGCGAGGAGGAGAGCTGGAGAGGTGCCCAGGCAAGGCCAGTCAAAGCAAGGTTGGTTGGAGGCGATTGACCTAGCTGGTTGGGTTGGGGAAACGTCAGCTCGAGGAGGAGGCTGGTGTTGCTGGTGTTGCTGGTGGAGAGGCCCATGTGTGGCGTGCAGCGCAGTGTGGCCGCCTCTTGTGGCGCCAAAGGTGCAGGCTGCCCCAGCTCCCCAGTACGAAGCAAACCTGGTAATTAGATTAGGCAAGCGCCTTGGCGGACCGTTGGTTGCAATTGGCTGCATTGCATCAATCATCAATATTACAAGTGCACAAGGGAAAGCATTGAAACCCCCCATTACAACGTGTTAGTTGGCATCCCTTGCAGACTTTCATTATCCAAGTCTTGTGCTTCCTTACTTTGCAGTGGCACACGCTTAAGATGCCGAGAGTTGGGGATTCGTCCCTCCACCGGTGACCCCGAAGAGGCTCATGGGCTCAAAACACGTTGAGAAGATGCAGCAGAAGGTACCCAATAATAACAGAAACCAAGGCACGCCGCTTTATCCGTATCGAAGCTGCCTATGACCTAGGCAGATGTCCTCCCTCGGCCATAGACCTCGGCACAATCGTGAGACCATATTCCGACCTGTATCCGTCTTACCTAAGTGGGTAGGGAGGTAGATAGGAAGCTAGGAAACAATACTCTGCTTCACAATACCGACAGGCAAAAACGGAGGCTTGGCCGTGAGGAGAGGACAGGAGAAATGACAAATTGCATGGCTGAGTACAAACGAAGATGGCGTGAAGCACTGAAAACAGGGTTTTCATGTCTGCAAGACCTGGAGAATATTCCAAACACCTGCAGGTGTGGCTGTGATTTGAGATTTGAGATTTGAGATTTGAGATTTGAGATTTGAGATTTGAGATTTGAGATTTGAGATTTGAGATTTGAGATTTGAGATTTGAGATTTGAGATTTGAGATTTGAGATTTGAGATTTGAGATTTGAGATTTGAGATTTGAGATTTGAGATTTGAGATTTGAGATTTGAGATTTGAGATTTGAGATTTGAGATTTGAGATTTGAGATTTGAGATTTGAGATTTGAGATTTGAGATTTGAAATTTGAAATTTGAAATTTGAATTGTCAGCTCGAAGAAGATGCGGGAAGCTACATCGCTACTGCAACGCTAGTGGCCGGTGGTTCAGTGATGTACGTCGCCGCACCACGGTCCACCAATTAAAAGCCTACTGGCTTCACTGGTTCACTGGCTTCACTGGCTTCACTGCCTCCAGTACTTCCCGGGTACTCCTGGGTGTTGCTCTTCTCCGGTGTCGATTGCGAGTGGCCCTTCCTTTCCGGCGATCCCGCACTACCAACAGTTGTCCACCACTACCTAGTCCGCAGTACCGAGCAAGTACATGTCCTGGCTGGAGCTTGACCAAAGCGCAAAGCAGAAACTTGATTGCTATTTGAGTTACCTTGACCTCGGCAGCCATCCACTCACCATCTTGGCCAGCTCGTCTTGACCTAGGCACATCGCAATGATTTGAATTATCCCACTTCAGCCTTGCCGCATTTCGGCTAGCTATTTCCCATGCTTTTTACTCTTGCTCCGTAGACGCGGTTAAATTACGCAGCGTCCATGTACTCTGCGTACAATGTCGAGCTCCAATTCGACGACAAAGACGTCATCCGTCACCCCTCCATCCCCCACCACCATTGCCCAAGCCCCCCAGGTACCTGGCTATCTGCCTATCTGCAGAGCTGATGGAGCACGACGCCGCTAAAAATAATCAGCAACGAGTACAAGGGCCGCAACAGACTTTGCGGCTTGCTGGAGGTCGCGACTGATGCATCCCATCCGCACCATCCGCACCCATCCACTATCTGTCCAATCGACTCCGTAACCGTACCCCATTGGTAACTGCTAACTTGTCACTACTGCACCATTATTAATTCACGTCTTTTAAAAGAGTGCCATCCCCCTCTTCTCCGTCAGACGCCTCCTCTACGAAGTCGCTCCATCCTCTCCCGTCCATGCAATCTCTCGCCCTCCTGTCTCGCTCATCCGCGTCTCTGACATCGAGAGCAGCCTCCGTGCGAATAGCCTCACTATCACGACAACTGTCCACCACGTCCCCCACCATGGCCCCCACCACCAAGGAGACCGACTACCTCGTCATCGGCGGCGGCAGCGGTGGCCTCGGCTCCGCCCGCATGGCCGCCTCCAAGTATGGCGTCAAGGCCATGGTCATTGAGAACAAGCGTCTCGGGGGAACCTGCGTCAACGTTGGGTAAGCACCCGGTCCAATTGCCTTCGTCTGTCCAGAGCTGTGCTGACAGGCCCGCCCCCTCGTCTAGGTGCGTCCCCAAGAAGGTCACCTACAACGCCGCCGCCTTCGCCGAAGCCATCCACGATGCCAAGTCGTACGGCTTCTCCGTCGAGCAGACGGCCCCGTTCGACTGGAATACCTTCAAGAACAAGCGCGACGCATACATCAAGCGCCTCAATGGCATCTACGAGCGCAACCTGGCCAACGACAAGGTCGAATACTTGCACGGGTGGGGTCGCCTCGTGTCCAAGAACCAAGCCGAGGTGACTCTGGACGACGGCTCCAAGGTCTTGGTCAACGCCAAGAAGATTCTCATCGCCGTCGGTGGCAAGCCCAACCCGCCGCCCAAGATTCCCGGCGCAGAGCTGGGCATCAACAGCGATGGCTTTTTCGACATCGACCAGCAGCCCAAGAAGGTTGCCATTGTTGGCGCCGGCTACATCGCTGTCGAGTTTGCTGGCATGTTCAACGCCCTGGGCACAGAGACACATCTCCTCATCCGCCACGACACTTTCCTGCGCAGCTTCGACCCCATGATCCAGGAGACCGTTACCAAGGAGTACGAGCGTCTGGGCGTCAATCTGCACAAGCAGTCCAATGCAACCAGGGTAGAGAAGGATGCCAACGGCAAGCTGAGCGTCACGTACAAGGACGGCAGCGGCAACGAGACCACCCTGACGGATGTCGACCACCTCATCTGGGCCATCGGCCGCACGCCAGAGTCCAGGGGTATCGGCTTGGAGGAGGCCGGCGTCAAGCTGACTGACAAAGGCTACGTCGTCGCCGATGAGTACCAGAACAGCAGCGTCGAGAACATCTATGCTCTCGGCGACGTGACTGGCCAGGTTGAGCTGACCCCCGTCGCCATTGCGGCAGGGCGTCGCCTGTCGCACCGCCTCTTTGGCCCGTCCGAGTTCTCCTCTCTGAAGCTCAGCTATGACAACATCCCCTCCGTGGTCTTCTCCCATCCGGAAGTCGGCAGCATCGGCATCACGGAGCCCCAGGCCATTGAAAAGTATGGCAAGGACAACATCAAGGTTTACAAGACAAGCTTCACGGCCATGTACTACGCCATGATGGACCCTGAGCAGAAGGGGCCCACAAACTACAAGCTGATTACCGCCGGGCCCGAGGAGAAGGTTGTCGGTCTGCACATTATGGGCCAGGGCAGCGGCGAGATGCTCCAGGGCTTTGGCGTGGCCGTCAAGATGGGCGCTACCAAGGCCGATTTCGACAGCTGCGTCGCCATCCATCCCACGAGTGCCGAGGAGTTGGTAACTTTGAAATAGATGAAACTCGTTTGGATACCCACCAAAAAAAAAAAGAATCATGAGCTTACAGCGGGAATGGGGAGTTTGGATGTATCTAGCCATACATGGTAATTCTATATAGACTCCATAACGAGACTTGCAGTGCATCTATTCGGGTGGCAATGTCACATACACCCAAGTGTCACCGCCGTCTCAAAGCCGCTCCACAGATGACAGAAGTAGCCTATAAACAAGTGGTCCAGTTCTTTACCTGACCAAAATTCATGACAAAACCCATCCAGCAAAGTTTCACGTTACAGCGATGTGGCTTCCACCGGCGGTCTAGGGGTTTCAGCTCACCGAGATTAATGCAGACTGCGAGGCAATGAACAAGAAGCGAAAGGGTATTGGAGTGGAAACGGCAGAAGCAGTTTACATGATATAGGAGTGATGCTCTAGCTCACAGAAGTAAATACCGGGCCACAGTTGAACGGCTCCCCTGCGACTTTGAGGTTTCAGATCTCTGGGCTACTTATCGTTTCTCCTCGTCCCACTCCTTTGCGCTTCTTGGAAACACGTCTCTCTGGAGACGCCTCTCGCCAATGACGTTGTCGAGTTTCAGGTAAGGGTGCCAGCTCGAGGCAGCACCAGCAGACCGGCCTTGAAGAAGCCCCTTCTCTACGTCACAAGTTCACACGGATGCGAGCGTACTGATCTCCGGGTTGGGACTGCTCGATCGTGAGCCCCTCTGACCGGTCGACATCTATCCAATGTACCATCCGGCAGCCCGTCTGCGAGAGGTTATGCTGCGGCTCGGGCATCAGCCGCCACCCACCGCGGGAGGCAGTGCTCCATGTAGATCTCCATCTTTCCATGTTGCAGCATCATTAGCTGAAGTGCATCGCTTGCGTGCCTACGTTTAGTTTCCATGAAACAACTCGTCAACCAACACAGGCACATGGATCACGTAAATACTGTGGGTGGATGTTCCAGACATTATATTCATCATCTATGCCACTCTGGCCGATCTGTGGGGTTCCTTAATCCATTCGTCACTGCAGGCAGTTAGTAAACGGCGCAGAGTAACAACTCAAGAAGATATCTCTCACCTTTAAGTATATCCTCCGTACTCGCATCCTTACTCGCCAACTCAATGTCCACCGTCTTCACGATCCCCGTCCCCGCGTCGCGCCCACCAGCAGGCTCCTCGCGCCGCGCCGCGGAATCGTTCTCATCCGGGCTTATGATATCCCGTCCGACCTCCCGCCGCGGTACTTGGACTCCCTGCGGCTGGACGCGTTGTGGCTGGCGTGCAGCGACATGGGAAAGACGATGTCGAACATGGCCTGGAAGCAGGGTCGCATGACCACGACGGAGGCAGCGATGATGGTCATGTTGAATTCGACGACAATCATGATGTGCGTGGGGATGATGAGCCCTGAGGGTGTAGAGGAGGTTTGTTAGACATGTCAGGATGTACACGGGAGATTGGATGGAGAGACGTACAGGTGAAGTCCTTCTTGACGTCGTACAGATCGGTGATCATGTATAGACGGACAATGGAGATTATGGTATCGCTGGAAGAGTCAGCAATCGTCTGTGGCCCCTAGGCGCGAATTTGTACGTACATCAAACCAAGAGGATCAGGGCCGTCAGCTGCTTGATCTCGATGCGCTTGTTCTTGGCCAGATACAGCACCGGCAAGGGAATGCAGATGAGCAATATGCTGGTGGACACATTGACGGAGCCGGTAACGTAGTTGAACATGACGGTCGTGTCAATGCAGTGCCCCGGCGTCTTGGGCAGCCAGCTCTTGTAGACCGGCTGGCAGGCGAACATGCTTACGAGCGTGGCAGCAGTGAAGAAGCCCGCCAGGACGATCATGAGGACGTAGTTGACCATGCGGGAGAAGTTGACGACCGGGTGGTCGACGAGGCGGATGAGGTCGCGATAGACAAATGTCAGGGAGAGCTTGCTGAACAGCAGGGGCAGTTTGGTGAAGATCTGGATGAGCCAGAACATCTGCTGCCGTTAGAGGATGAGGGAGGGCGGTGACGGGGTTTTGATGCAACGCACGAGAAAGGTCTTGTAGGACCCTTGAAGATCTGGCGGGAGGTCGCGCTGATGACGGCCATAGCCAAATGCCGCCGTGACTGGAACATGTTAGATTCTCGAGTACGCGCAGGCGGAGGTTTCAATAATGGGGGTTGTTGGCGTACTGATGATATCAAGAACCAGATGTATCAGGGCAGCCAGCTGAGATACGGTCAGTCACACACACACACACACAAACACTCATCCTCCCGACTTGGTCCTCGGGACATTTCAACTCACCATGGCCGTGCTGATCAGATAATCCGACACCAGGACTTGGCTCTTCTTCAGCCGATACCCAACCCTCAGCACGACGACGGCCAGCGCCAGGAGCGTGATGGCGATGTCGACGCTGAGGAAGAGGGCGACTCTGGATTCCGGCATCTTGACGACGGTCTATCAAAGCATCGCCAAGTGGGACGGGCGAGTGGACGGGCGAGTGGACAGAGGAGGAAGAGACGATCGCGACCCTCCCAAGGTTTTACCTTTAACCACAACTCTAAACCAGGTCACTGTGGATAGGGAGGTCCGCCCTCGATGCCTTCGCTGGGGGGGGGATCTCAACTTGCGGGGCTTCTCTCGCGGGAGGTTTCGGGCCGGGAGGCATCTTTGCAACCGCATCTTACACTGCAGGGGAAGAAGAGCCCAGCACAGCACAGCACCAACACAGCACCAGCACACAGCACCAGTCAGGTCGTATTTGCAGGGTGCGGAGCATCTCCATGTCCCGTGGCTCCCCGGGGCCTCACCGGGCATGGCTCTATCGGGCACGCCGTAATATCCGTTACGCAGATTTTCCCCCCCAGCCCCAACCCAGCTGCCCAGCTGCCCAGTAAGCCATGGAAATCCCTTGCCAGTCAGGGAAGCACCAAGTGGGTGAGCTGAGGATGGCAGGGTTGAACGTTGGTAGCGCTTACACAGCACTTTACCTTAGCGCGCATTTGCCGGCCCAGGTGGGTCCGCGGCACTCTTCCGGCCAACGATGCCCCCGGGACGAAGCAAAACCACCGATAGCGCCCCGGAGTCGCTGACTTGCATCAACGATTCAAGCAGCACCTCAATGCGCAAACCCATGGTTTCTGGTGGCCGTTGTTCTCCCGGGGCTAGGCTATGAAACGGCGGGCCATTCACATGCCTCTGCCCTGCATTATCTATCAGATGGCAGGGATACTGAAAGGACTGGAGGGGTCGCATCAGCATTCCACGGGCCGGTTTTTCCATTTTTTCCATCTTTCCATTTCTCCATTTTTCCATCCAACCATTGGACGGCGCTTTCTGGTTGGTGCGCAGGCGCAGATCGTACAGGCGTAGGGTCTTCTGTGGGACTGCGCAATCTCCTTGGCTGGGTCGCCTACCAACCCTTGAACGAAAACGCGCGACGGCCCTCGCGCCACATTTGACGAATGTAGTAATAGGTGGCGCGAGTGGCATGATGAGTGATGGCTTACTCACGAGTGCGACGACGGCAGTGCGAGGACAGTTTTGGATAGATGATTGTGTATGGAAATTCGCCGTAGCCAGCCAAAGTTTTGCGTTTGGATTTTTTTGCTGCCTGGTCTATGATGCCACAATCTATGCCACGGACACTTTCTTGTCTGCGGGGGCGGAGTTGCAATGATCCAACTATAGCACATATCTAAAGTTCTCCTGGTCCTCCACAGTCTCAACCCCTCCATCCCGACTCTTCCCGTCGAACCGTCTATTATGCCAAGCCAACGCCCCCGTCACCAACACTATACTCACGATGGCGAGCGCCGCGAACGCAACACCCGTAGCAAAGCCAGTGGGGTACTTGGGCGCCTGCTTCGTGATGAACACATTGCTCGCCACGAAATTGGCGCAGTTGCCCATCCCCAGCTGGACGGCGCTCGCAATGGCCTGCTGCGGGCGGCCGCGTAGGTTGCTGTTGAGCCAGCCGATGAGGATGGGGAACTGCATGAAAGAACCGAAGGCGATGATGTACAGCGCGAAGTAGCGCACCGCCGGTGGTTGGACCTGGGCGTACTGTATACACCAGCCGATGAGGGCGAAGGTTGCGCCGATGAGCACGAACGGCCACCGGAGGGAGAGCTTTCCGGAGGCGTAAGAGGTAGACAGAGTGACGACGATGCCGACCATCCAGATGGGGATGCTCATGACCTGGGCTCGCGAGCTGTTCCAGCCGAGCTGGGCGAGGATGGTCGGGGTGAAGGACGAGATGGAGGCGGCGCCCATGTCGGCGCAGAAGTAGATGAGGGTAAAGGACCAGATCTTCCAGTCGGTGAGGACCCCGAGCCAGTTGATCCCCTTGAAGTCAAGCCTCTCCTTCCCGCGATCGTGGCGCAGGCGGGCGAGGAGCATGGCTCGTTCGTCCTCGTCGAGGAAGGTCGCGTCTTGCGGGAAGCCTGGGATGATGAGCCACGCCGCGAGTCCAAAGGCAAACGTGAAGAGGCCCTCGAGGATGAAGACCCAGCGCCAGGCCTCGTAGCCATGCATCCCATCCATGTGCTGTATGGCGTATGCGAGAAGCTGTGCTCTGTTAGCCTCCATGGCACCTGTGAGATGAGGATATAAGACGTACACCGCTGAAAGCACTCCCAAGCAGGGCAAAGCAGATGAAGTATGAGAAGCGGATGTAGAATTCACTGCGTTTGTAGTACTGCCCAATAAGAAGAGCGGCGCCTGGAAACATCAGTCGGGGAACCCTCAGATGAATGTGTTGTGTCGATACATACCCGGCGGCAACGCGGCCTCCATGATGCCCATGAGGAATCTACAGGCAAGAAGCCCGCCATAGCTCCTCGTGAGTCCCTGACACATCGACACAACACCTAACTCTGGTCAGAAAATCCCGTGTCAAACCTCCCATGCTTTATGCTTTCAAGACATACCTAGGATCAACATGGCCCCGGCAAGCCACTGGTTAGGCTTGATCTTATTCAAACTCATAAACAAGTTGCTCGGGATCTCCACGATGACGAAGGGCAGGTAGAAGATCCACAGGGCAGGTGTTGAACCCGTTCGACGGCATATGGAGCGACTTCTCCAGCCCGAACAGCCGCGCATTGGCAATGTTCGAGCGGTCCAGGAAGGACACGAGATATAGGCATCCCAGGATCGGAATCAGGCGGATGTCGCACTTGATGAGCAGTCGCCGGGCCGCCTTGGGGTCCTCGTAGAACTCGCTGTCGTCGTCGGAGTTCTTGGGCGCAGGGCTGCGGTCGGTGGCGGCGGCTTGCTCGTTGGCAATGCTGGCGTGGTTGGTCTTCTCTGTGCCAGCGCCCGCCGGCACACCGACGGCGTTGTCGTCCGCAGCCGCCATGGTGGTTGGACGTGGAGGTTCGGGGCAGCGATGAACGAGAGAGTCCTCAGCGGCATCTGGAACGAAGAATACAAGAAATAAAATAAAAGCAACTGTAATAGGTCCACACTAGCTAAGCTATTATGGCGTACGAAGGATTGGCCAGTGCTTCTGTAACCGCTCTGCCTTAGTGAATCGCAAGGCAGGAAATCCTTCCTTTCTATAGTGGGTTTCAACCCAACGGATAGCGGGGTAGAGGCCAAAACCCTTCGCTCGTTTTCCTGTTTTCTCGTTCCGCGAGTTGACTAGCCATTAGTTAATTACTACTCCGTGCTCTCCCTCAGGGGCAGAGACATGGAGGACTTCGGATTTAATCGAGGCCAACGTTCCACCCACCCTTCTAGCGTCATGGACGTGTTGGCCTCGTGCATGGCTGAGCAGGGGCCGGGCGGGGCCAGCAGGCAAAGTGGTTCGTTCGTCTGGCTCCTCAGTGGGCAGCTTTATCAGCATACGGGGTTTGACGGCGTGCTGTGATGGTGTCCCAGCCAAATCGTCAACAACCCCCAGCGCCCGAGCCTTACTGGTTCCAAATGCAGCTGCCGGTAGCAGAGACGAATCTGACCCAGCATTCGCTGTCGACCCAGAAAAGAGAGGAAACGCAAACGTAATTTCCGAAACCTACTCCGTGCTTGTGCATATTTTCCATGTCCAGGGCCTCGTTCGCCTCGGCCATTGCGCCATTTCCGGGTTCGCCACGCTTGTCACGCCTGCCACGTCCAGTACAACACCTGATACCTTCCCAGACCAGGCTTCCCAGGCTTCCCTGTACGGAAGCTGCGGTCCTCGAGACAGCTTGATCTGTTGGCAGGACCATTTGAGCCTCGACCCCCCGCCCCCCGGTTGATTTGTTGCCACGCGAGAACAGGGACAGCGACGCATCATCCCCACGATATACATCATTCCCAAGACTTGCGTAGAAGCACTGGTAACGTAAGATGGCTTCCACTTCTATCGAGACACGGCTATTCATCAACGGTCAAGTATGAATTGAATGATTGCACAATGGCTGTGCTCCGTAACTCACACTCCTTAGTTCCGACCGTCCTCTGACAACGGTACCTTTGACCTGCTTTCCTCAACATCCGGGTCGTTATTAGCCAAGGGCAAGTTTCTCTGCTCAAGTCGATGCCTTCTCTTCCTTTCCGCTCCCTCTGATAAATCAAGTAAACAGTGTATGAAGCGACCAAGGAGGATGTAGACGGCGCTGTGGCGGCAGCCAAAGCCGCCTTCCCAGCGTGGGCGGCTCTCTCCCCGTTCCAGAGAGGCAGATATCTCGTTCGGCTTGCGGATCTCATCGTGGAGGCCGACGCAGAATTAGCGAAGCTGGAGGCTGAGTCCATGGGTAGACCTGTGTCGACGTACTTTGATGGGACCATGGGTTCCAAGTACTTCCGCTACTTCTCCGAGGCTGCATATCCCCAAGGCGGCTCGAGTTTGAATACCCCGGGGTTCGTGAACATCACATTGAAGCAGCCGGTGGGTGTCGTTGCGGCGATTATTCCTTGGAATGCACCTCTCGTCTTCTTCTGCAAGAAGCTGGCGCCAGCATTAGCCGCGGGCAACACAGTCGTTCTCAAGAGCAGTGAGAAGGCGCCCTTGACCGTCAGTTCTGCCTGAAACCCTCCACGTCGTCCTTGTATGCTAAAACATCCACAGTCCCTATACGTTGCCGGCCTTGCCCAGAAAGCCGGCTTCCCTCCCGGCGTCCTCAACGTCCTCTCTGGCCACGGACCCGTCTCAGGCGCAGCGCTCGCATCGCACATGGATGTTCGAGCCCTGACCTTCACCGGCTCCAACCGTACAGGAAAATTAATTTCCAAAATGGCCACCGATTCCAACATGAAGAACTTGATCTTCGAACTCGGCGGCAAGTCGCCCGCCATCATTTTCGACGACGCCGACGTCGATGCCGCGGTGCGGGATACCCAGTTCAGCATCCAACTCATCAGCGGGCAGACCTGCATGGCGAATTCGCGCATCTACGTGCACCGTGGCATTGCGGAGTCGTTTGTCGACAAGTTCAAGGCGGCGTTCACGTCTGCTCAGTTGGGCGACCCGACGGATCCCAAGGTTAACCATGGGCCGCAGGCGGATGAGATCCAGCATGCCACTGTGCTGCGCTACATCGAGCTGGGCAAGAAGACGGGGAAGTTGTTGACTGAGGAGCAGTCCGCTTCGGGCTTATATATTAACCCTACGATATTCACAGACGTCCCTGAGGATGCGCAGATCATGAAGGAGGAGATCTTCGGGCCGGTAGTCATCATCAACACGTTCGACACGGAAGCTGAAGCTGTGGCGAACGCCAACAACACCGAGCACGGTCTGTACGCGGCGGTGTATACCAAGGATCTGGACCGGGCGATGAGGGTTGCCTCGAGGTTGGAGGCGGGCACGGTGGGTGTGAACTGCACGAGCCCGACGAAGGGGGATGATATGCCGTTTGGCGGACAGAAGGGGAGCGGGGTGCAGAGGGAGAGTTATATTCATAGCATGGAGACGTTTATGGAGACCAAGTCGGTTTTGATCAAGGTGTCGGGCCTGTGATGGGGAGAAGCTACAGGTGTGGCAAGTTGATCAAGGAGAAACTGATATATCCAGACCGTACCTCAATCACTCACTGGACTTCGACCCCGGAAAATATCAGGCATTTTCAGCTACTCACCTAACGCTCAGTTGCAAGATGTACGGGACTCTCATTGTCAAGTATATTCATGCGTTGTGTAGTATATTCTGCTCGCTTCTCTGTTGCTCACTTTCTCAGAAACCTACCCTATACAGATCTTACAACAAGATACGGGAATTGCACTTGTCACGACAAGTTCGATGAAACAAATATAGCTTCAGAGTGGTGCATGTTTATTGACGACAAGAGCAATGCTTGCCCGGTGCCTCTACTACATCAAATTGCATGCATTGTTGCCCAAAAGTCATCATCTCATGGCCCAGCTAGCCATCCCACCATGACAGTTGATTTGGACAACACATTAGCATTGCGTGAAAAAAAAAAAAGTCAATGCACTCGATTTGCAGCGCCAGTCAACCTCTCAGGATGACCTTCATATGGAGAACCCCGTGTCCCCAAGTGCCGAAATATGCGATGATGCCGACCTGGAAGGAAAGGGGTTGTGCATAAACGCGGCGCAAATGATCTGCAAATGATCACCATCACGTTGGTGTTTTCACGCAGGAGAGAAACCCGAGCCCAATCACATGTAGACGCCATCACAGCGTCGACAGAGTGGGTAAGACGGGGTGTAGCTCATCGTATAATTGAACATGTCGGACAGACTGGTCTCATATGCTGTGTCGCCGTCAATCCAGGAATAGTTCACATGCCCCCGCCGTAGCGGCTTCCCCGACGCAACTATTCAAGTTCTGATACCGTCTTCACAGTTTCTGGGGTTACCCTGTGACCTCGCGTAACTGCGGTGACATTGAGAGAGACAACTGGCCCGATTGAAGAGCTACCGACGAGTCAACGACGATGCCAGAGCCATTTCGTCTAGTCCTCACCAAGAACAAGGGGCTACGAAACTGCTACTGGGGCATGAGTGTGCGGCTGCATGGTAATGCTGCTCGTAAAGAAACGACTCGTCGTATCGTGCTCAAACGGCGCTTTAATTGGCATACCCCATCTGCATCTGGTCCCATCCTACAGACTCCTTCTCAAGACAGCAATGAACACACAGCCGTTGTTGAACACTATGACAGCTCCTTTGGGCTTCATGCAGGTCAGAAGACAGGTTACTCAAAGCCACCCAGCGGCGAACTGCGTCGACTGGACAGTGATTCAGCGCCACCATACTCGCCGCTTCTCCGGTCGTGACACAGGTCATCGGGCGGTTGCTTGGGCTGTCCCAATCTGATCAACAATCCCATCAATGAGACTGTTGCCGAGTTTCGTAGGACTTGGTACCTCCAACGGTAGCCAATGGATGGGATGGGATTGGCATCGCAACGAGGCAGCCAACACTTTCCTCTCAACGTAGGTTTCCCAATTGAGATCAAGTAGGCGCATCATGTTGGGATACGTTGTGCCGGAAGCGGTCAATCCGAGATCACAAAGTAGTTACAGGAACCCTCCCAAGGGAGGCAACCAGCCAGTAGACTGTCTGGGTGAGCCTTTTGCCTAGATTCCCATGATCCTTCGCAAGCGCCATCTGCAGTAGGGCAGTGAGGCACCAGGGATGGGCTGAAATCAGGGCTGTCTAGGCTTGCTTTGCAACGGCTCTAGGCTGGTCTACCAGACTCCTGGGAACGACTTTGTGGGTCGGGGCAGCAAATCATGACACTTCCCACAACTTCGGTTGGTTGGTAGCGTTTGGTCTGGGTCTCGCACAACAGCAGCAGCACAAGAAAGGCCGGCAGGATGGTGGCTGAATCCGTTGACGGGGTCGAGTTTTTTCTTTTCTCCTCGGCTGACTACTCCAGAGTGATCAATCACGCCGCACTAGCCTACCGTCTTCTCAGGAGGATAGAGACAGGCCCTTTCAATTATTGAGGCGCGAGCGCCTCGAATCGATAGACGGGTCCACATATCGGATCCTCACTCCCAGCTGTCTGTTGGCCGCCCGCCCCTTTGAGACAGCCTTCATAGTCTCGAGACCTGAAGCTGACGATGGTGGAATCGGGGGAGGGGGAGGGGCACAGCAAGGGGTACAATCTGCGAGTGCGCATGTTTGCCATGTTGGAGGCGGCGTCTAGTGCATGAGCCTATGGGCTATGATCTTGCGCCCTTCCTCTCGCACTATTTCTGGGAGATTATGCAGGTGTGATTGCTGGCCACACAGATGGTGAGGGGTTCGAGGAGGAAATGAGTGCCTGGGAGATGGCCATCAACCATGCACGTCGTATCATGGCCGGTTGGACGCTACAGAGCACTGCGAGTTGAAATGTCGACCTGCTTGACTCGAGCTGTGGATCACCATCCGCCAGCCCGGTGGGCGCCCGCAACGGGAGGCACGGGTCGAAAGTGGCGCCTCGCAAAAACTGTCTTGAGGACTCGCAATCCGTATCTTAGGGACGCCGAATCTCACGTCGCAAGCTGACTAGCATCCGTTCTCCATACAAAGTATCCGCTCACCTTGTATCTCTCTCCGCAAGTGCGAGATGGAGGAGGAACTCTCGCCCGACTCAACCCTGCAGCCTTCGCACCACCCCAGTAACAGATCATGGCAAATTATGGTGGCTGCTTGCCAAGACCAGCAGGCCCAGCGCAGGGGGCGATGAGGTGATGAGGCGACGAGGCGACGAGGCGCTTTATCTCGCACACATCTAGCATGGATCCAGGCGGCGACAGCTCTGCTTGCCTAGCCAAGTGGCGTCCAACGTTGTCGAGAATGTCAACGAGCTAGGGTCCGGTTGACAGAGACTCCACGCTCGCTACATGAAGTCAGCGAGTGGGTGGTGGCAGTGATGGACGCCCTACACAAACACACAGCCTCCCCGTTCGTTCAGACACCAAGACATCGCCTCGTGTGACGACCAGGCTGGCACAATGGGGTGGTGGAAATGGTGAAGGAGTGGGGGTGTTGAGCGGTTGGTTGGTGGTGAGAAATGCGGGGAAGCTCTACGACCTGTCACATTCCCAAGTTCCCAACACATGGGAATGACACTCCAATCCAGAGCTGAAGACAGGGGCTTGCGTCGAGTTGTCTTGGACGCCTGGTGTCTGTCTGCCAATGACCACCACAGCATCCACAAATCGCAGAATGGGTCAGGCCAGCCACGCTACCGTCTCCATTCCCAGAGTCTGTCACGTCAACCACCAAGCCCCGGACGGGAATGGTGGTTTTGGGCCTACCTAGGCTGGCGTCAATCGGGGGACGGCGAGACCGATTTGGCTCTCGACGCCTGTGTGCGAAGTGAAATGGCCAACATTGGCGAATCGAGCTGCAAACGCGAACTCGGGCCCGAGGAACTCACCTTCTGGGATTCACGTCCTCAATCCCCCCCCCGGACGGAGCATCTCGAAGCCGAAATTTCAATCCTTGCCCTTGCCCGCGGCGTCGTCCGAGGCGTCAAGCAGGGTCTTGCGAGGTGCCGTCCAACGTAGCAGCAAGCTAGCTGGTAGCACTCCCAGTTCGGCCGAGAGTTCAACGGTTCGTCATCTTAGTCTTGCTGGGCTAACACCTCCCCTGGGGCCTCAGTGCTCCTAGTACTGACCAATGGGGGGCATCGAGCCGCCCCCTGATGATTTAGCAGTGGCGGCGCACAAAGAAGATGCGAACTGACAAACATGCACGAGCACGGGGTACGTACTTGGTAGATACGAACTCCTCTGCCTTGGCCGTATCATTGGCGAGGAGCAAACGTCTGACTTTGCGTGCCTTGCATGGCGTCCTGGTTGAACAAGCGCGTGGTCAAAGCCACCGACTGGCGCACTTCCAAGACTGATCTTCACACCACCTTCTTCGCGCCTGCATAATTGATGTTTATGAAGCGAAGATAACGTCGTCCCACTGATAATGTCAACAACGCATAATGCGCGTGCATATGCAGAACGATGGGTTGGCGAGGGCAACCAGCATTGTCCGAGTCGCCGGTCCAATACTGCACAGCTTTGACTGCAAAACAGCCTCCGCACTGCGTACGGAGTGTTCTCCGCACGAGTCTGTATTGACTGATCATTTAATTAATCAAATCCCATTGATTAATTGATCCGGAGTCTGTGTTTGTGTGCAGGCAGTCGGCCGGCGCTACGAGCCAGATGATGCATGTCCAGGCAAGGATGCATAGCCTAGCGCTGGCGTGTGCTATTCTTGTGGCCACGCCGGGTGAAATTACAGGCGACCGGGCCACAGCTAGCCCAGCGAGCGTCAGGTCTCAGTTCCAGGCTTCTACTAACCGCTCCAAGCAGTGCACCTACGAAACAGCATTCTCTCCATCCTGCCTTCGCTCACCACAGGCGGTCCGCTGGTAACTGAGCAAAATGTTTGTTTGTTCATCCCCCCCCCCGTTATTGTTATGTATTCACTGGCGGCTGACAGGTTTCAACACCATGCCTCGGGCTCCAGCACTCCAATATACCTCGTACGTGACGGTGTCAGGCCAGCAGCGATGAGCGACTAAATGCCGTCAGCTACGATCGCCGATCGTGGACCGGATCGCCGTTACTACGGTACATTGCCAACTGGCCCAATATTCCTGGGCGAGACACATACTGGCCAGCGTTCGATGCCTACCGAGTTGAGCAATTATGGATGAAGATCTGTGGAATGCACCCCGTCCTGGCCTCCATGTCCGCTGTGGAGCGTGTCTGTGTGTGTCTGCGTCTGTGCCCCTGTTCCTGCACCAAGCGCCTGAGCTGTAGTGGACAGAGGTGCTATCGCTAGCAAGGGGGACGCTGGACAACCTCACAGACCTTGCGCTTGTGCCAGTAAAGTTAAGCCGTCCAGCCGGCATTGCCATGCATCCCTGCCGTTTCAACCTCGAAACAACTCGTCTCAGCCGGGTGCATATTAATACACACATGCACATGAAAGTTGCGTATCTACCATTCACGACTGAGCCTGTGCCTAGCGGCATTGTGGTTACTAGGAGGATTCGCAACGATCTGACGGGCCGGCCTCATCGCTGTGGGCCATTGGTGGGCACACGGCTTACATCGTACTCAAACAGTCCTCCGTAGAAGCCGTGACTATGTCAGCCGTTGATCAGGCAGTGCTTTCGTACGGAGTTCAACTGCTAAACCCGTTGGTTATGTAAGTGTCTAGCAGCTAAGGTGGCTGCTCCGTAAAAAAAAATCTCTAAAAATGTCCAAAATTACCCCGTACAAGGTCTCACTCCACATAATCAAAAGGATTTAATCAACGGGCGTGTCGCCGAGCTGGGGATATCTCTTGGCAATCGGCACAAAGGTCGATCCGGCCCAGGCTCAGGTGGCCACATGAACCGAAATTGAACACCAGGGAGGCGAACAAGGGCAACACGGCCTCGTGAATTCCTTGGCAGCTTGGTTCTAATCAGAGAGCGCAGGGCAAGAGCTAGCCAGAAAAAAAAAAACAGAAAAAAAGGAAGAAAAAAAAAAAAGAGTGACTGCCAACACCTAATCGACACCGTTGCACAGTATAGCATGCATGCGGGCCTTACTAATAAACCACGTCTGGCTCATGCACCGCCAGGGAGGGGCGTGGCCGAAGCGAGCCGCTGTTAGCCACGACTTGTAGAGCACTGATCACCCACCACCCAAAGGCCGTTGAAACGAGAGCGAGGCAGTTCGACGGGCAGCATCCCGCAGGTGGGTGCACCAAGTGCATAACGAACACCACATTACATGGCGTCAATTTCGGCCCTGTTGAGGTCGCACGCAGCACCTCCATCTTGTTCTCCTGTGTGGTTAGGGCCGCTAACCTGGCGGGGAGCATCGAATGGCTGTTTGACGTCTCAAGTGCGCACTACGTTGTATGCCGGCGGGCAGCGGCCCCGATGAATACGACGACCGGCAGAAAACAAGAGCAATCAGCTAGCTATTGAGCATTCTGAATGCCGCACGTCAAAACGCCTCGCTCCGTGCCTTCATCCCCATCCTGCAGAAGCTAATTGCTCGCGCCGGATCTAATTCACCCACATGTAACCTCCAGGGCGGAGTTGTGCCTCTCTTCTGGTAACCACGCCCGTTGTCTGCTGGCGCTCTTCGGCTCTTGCCCCTGTGGTGGCTGCGCCTGCACAGACGTCAAAGACCTGTCATGTCGTCCTTGTCGTCGGCACAGAAGCCCTGACAAGCAGCGTGCTCCGCAGCTCCGTACTCGTCGCATTTCGTTTGCAAGAGACTGTTGAGGCATGTGTGATGGCATCTACATAGTATACATACACCTCGTCTGCGGCCCAACGCATTGGTAAATCGTAGGCCCTTGAAGTGTTGGGGCACTTGGAAACACACCTCGCTCTACTGTTTTCGCATGTTGCTAGCAATCTAAGGGCGTTGCCAAGGTTCCTTCCATTTGTGCTTGAGAAGTGTTGGCCAAGTTAGTGAAGTTAGTGGTGAGGTGGACGCCACTAATAAGGCTGACCCGGTCAGCCCGATACAAAGAAAAGACACCATGGGCTTCATCACGAGCGTCTCCGGCCATGTCCGGGACAATCCTCAACGTGAAGTCTGTCTACTAGTTACCATGCTGGCCGCCACCTTGGGAGGCTGGTCCACTCAGCAGTCTCACGTAGGCCTGTAGCGGCTGGCATGATCAAACCCCCAATGGAATCATCGAGATACGTCCTTTGCACTGCGTCCTGACCGTCAGATGCGCCGTAAGCCTCGTCTATTCCACATGCCTCTCTCCTCCGTGCCAGGGCCTCACCACCTCCTGACCAGCAACGTCGCCCTCTAAGCCACCCAAGCAGTGACAGGCAAGCTCCCACAACAACGGTAACCAGTTGAAGTGCCTGCAGCAACCATGGGAGGGGCGCCATCACACGGGAAGAGCAAGAAAATCTCTGCAGTTGAGTTGGCCAAAGCTTCCTGTCTGTCACGTCACACAAAGAACGCCCACACGGCCATTGAATGGCAACGACTGGCCAGTGTCTCGTCTCTTGCATGCTGTGCTACCACGGAGCACGGTGCAATTGAAGGGCCACGGCTCGACTTGGCAACACCCGCATCCGAGGCAACAGGGCGGCCGTGGGAACGCGCCGTTGGTGACGCTGCTGCACCGAAACAATGCACCGGATGGCTCGTTACGCCCTGAGCATAGAAGAGTTTTCACGCCGCAGGCTTGGTTGGTGAAGTGAGGGCTTTGAGGAGCTGACCGTGTGCTATTCGAAGTGTCCGTAGAGCCCCTAATAGTTCGTCGGCTGGCGGCTCCTACTACCACCGTCGTACCGAACTATTGCACGCACACTATCGCACGCACCGTACTCAGAGTACAGAGAATTGGAGTGCGCGCACCGATGCAGGGTGTGATTGAGGGCAATCATCGAGTGGGAAGATGGGAACAGCATCGGCGCCCTGCTGTGTGTCGCTTCCTTCCGAGGTGAAGACCGTAGGGCGTGTCTGCAATGGGTCGTAGCGCGGTCCCTCAGTCATCAATCTGCACTTTGTGCGTCCAGCGTTGCCCCTTTGGTCTCTTCGAGGGGTCTCGATCGTACTTTGCGGAAAAGGAAGGATGAGGACCCCTACCAGCTGCGACTCTGCGAGAGGTTTCCCAGCAGCCAATGGGCAGGCGTCTTCAGCTTGGTAATCTCCATGCCTGGCAGCTGCCACCCAGCTGCCACCCAGCCTGATATGGGCTGCTGGGGAACTTGGGTACGGGACAGCTGTAAGCGTGAACAGAGGTAATTAGCGTCTTGCTTGATAAGGCGCCCACTAATCAAGGGACGGCAGTCCAGAACTTGAGGACTGAGATAACCACCCAAGAACATCAGACAACAGTGGGCCTCATCGCCATCCGTCTTCCCTGATGCCGCGTGGCCTGTGCTCTCAACCCGAGCGACCCTTGCGCACCACACCTTGCCCATCCAAGCCTTAGAGTCAGCAGTCCATAAATACCCAAATCAGGGCCGGGGGGGGAGGCTCAGTGGTAGCGGGAGTAGTGGTGGCAGTGGTGTGAGAAGCGAGTCAAAAAAGTAAGTCCAGTCATCAACGGTCGACAGGGCCTGTGAGACTATCAACGTTGGGCTGAACCTGGACGCAGGGTCTTCGGCTTGGACGGGCAGTCCCTGAGACTAGCGAGGGCGGAATAGCTAGTTGATTACGGAGTACTTCGTGGACAAGCAGAAGACACATGCAGATTGTACCGACTCACAACGTTGAGTTTTGGTGGTGTACGGATACGCTCGCTGTTAGCTATTCTGCGACGCCTCTGCCGTGTTTTACCCTCAGCTGAGGAACAGATACGCCTTAGTGTCTAGACTGCTGACAAGCCGCCTGCAAGAACACCCAATCTAACTAATACGTATCTCCTCCGTACAAGTCCTTGCGTGTTTCCGCATTTCCCACTCGTCCCGAATCCGTCCATTTCTGCATATGTCATAGTAGGACCAAGTGCGTTATCTAACTGACCATCACACGTAGTGACACGCCACTCCTCGGTGCCGTCAATGCCACTGCTGCAGGCCAACACCACGCCATGTACGTCGACGCAGTGTCCCGCCCTTCCCCTCAAATCGCCCCAATCAATCCCAGTCGTAAAAGGAAACAAGAAGAAGGGGAAAAGGAAAACCGTCATCACCGTTGAGGGAGAATTTGCTTTTTGCCCAAAGCACGACGCGTTGCGCATCCTGCAAGAGAACGAATCTGGAACTTTGGGGGGCGAGCAGCAGAATTACGTGTACCTGATGTCCCCTTTCGATGGAGAGCGTTTTCGTGCTACCTGGAGTGTATTGGCCGGTATTCATTAGCAGGCTGGCTTCATTCGGCCGTTTTGCCGTTTTGTTTTTTCAGAATTAACCGCCGCAGCCCTTGCTTAGTAGGGGATCTATCGCTGACCCCCACTATCGCCCACCATGGTATGGCTCAAGCACACCCAATGGCAATGGCTGCTACCCCCAATAATCAGCGAAATGCGTCCCCAGCATGTCACTTTTTTATTGCTTCGCATCATCACCGGATAGCGATGCGTTAAGTCGCTCCAGGACGGTAGCTGGCCTGCCCATTAGGACGACGGTGACAATGGATCGCCCAGTGGGAGAGCGCTGCGCACCAGCTCCATGCAGACATGTCAATCTATTTGATCAGAAATGACGTGTGGTGCTGCTTCGTACGCCGGCTAACCCAATTGCCATCATTTACTACGAGTACCATGCAGGCAGAGTGTGGTGATCACACCAGCCACCTGTTCTGCCGTGAGACGTCCAGAGCACGCAATGGATTGTTCGATAGCTCCATCGATCTACGGACTCGGGCTACAGCTCCGCCAATAGGCACGATGCGACGTGTGGATATGGCGTCCAAGGTAGGGTGAGGTATTCGTGGGTTTCAATCCCGGCGTTGACTGGTTGACTGGCTGGCTCAGCCCGAGCATGTTGCCAGACAAGACAACTGGAGCCCGAGGCCTGAAGAATTGACGAGCGTGCCTGTTGTTAGTGTGGTTTATTCGCTCTCCACTTGCCACGCTCATCTCACATTTTCCCTTCCCCAGGTCCAGGGTCTCGTTAATTAACATGCAGGTCTATGTGGAGCTGGTGGGTTACACATGTTGCCTCGCACAATTGTTGTATGGGGCAATGCCTCTGATACACTGGACTCAGACAATACATTTCAATTTCTCAGTGACAAACAAAACAGCATGTTCTCGCAGAAGCATGATGGGGGGCTGGGCGGAATGGAGAGAGAGAGACAACGAGAGAGAGAGGGATGAGCGAGACAGGCGGCTGAGATGACTGGAGCATGCTACTACGGTAACTGGTGGCATGAAATACTGGCCTCAAACCGTATAAGCCGCCACCATTCCTCCTCTGCCGCTCAAACTTCTACTATAAACTCCCTGCCGAGGATGAACCACCAGGCGAAGCTGATTCATTGAGGACTACACTGACGACTGATTGGTTATGTGTGACGCAGGCTGGTTCGGGAGCCCGCACCTCCGTACGTGGTACATAGTTGTTTCTGTGCAAAGGGTTCCTGCTTCGAACATGGTACCAGGGCCGTGGGCAATACGGCGGCGACAGGGACGTAGAGAAGCGCCTCACCGTTGATCGAATATGGGGTCAACAACATGTCTTGGAATAGCGACCTTGGCAACGACACTAAAGGTGATCAGGTGGCGACGCTCACTAGGGGGCATTGTGGAGAAGCAAAATGTGGTGATGGAGGCTCGCAAAAGCCATTCACCCATTCTGCCAGCCTTCGAGCACCAAGAGGAGGAAGGGGGCGTCATGGCGCCTTTGGGGCAGTTGGAAAAACGGCTGGGCCACCTCCAAGGCTCCAACCAGTCACGTCTTGTCCCCCTTCCCCTCAAATTCCCCAAACGCGGGTGATGATAGAAATGGATTAGCGGGTTCTTGGCTGGCGCCACCAAGACGGCTGGAACCACTTGACGAGCGTTTTTGGTGGACTCGACAAGACTGAAGGGGACTGGTCGACTGACACTATCACCGGCAAACATTGGAGATCCTGGCAGGGGGGGGGGGGGGGGGGGGCCTGGGGGAGACTCTGGGAGGAGGGCAAGTTGAAGATGTTACGAAAGGCCGGCTTCGCGCTTTTTGGCTGGATTAAGTAAGGCTCAAAGCACTGGGCAGCTACGTAGCCGTGAGAGTGAGCTGCACCGCGAGGGCTTGTGTTTTTAGGCCGTGTTCTTCATGTTGATCAACAGGAACTGCCAACATCCAGCTGCAGCACGGCTGCTCCGCGAACAATTCAATTAGGTAATGACGACTTGCCGATCCCCAAAACCCACAGCGCTGCGTTCGAACGGAGCATAACCCCCAGAGCGCGGGGAGCCAAGCTAAGAAAGCAGGCGTCGAACCCCAGACTTTTTCGCTCCCTTTCGCCTTGCTGCATCTCGAGTTTCCAACTACCTGGATGGGGAGCGAGCTGGGGTGTATGGCTTGACTGGGGGCGAAACAACGTGCGCTCGTGTGGAGAAAAATAAGAGAGAGACAGATTGCGCTGATCTCGGTCTGGGCTTGCTGATGCCCCTTCGAGGTTCTGCAGAGCGACATCATCGTGGCAGCGCCCCCCGTTTTAAGCTGAAGAGGCGGCCATGCGGCGTCTGGGGGAGAGTAATGAGAGACAATGAAAATAAATTAGTAGATGCGGCACCTCGGCACCATGCTGCCCGCTGTTTCGTGCGGGGGATGATAATCCGGTGAGGGCAGCGAGTCTACCTGCGTACTCTACGCAGGCAGCTTTCGCTCGCCGCCGGCCAGCCTGCTCAGCCATGCAGCCATGCAAATCTGTCTCAGTCGACGGGGTGCCGCTTGGACCACGTGAGAATGGATGCCGGCCCTGAGAATTAGCGAGAGAGGGAAAGACCTAATAAAGAAAAAGCAAAGGGCAGGAATTCCAAGCGCTGGCCAAGCATTGGGTTAGGTGTGTCTGGCGGCCACTGCTATTTGCGAGAGTTGTGTCTCAGAGGTGTCAGCATGCCATGCGGTTTTATTTATTCGTTCTTTGCCTTTCTGCCGGCACCTCGTCCTAGGTAATAATACTACTTGGAAACGTCATTGTGCCTACGGGGCGCGAAGCAGATCATCTCGCGATAGTGGCCGGCTGACGAGTTTTGATACGGGGCTAGCCTACACCTGCCTAGCCTCGTCTGTTTTGAAGACGCTGGCTACTTGGCCAGTTCTTGACTGGTGACATTTTCGCCTGCAGAGTCGCACCAGTGGCATGCTCTCAATTTGGGGATGAATGATGCAGCAGCCATATTACCTACCTACACGATGATGCAGCCTCCCAACAGTCAAGACTGCTTCTCTGCCTCTCTGCCTATTTGCCTCTCCTGCCTCTCCTCCCCCTCCTGCCCCTCCTGCCCCCTCCTGCCTCAGGCACGTTCGCCTGTGGCTTGCGTGCAATGGGCAATCCGCAGGTAGTCTGATCGGTAGTGCGGTTCTGGGCAGGTCCAACCACCCACCAGCGCCAGGCGCAGCATCGCGCTGTGGGCCTCACGCTGTAACCGCCTGCCAATGCAGGAGGGGTCAGTATTGCGGTAGGAGGTAATTACCAGGACAATGGCAGAGTCGTATTATTGCTTGAAATGCAGCAGTTTTTGTCTAGTTGGTGGCCTGTGACTGGCCAGCTTCGGCTGGAATGAAGAGTGTGTTACCACCTCGCTCGAACATACTCTTGTTCCATGTGCACACTCATTGCAGCGCAACCAGGCGGAGAACCAATGCTGTGGATTGTTTGAAGACATTTCGCCATGTCGGCTACCCGCTGCACACCACACTCACAACACCCTTTGTGCAGGTCGCACACACACACACACACTCTCTCTCTCATCATGGACACTCACGCTACAACGCCCATCACCCACTAGCCAAACATCACCAAGCCACGCCACCACCACCAACTGCCCACAAGCGTACACATTCTGGGCTCTGCACACATGCCCATTTGCACAAGGGTCATGCAGAGTCTGTAGATTTGTGCGCCACGGTCCGCTCCAACGGTTATTCGTACCAGTCGGCGGTCCCCATGCAGGAAAAAAAAACCAAACCACCACTGCTTGAGTGCATCTCAGTGGCCAATCTGGAGCGCCAACTATGCGGTATTCTTCGCCCCTCACTTTTGGACATTCATACCCAAGGGGCGAAATCGTACCCACCAACTCGATTTCTGTTCGTTTAGTCTTGCAAATCCGGCGAGATGCGATGTCTTGCCTTTTTCGCGCAATTGCCAATGGGGGAAAAAATTGCTCAGCTCATCTAGTATCCACGGGGACATGGCATTTTGCTCTTCGTCTCACGATGATGACGGGCTCGCTCGTTCTCGTCAGAGGCCCCCCCCCCCCCCAGTCCCCACCATCAAGGTTAAAAAACAACTATGGAGCCGTCCCTGTCCGATCCACGGATGGCGGGATCCAAAACTTGAGTCACCTCATCCCATCACGCCGTCTGTCGTGATTCTCGCCTCACCACGCACGACCCCATCGTGAGAAGTGCGATCCAAAGCCGCCCCATAGTGCAAAAATGGCGTGTGTGCCTACGCTGGTGGCGAGCCCAATTGTGCCATTTCATGGGATAAGACTTAGCTACAAACGAGATGCATGCAAGGCAATATTAGTGACGAATGGGTGTGTTGCTGCCACTCGCTCACTGCCTACAGCGTCTCTTTGCAGGCGCCTGAGTGGCCGCTGTCTGGAGTCCTGCAAGCCCTCCCGGCGAGGGGCGAGGGGCAACTGGACACCTGTGCAATACCTATCATAATGGGCTTTCCCAAGTGCCGCACGCAATCCAACTCGTCCAGACTCACCGGTTACAATGTAATTTTCTACTCAAAAATATCAGAGCGCTTCAAGACATTTCAACCCTGGTAGTTAGTCACCTTACGTTCCTGGCCTTGCTGTTGTCTGCTGTATTGCAATACGTACCTTCGTACGCCTGATCTACTAGCGAGTGATGGAGCTGAGGAAAAAATAGTCACCCCAGCAGACCCAAAATGCCCACCCCTCTCACTCCCGCAGGCTCCTGGTCGGGTACATGGCCGTTGGGTGCTCTGTCCACCACGACAGAGGTAGCTGCTGCAGGGCATAAGTGGGACCAGATCACACCCCCCAGACTTGCTCACGGCTGTCCCTCACGCCCTTGTGGGCCTCGTCCCTCCAGACTCCATTCTATGCCGCCTTTCACGCTCTCTCACACCACGCACACCCGCCCAAGTCGCACGCCACCCTAGCCAGTTCCATCTTGAGTGCGACTGTGTACCCTCCTCCACATTTTGCCAGGCAGGTACATGCAGGCATTTTTTTTCAGCGCCAAAGTCTTGTCTTGCAAAAAAAAAAAAGTGGTCATCCACCATGCTGCAGGCTGTGCCCACCCAGGCAAGACCCAAGGCCGCCATCGTCCCAGAGTGGTGCTCAGGTGGAGGGGGGAACCTGAGTGTCGTAACAATGGCCGGCGGTAGCACCATCCATCGTGCTATACATACATATGAGTCCCGCCTCCCTCGATGACTTCCACTCTTTCTTTTCCTGCTCTCTACACAAGATCATTTACTTTTCTTTCTACGCATTCACTTCTTCGCCTTCTTCCTCCTCCTCCTCCTCCATCTGCAGTCTTCCTCGAGTTGACAACTTCTGTCTCGCATGAACTCGTTGCATCCTTGGCCATAGTCCATATCATCTGGCGTGCTTGCTGCCTTGTTTGACTCACCAACCACACAATAATCACCACCTCGCCATCCAACCTCACGCATGCTAGATTCTCTCGCATAGCCTCTTGCAAAAAAGGCACCGTACCGGAATTCATCTCTTGTTCAAGCTCATCACCCTTGAACGGAGCCTCCGAGTCACTTCCATCTCGTCATACCAGCAACTTCTCACCACCACCATCCACCACTATGTCGACCTTCGATCTCTGGACCCAAGAATACTGCCTTGCTTGTGACAAGCAGGTACACATAGATGGAGCAGCTTACTGCTCTGAAGCCTGCCGGTTGGCAGACTACGAGAAGACGTCAGCTCCGAGCTCACAGCCATCATCCCCTGGCTTCGCCCCGTCGTCCTACTCCTCCTCGACCACGATCCCTCAAGCCTCCGTGAGGTCCGGCCCCGCCAAATTCTACCTTTCACCAGCCTACGATTTCTCTGATGCCCAGCCATATGGCACCACACCTCCTCGAAAGTCATATTATGCACCACGCTCTGGGCAAACCAACGCCTCCGCTTCCAATGGCCATCTATCGCCTTCCAGTTCCCACAGCAGCCTGTGCTCCATGCACAGTAACTGCTCAACTGGTGACGCCGAACACCTTTCAGCAAAAGCGAGGAAAGAGCTCCAGGCATATGCCGTGTCTTTTGAACAAGTTCGACTGCAGAGACGACGATCTTATTAAGCAAGCATTTGATTACGTCTCTGATCAAACTTCACACCATCGACAACCTCGGGCTTCCACATCGAACTTGATGGTTGCTTGATGATTCTCTTCCAATTTCTCGCTACTCTACCGAGCCTCCATCACGGCCGGCAAACCACACCACACACCTCACTACTTTTCAAACACCACGATACACACAAACACTATTATATTTCCTTGGTTATTCTGTTGTAACAAGATGGGCATTACACTGGGAGCACTGCGTACCAACAAAAAAACTTTGTCTTTCTTCATTTGGTTGTTTTATTACTATGGCGGCGAGATACCACGCTCGGGAGCGGCACTGTGTACCACCTACAGTACGGAGTCGGTGTCAAACAAATGTTTTCTAGCATGGCACATGGGAGCAATTGGATGCAATTGGGAGATTTTATGAACAAAGCGGACATGATGAGTCGACCGGCCTGGCGTGGCCGAGTCAGATATGGGCATGGGATATCAAGAACATCGGCGCATGGGACGACCGTTGTTGGTCAAGATTGGTTGAGCGACGAAAGACTTGTCCGAGAGACGAGTTGTCGGAAGACATTTTTTATGGGACTGGAGAGAGTGAAGAAGACGAAGACTAGATACCTCATGGCCTCGTGCCTTGGGATCAATACTACCTGTCCAACCCCCAAAACATTCCTTGCCACTGTGACTCGGTGTCCCAGACTATGAACGCTGGATGTACCTAGCCAGCGTACCTGCCCAGTGTTCATCCATCCATGGAGGACGAAGTACCGGTTGCACAGGCTGGGAGACAGTGATAACGATACCATGTATGTCGGCCACGCACGGATGGGTAGAGGCCGTAGTAAGTGTTGACTTTGAGCTTGTCGTAAAATGGCTAGTATAGTACGTAGTCCAACTGTGATGTGGTCGGCATTGGCCGCTCCCAACAACAACATCCAATCTGAAGTTTCGCCCTCAACGAGGACGGGGCCGATGTTCCTCCTGGACACCTATGGATGTTTCAGCACGAATTAGAGCCTACGATATCCGAAACTAGTGATAGAGAAGCCGGTGATTAAGTTCCCTCGGGAAAGCTACATTCGAACTAATCGGCATGACCTGGAGGCGCCCCGAGGGGGACAGAGCCTATCAAATTGCCTCAATGAACGCGGTGTTACGAGGCAGTTACAGCACGTAGGTATGCCCGAGCCCACTACTCTCCCCATGGGCCCAGTAGGGTGACAGCGGGAGAGGCCGAGGAATTGACGTTGGTACCCAAGGCGACAAGGCGGCGTATGATTGGAGAAGTGTGTGCTGGAAGGAAAAAAATTCAACCACCCCCGCCAGAACCTTGGGCCCGGCGATCTCCAGGGGCGGTAAATCGCACTAGGTAAGGCGCTGTAGGGAGGATGGAAAATTTTTGGTACGCCACGACGGATACAGGTTGAAGGTTTGGGGGCGTTGGTGAGATGTTGAGTAGGGTCAAGGGACTGAGAAGTTTCTTTCGCGCTAGATGCCGAAGCCTTTTTTTTTTTTTTTTTTTTTTTTTTTCTCTTTGGGCGTTTTCATTTTAGGAGATATGAGACGGGGAGGACGATGAATTGGATGCAAAGGGAGTAGTTTCGTGGACAGACGGGAGCCGAGACCTATGGATAGACTAGCTATGTCAACCCTGGGAATATGGCGAGGCACCAAGTATCTCTCCGCGCTATTTCAGGATGGATGTACTTCCTGCCTGTAGGAAGGACGCTGCTTTTTCGCTCGAGGTACATCTCCCTGCACAGGTGCCTAAACACGTTGAACTAAAGGAGAATTTTTCTTTTGTCCGTATAGATGATTGTATTACTGCCGGGTCCTCAATGCCTCGAACAAAACAGTGGAGAGGATCAAGGTCAATCAATCCCTCCGACTGGGCGGAACTGCATCAATTACGAAACGCAATGGAGCAACTTGAACCCGCGGCAGAGCCACAAGATGAGACGGAGCTGCCAGCGCACCTCACGGGATGGGGGACAATTGACACATTGACAGCTTGATGAATCGGAGATCAGCGTGCCCCACCCGCCGAGCAGGACTCAACTCTCTGGCCAGTCATCCTGTTTTGCCGCATTAATTTTGTCGCCCGCCCCCCTGCCTCATTCGTCACTGGGCTGTTGCACCCCAGGGCAAGTTAATTGCATTATTAAACTTGAAATTTTCTCAACGCCTTGTCTAGGCTGCCTTGGTAGCACAGCAGGAGTGAACCGCTCTGAGCCGAACCAAGGGATGAGGGAGATGAAGAGAGAAAATTTGCGTAAATGGAAGTTGGAGGGGGTATCTACAACTACTACCAAAAATAAATAAAATGGAATTGGGGAGTATGCCTGCAGGAGCCCTGTTCATAGGTGCCTACCCGGCCGCCCTTGCCCTGCAGGCAGGGTGCTGAGTTGAGGCCGTGAATTTTGAAGCGTTGCTGCACGCACGGAGAAGGAGTGCTGCTATCATGCGATGCGCGCGAGGCGTCAATGGAGCTGTGCCGTGCGCCTCGGCCGTTAGGTGCCAGAGACAATCCATTGCCCGTGAGGAATGTGAAGCTCTGGCGTGTCTGATTATTATCCAAGTTGCTCCTCGGAGGCGTGGGATGGACTGATTGGTGGGCGGAGCACTCCGTGGCAACGTCCAAACCCCATCGTCTCGCCTGCAGGATGTTTGACTTTGGTCTAGTGCCTGGGGTCTGCCGGTGCTAACACGGAATCGGCGAGGTTTGTTTTGTCGTACGCGTTGTCCATCTGCTTCCGTGCCTTCGTTGAACGCCCAGAATCTGTCGGGCTGGATGAATGAAGAACGGCTTGCCTCGATCTCGTACATGCCGCGGCGTACGCCGAGCCACCAAGGCACAGGTTGAGTGCCACAAAGACGACGGCATGTTTCAGGCCACACGCCGGAGGAGCTGGTTGCGGCAGCGAAGTCATCCGTCCGTCCATCAATTAATCCCATGGGGTCGCGACGTATATCCAGGTCCGATATGCGAGCACGGAGTCCGGAGCGTCTTCACGCCCCGGGCGACCCATGCCCTGGCCCTGGCCCTGGTCGCCGGGTGTCTGTGTGTAGCCGTCTGTCACGACGTTTGACGCCGATTCACGCTCGATCTTGTCACAGCGGCCAGGAACAGGAAGGTAGTATCTCACCATTTGCTGCTGATCTGGCACTCTTCTCGGCCGATTGCAGAACCATCGCTGTGCTTTCATGTGGCATGCGCTACCAGCATTTCCTGCGCTGATTGGTGGGAGCTAACCACCGCGAGCTCGGACATTGGAATCTGGTGGAAGCCAACAGTATCTCGTACAACGAACGAGTTATCCTCTCATTGTTGGGGCCCAACAGCTTTAGCTTTGGTGTAGCGAGATTCCAACACGGTAAGTCTGTACGTAGCACGGGGCAGCTATGGAGCTGTTGACGTAGGTACCTTGTAGGGGCCCTACAGGATCCAGCAGTAGCCAGATTGACAAACTACCAGAAATACCCACAGCCAGGCCGTCAATTCACGATACAAGCTCAAATACCAAGCAGACTACGGATCAATAGCAAACAGGTGGAGTTTTGGGCGTCGAATTATGACCACAAGGTCCCCGTTCGATACGGAGCTGGCGTTATTTGGTCACCGCTCAGGGAGACAGACTCACGCGATCGGTGAGGGCAATCTCCTGACCGACTCTTCAAGGGAGAGGACGATGGATATTTTTCGTTCTCCCCCCCCCCCCCCCCTCGTTCTCCTCTTTTACTCGCTGTTCCAATTTATTGTCTAGAGTCCCTGGTCGAGGCTCCAGTTAGCCGAGACACGGATGCCATCAAATGAAACAATTTAGCACTTCACGCACGCTTATTTGTTGCGAGGCTGCTGCGAACGGAGCGCCCACGTCGAAGAAGAGATCTAGTGAGACACGCAGTCACACAGCTGCCGAACGAATAGTGCACCGAAAGGACCCCCTTAGATACGATATGCACAAGGAAATACCTGCCGCGATTGTTTCTCCCCCATTCTCAATCCTCTGGTCCGAGCTCCCCAATGTTCCAGCCTGTTCCAATCAGTGCCGTTGCCGACGATTGAAAAATTTCTTCTCCTGTGCTGCTGTGGCTTCAAGCCCCCCCCCCCATGCCAGTGCCAACCAAAACAAAGGAAGTTTTGCGTGAGAACGCCCGCAGGAGATGGACTATTTGCATCTTCGATCTGGTGCAGCTGCAGGGCGAGGAGAGAGTTGGTTTGCTTGCGAACAACGTGGGCAGCCTTGAATCTCACACCCCCCAGCTCACCCTTTGCTTCTTTTGCCTTCTCTTCGGACCTGTTGTGGCGGGACTGGGCCTGACGCCGGCACATCTTGTTATTGAGAAGCTGAAGGCCGAGACCAAGACTTCCGTTCCGTAATGGCATCTGTGAGGTAATTTGTATGACGCCGCGGTCAAGCCAACCCCCAACATCACCTCACTAACCACGCAATCCTACGCTCCAAGTCACAGAATCCTCCAGCGCTGATCCCATGGCGCAATATGTCTCTGTTTCAAAGCACCTTCTGCAGAAGGGCCCCGGCTCAGCCAATTACGAAGATGCTGGCAACGTGGCTGGTGGGATGCAATGTGACGTCTCGCATGCATTGGCGAATAGGCGTCCGAATCTGTCGATCGCCATCTTCTCTGGACCGTCACACCTTGCCGCGATCCTCCTCTGATCATCGATCAACACACGCACGCACGCACGCACACCAACACGCACACGCCGAGCGAGCTGGCGAGGCAGTCAAGCAGCGATGTGATGAGACTTACAAGTCGTACTTCTCAGCCCCCAAAAGCCCAGGCCAGAGACATCCAATCTACTCCGTACTGAGTCAATCAATAGTGCTCACCAGGAGTACTCAGTCCAAGTCACTAGCACATCAGAAACACTGCGTTGTCGCGCGAGAATGTCTCAGCGCGACCACCATAAGCCCCGTTGCCATGCTCTTCTTCCTATTTGCCCCCTATCGTCCGTGCCAGCCAGCGACCTACTGAGACCAGGTAGCAGCTCCCAGAGGCCGAGAACACACCAACCTTGTCTCTTCTCTGGCCGCACGGCTCTCGACTCTTAATTGTGGGGGGGGGGGGGGGGCACCGTATGGGAATGCTCACACCTCTGCAAGAATGGTGAGGCCATTTGCACGGCGTGAAATGCCGGTCGAAGCTAGAGTCGGCCGGTCTGGGCATAGCTGACTGCCCGTCCCGGATATCGACGGAGGATGGAGCTCCGTACTGTCCCGTGGATTGGATATTTTCACGCCCATCTACCGCTTGTGGTGAGTCTACATTCTAATGTCTAGAGATGGGTTGGTCCTGAGTTATAGGGTAGGGTAGGCTGTCTCTTGATGACCCAAGTGATATAGAGTTGGCGTTGTGACTCAGACTGATTGACCCCGTACTCCTTGGTGAGGTTGTAAGATTATACTAACTCATTCCATTTTCTAGTGTACTATGTAGGCAAAGTAGCCCAGCATGTAAGTCAGCGTCTTCAGTTCAACGAACATGAAGGCCGGCGCTCTGGCCTGTACATCGTATTCCGGTAGCTATTCTGTAAGCTATGTGTAAACGGCCAAAAACAACCTGAGCCCTCCTGCCTGCCAAACGCCATTCGTCTCTGCGCAAGATGGCCTTTTCTTCATAGTCAGCAAACCAACAGGATAAGTTCAACCAGTCAGTCACTGCGAAGCTCGTATCGAAGATTTGAAGAGCTTCGAGAACTAGTTTTGGCTCTTGCAGGGACGACAGCTCCGTCTGAGCGCAAAGCACGCAATCTCATTGAATTGAGGCCATCATCGGCGGATGCTCTACCACGGAGAAAACCCCTTCGTTGAATGTTTGCCTCTGGAGACACACTTGACATTGACTCCTCAGCCTCAAACGTCTGCCAGCCGGATCCAGCCTTGCCTGTCGCCTGAACCCGACATGCAAAGCGAGCCATGGCAATTTGGATCTGCTGCCAACATGCATGGTCTTATGCTGCTCCTTCGCTGATGGCTCTCCACCACTGTGCAGAGGTGCTGGTGTTTGTCGGAAAGTCTGGTACGTCACCAACGCAAAGAAACGCCTCGTCAAAACCCCTTTTGCTTAACATTGGCTTGGCGGAGCACGAAAAACCGGGAATTCCATCTCTGCTCATCGTGTACGTGACGTTCAGCTTGCTCGTTGTAGGTGAAACGATGGATTCCTGGACTCTTGCTGCATTTCTGGTTCGGGCCTGCTCGTTGGACTCTGCAGGTGTATGATACACTATCCTGGTAGCCACACCAGAGGACAGGGCAGGCTCCTACGCCTCTGCGGTCTGCTCTACCTGGCATGTCGGAATCGCAAAGACAACCCAAGATTCTGGCATTGGTTTAAAGTCACGCGGAAGTCGGTTATTGGTACTACCAAGAAGAGGCTTAATTATTTTGAACCACGTCCATGAGGCAGCCACTCCGGCATCGTCTACGCTTTCAGATAAGGTCAGTCTATTCTCTCAAAACATAGTCCCGTATTCCTAGAGCCAATACTCACACGTCTGTCTCATACAAGGCGATGCTCCCAGTATCAGAGCCAATACGCATCATCGTGAGGCAGGCTCCCAATGAATCGACTGGTGCTTCGTGTCTCTCTTCTTCAGAATGCATACCGGCAATAAATTTACTAGGAATGACTTGAAATGACAGAGAATCGATGCTCAACATCCTGTATCCGTTCTTGCGGCACGCAGACTCCATAAAGGACCGTAGGCCAGTAGGCTCTGACGCATGCCGGGACCGGAAGAGGCGCTGCGAGGCCGCCTTTTCGATGCCCATGATCTGATTAGGTTCAGTTCTCGGGAAGTGGCTTGGTTCCCAGGGGCATCCGTTGTAAAGGTGCAAAACACTCTGAATTCGCAGACTTGCAGTGGCACTGTGAGGATGGTCAGTAGGCTGGAACGTACGCAATGTTGGGGGTGGGACACACTGACGTATGTTTCGCCCTTTCCTGAATATGAAGCTGGAGCCGACTCCTCTCAGATTTTCGTTGCTCCCTTCGGGATTGGTTCTGGTTAAATTCTGCAAAAGTCGCCTCGTCAAAGCCATTAGTAGCCACGGTCATGTCATCAACTGGAGAGGCTGCTAAGGATGGTTTCATGTGAGTGATTTCATTGACGGCAGTCTCCATGCCCGACACGGTCACCAAATCTTGTCCCATTGCCTGGCCGTCGAGTTGCTGTTTGCCATCTTCAACGCCAAACAAATCGCAACCGGCCTGTTCTTTAGCAAAACCCATAGAAACACCCAGAAAAAGCTTCTCCTTGACTGACATGTTGGCTAGCGCATCTCCACGGACTGGACAACTGAAGAGAGGTGGAGGCTTGTTGGGACGCATGGGCAAGGGGTTAGTGCAGACACGGTCGGAGCCGTTATCGTGTACCTTTGTGGGGCTGCTTTCTCGCAGACTTCCTCCTGGAGTCTCGATGAGGTAAATGGACCGGTTCTTTTTGCTGTCGCCAGATGAGAACTGGGGGCTGAGGGGATGCTTCCCTTCTCTGTGTGAAGAGCTCATCATCTCTACTCAGGGGCTGCTGCCAAGCTGTGCTTCGAAAGCTACCGCATCTGCGATTTAGCTGCAGGTCGACCCAGTTGTCGGGTATGGATATTGCTGAAGCATGAAATCAAGGGCAGATATAGTCTGAGAAGGAATTTGCTGTGGCAGTGGCGTGTCGACGTAAAGTTTCTTGTTGGAGTATTGACACAGTGTTTGCCATACCCTGCCACGGACACTGGGCTGCCAGCTGGCTGCCAGGTGCAAATCTGGGGCCGTTATCACAAATAGAGCAGGTTCAAAATCAGAAACGGGCTCATTGAAAACTAGTATCCGAACCCGTTTAACCCAGCAACATATACTTTTAGCGCACCATGCTGTTTACTTCCATGCCGCTTCGCACTTGCCAGGTTTGCCAGGTTCCAGATTTGATAGGTGCAGAAACATGGTTGCCTTGTTTACATGCGCAGGAAAATGGCCCAGGCCTGGCATCTTCTTCTTCTTGGTAATGGCTAGCACGTAAATTAGACGACTGGGCGACGCCCAGGCCAGGGAGCTCATGATGGGGAACAGAGGCCTGCTTTGTATATCGTGGCTGCATACCTGCCGAAGTAAATATCGGCCATTGCGGCCTATTATACTCGTATTCAACGACAATTGCGGGAACAAAAGTAGCTAGCAACTGCGCGGAGACGAACTCGGCTCATCGGTGGACCAGTAAAACTGCCAGATGAGCTGCATCCTCCCGCCACGCCAGAAAGCCGGCTGGAGGAACTTTGCTCCAATGTAACGCACCACAATCTGGGGTAACAGGCAACGCTCCGAATATCCGTACATGGTTGGAGATGCCATGTCCGAACCTTCGGAGCTGAGCTGAGTGTCCAAGGTTGGTATATACCATGGTACTATTTCGACACCAGTCGAAGGGCAAGCCTTCTTCCGTCGACTTCCGTCGACTTCCGTCGACTGTCTGTGCCAACGGGAAGCTGTCGCCACACAACAAAGAATATCCTGTCCTTTGCTTGCTCGCATTTACGTCTTCTCATACATGTTCATAAGCAAGCTTGGCGCCTCCGTCGACTCACATTAAATGCGCTGACTAGAGTTGAGGTTACGCTTCCTCCAAGAACCAGCACGCCAGCTGATCAACTGGTTGAGCCCCCCACAGCGCTGATTGGTCAGTCGCGTTAGTGCCCTCTGAGCAGTGGTAGCTTCCAGATTCCGAAACGTCAGGAAAAAGGTGGAGGGTCTGAAAACAAAAGGTACCCCTCCACATAAACTGTGCGGGTCGGTACTTGCCTCCGTCCTGTGCGGGACGGGATAACATTGCACCCTGTGCTGCAGCCTGTGGAAACTCTGATGCTCCCCGCCAAAAATCCCTAACAAATCGTGGGAACTTTTTCCGCTTGTGGCCCCTCCAACCTATCTTCCACCACCGCTATCACCATAACGCTCGATATCCGGTCTCTCGAGCTGCTCCCTGTGGCCGTAATACCCTTCCTGGCCCCCTTCAGCACCTATATTACCTTCTACCGGAACGCTCGACTCGACTTTTGCCCATCATGCAAGCTCCTGTGTTGGTTATGAGTGCGTGTCCCACTGTCCACCCATCCTCACTCGGGTTATATGCAGAGCTCCGATATGCGGTGGAAGAGCTCAAAAATACTAACCAAACATCTTAGACACCAATGCCGGTGAGAGGCAGACCGGTCGCAGAGCTCAATTGTCCAACATCGCAGCCGCAAAGACGTACAGTCACCCTCGTCCCGTCACCGCTGGTTATCTGTTGTGGACCTGATACTGATATTGGCTTCCCACTAGTGTTGCTGACATTATCCGATCATGTCTTGGCCCCAAGGCCATGCTCAAGATGCTGCTCGACCCTATGGGCGGCATCGTACTCACCAACGACGGCCATGCTATCCTCCGTGAGATCGAGGTGTCCCACCCTGCTGCAAAGAGCATGATCGAACTCAGCCGAACCCAAGACGAGGAAGTGGGTGATGGCACAACAACTGTTATTATCCTGGGTAAGAAACTAGCCGTCCCACCTACCCTCAAATCAGAAATGCTTCAGGGAACCAGTATCTAACAAAAACAGCTGGCGAGATCCTTGCCCAGGCTCTGCCACAGCTCGAGCGCAACATCCACCCTGTCGTCATCATCTCCGCTTTCAAGCGCGCCTTGAAGGATGCTCTCGAAATCATCGAAGAAGTCTCTATACCCATCGACATCAACGACGACAAAGCCATGTATCAGCTGATTTCATCCTCGATTGGCACAAAATTTGTCTCGCGATGGATGGATCAGATGTGTGGACTGGCGCTCACCGCCGTCCGAACCGTCGCGTGGGAGGCTGGAAATGGCAAGACAGAGGTTGACATCAAGCGATATGCACGTATCGAGAAAGTCCCTGGCGGCGAGATCGAGGATAGCCGTGTCCTTGATGGCCTCATGCTGAACAAGGATATCACACACCCCAAGATGCGCCGCCGCATAGAGAACCCTCGCATCGTTCTCCTGGATTGCCCGCTAGAGTACAAGAAGGGTGAATCGCAGACAAACATTGAAATAACAAAAGAGGACGATTGGAACCGAATCCTCCAGATTGAGGAGGAGCAGGTCAAGCACCTGTGCGAGGCTATCATTGCAGTCAAGCCTGATCTGGTCATCACCGAAAAGGGTGTCTCAGGTAAGTCGTGGTGATGGCGATGGAGACGGAGACGCGATGCTATCGTAATGGGCTCTTTGAGACTAATAGTGACGCAGATCTTGCCCAGCACTACTTCATGAAGGCAAACATCACAGCTCTCCGCCGAGTGCGGAAGACAGACAACAACAGAATAGCCCGCGCCACTGGAGCCACCATTATCAACCGAGTAGAAGACATTCAGGACTCTGACGTTGGTACCCAGTGTGGTCTGTTCGAGATTGAGAAGATTGGCGATGAGTACTTCACCTTCCTCACTCAGTGCAAAGACCCCAAGGCGTGCACAGTGCTTCTCAGAGGTCCCTCCAAGGACGTTCTCAACGAAATTGAGCGTAATCTCCAGGATGCTATGGGAGTGGCTCGCAACGTCATTTTCTCCCCTCGACTATCTCCCGGTGGCGGCGCCACTGAGATGGCAGTGTCTGTCAGGCTATCGCAGCTTGCCAAGGGCATCGAAGGCGTGCAGCAGTGGCCGTACAAGGCAGTGGCAGACGCTATGGAAGTCATTCCCCGAACATTGGTACAGAACGCCGGCAAGAGCCCGGTGCGTGTGTTGACAGAACTCCGAGCCAAGCAGGCCGAGGGCAAGAGCACATTTGGCGTCAATGGCGATACCGGCGCCATTGCAGATATGAAGGAATACGGCGTGTGGGAGCCGCAGGCTATCAAGCTGCAAAGCATAAAGACAGCCATCGAGGTATGCCACGTTGTCCTCCCGCTCTCCATTTTGATCTCCCCACCACCTTGTACAGTTGTAACTAACAAGCTTTTGCAGGCCGCTTGCTTGCTTCTGAGAGTCGATGACATCTGCAGCGCAAAGAAGGCACAGCATTTCGGTGGTGGAGGCGGTGGTGACGAATAAACACAAAATTTTTAACTCAGAAAAACAAGAAAAACCAATGAGACACAGGGGGCGAAGCTAGATGACGACTGGAGGTATAGCGGAAGAGGATACTATCGGACAGCACATGTGCATATCTGCTCTTAGCGCTACGCTTGTACAATCCAAGTGCGACAGGGAACTGGAATTTAAAGGTCAAATAGACAGACAGATTCAAGGCTTTGATATATGGACTGAATGAAGCAACCTCGTCAGTCTACCAAGCTGCCTGCTAGTAAAGGGGTATCTATTGTGTTTAATGCATGTGGTCCGCCAACGTCCTCTGCCCGCCATGTAAGCTGGGGGAAATAGGGAGGAAACACTCTCCCTCAGTCATCGTCATGAATTACTAGGCCAACGGGCTGTTTCGCCGCAGCTGGCGCTTCATCGTCGTCTCCCCCCAACGACGACTGCTCTGTTGATTTTTTGTAGTGTATCGTTTCATCCCCTCCGTCCTTCGAATCCGCCTGACCTCCTGGAGCCTTATCGACAGCGCCATTTGCATTGGCAACGCCGGCCGCGCCCCCCTTTCCCTTCTTCGCCTTCCTAGCCTTCAACTTCTCCCTCTTCTCCCGATTCTTCCTCGTCTTCTCCTCATCCCTGAGTAGCTTCTCAGCCCTATCCTTCTCGAACTCCTCCTGATCCTTCTCGCGGCGGACCTGCTCGTCCATGTCGCGCAGACGCTCATACTCGCGGCGCCGCGATGCCTTGTAGACGTGGAACTCGCCGGATCCCGCACCCGCGCTGGAGCCTTGAACGTTGGTGACTATCTCGGGCGGCACATGGCGACTGCTTTTGGCGAGAGCAAGGGCCGCGGCGCTGGGGGGGATGCGGATGTCCTGGTCGGGTTTCGCGAAGAGGGCTTGGACGGTGGCAGCGTGGGCTGAGACAGGTGTGAGGGCGCGCTTCTTTGTGGGACGGTGGGAGCGCGGGTCGGCCGAGGTGGGGATGGACTCGGGGCCTTCGCCGGACATGATGGCGGCCGTTGGGCGGGACGGAGGATAGCTGGTGTTGAGCAGGGCGTTGGCGCGGCGTTTTGTCGATGAGCCTGCGCGATGAGCGGATCGTAAGAAGCGGACGGGGAGCCGGAGTGGTGGCGCGCAGCCTTTGGAGGTTGATGCATGAGGCTGAAAAACTGCCGCGCTTAATAAAGCTTGCCGACCAGGCAGGGCGGGATAGCCCCACCATGTCACTCGCTCGCTGTACCTGGGGCATACGGGCAGGTACCTCCCTGATCAGTCAGGAACTCGTAATCCGTGCTGGGGATTGCTGCGTCTCCTTGTACCGTCCCATGTCCATACAGCCAGGGTAGCATTACATATCATCCATCACCCGGTGGCGGCCTCTTTTTGCTCTTCCCTCCCTTGCATCGCTCAACATTATCGAAGAACTGTGCTTTGTAGTCTTGGGTTTCATTCATTCTGGGAGATTCGAACGGGGCTTATATACGGAATCAACTACGCAACGGCCCGCAGACGGCTCGTTTTCCTTGTCTTGTTTCTCCCCAACAAAGAGCCACCAACACCACCATACTTGCCCCGCTCACACGGCGTCTTTACACAAACATTCACCAGACGCCTCTTCCAGTCTTGACCAACCCCTGTTCTTCATATCAATACGGCTCTACGCTCCTTTTTGTCCTCAGCGGCACACGGAGCCGATTGAGGTCATTCAAGTGACTGCTGTACTTTGCCCTCTCTGCAACACCAAAGGGGTCATTGTCCGTAACTACATCGCCCGCCATATTTGGGTCGCTGGACCGGGATCGGAGTTTCACGGGACTGACATATCGCACCGCCAGCATGGCTAAGCCGCGGCTCATAATAATCGTGCGCCATGCTCAATCTGAGGGCAATAGTAGGTCTCTTCCTGGTTTACTGATGCGTGGCCCTGAACCTCCCCTCCCTGGGGACTCTGCCGAGCGAGCGCTGCTAATGCCTGTCGTGTTTCCCCCCACCCTCAGAAAGCCGCGAAATCCACCAGTCGACGCCAGATCACCGAGTGAAGCTCACAAACGAGGGATGGTCCCAAGCTCACGAAGCCGGCCGCCGTCTCCGCAACCTCCTCCGCCCCGATGACACTCTACAGATCTTCACCTCGCCCTACCGCCGCACGCGAGAGACAACAGAGGGCATGCTGACCACCCTGACGTCGGACGACCCTGAGCCCTCACCCTTCCGGCGCGCAAACATCAAGGTCTATGAGGAGCCGCGTCTTCGTGAGCAGGACTTTGGGAACTTCCAGCCTTGTGGTGCCGAGATGGAGCGCATGTGGCAGGAGAGGGCTGACTATGGCCATTTCTTCTACCGTATTCCCAACGGTGAGAGCGCTGCTGATGCGTATGATCGTGTGAGCGGCTTCAACGAGAGCTTGTGGCGTCAGTTTGGCGAGGATGACTTCGCCAGTGTCTGTGTCCTAGGTGAGAATCCCTGAATAATCACCTCCTAGCCTGTCCTACTCTTCTACAATCAGAGCGCAGATGCTGACACATGACGGAATCGTACAGTCACCCACGGGCTCATGTCCCGCGTCTTCCTCATGAAATGGTACCACTTTACTGTCGAGTATTTCGAGGACCTCCGCAACGTTAACCACTGCGAGTTCCTCACCATGCGGAAGCAGGACAACGGGAAGTACCTGCTGGAGAACAACCTAAGGACCTGGTCTGAGCTGCGTAGAGAGCGGGCTCAGGCTACAGCCAAGGATAAAGAAAAGGACAGGGAAGAGGACAAACCCGAGCGCACAAAGCCCGTCGCTGTTGCGCGCCGCTGGGGCGGCTGCCCAAACGGCTGCAACCACACCAGCCACTACAAGAAGCGTCACGATCTCGAGGCGCTCCGAGAGAGGGATCTGGAACGCAGCGCCTCAGCGCTGGCGAGTAGGAGGCGCCACCAGAAGACCATCATGTCCGACGACGATGATAACAGCGATGCCCCGCCGGGACTGCCAGCCGTCAACATCACCCACACCCACGAAGAGGATATTGCCACGAGGAAGGAAGGCACCCCTACTTTCATCAAGTCATCTCATCTTCATCTTGGGCGTGACTTTGGAGGCACGTACTCAGGTCACACATCTCTTGCCGGGAGCGACAGCGACGCTTCGGAGGACGACCGGCGCCAACATCACCGAATTGCCTCTCTCAACTCCAAGATCAGAGCCAACCGCCCCTCTAGTCTAGGCAGCGACGGCGGCAGCGGCATCGACAGCAGCGTCGATGGGCGTCTTGGTCATGCGCTGGCGAACCGTCTTGGGGACGCACCGCAGTTCACGGGAAACGGGTCTGATGGGGGCCCCGAGTCGGATGTGGAACGAGCTGAGAGGAAGGATCGCAGTATCCGCGGGAGTGTCTATTAATACTAGCTCCCCATCTCTCAGAGTGTGTATAAAGCGTACGCACCAGGTATCAACTTATATGGCGCAAATGGAGGGTTTTACTTGCGGAAATACCTAGCTGGCAATTATAGCATACCCAGGAAAATACAGTCACGGATTGAAATTATAAGGCTTGGTAAATGGCGGTTGTATTGTATCAGTGAGGGGGGGGATAAGTACTCCTAGATGGTGGCCGCTGACTGATATGCCGTGCCACATCGTAGTAGTAAAGTAGTTTTTTTTTTTTTGGAACGTTGGTGATGTCCATCTGTCAACTTCCACCAGCGATGCCATTCATTTTCATCTCCTCCATCTCCTCATCTTTTCACAAGGCGAAAAGAAAACACATCGGCATAAAACATAAAAAGATCACGGACAGAATACCTTCGCCTTTACCTGTGCTCTCATCGCTCAACGCCTGACACGCCTCAATACTCTGTAATGATGCCCGAATTTTCTACGCCGGATATATAATTCGTAGACACCGCACCGCAGTCCGCATAACTTCGCTGTATCTATCTATCCTCCCGCAAGCTACCCGTAGCCCTACAATGGTTCAGACAATCACAAAAGGTGAACAAGCCAGATAATCTAATCTCCCCATCACAAGTCACATCATTTCCGTCTCTTTCTTGCTCCTTTGTCTATATTCCCAGCAACTGAAAAATTCCTCCTTCCGTCGACTCTTCGTTCATGGCGATCAGCCATCAAGTCATGAGTATTCAATCGTGAGAAGAGGAAAGCGACGCAACACAATTGGAGGGAAACAATGGTAAAGCAATGGTAAGTGAACAGGATATAATAATATACATAACGACGCACGACGCTTAGCATTCTTCTTCGAGCCTGCTGTGTCTGTAAGATGCGTATCAAAACGCCTCTTTCAAGTTTTCTGCCCCAGACCATGCAACTCCGCTTCATCATTTTAAACTTCGCTCTTGTGGATGGGTAAATTAAAATCGAAAAAATTACTACTGTACCGTCGAGTCGTGACATAATGAAGCTGTCCGAGCACAAACAAGAACTGGTATCAATAGATACTACGCTGGCTGGCCAATGCTTCAACCGAATGCTCTCCCGCTAGTTGTAGGCCTGTAAGCCTACCCCCATAATTTGTTTAGAAAAACTTGGCCATGGCTCTACTGAGGTCAATAAAGTCCACAGGCTTCGTCACATAGTCGCTGAATCCAGCCGCCACACATTTCTCTTGAACATTAGACATGACATTAGCAGACAAAGCAATAATCGGCATCTCAGAGAGATTCGATGCCTTCTCCCATTGTCGAATTTCGCGGCAAGCCTGATACCCATCCTTCCTTGGCATGTGGAGATCGCACTGATATCCTGTCAGTCGCTTGTATTGATAAACCAATTGACAACCCGAGGCCATTGTTTGAACTCACCAGAATGAGGGAAAAGTGCTTATGCGGCTTGGATAAAACGCGGTCAGTGCACTCCACGCCATCGATGGCAATCTCCACGTCGACGCCGATCTTCTCTAGGTATTTTTTTAGGACTTTTTGGTTGACAAGATTGTCTTCGACTAAGAGAATTTTATATCCCTTCTTGCCCATCCGTTTCTCGATTTCCTGGTAGCTCGCCTTTTGGCTCTCCACCATTTGCTGTGCCGTGGAACGATTTCGATCCGTGCTCAAGTCTTGTACCTTGTCTGGGTCGAATATAACTGCAAAACGTGACGGCTTGACGGGTTTGTAGATGAAACGTCACGAGATTATCAGAGAGCAGTCTCTCATACTTGGTGCCGGTGGCCTTCTTCGCTAGAGCTTGTCTCTGTACCGAATCTGATAGGATGAGAATGGTCATCCTATCAATGTTTTGCGACTCAGTAATCTGATCCATCACGCTGATAATGGCATCCGCGGACCCCAGGTTAACCACTACGTGAGTAAACTGGACAGGGTCGTCTCCGCATATATACTGTTGGACGTCCTCCACCGTACCCAGGGCTATAATCTGATGGGGCATGTCTTTAGGTAACGTCATTTCTATGTGCTGTGTCGTTGCCTCCCTGCTGTGGTTTTGAGGACATATGAGGAGTATTGAGTATACTGGTGGTCGGTGGTCGCCAGCGGCACTTGGCGCATGAGCAGTTGGAGGAGTCAAGGTCCGATTGTGTAGACCTCTGCCCAGCGGGATTTCTAGATTTATCTGTGCAAGATCCTGCCCACTTGCCTTGGCAGCTTCGCTAAAACGGGCCAGGCCTGTATCAACCGATGTGGCGGACTGCCGCTCTGTAAGGTGAGGTCGGCTAACGTTCAAGGGCTCATCAGAATGGCTAGGGTGAGACTTCTGGGTAGAGGCAGACTCGCTACTAGCACCCGGCTGATGGTCAAAGCCTCCATGCTGCGTTGGCGGTGGTAAGGGTTTGAGACTGCGAGGGACACTTTCTAAGGAGTCGCGCCTTGAGGTAGCAGAGATAGTCGAAGCAGGGCTCCCGGGAAGGGCTGGGTGATCCTCAGCTGTCGGTAATGAAAACCGAGCTGTAAAAGTAAATGTTGAGCCCTTCCCAACTTCCGCAGTCCCCTCCATCTTGCCGCCGTGAAGCTCAACAAGCTGTCGCGAGATGACCAAGCCTAGCCCGCTTCCACCATGTTGCCGAGTGCTGCTGCCGTCAATCTGACTGAAAGGCTTGAAGATGAGCTCTGCTTCCTTCTTGGAGAATCCTTGACCTGTGTCTGTGATGGAGAATTGCAACAGTACATCGTTTGCTTCCGCTCCACCATGATTATCTTCGGCGAAGACTCTGCATCGACTGAACACCTCTCCTTCTGAAGTGAACTTGATTGCGTTCCCGATTACATTGAGTAGCACTTGGCGAATGCGCACCTTGTCACCTTTGACCCAGGCAGGGACGTCAGCCTCGACAAGGTAGTTTAGCTCCAAGCGCTTAGCGATTGCCATCGTTGATACGAGTTCGTTCACATCTTCGATGAGCGATCTAGTGTGGAACCATTCGTATTTGAGTTTCATCATGCCCGCATCAACCTTGGACAGATCCAGGATGTCATTGATGATCATGATCAAACTATTGGCACTCGTTTGAATGGTGTTGCTGTAATCCCGCTGCTCTTCATTCAGAATGGTGTCCTGGAGAAAGCTCACCATGCCAGAAATTCCAATGAGAGGTGTGCGAATCTCGTGAGACATGTTGCTTAAGAATCGACCTTTTGACTCCATAGCCTCCTTTAATTTGGCCTCTAGCAGCTTGTGATCATTTATGTCTGTGGCAGAACCGAAGTAGGAGCTAGCACCGCGACCGAAGTCGATGGTATCGATTTCAACGCATCGGATAAGATGCCACCGGTATTCTCCAGATTTAGATCGTAAACGAACCTCTGTCGTGTAAAATACTCTTCCATTGGAGTCGGTGGCGACCTTGATTACTCCTTTCCTTGCGAGTTCGGTCAATTCAGACGTAGGCGGTTCCGTCGTTGACCCGGTAGTAGTAGAGCTATCGGTTCGCGGTAGAGTTGGCGAAATAGCGCGCAGTGTCTGTTCCTGGGCCAGTGTTGATTTCGGGGTTTGCGCAGCCCCTGTTGGAGTGGCTTCCGAGGACACGGCACTTCCATGGCCCATGTCTTCGGTCGTTCGCCTCTGGTTGGCTGCGGCGTGTGCTGGGCCAAAGGGAATCCGGCATCTCGCCAAGTCGTCGGGATGCACATGGTCCATAAAGCCAAGCCCGAGAGAGTCCTCGAAATTCTGCCCTGTATACGAAAGCCACTGCTCATTTGCAAATGTAATTCCGTCATCTTCGGTTGCGGCGAAAATGATTTGGGGAATTAGATTGGCCAAAAGGCGATGTTTGGCCTCGGAGGCCTCGATCTCTTCCTGTCGAGCTGCTTTCAATTCGGCAATATGCTGATCGTGGATATCCATGTAAGAGCCGAGGAATTGCATAATAACTCCTCGCTTGTCTTTCGAGGCTACTGCTCTGGCGTAGAACCACCGGTAGGAGCCATCAAATCTCCTTATACGCACGGTCCTTGAGAATTGCTCCCCAGTCCTTAGAGAGTGCCCCCAGGCTTTCAAATATTCTTTTCGGTCATCGCGATGAATACTGCCCCAAGGATCCGCGGCAAGGCTCACCACGTTTTGCCCTCGATACGACAAGAATCGACTGTTGACCCAGACAATCTCACCTGTTTGGGGCAGTGCCACAAAACGTGAGCGGGCAGAGAATCGAGGATAAGGCCCTTCAGCCTGTCGGAAGGAGGAGGCATATCGACCGCGGGACTTATCGAGGAGCTGCTCTTCGAGGGTGGTGGGGCGCCAGGCGGTGCCTGGGCGCCGACGGTAGAGCTAGGGGGCAGCGATTGGAACGTAGAAGCGAAATCTGCGCCGTAGCTGTGCAGCATTGTATGTTCGTGATGAGATTCGCTGCCTGATTCAGCACTTGTCCCCTCGGTTAGTTTCTCAATGGGCTCCTCTGCCAATTCCTCTACCGACTCCATGCTTTTTCTATGGATAGCCTTGGCAGATCTATCACCCGGCAGTTCTTTTTGGGATAAGGCTGCTTGGCTATCAGAGGTTGGGGTAGACTTGCCGAAAGCCTCCTCAAGATCCGGGTTGTCCACAATTTTGCTGCCGGAGAGCCTGCGAAGCCGTTGATCGCCCGGAGAGCTAGCTTTTGACCCGCCTCTTGATCCCTGATTCCCTGACGGCGCCCAAGCGTCTTGCCTGGTAGACGTTGACCTCTGCTTACTGTTAAAATAACCCTCACCTCCTTGATGTATAGCAGCGGGGCTCCCAGCCGGCTGTCGTTTATCCATGAGGAAGTTGAGTGAGCTAGGCTCCCAGCCTGGAGTCCCTATTGGGGATCCAGCAGCACTCCTCGATATGCCAGAATAATCACTCGGGCTGGTCATGCTTCCGGCCAAGGACTGGTATAGAGGGGGCCTACCGGATGGAAGACCCTGGACGCCCTCGGCGGTACGCGCATAAGGCGCCACAGCTCCGAATCCAGTGGTCGGGGGCCTTCGTCGCTGAATACCTGCCAGTTCGGTCTCTAAATTACTATAGTGGCGGCAGAGTGAAAAAGTGGTGGCCATATGCGGCGCCAGGTGCTCGAGAGAATGGCGCAAATTGGAGGGATACGGTATTATCGGACTTAGTACGGAAAGTATGGCGATGGGCACGGGTCTGGACTTGGCCGTGGCCTCACTGGTGCCCTCGGTATCCTTGTAGTCCACACCTGGGTCGTCTTTACTCCGTTGTTGGGATTTCTGTCCCATGGCGGTAGCGTCGAGCTTGAATGGTCGGGTTGGCGTAGAGAGTAGTACATGCGTCAGGGGGATATGTAACACGGTCCAGGAATTATCGACGCCAATGGCTTCGGGCGGGGGCATTCCTGTGTAGTCGGAAGTGCTAGAGCCCGGGTTGAAAGAGTCCTCATCAATCATAGCATCCGTAAAGAATGGGTTCTCCTTTGGGTCGGAGCGAACTGCTGGTGACGGCGCTGGAGACTGAGACCAAGGAGATGGCGGCGCCTGCTCATACTCCTCATACCTAGGCGTCGGGGGTCTCTGCTCGTCGTCTTCCATGGAAGAATTGCCGGTATTGCCCTTGTCATTGAAGTGAACTTTGCTACGAGCCGAGCCTCTTGAACTGGTTGAGCCTGCAAATATAGATGAAAGCTTTGATACAGACTCTGACCGCTGTCTCTTGGAGCTCTTGGAAGAATCTGAGCCGACGGGTTTGACAGTTGGCTTCGGGATCGTCGGGGCCTCTATTGGTTCCGTCTTTGCGAGGTAGGGATAACTCCGGGTCAGAGCGACGGTCTTACCGCGCTGTAGGACCCGAGCCACTCCAATATGGTCAATCAAGGGGTCGGCTTCATAATCCAGAGCCTGCAAAACGGACATGACTCTGCCCTGGCCCTCGTAGTGGGCCATGAATGGAGCTTCCCAACTTGGTATATCCTGTGGATGTTGTTCTTCCTCGGCGTCATGCTCGTCCAAAGCTTTCTTGTCCAGTTGAGCGTGGGGGACCGCCGAGTCTCCCGAGCGATGCCCCAGCGGGAACTGGGTCTTGCTTCTGGCCATATAGGCGGGCCGGCGGCCTGGTAGTGGGACCCCAGCTTGTGACCTCTGCTTGTTTTCCTCATAAGTCGTGAAAGAGTGCCGGCTGGGTAGATTCGGTCGCGTTGCTGTAGAAGGACGAGCTGAGTCTTCAGTATTCGCAATGACTTCCGAGGCAGCGTAATCGTAGTCACTGCTCAGTCTGGTGCTGCTCCCTCTACCGGCATACCCCATACTCAGTTCGTCTTCGAATTTCTCACTATAGGTGGCTTTTTGTCCCCACGGTACATTCTCAATGTCAGTTGTATCGGCAGGAACAGATAGGGTTACTCGTTCTGCCTTGTAGACATCCCGCATGATCTGGATAACCGTGTTCCACCATGCGTCGAGGCCTGGCTCGGCGGTGAGCATCAACGACAGGTCGTAGAGGCTGGGGGTGGGGAAGTCGAAGGTTTCAGGGCGCGGGGACACGGCAGAGGGGTTGAAGGTGAATTGAGAGACTGGCGTCGAGTTCTCAGAAACCACCCTGTCGAGAGACCCACTGTAATCCATCAACATGGGCTGCGACGTGCCGCGATTGGAGGCTGGAGGAGAAGCGAGCGGTAGAGACTTGTTGAGGTAGTGCGACGCAAAACCACTGGAGGTCATCCTGGGAAAGGGATAAGATGGCGTGCCCGCCAGGTGTGCCGGCGTCATGCTACCACGCACGGTATGATTAGACTCCGTGGAGGCGGTGGGAAAGCCTGCGTATGACAATGGCGGGCTGGAAACAGCCTCCTCGACGATTGGTGAAACAGGGTTCTTGTCTGAAGGCGTAGTCAATACACCTTGAGCATGCAGCTCCCGCCGCTCCAGATCGCGTGCTAAGCGTTCACGATAGTCGTGTAACTGTTTCTGCGATGCGCTTCCATCCGGATCCCTGTTCTTAGCCTTGCTGTTCCGTATGTCCATGAGGGCTCCTGCAGCGTCCCCTGGGCCCGCCAGATGATCAAGGCCAAGGTCAGCAGCGTCGGATTCGCCTGCGAAGCTCACAGAGCCACTTGGCGTTTGCGGGTCGACCACTTGCTTATCTGAGGCCGGACCTGCCAGCGATGAAGGCTGCGTAAAGCTAGAGCGGCGGCCCGCCATGGCTTTTGTTGCATGCCCGACGGTTGATGGAGAGCCTTCCGTCACTCGTCCATAGCTCGTAGCTACCCGCGTTTGTTGGAGAGCGACGTTGCGTAGAAAATCGGGGTGGCTCACAGAGCGCGGTGGAAGAGTGATTCGACGGGTCCAGGCAGAAGTTGAAGCCGGGCTGGCTATCGAGGCAACGTTTTGGTTCTGGTTTGGGGTCGTGGGTGAAGTCGTCGGGATGGCGGATTTGTTTGTGGCGTTGGCGGGAGATGACGTCGATAACGACAGGGAGATTGGCTGCGAGGGCAAAGCTCTCTGGTCGCCTGGGGAGCCGGGACTTGGCATGCCTCAATAAACCAGCAGAAGATGTCGAGAACAGGATGATGGGAGGTGAATGCCGTTGAGGAGACGGAAACAGAAGGAAGGCGCACGCCAAGAGGCGACGGGGCCAGCGACGGCAATCCAGTCACAGGTGGAGGGAGAATTCGCCGTGGTAGTCGTGGTACCCGGGTTGACTGTCGCGGCGGCGGTGGTAATACGTCGAAATGAGTTGGCAGGCGAGATGCCGCATCGGCAAGAGAGCGAGAGCGAACCAACATAAATAGAGTGGCCGAGCTGCTACCCGCCGCCGGCCGTCAACTAGAAGCAAAAAAGAGGCAATGAATGACGACGCAGCCACCGGCCAAAGCTACACTGACGTACGTGGGCGTTTGCTCCCTTGGCTGTCGGGAAGGGGGAAACTCTGGCTGGGTCCGTTTATGATCGTTGTCGTTGACGCTGCGCTGCGGTGTAGCGCGGCGTGGATTGAGGTGTGGATTGAGGTGTTGTTGATACGGTGTGTGGATGTGTGGCCAAACTCGTTTCAAGTCCACGTAGTCGCCGTCAAGCTAACTCCTCGTCATAGATGGTCCCTACACAAGCAACAAGTAAGAATGGCGTCCGCTTTGCAGAGAGGGATGCCCCCAGAATTTTGTGTCTCGTGTCGTGACAATTTAGGCCATGATTGGTAGGGAAGGGCGAGGGAAAGACGAGAAGTGAGGTAAATGACTGAGCAGTGTGCGCACACGACAGGGCAAGAGAGAGGGCAGAAAGTTCTTGTGGTGGCACATACTATGCAGCCACGAAGGCGAGCGATGGATATGCCTTCCAGGTGCTGGGGGAGGTTTTTTTGGGGGGGTTTTTTTTTGTTCAACCAAAAAAAAAATGGGCAGGTGAGGTCGAAGGTCACGAAAGTGTTTCGCGTGTCGGTGTGGAAAAAGGGACCGCCTAGTGGGAGGAGGTTGTGATGCCGCGGAGAGTGGCTTGGTACAGGCTACCGTGGTGTTTGTCTGTCTACTAGACTAACGTAACTTGCTAGCAGCCGCCCGGCAGAGCAAGAGAGGTCAGTGTGTGAGAGTCTAGAGAGGGAGAGTGAGCGATGAGGATGGATGGGGATGGGGTTGACGGATCACTACGTAATGATCGTAGATGAGAGAGAGACTGCAGTCTGCAGTGCACTTAGTGCTTGGCTCCTCCAGCCTAGTACCTTCCTTGCCTTGCCCAGTGGCACTGAGGCGGTCGCCCACAAACACGCAAGGTCGCAATCCACTGATGAGATGTCAATCGCGGCGCCCCGTCAAAGTACTGCTGCATACTCTGCTATGCCATCCAGTACATGAGGAACACCAAGGCAGCCAAAAGACACCAGGAGATGACACCTCTGCTTGGGGGTTCCCTTGGGTCCTTGGGGTCCTCTTTGGGGGAGGGGAGGGCGACAGCTCGCGCGGCCATTGGACGCACCTGGTGCTGCGGGGCGCCAACAGCCGTTCCTCTGGGTAGCTATGACGTAGCACACCAATGCAACAGCCCAGACACAGACGCTTGCTCGACTTGACACCCCGGCACACCAAAATAATAATCAGCGTGAGCGGGTCAACGAGTCAGCTAGCCCAAAAGGAGACGAGGAAAGGAAAATGGAAGCGACATGGGCATTCTGTGCATGTACAACCCATCCATGGCACACATGTAGAGCTAGACAGGGCGTCAAAGCGGTGAGATTTCAGAGTGCGAGGCATTAGATCTATACTTGATGCTCAACCCTGCGCTGTCGGGGTTTTAGCAAATACGAATGAGAATATAGAGCCTACTGGTAGGTAGTACCTGTAGCGGCTCACTTGAGGGGAAGACGGCGGCCCAGACAGGTGGCACTAGTGATAGCTGAGTCTGTTGGCTGGCAAAGGGGAGAGAGAGAGAGAGCTGACTGCCACATATGGGTACCAGGCATGATGTGCGAAGTAATAATAGAACAGTAATGACAGCATCTACAGATTAATTACTCTCTTTGTACGGTGCAGACCGACAGACCAGGGGGGGCATGATAATTGGTTTAACTGAGGTGAATTACCGCCCAACCACCGTAAATAGTGCCGGTCGGCCCAGAATTAACACAGCGATCATAAGGGGGGCGTATTGAGGTACATTGCTTCTTGCTTGCTGCTTGCTGTTTGCTGCTTGCCGCTTGCCTTGCACAGGCTCGCACAGGTTTGCAGGACACATCAAAAAGGACGAGTACTTCGCACTTGACGGTTGAGCCGTTGGCCTCGTGACCTCCCAGGGCTCGGTAGAGCAAGTTTGTGGGTGGCGTGACATATTTCTAGGTACAAGTCAAGAGGCCAGGAGTGGCCTGTTTAGCTGCTCGGCTGCTCTTGCCTGCTCTTGCCTGCTCTTGCCTGCTCTTGCCTGCTCTTGCTAAAATCACTGATGAATGCTTCGTGGGCGCTAAAGTCATCAAGTGCTACAGTGCTAGTGTGGCAGAGTTCCTGATGCTTACGCGCGCCTGTCGAGAGACAACATCTGGTTGGTATCTGCAGAGCCCAGACATCATCTGCTACCAGTCATGAATGTTCAAATGCCTCTTACAAAGGTGCAGGCTGGTGCGTGTCCTGCACTTGACAATTTTTTCCACACCTCTCTCAGCACCTCAACGAACCACTCCACCACATTGCCATAACCAAGAGAAATGCCCTCACAAGTCACGATACCGCGCAATGTCTCCCCCAGTCCACTCCTCTCCGACAGGCGCGCACAGTCGTCCAGTTCGGAAATGAGGCTTGGACTTTCGACGGCGGCGTCCTCGGCGGAAATGCATATGCCATGTGCGCTGGCATGCGTCATTGACGAAAGCCGATGGGTGGGCATTGGAATTTCCCTCTCCCCATCCTCGAGCACGCCAAAAAAGCCACCAATCTACTGGAGATGGGTATTCCGCCCTAACATCCCACCCGCCCTACTCACTCAACCCAGCAACGACATCATCGGCCGTAAATATGCACACAAGATGCATGTCTTGTTTGGCTCCACCCCCAGAGGCGCTTGATCAATATTGGCCCAACTCGTGTGGATAGTCCTCACCCACGCCAAATCCGTGTCTCCAGCGGCAACTTGTCGGCTAGTTCAGACCATGAACTTTATTTCTGCTCCTGGGTCTTGAATGACTTTCTTCGCGTGTTGGATTGCAGAAGCAATACTGAAGGGGCGCAGGGGCACTCCAGGACTCCTCAATTTCCCAGGGCTAAATGAGCATCCGACGTCAGCCAACGGAGTAGCCACCGGCTTCATCGATCGTCAGGATGATGCTGCAAGCGAATAGGCCAAGTCGTGATGCGAACATCTCGTTGCTAAACGACTGCCCTTCCGAGCCACCACCCCCGACATGGCGCAACACGTGGCGCTTGCCAAAGAGATGAAGCTGGAAATAGCAAAAACTCTAGCCCGCTTCTCGTGTTCTGGTTCCATCTCACTGTGGACGGACGAGACTGGACCCTTCTGTCGCTCCGCCGAACTCGTGACACCTTCTTCGGTGCGAGAAGCCCCCGTCCAGATGATGACTATCCCGGTGTGTACATTATCCGTACTAGCCAGTGGCTGCGTTCTCTAGCCAGACTGTTTTCCCGACTCATCGCTATTAATAACAATGCATGTCATTCACAGTGTCTCGAGAGTGTAAATTAGCAATAGCAATAAACAAGGGCTGCGACCGTGATAGCCGTTGAGTGCATGACGCATTGCGTCGGTGGCGCTTCAATTTCGGCCGAATCCGTGCTTCTACGAAGTACGAGTACGCTACCCAGGGACCTACAAGGCTACAGCCTACAGGGCTACACCCACTCATCCACTGAACAGTTGTGCTCCATCACCACGCCCGGGGCTGGCAGGAGTCAATCCTAGTGCGCTAGGTCGTCGCTATAAGCCCCTGGCAAGATGGCCAAAGCAACCTTCTACAACTTGCGGTTACAACTGTGTTGAGCCGCAGTCACCCGCGCCCAATTCGGAACCGCAGCCCTCGTGATAGTCGTTGTCCCCACGTTGCCTGGAAGCCAACACAGAGCCTCCTCTTCCATGCTACTCTGAACATTCACATCCCTTCTAGTTGTCCCCCAGACCACTGGATCCGCGACTACCACATGGCGGAAACATCACAAGGTGGGAGGGAGTAAGTGCTAACTTCAATGGATTCGACGTCGGTCTAAATCAACAACATCTCCCCGTTATCTGGCACGCAACGATCCATTCCCAACGTGCTAGCCCAAGCCAAGCATCACATACCAAACTTCGACACAAAAACCAGCTGTCAGTATTCGAGTCATGGCATGGTATTCGCACCGTCCCCTGACGGGCTTCGGAAGACCCAACCAAACCCGCCACCCGCTCAATTCCACCTGACCTTACCGCCAAACGCATGACAGATTTCCTTCTTCTTCTTGCACTTGAACGCCTCGATCCACGGCTTAAAGTCCTCCAGCGGTGCCCAGTTCCGCACAAAATCCGGCGCAGACGCTCCGTGGTCAAGGACCTCGGCGAGATGGCTCGGCTGCATCTTGCTGCAGTACGGCAGCGACCGGAAGATGAAGAACAACTGGTCGCTCGTAAATTCCTCTAGGTGCGGCAGCGGCTTATCCAGCAGCTTAGACTGGTGCGCTTTGAACGCCTCGTACGCAATCTTCACGGAGTCCAGGTCGACCATGGCGTCGGTCTTCAGGTTCGCCCAGTCAAACTTGTGCTTCTTCCCGTATCGTTCCTTGAGCCTGGACTCTTTGTATGTGGTCTTCCGGAAGCAGCTCTTGAGTTTTCCCAACCCCATTTTCTCGATAAAGTGCCAGCGGCTCGTAGTCAGCTTCCCGACACCCTCGTACATATTTTCGGGGTCGTAGAACGTCTCAATCATCTTGTTCGCCATCATGGGGCCGTACATGCCGTAACTAGCATATCCCGGTGTGTCATCACGCATGAATGGCCCTTCCATCGCACCCAGCGGTGCCACGAGCTCGTTCCTCTTCTCGTCGTACCGAAACGTTGTCTCGTATCCGTGAATAGAGGAGCTGTTAGACATGGACTTCGCCGGCTTTAACAGCTTCAACCAATGCTTTTCGGAAGCCCACTTCTCCATCATGAGATAGTCGTGCATGTGGCTCCATTTCTCCGGCTTGGTTAAATTGCGGACCACGAGGGCGCGCTGGTTGACCGTGTCCGAACCCTGGAGCTCGCGACCCTCGGGGATGTCTACCCCTTTGTAGTAGTCGGAGAGGAATACGGGGTCACTGATGTCAGGATTCTATGAAGCACCCGGTTAGTTAAATGGAAGTCACGAGAAGTACGCCATATGCAAGCAAATCGAGGCTCGAAAAGGGATGAGACTTGCCTGCAAATATCCGATAGAGGCCTGCAGCTTGGCATTTTTATCCAACAGCCTGTTCCGTGACTTCTGCAGCAGTCCGGTCCTCTCTAGCAACGTGGTAAACGACGTATGCATGCCCTCAACCATGGTTTCCGCAATGGGGATGGCTTGGCTCGAATATTGCCGTCCCCTGATGTAGAAAGAGTCCAGGATAGGCGAGAAGTGCTTCTCTACCCTCTCAAAGCACCGTTTTTTACGCTCGCCTTTCATCTGCAAAAGAATTGTCAGTTGATGCCTTCGTTCTCATCCTAGCGCTTGCTCAGTATAGAATCATCCCAAAACATACCTCCGGCTCCCCCTTGAACTGCCTCGTAAAATTCTTCCACGGGTCAAGCCAGGGCATATCCCAAAGGTGCTGCGTCTGCAGGAAAGTCTGCCACAGGAAGAAGGACCGAATGCCCTCCTTTGAGATTTTTCCCTTGTTCAGAGCGTTGGAAATCTTCTCAAAATATTCGTGGTACTGGATTTCAACAGAGTCCAGCCGCGTATTCTTGGGCAGGTTGGTGTTGTTCGCCAGGGTCTCGTTGAGGCGGATCTGGGGGAAGAGGTTGCCAAGGTCTTTGATTGTCATGTATTTGGTGTTTTTCTACAAACGAGCGTACTTATTAGTCTGGACATCCCTATAACGGCATAAATAGGCAAAAGAAAATAGACAAATCATAGAATCATGACAGTTTTGTTACGTCTGTTTCTGATGGCAGACTTACATCCAACCTCTTCAGGTCCTTCTCGGATGGCCGGTGCTTATGGATCTCTTTCTCCAATTCAATAATGAACCGAGGAATAGAGTACAGGTTTTGAATCATGGCTGAATGGTCGGCGTGTACGTGCTCAAAGAAGGTGTTCATCAACTTTGTGTATTGGACCAGCACTGGTTCTTTCTGATACAGACCTTTCTCCGGCAGTCCCGTTTCCGTATAGGGAGAGACTGCCACTACCATGTAACCCTTTGCACGAAATTGTCAGTGAACAGAAGCACCTTGTTGAAAATGTCCTGCAGGGGACAAAATGCTGCAGCAGCAAACATACCGGATCAAGCAGCGACCGCCGCACCTCAAACTTCGCAAACGTCCAAATATTCAGCTTGGCAAGATTCGCCGTGCCGTCCCGCATCCTAAAGATGTCCGAAAACTCAAGCGGCAAGGACGTGTTGAGGGCGGGCCGGTAAGTGTTATACAGGTCACCCGACTCGGCCAGGGTCATCGAGGTGAGGTCCCGGAACGGCTGCTGCACCTCCTCCATGAGGTCGAGAAGCGGCCCGTCATCGTCGTCGAGGGCCTCGTGGCTCATGCACGTTTTGAAGTAACGGCTCATGAGGGCGAAGTTATCCCTGTCAGCTTGGAGGACCTCGGGCTTGGCTGCCAATGTCCGATTCTGTCCACCTGGCGACTTGGAAAGCTTGACAGTAGGCAAATTAGGCGGCCCCATGCTGGAGTAGTCCGATGCTACGATGTCTTGCAATGTACGCCGGACATCCTCCTCTACCAGCGTAGCGGTGCTGACGTAGGGAAGCCAGTCAGGGACGTTGTGTCTGCTTCGGAACCCATCGCAGACGTCTATTGTCAAATTGTTAACAGGCTTTCACAGTGGGGATGGACACCTGGGAACGCACACTTATCCCAGTCATCACATGGAGTCATGTTCCGAAAGTCCGGGGACAGGTAGTTGGTGACATAGCTGGATAGGCTCTGACAAACTGACGACGTACACGTCGATGAGTTACCGAGTGCTGTATACATGGTGGAAGCAGTGTGTCTTGTGTGTCCGGGGATGCTTTTCAATATGTCGAAGACGAGGGGTGAGGTGACAGATGAACAAGAAGCACAGAAGTCGTGTGCATGGAAATATCTTGACAATATCCCTAATTTCCAAGAATCAATTTCGTGGGATGCATGAGGGAGCGTAATTCGTCCTCCCACAGCCACTTGCGAGATGTGTTCAAGCCGTGGCGGCATGCCCTTGAACCTTGTGTATTAGGGCTATTCACCACCGCAGGAAGATTTCGAGGGTTGCTGACCTGCTCACAAAACTCTATTTCCAGGGGAAATCGGTTTTACTCTCTTGAATTATATGAATACTTTAGAATGCGGCTGGAGCTGTACCGATGTGTCGGGGAGGAGACTACGTCAACCTGCAACTGGAGGCCGGCCAGACATGGAGGGCAATAGATAATCAAGCTAACGACTTGGTGATTACACCATTATCCTGCGGTCAGTTGGCCCAGTGGTTAAGCCTTGGTACTCAGTTCACTCTGTTACAGATATGTGGATATGTGAGGTTACATTGCTAGGTGTTTCATTAGAGTGAAGTGTTATTTGAGCACAATTCCTCCATTCTTCACGGTAGCCATCTGTCTCAATAAGCGACGCTCACGGTTGTAATGGAACGAAGAAAACGGAAGAGAGCCGCTCTATAAACAAGACTTATTCTAGTTGCACACAAATCCTCTTCGTCCCGTCACTATCTCCTTAACATGCAGTTGAAGAAGGCGAGACGCTTGCATGGCAGGAGACAAGAGGTGCTTTCTCATTTACCTTGTCACCCGATAACAATGCCAGCTCCTGCGCCTCGGTTTCACTACACCAATCCCATTTTACATTTCCTGTGGCACACTTCTTCACGTAATACGGTGCTTGATCCTCCAATTGAGTGGGCACCGGCCGAGCCTCCGGACATCGGAAGTGGCCGATACCCACATGGCAAGAGTGGGGGAGTATAGGTGGCAGTCCGCTGCCTACCGACGACGTCCGCCTCATATTTAAATGCGATAAGCGTTGAATCTCAGCCAGTCCCCTCTTCAATGTTTACAAAAACCCAACGTTCTCTCAGTTAAATTCCATAGCATAAAGTCTAAGAAGAAGACAGCTCACTTACACCAGACTCAACTCACTCCCTCCTCATCAACATGGCGTCCACTACAAACGACCCCGTCAGCTACAAGCTCGACGACGTACGCGCGACTTCGGTGAGCTCCAATGACATTGACAAGACTTTTCGGTCAAGCTGCATTGGTAAGTTACGCCATCATGCAACATTCCTCCAGCCACCGTCTTCCCATCAAGCCATGCAACTGACCCCCGTCATTAGACCTCGTCTCTGCTGCTCTGGGTGGCAAGGTTCTCGCGTTTTCAGACCAGTGGTTTGCCGAAGCCTCCAACCTTCTGACCCCAACTGCCCCAATCAACCAACCGGGTAAGATGGTGTTTACTGGTGCCTGGTATGACGGTTGGGAGACCAAGCGGCACAACGCCGAGGAGTTTGATTGGGTTATTGTCCGCTTAGGCGTGGCGTCAGGGACTGTCGAAGGCGTAGAGGTTGATACAGCCTTCTTCACCGGCAACTACGCTCCTGCAATCTCTGTCGAGGGCTGCTTCAACCCAGACGATGACGAGGTGGTGTCCTGGAAAGGTGGTCGAGGCAAGTGGGAGACCATTCTTGGATACAGAGAGTGCGGGCCGTCTCAGCGCTTTGGATGGAAGCTTGACGAGGCCTCTAAGACTCAGTACACCCATGTGAGACTCAATATGTACCCCGATGGAGGCATTGCCAGATTCCGCCTGTTTGGCCACGCTGTACCAGTGTTCCCTCAAGACAAGGACGCCGTGTTCGACCTGGCCGCTGCACAGAACGGCGGGTGTTGCTGTTTCCTGCAGCGACCAGCACTTTGGCACCAAAGACAACCTCCTACTGCCAGGTCGAGGCAAGGATATGGGCGATGGCTGGGAAACAGCGCGATCGCGCGGAAAGGATCACGTCGACTGGGCCATTATCAAGCTTGGAGCTCCTGGGTACATCCAGAAGTTCGTCGCGGACACTGCTCACTTCAGGGGCAACTTTCCTCAAAAAGTCGCAATCAAAGCCATCGAATGGAAGGGGGCTGGAGAGCCGGAAGTTGGGGCTGACTGGCTCGAGGTTGTGCCGCCTAGCAAGATGGGGGCGGATGCTGAGCACGACTTGCCCTGCTCAGCAGCGGATAAGGTCTTTACGCATGTGCAGCTGATTATGATTCCTGATGGAGGCGTTAAGCGTTTGAGGGCATTTGGAAAACGGCAGGCCTGATAAATTCGGCAACTAGAAATTCAATTGGAAAGTGGTTGTTGAGGCAGGTACGAAGGAGGCAGTTTCTGTATGGCTTTCAGACGGGCATATGTAGATTGGGCCAAGACTGCAGCATGCGGGCCTCCTGAAGACGATTGAAATATATTATCCAGAAACTAGCATCAGGATCGGGACAATGAAGTGAAGCAAAGGCTAGAACAAAGGCTCCAGACAGATAGAATATTCCCTGCCAGAGGATTTTAGTTTCAATCCGTTTACTTTCCATTGAATCCTACGAGAAGCGGTTACGAATATTCGTTGTGGGAGCTCAACCATAAAGGTGCACGGACCAGCACCAGTACCAGCGTAATTGTGCAACCGATTAATTAGTGATGACGAGGTTCGGAAATGGTGGGGATACCTGTATCTCCACCACAATCACCACCCACTAACAAGTACCACCCACGTCGAAATTAGGCCTGTGGGAGATTGTTTAGCGGTATCGAAGCGGGTAGGCTACGTACTACGCAACTTCCAGAACTCAACAAGCTACATCCATTCAAGGGCATCACACGACAGCAACTCCGAGCGTCGTCCACGCCTCTCCCTTAACCCGCTTCCAGGGCCTGCGGAACTCGAAGCCAGGCATCCAGCATATCCATACCCCGGACGAAATACCACGCATCTGCAAGCCACCGTGAATCAGCCCGCCAGCGAACAAGTCTCCATGAGCCAGGCAGTCTGGCTTTGCCCCTCCTTCCGCCTCCACCATGGATCTTGGGGACTTCAGCAACGATGGCGGACAGCAGAAGCCTCGCGCCGTTCCTGCTGATCTCCCAACCTCATTGGACGATCGGAGGAATGTCCCGGTAGACTTTGTGCCAGAGACCGAGATGTACGATGGCTGGCAGGGTAAGCTCAACGCAACAGCCGCGGCATCGTGGAGGAGCCAGCAGAGCTATCGGACGCGTCCATGCTGACGTAGAGCAGGCCAGTCTCAATTCCTCACCACCCCCGGCGCTAGCGAAACCTCTAAACTTTAACAACCTATCCTTGAACGATACCGACTTCGAGGGAGATGTGGGGAAAGGCCCCAAAGACAGCGACACGAGGCTGATGGAAATGCTCGCAGCCCAGGCCGCTCATCAGGCGGGTGAGGAGGTCGAGGATGAGCAGGCGATTGCCGACGACGAAAAATTAACCGACGCGCAGAAAACGGAACTGCTGCAGAAAACCTTGACCATGGCAGCCAGCAACGGCGATGTCGAAAAAGTCAGGAGGCTTGTCAGCGGCTCTTCCAAACAATTCGTCGACGTCAATGCGCCAGACGAAGATGGAACACCGCCGCTAATATATGCCAGTTGCTTTGTAAGTGAGCCCAGTTTGGCCTCAAAGAAGGGCTCAAGCTGGGATGCCGTGCTAACTGCGTTAGGGCCACGAAGCCGTGGTACAAGCTCTCATCGAAGCTGGCGTCGATGTCAACAAGCAGGACCAGAACGAATGGAGCGCACTCATGTGGGCCATGACGAACCGCCACAAGGGTATCGCGAAGCTTCTATTAGACAACAATGCATCTTCAGAGCAGAAGACCTCGTCCGGGCGCACAGCTTTCGACTTCGTACCTCCCGACAGTGAAATGTCCTACTACCTACATGACAACGGATACAATATTGGAAACGCGGGTGTCACGGATGACTTCTATAGCCCGGGGTTCTCTCAGGACCGGTTCGAGGAAGAAATGGCTGAGAATGAGATGCGGAGAAGGCTGATGATGGAGAGCGCTCGGGATCTCGAGGTTGACCTCGGCAACGTGGGCATGGATGACCAGCCCGAGGTGCGTGCATCTAACCGCTCTCAGAGCCCGGCCAACACATATGCTAACTATGCTGACCCTGACCAGCCAGCCGATGAATTTGAAGAGGAGCAGCAAGAGTTTGACTGGAGCCGCTGTCTACACGATCAAATGTTTGTTTTCCAGGAGCATGAACTGGACCGCATCCTGGACATCATCATCACCAAAATGACCCCACAAAGGTCACCGACACAGAAACCCGTGCCTGCAAATATGATCTTCCTCAGTGCGAGGTATGCACATTACCATTCCAGTCCGGAGCTACTAGAGAGGCTCCTTGTCTCAGCGATGGATTGCATCAACGATGTGGTTGAGAGGTTCCAATGGGACATGACGATACTAGCCTTCTGGATATCCAACGCTACGCTATTGTTGCATTACCTCAAAAAGGACGCAGGGCTCGTAGAAGCGACGGTCGAGTTCCAGACCCAGCTCACTGACTTGATCAATGAGATCTTCATATTGATTGTGCGTGACGCTGAACGTCGCCTAGACAAGGTACTAGATGCGGCGATGCTAGATCATGAGACCATCCCTGGCTTCGAGGACATCACATTTCAAAACGAATGGAAACTCTTCAAACGGAAAACAACGGTCAAGGAAGAACCGCTAGAGAAGCGCTTTCGCCCGCCTTCCCCTAAGCAGCGGGCTAAGCCAGCTCCGCGGAATGTGACCTCCCTCCTGTCATCGACCCTATTCGTCTTGGATCTGTACGACATCCACTCTGTCATCACGGCGCAGATCATCTCTCAACTACTATACTGGATTGGAGCCGAGCTTTTCAACCGGGTCATGTCGAACAGGAAGTACCTTGCCAGGACCAAAGCAATGCAGATTCGCATGAATATCTCCACACTAGAGGACTGGGCACGAACCAACAATAGGCAGGCCGAGCATTACGAGGGTGGCGAGACGAAACCGTCGGGTGACACGATGGCGGAAGCTGGCAGGCGTCACCTTGCGCCAGCCATTCAGCTCCTCCAGTGGCTTCAGTGTTTCTCGTCTCTGGGCCCGGATGATCTAGAGGCGCTTGTCGATACGCTCCAACAGCTCAAGCGACTTGCGCCGCAACAGTTGATACACACAGCAACACACTATCGGCCGGAAGTTGGGGAAAAGGGTCTGCCGAAGAGTGCCATGAAGTATCTGCTGGCTATCCAGAGGGAGGCTGCGATTAAGAGGGATCGACGCCGTAGCAGAGCGAACTCGCCGCTCCCCAAGGCGGGTCAAGAGAGCACGCCATCAACACCAGTCAAGGCCAAGTCTAATGGGCAGCACCTGGAGACGCCAGGGAGCGTACAAAGCACGCCAAACGGCAACGGCCAGGAGTCGGACGACGACGACGACGATGCGCCAGAAAATCTGTTAATGGACTCGGCACTAATGTTGCCATTCACACTGCCGTCCGTGACCGACATGCTTGTGTCGTACGGGGCTGGTTTTGGCGGTGTGAATCGGGAGCGAGAGCGAAAATACATCCCGACTGTTCCTGCAGAGTTTCTCGAGAAGCTCGAGGTGAATGGGTCACGTAAAGGTCCCATGTTTGAGGAAAAGGACTGGGAGAATGAAGAGGTATGAGTCTAGCTTGGGAGAGGAATCTGAAGGGTAGGGGATGCATTGTCCGGTCGATCTGTGGGTGCTTCAAAACAAAAGGTGACATCCGGGGACATTTACACCTGTATATATCACGCGGAACGGGCGGGGCGACCATGAGGGTTTACGAGCAAGATAGTTTGACGGCCTGCATCAGCAGCAATCTTTGAAGTTGCTGCGAGAAAACGACGAGCCTACAATTGATATTGTTATAGAGAGCAGATGATGAGCCACGAAGACGTCCGACGAGTCGCGCAAGGCTTGAGTGAAGGGAAAGGCTGTGTGGAGTTTACGATGCGGACCTGCATCACTGCAGCTTGGACGGGATGGCATCAACGCCTAAGTTCTATCACAATTTATGCCTGCAGCTCACCAATCTCAATATACCATTGTCCACAATGACGGGAGTGTAGTCTTGTTACTAAACCTTTTCCTCACTCACCTCTCCCAACATGAGAGAGAAGATGGCACATCTATCTACGGAGTAATGAATGCTCTGCACAAGGCACCAGCGACAGACTTCCGGTGCGCCGTGGTAACATGTGAAGTGGCCGTATAAGCTAGTCGTGAGGCCCGAGTCATGGCCGTACAGGGTGTTGGCCGTGTGGGAGCCGGAGCCATGGGGTCTCAAGGTAATATCCGTCGAAATATCCACCATGAGTTCTTCAACAGCAGCATTGAAGGCAGCAAAGCTTGGTTTATGCTGCAATTGCCACTCTACGACAAGGAGGGTTTCCTGGCGAAGCAGTTAGCGAATGAATCTACGACTATTGAGACCGATTTTTCGCTACACCCAAGGAATAAACCAACAGAGAGTGGCAAGTGGATGCGCCACTCGACTCACTGGCAAACAGGGAAGCCCAAGATCTCGATGCCATCTCAAAGTATTTTTCCTCCCACGTCAGCTAGCCAACGAGCTTCACCGACAGGTTGAGCGGGTGCCACAGACGCCACACGGTGCACACCGCAGCCCAAAGAGGGACCTGCTCGGTGTCGTCGGCGTCGTCGGCGTGTGCACCGTGGGCAGCTGAAGCCTAGGCCGCAAACTCTGCACTGGGAAGAAAAGGGTGTGCAGCCACATCCATCACTCTTCCTGGCGGTTTGGTGCGAATACCCACTCAGCTTGGAGTCACCCCCCCCCCTCAGGGTCTTCCCCAGCACAACTCACAGACGAAATGGAAGAGGAGAGGCGAAACCAAGAGGCGATCGATCTTTCCTTTTGCAAAAGCGGAATACCGGTTCAGCTTTTCTCCCACGTAGTCGATACCGCAGGCGCCATGTATAGCCCTGAACTCGAGCTGAGCGCGGTTCGACGCAGCAATTCCAATTTCGCAGATGAACTTCATTCCAGTGTTTCTTTTGCAACCCCAATCCTCATTTCATCCCGCAAAGCCATTTTCTTTTCTTTTCTTTTTTCTTTTTTTCCTTCTCCTCTTTTACGCGGCTGAATGGGAACTTTGTCCGATTCAGCATCGATGGGATTGCTCTTGCGCCACCTGGGCGGGAACCATCAGTCAAATTACCTACCCCATACGAAGCTGTTTCTTTTTCCGTGTCTCGCTTCCTTTATCTTGCGCATTCGTGACTGCTTGCCCGTTCGACCCCATGTCTTGGGCTTCAAAGGGTCGATGGAAGCCCAACAAAGCCACCAAACGAGAGGTGCTAAGCGATGGCCAAACGGGATGCAGGTTTTCTTGTCCACTTCAGCAGACGGCGAGATTTCTTCCATCAAGATAGCGAGCAGCAACACCAGCATTTCCACTCCCACCAGTAACAACTCCGGAGTAGCGGCAGCACAAGCCAGCATGCAGCACCACCACGCTTCATCCCATCATCAAGCCCCGAAATGGCAGCCCTAAGAACGTAAGCGCATTCTTGGCTACCTTGTAGTTACTGCTGCAGACCCCGAAAGTGGTCGTGCATCGCCTCGCTTCGGTAACTGTGTGGTTGAGTTCATTGCTGGCCACGGACAGCACACCCTCCCATCCTCCTTCTGGTCAACGGCGGGACTGAATCAGGCCTAGCGCGCTGTTGTCTAGGGTGCAGCCACTCGGTACAGCGTGCCTGGCGTGCTGATGGGCTCACTGCATCGATAGCGGGTACCTTGCATTCCTGCCCCCGTCCTTCCTTCTTTGCCCTCTTCTCTGTCGCTCTCATCAGGCAGGGCTACAAGGGACTTGCTCGAAAAAGAACTGTGTATCAATGACAACGCGCATCTAATCTGAATATTTCAAAAGGAAATATGAACATGGTCAAGAGAGAGAAGGGCACACTCGTACAGTCACACACAAACACACAGGAAAAAAAAAAAAAAAAACCCTATGCGGCCAGCAAACAGACATGGCCTCAGCATCATCGCACTGTGGGGTGATTGGGTGTCCGCAGTATCACAGAATCTTCCCACTCGTAGCTCGAGTCTCGTCCGCCACCTCCCTCTGCAGCTTTCCTCTCCTCCCCTCAAACTCTGTGACCAACATGACCATCCGCCTGCCACCCCGGCAGGCGCCTGATACCACGACTCGACGGCTTCGGCATCCACATCTTCGCTCTCGATCTAGACTGCCTGGCCAGCGCAGCGGTGCAACGTGTGCCTGTCGGATCTCCACCCGGCCCAGCCCTCCCTCCTCCGGCTCGACGGGTCATCCGTCAGCTGTGCCCCATTGGGCCAAGAGGCTGCTGAATGGGGTCAGCCTTGAAGCCCCTGTCACGGCCGCCGACCGACTATGTTCGTCGATTTTGCCTGTGAGCGGGACATCTGGATTTGTCTAATTCTTGCTAGGCGCCTGGTGCACCAATGCGGTTTAACGCTTAGTAAAGACGCAGTGCTATAACTGTGAAGATGTTGGCTTCTAGCCCCGCTCAACTACCACGAACTAGGTGCTGCGTGCGGCTAGACCAAACAATTATGCAGAATAGGCCATCCTGGGCCAGACACTAGAGTCCCTGACGGATGAGGACCATCCTGGTTGGTTTCGTCGGTCTGTCAACGGAGCCTTCCGGTGAGAGAAACTACAACGCAACTAACGAGTAAGCACCACGACCTAACCGTCTTGGTCCTCGTCCTCTTCCAAAATTTCTTCTTTCTCTTCTTCACGGCTCCACCGGGGCCTTTCCCAGGGTGCTAGATAATAGTTCTTACTTTTTGCGGGCTTTTCCTAGCCTCTCCAGCTCTCCGACTCTTTAAAAATCTGACTTTTCGCTTTAGCCTTTCCCGCTCCACCGACTTCGCTGGCCAATTTTTTTCCTTGGTCCATTTATTCAGGCGAGGCCATCATCAGCGTGCGGGGCCAAGGATTTGGCCACGGTCGCACATGTGAGTGGTCGTGAAGTCGGCCGCGGAAACCAGCAGCACCCAGTATTGCTGATTTGCTGATGTGGCACGTCGTGGGTGGTCCAAATGGTGGGAGGAATATGCCACATGCCGTTTGTCATTCTCTGATGCGTTGTCTCCTTTCGGCCCCCCTAGATGCTGGTTTCTGCCAGCACAAGCACACCGCATTTCCACAAGACCTTGACGCTTGAAGAGCTTGGGGTTATGTATCGAAATCCTGCATAGACGGCTCTTGTTGCGGCAGCATTTCAGGTCTGATGACCAAGGCCAGTGCAGGATGTTTATGACTGCGTGGTCCAATCGCTTGTTGAAGATGCCTCGGCAGTTTCTCATCGCCGTCAGGTATCGCAATCGTGCCACTGGTGTGACTCGTGAGCGAGTGCCCTCCTCTCATGTCTCTGTACCCCATGTCTTGGCTTGGCTGTTAACTAGACTGCTGGGCTAGACGACCCAATCCAGTTGCCGTGTAAAATCCATGACCGCTTCAATGTCGTCCCGAAGCGTGTGTTGCCAACTTGCGCGACAGAAGCAATTTTTCACTAGCACCACCAATCGCAGCCAGCCTCTGTGAGATAAACTGGACATTGTCTCAATGGAGCACGTCCCATCAGCATTGCTTCTCTCTGGTCCGTCCAGAGGCTGATGGAGGGTGGCGGCGTGGGATGGATTGGTGGACTGGTGGACTGGTGGACTGGTGGACTGGTGGATGGATGAATGGGATGGATGAATGGGATGGATGAATGGGATGGATGAATGGGATGGATGGATGGATGGGTGATCCAGGCAGGTACGGAGTACACAGTGCTGCTCCGTGCCGTGCCCCTCGATGAAGCCGCTGTACTTGCAACTGGGTGAGGATGTGGCGGGCGGGCAGGTACCCCATCCACACCTCCAAAGACTCCCCACCCGCGCCAGCGAGACAGTCAGGCAGCCCGACCATCGCGCGCAGCTCCGTCGTGCGTGCTAGACAACGGTTGGTCGGATCAACCGCTAAGAGTAGACCCTGTGTACCGTGTTGTAGTGCATCCATCCGGGCGAGCCTTTGATCGGGGACGGCGCAGTCAGGGATGCGAGGCAGGGCAGGCAGGCAGGCAGGCAGGCAGGCAGGCAGGCAGGCAGGCAGGCAGGCAGGCAGGCAGGCAGGCAGGCAGGCAGGCAGGCAGGCAGGCAGGCAGTCCGTCTCTAGCAGGCACTAGCAAACTAGACGAGCAAAAGGGTACTCTGTACTTGCCAGTCCATGGCAACTTTGGTTGTGTGAGAAGTACTCTGCATACGCTTCATCTCGAAGTCGTTAGTCTAGCCGTGAAATCTGGAACCTCTTCCCTCGCCGAGTATTTGCTTGTGTTCTGGCGGCCGTGGCAGCGGGTAACTAGTCGGCTGCGACATAAGAAAGAGCTTCTTCTCTCCCCCTTCCTTCTGTCACTGACTCTCATTTACGCGGTCGTGTGCGTGTGCGTGTGCGTGTGCCTGATTAAATAAACCGAGACGCTGCAATCGCAACCGCTCCCATCCATTCCCCTTCCACTCTCTGATGCCAGGGCGCGCACACTCTTTCATGCTCTGAGACTCTCTCTCACACACTCATTTATCCCTTCAACCAGTGGACACCACAGAGTACGATCTAGTACACGCACACTCCTTCACTCACTCACTCACTCACTCACTCATTCACTCATTCACTCATTCACTCACTCGCGCCAGGGTCCAGGCTTCTTCGCCCGCCACTTCCTTGTCACTTATTGGCTTCATCTAGAGATAGCCCAGGCAGGGTAGATATCTGCTAGAGACTTTGCACAACGCACAGCGCACAACGCACGGCGCTCCTATCCACAAGCGGTCGAACAGCATAAACGTGGGGCCGCAATTAGGCTCGCAGCCGATCTGGGAAGCCCTCACTTACACGCCATCGTGCAGCGTGCCTCACCGACCTTCAGGCAGCTTTTGCGTTTGCAGGCCTCACCGCATACGACGTTGCCTGTCCTTATTATTTCTGCCTCCTGGCTGCTGTAGCTGGGTGTTTGGATGCACTGCTTTCATCCCTTGTCCTGCCTCATCGCCTTGTACTGCTCTGTCGCTTCGATCCTAGCGTCCCTTCCACTGTGCATGTCGCATCACCAAATCGTCGACTCTACTACTTGCGCGCGCGCACACGTCAACAAAGGGGGAAAGGAATCACAGCGACAAAATCCAACGGCCAAGCCAGGCTTGTCGGCGCACCCAGCCCTTAACCTTGCCACAGCCCTTGCATTGTCGACTGCACAATCTCGACCATGACGCCAAGTAGGTTCGCCTCGGTGCGCGGCAAGAAGGGCGCCCCGGTTGTGCGAAAGGCGTCGTTCCGCGACGATACCAACCTGGTGAGCCTGAGATACGAAAAGACGGTCCAGGCGGAACCTCCGCTCCCTCTCCCTCTGCGAACGACTCGCCGCATCACACCTGCCACCGCGCCGGCCTCCCGTTCTACGTCAGTGTCCCGGTCGGCATCCCGGTCGGCGTCGGCAGCGGCGTCAGTGCCAGTATCCCTGTCCCGGTCGACGTCGGTGTCTGCGTCGTCCATCGCGCAGTCCTTCACGCCGTCCGTCTCTGCCTCTGCCTCTGCCTCTGCCTCTGCCTCTGCCTCTGCCTCTCCCAGCCCAGTCATCATCGCGCCGCCACGCATGGCACTGCCCATGGTTGCTCCCCCCACGGAGCAGCATCCCGCCCTGAGACCGTCGCTGCCATCCGTCGAAGAGTGGAAGAGAGACTCGGGCCATGCAGGGCACCCGACGTCACCCTCGACGATCCGCGTGGCGGACTGGGAGCTTGCCTGCAGGGGAGAGTGTCCGAGCGGCGCGGCTTCCAACAAGGCAGGCGAGCTTTGCTTCGCGCCGCCTGCAGTGCAGCACGTTGAAGACAGGGCTGCGGGTGCTGGTGCGGCTGTGCCTTCAGAGCCTCCAACCCCCAACTCCCCCGCCAATCACGCGGCGGCATCCTGTGACGGCAGCGGCAACGCCTACAGCGTCTTTCAATTCAACAGAAACCACCCCTCTTTGCCATCGTCGCCATCGTCGCCATCGTCGCCATCGCCTCCCACCAGGAGGCTAGCCAAGAAAAGTCTCAGTTTGCGTTCGTCCAGGAAATTAAGCGCAGAGAGCCCGGTAGCGCCAATGCACGCCCAGGAACCACCCCTAATGCGGGGCTCTGTCCCAGCCTCCGCGAATAAACAGCCACCAGAGTCGCCCAGGTCGCCCACTCGAGCCTCGTCGTGGTCCTGGCTACACTCCAGACCCGAAAACAGCCCATCGTCCTCTGCGACCGCTTCGTCCCAGTTCTCTCCGCTCGCCATCTCCATCCCCACTGACAGCCTCTTGGAGGATGATTTTATGGACAGCGTGTCCTTCTCCAAGCGCGGCAGCATCATGTTTGGGGGCCAGGCCGACGGCACCAGCGGCCGGCGATGGCTGAGGCGACCAGAGCCCAGCGCTCTCGTCGCCGACAAGGACGGCGATGTCGCCATGGCAGATGGGCGCCCCGGCGTCGCAGAGCCCTCAGTCGCCGCATTGAGCCACGCCCAGTCGTCGGCGGCCCAGTCGAGCGTCGCCGCCACCACCCACGCCTCCGAGCGACCCGATTCGCATCCAGGCGAGACCGGAACGCCCATGCGCGACGGCCTGCTGCCGGACATCCGCATCATGTCGGCCGATGTCGAGAAGGAATCTCAAAAGGTGAGATCGCTCTATCAAACCGGCGATGTCATCAACCCCGATGACGGCGCAATGAGGCACTCGTATTGCGAGCACCTGGAGCCAACTCCGGAGGCTCTGGCCGAGGAGGAGAACGACTCGTATGATCTGCCTTGGCTGCCCGTGGCCTCTCGTACCGAACTGCTTGTGCTGACCGCTTCTCCGTGTTCTTTTTAGCGTTCCTACTCACCTCACGCCTATCCTCGGCACTCCAAGATCCGTAAGCTCCTCTTCCCACTATCACGACTCGAGGCGCGAAACCGAGCTGGCTGGCGGGCTCGAGGACTGGGAGGATGTTGACGGCGCCGACGTCGATCGATACGGCTTCATCAGCACGCCGCGAGCCGCGTCCAGGATGACGACTCCCACCGAGATGAAGTCGGCGCAGTTTTCTCCCAGGAGAAGAAAAGTGCTCCAGAAGAGGGACCCGATGGGCTTCTCGTCGTCGCTCGGTGCGCACCGGACGCCGAGCAGAAAGGTGTCTGCGAGATCGCTGAACACGCAAAATTCCGAAATGTCGGTCGCGTCGATGCGCTCTTCGCGATCCGTCATCCGCCAAGCCGGAAATCTGCTGCCGCACAACCGCGGACGCCGCTGGATGGATGAGGCCGGCGACATGCTCACCGTGTCGCCGAACCTGCAGGACCTCGAGGAGGAGGCGCAGGTTGAGAAGATCTCGGAGAGTCTCAAGCGGAAAGAGTGGGAGCGATCGGAGAAGTGGCGGAAAATGGCCCGTGTCGTGAGGAAGGGAGACCAAGGCCAGGGCATGGAGTTTGAGTTTGACGTCAAGAACCCCAAGCTCGTCGAACGCGTGTGGAAGGGCATCCCAGACCGATGGCGCGGCGCCGCGTGGTGGTCGTTCCTGGATGCCTCGGCCGGCCTCTACAAGGATTCCCCCAAGGTGGAAGACATCGTCAAGGACTTTGGCCGGCTGCAGATGCGCGGGTCGCCAGACGACGTCCAGATCGACCTGGACGTGCCCCGCACGATAAGCCGGCACATCATGTTCCGGAAGAGGTACCGTGGCGGCCAACGACTACTGTTCCGCGTGCTTCACGCCCTCTCGCTCTACTTTCCCGAGACAGGCTATGTGCAGGGCATGGCGTCCCTCGCCGCCACTCTGCTATGCTACTTTGACGAGGAGAAGTGCTTCGTCATGCTGGTGCGGATGTGGCAGTTGAGGGGGCTGGACTATCTCTATCGTCCGGGTTTTGCAGGCCTCATGACCGCACTCAACATGTTCGACACTACGTGGCTCAACAAAGACGTGTCTAAGAAACTGGTAAGCATTGCGTCTTTTGCCCACCCCTTCCCCCTTCTGTAATGTGCAGCCGTCATCAGCTAACAAGGCATCATCAGACTGAGCTATGCATTGATCCAACGGCCTATGGGACACGGTGGTACCTGACACTCTTCAACCTGTCGATTCCATTCCCCGCACAGCTGCGTGTGTGGGACGTCTTCCTCCTGCTGGGGGATGACGAGCCTGTTCCGTCGGCGGGTGCATCGACGCTATCTACGCTTACGCCAAGTCAGACGAGAGGGCTCGAGGTGCTGCACGCAGCAAGCGCAGCCCTGATCCAGGCCCTCCGAGAGGTCCTGTTGGACTCGGATTTCGAAAATGCCATGAAAGCATTGACTTCGTGGATACCTATCAAAGATGAAGATCTCTTAATGAAGGTCACAAAGGCAGAATGGAGGGTGCACCACGACGGCAAGAAGAAGACCTAGCAAGCTCTCTTGCCATGTCTTTCTCCTTGATGACGACGTTGCGCACGCTGGGGGCCATGGACCACTGATGAATACGATGTGGAGGGCTGGATATCCGTCTTCACGACACTCATTGCACCTGCTTTGTTTTTTCTTCACTTTGTCTTGCTCTTCGCGCGGTTTCGGGCGAAACTTGATACCCCTGCCCACCGTAATCTGTGGTTTCTTTTTTAATCTTGGCGAGCACTCCTTTATGTCTTGATGGAAAGGTATTTCCTGCTATTTTGGCCTGTCGGGTCGGGGGTGGGCAACCAATGGCTCCGTGTTTGTGTTCCGGGCGAGCGAGTGAGCCGGGACATGAGATTGTCTACGATACATATACCCTTTCTTTTACAAAGTTTGTTTTTGTGTTTATTTTTTTTTTTTTTTGTTATCATTTTCTTAGGGTCTGTTTGCCTCTTATTCTCTTGGGGGCCGTCACAGACGCGCGCCCCATTCATGTCAAACTGCTCGATGGGCTGGTTCATAGAAGACGGTTTGGTGACTGTCACAACGGCGATGGATAGATAACATGAGAGTCTCCACCACTGCATCTGCGCTCAGACGTGTAATCGACGTGACATCAAGACGTAAGCCGCTAGGTTGGTGTTCATCGGCCTGGTTCGTTGTATCATGTACAAGCGCTGCAAGACTCCCGGATGATCTGCCGGCAGACTAGCGACGAACCATGCAGTGACAACGGCGATGATACCGCAAGCGGCGAAAGCACCAAGGCCCCCAATTCGCTTCGTGGAATCCCACCCCCTGAGCAAAGAAAGACTGCGACACGAGCAAATGAGGCAATACTCGCTGGGCCGGGGCAGCGGCTGCCTGTTCCGCGTGCCGTGGTAGCCACTTGCTGACCCCGTCACGGACCACGTAGTACGTAGTCTGTCTGCACGGTGACTTCATGACAGCCAACAGCGACCGGGAAAGGAAAAGCGACGGGGGAGGGTGAGAGAGTGAAAAAAAAAAAAAAAAAAAAAAAACCAAACCCCCAAACCCCCAAGGCCAATATTGGCAAGGGGAGCTATTAGCCACGGGTTTTCATCACGGTGGGTGGTTCCACCCGTGCACAAAAAGGGGATTATTGGCGTTTAGCGCAGGTGAAATGGATGCATGGCGAGCGAGCGAGGGCAGGGCTAGAGCGGTTCTTCCCCGTGAGCCGTGGCGGATGTGCTGCTGTTCAGGGCCGGCCGCCCGCCTGGGTAAGACATTTCCTGCGTCGGCGGCCAAGACATGCATGGCTGCGGGTGCGCGTAAGTGGTGAAGGAAGGGGTTTGGTGAAATCGGGCTCCAGACACGGTTGGTTCGTCGAGGAGGGGGGGGGGGGGGGGGGGGGTTGCGGCGGAGGGCTAGGCTGCGTGCTTTAGCGCGCGTAGTAGCCCTTCCCCTTTTGGCGCGGTTTGTTTCTGCAGGTTTGGGCTGCTGAGCTGGCCGTGGCGTGGGCTGGATGTGTGAGGTGCATGTGTGTGGTGTCTTGTGATGTGCGTGGTTTGTTTTGTCGAGGCCTGCATACAGCATGGCTGGGCGGTCATGGAGTGCTCCTGGGTAGGTGGGCGGCATGTACGTGTACCAAGTAGGAAGCAGACATGCGTAATGTGGCAGGCCGGCTCTTGATGCCCGCTTGTACGGCCTACAGGGCTGGTCTTAGACAAAGAGTCGGCAAACCTGCCATGGTGGACACCGACACTGACACTGAGCCTAAGTCGTGGACGCAGACAACACGGCCAGACACCCCCGATTGGAGATCCCGAGATCCCAAAAGGGCGGAAGGGCATTTTCGTAGCGGGACCTTCCTCGGCGCAACTCTCCCTGGGATCGAGAGGGATTCCGGCAAATGCGCCCAGGATAGATGATGCAAAACGTGGGATCTGCCCTATGGGTTGTGCTGCCGGTAACTGATTCCTTGGGCGGGGGGTACGGGCTCGCAACGTCACGCGGGCTGCGGAGCATTGGGGCGCCCCCGTGAGTATGTATGTATAGCTGTGATGCGAGAAACGGGTCGTGGATGATGGGTGATGGGTGATGGATGATGGATGATGGATGATGGATGTTCCGCAGGAGTTGAGGGCCGGGGCTCGAGTTGCCCTCGAGGCTGCGTTGGAGCTGGACAAGAAGACCCAAGAGGAATGCAAAACGGGCAGAACGGGCAGAAGGGGAAGGAGGGGAAGGGGAGGAAGAAAGCCAGCGTGGCTTGCTGCGCGATTCCCACGCCGTTGAGATGATCCCGACGGATGGTGCACCTGCCCTTCCACCACGTCCTATCACGTCCCATCCTGCGCCTGTGCGCGCCGCAGATCTCTGGCATCTCAGCGAGGGCGACCGGATTGGGCGTGTATCGGGACGGATGGGGGATGGCTTGGGCAGATCTCGGGCAGATGCAGCTCCTTTGGCCCGCACCGACTCAATCGGGCTTGCTCGTGCGGTGGCCGGCCGTCCTGCTAGCCAGGGGAAGCAAGCCGTGACTCGAGGACGTCGAGAGAGGAAGGGGGGGGCACAAGGCGGAGGAGAAAAGAAGAAGTTGGCGCCGCCTGGATTGGATTTCGCCGAGATGGCCCTCCGCCAGCCACCAGGGACGCCGTTCCTGACGGCGCGCGCGTCGGGCACTAGTTTGTCGTGTGCATATCCGGATTGCCTCATGTCGGGTGGCCATGGTAGACCTGTGCTCTATTCTCCGCGCGGGGCTGCAGGAGCGGCTCCTTCACCCCTGGCCATACCGGCGCATTGGTTCGACCCGCCGTGGCCACGTACGGTTCGGGAAGTCTGATTCGGCGCCGCGGTCCATCTGGCACGGCGCATTTCTGTCTTGGGCTGCCTCGCTTCTGGGCTGGCCTCGCTCTCTGGTGGCGACGTGATTGGGTCCGATGTTTGGGTCCGTCCATCCAGCGGTGCGCGCGCACTGACGCGGCTGACCGTGGGGATACTCGGACATCGCGCCAGGCCAGGCTAATCAACGTGAAACCCAGGCCCAAGGAGAAACGGGGCGGGCGGTTAAATCGTAAAACGAAGGAACAGGAAGGCCTCCTCTTGTAGATGGGGGGGAGATCCAAGTGGGTAGCCCAACCCTGCAGAGGGCATGGCCGCCGTGGTCTAGGGTAGTGCTGTAGGCCTCGGAGCTGAGCGCAAGCACGATGGATGCTGGATGCTGGATGCTGGATGCTCAATGCCTAATGCTAAATGCCAAAAGCCCAATGCCAAGTGCCAAGTGCCAAATGCGAAATGCGAAATGCGAAATGCTAAATACCTTATGCCCAATGCCTTGGTGCTTGCTTCCCCATCTGGGCAGAGGTGGAAGCCGCCGATGGGACACGTGCAATGCGCAATGCAGGTCAACCTGTCGGGCCATCAACATGCGGCGGAACGAATAGGCCTTGCATCGTCTGTACTTGGTTCGTTTATGCACCATGTCACGTCCCCCGCTTCGAATAAACTTTCGCCTGTCAACGGTTGCCTGCACTCACGACCCGACCCACACGGCCTTGGTGAGATCCATCGGCGCAATCGTCACTTGATTGATATCAGGAGGACAAAAGACACCGCGTTTCTCCCTGTCAGACGGAGAACCCGCCTCACAGACCACCACATATTCTCCACGCCATGGCAGACTCCCAGGACGCAGCGTCCGGCAAAGCCCATCCACAGGGCTCTCCTTCCTCTCCATCTCACCCATATCCTCTATCCCTCTCTCCGGCTGCGCTTCGTCCCTCTAGAAAGTCCTTCTCGACTCGCGCCAGAAAAAGCTAGTCATTCGATACCAGCACCCAATTAGGAGTTACCAGAAGTTACTAGTAGCTACTAGTAGTTACTAGTAGTTACTAGTAGTGGCAGTAGTAGTAGGAGCAGCAGCCGTAGGTAGTTACTGCCCAACTGGTAAGTTACCTCCCGCTCCGCTCACGCACGGAGTTTTTTTTTTTTTCAAAGTTTCGCACTTGTGCCCACCCTCTTTCTCACCACGACCAGACCATGCCCAGACAAAGTTACCCACCCCAAGCCGGTGGCAGCTAAGGTAGCCCCAGGGCGGCGCAACGGCTCACCGAGCATGCCCTGCCTGGCCTGTGTCCTTCGCCGGCCAGTGTTGTCTGGGCTGGACCACGACCTAATAATACCTGTCCGTCCGTCTTGGTCATGGTTCAGCTTTTGGTACGTGCAATGAAGTGGTCAAAGCATATCACTGCTAGCTACATGATGCGCGAGATTGCGTCTGGGGCGTGCTTTTTCCCCTGCGGTTGTCATCTCGTGAGTACTTGGCTGCGACTTGGGACCAAGCGGTATGAAATGCCGTCTTGGCATCATGACGCGGCTTGCTCGGAGTGTGCTGTGTCTACAACCACATACACCCAGAGGTTCAAATGTTTCAAGTGGCGCAGCGTTTCTTCGCTCGACAATCTGACAAAATGTTTGGTAGGTATCTCATGGTATCGTCATGTATGTAGTACATGGCGAGTGGCCATGCTAGTGACTCCGACCAACTCTCTATGCTGCAAGTAGGTTGGTAGAGCTGCAAATGTCCATCTGCAAGCCGTAATCCAACAAGGGGTGCACAGCCTTGATCCCGAGGCCTGCACCAGTCTAATCGGGTCACTCATTAGTGGTAAGGCCAAGAGAAATGAAATACGAAACGACCATGACTGCTAGTCCAGATTACGCAGCACACCGAGCCTGAGTTGTGTGCGTCCAAGGGAGAACGCGCGTGCATCGCGGGACGCACAAAGTCCGGTCACCGAGTCCATCCTGGTAAGCCACAAACACCATCCTCCAATAGAGTCCGTATTCGTGGACCAAGCCCACGGTGCTACGATAGGTAATAAGAGATGGGAGACCCCTTGACCCATTGCCGGGGGGATTGCCTAGATCGGCGTGAGGTGAGAATGCCGTGGAGACTGAGGCCGTGGACTAGTTTTCGTTGATCTCGGACGTCGTTCTTGGGAAACCCATGGGAGGAACGGGGTGTTGAGTGGTTTGTGCGTGATGCGCGCGCGCGCGCGCGCTGTGTGACCAGACTCGAGAGCATATTAGTACCGTCAAGCCAGCGCAATGGGGCTGCTTATTACGGGGACGGAGCTGGGAAACAAATCGTCAGACTAGACTTGGCGGTCGAAATGTTACGACCAAAGAGGAGCGAAACTCGCCGTTTTGCTGCTACTCGCGGTGATCCCTTTCTCCGCTGGTTGAACCTTGTCAGTGCAGCGCTGGCTGATCGACTTACCAGGATTCGGGCGAGTACAGGTTCCTGAAAGGGGAACATGTTTCCATCAAAGGATAGATAGAATTGCCTACATCGTACAGGGTACTTTACGTATGCGTAACGTGGAATGCAGGATTTCTTACCAGGACAGTATCCGCGTTGAGGGATGGAGCGAGGTGGACAAGATCGTGGGTTATTCCGAGAGTGCAGTGCGAATGGAGTTTAGTACGGAGTTGGGTCGCTAGTAGGACGCCATCCAAACCGCCCAATAGGAAGGCATGCAGATATGGCTCAGCGTTTTGAGAACAGAAAAAGCATGGCAACCCTGGACAAGTCATTGTCGCGTGGCATCGACTTACCGGTCTGGCGGTGCATGGATGGACCTTGATTTGCCGGGGTTGGGTGGCTGGTCTGATTCAGCCGGGGGGTGTTTTTCTTCTGCCTCTTGTGCTCCCCCAGTTGTTGTTTCAACCCAATGGGCCCAATGAGGTTGCTTAACAACCAACAAGGCTGTTTCGGGGTCCTGGTAGAGCATTTTTTGTATGTGCTTACTCGTCACTTGCGTGCTATGGCATGCATGGATTTCAGAGTGCGCGCGTGCAGGAACTGTTTCATGTGTAATACTGACTGCCTAGCCTTTGGGTTTTGGTGGCCGAGTGACCGAGCGACCCGAGGTGGCCGGTGTGGTGTGGATGTGTGGATGCGTGGATGTGTAGATGTGTACTCCGTAGAGGGATGTGATGTAATGCGATTCATGTGCGACGATGGGCGTGTTCGTGAGTCTCGACATTGAGGATGAGAGAGGATTTCCTTTGTTTTCAAGTCGTTTTCTTTGTTTTGTTTGGTGATGGTGATGAGGTGGCTGTGGTGGCTGCAGTGGCGCTTTCATGTCTTTTACCACACGAGCGGATTAGTACAATCTTGGCCATGTACAAATTGGTAAAAAGTATATCTGAAAAGGCGTCATGAAGAGAGCAGACCTGTCGGCTGTGCGTAACTCGTTGCTAACTACTAGCTGCAGACATGCAGGAAGACACGGGAGAGACAAAGACGGCACGGCCTGTCATGTAGCCATCGCCAAACAACCCGTTTCTTGTCCCGCCTCGCAGGCTCTCTCATTTTGGGTAAAGCGCCGGTCTTGCATGATGCAGATTGGGTCTAGATACTTTTCAGCATGGCCTATGCTTCTTCCTTTTCGTCAAGATTAGCTGTCTTGTGCTTGATTCTGAATCTGGTACGCCAGCAATTTCCATAACGGGAGCGTTATGCGTCTGGTAATCTTTGAGGCGCACACTCTACTCCGTACATGTGCTAGTTCGCCGCTCAAGTGCTGAGTTGGGTTTGGGACGAGGCAAGGGACAGGGCTGTCATCTTGTACTATGTAGCATACGGAGCGCTGCCTCTCCTGTTACCCACAATCGCTAGATGAAGTGCAATCCTATCTGTCATAATCGTCAGATCTGCTACTGCCATCACGCACATAGCACTGCATCCCAGGGACTAACGCGTCCTGGAATAATAATCCATCCTCACAGCACTGACAAGGCTCAAGTGTCACGACTTCTTCTTGTTCGGCAGGTTCCCGAGATGCTGTCCTCTTTCGGCAGTCGTGGTATAAGCTGGCGTCCTGGCCAGCCCGGGAAGCGAAGAGTACCATGTCTGCTATTATCCCAGACAAGGAACGGAGTGCGACATGACACAGGCAGGCGTTTAAAATTATCGTGACATCCTTGCATCGCCTTTGAATGACAATGCCATTGTAGATCCAAGCAAAATTATGTCGTACTCGACAGATGTGTATCTTATAATAAAGACCTGTATGTACGTGCATGTCGTTGAGGCAAGGGTTATGATGTCAGTTTTGCCTCCCTAGTAGACGCTCCTGTACTCTGAAGAGCATGACGGAAATAGGGTTTCATCCACTACACCATCAATGGCCCTTGATCGAAGACGTTTCCTTTTCACTGCTTCGCGCCTGGTGTCTCAGTCTCCTTGTCAGGGGGCAACCGGAGGCAGCAACGGAGACGGTGGTGCATATTATCTGCTCGTGTCGTTCGTAGTCCGTATTTAGTACTCTGTGCTACGGTTTTCGTGCTCAACGCAGGCTTGGCATCACGAGCCGCGGGCTTACCCTATTCTCAGCGACCAACAAGAGCTCTCGATCTCCCCTTGCCTGTGCTGTTGCCTGTCTAGTCAGGTGCAGGCTGCAGCTGGTTTGTTGCTCGTATCCTTGAGCTCCATCGGCAACGATGCAACCCCATCGATGTACGTGGTAATGCTAAGTACGCATTATGTACTAACATGGATTGAAGCCTTGAAGGCTTAAAACATCCATGACTGTTTCTCGTGCAGATCGCCGAGTGGCTAGGAATGGTGGGGGCATTTGGGGGACCAGGAGACTAAAACCTGAACGGCGGCGTCTCAGATAGACTTTGGCTGAGGACGAACCAGCCTTGGCCCCCGCCATCAGGTGGTTCGGTTGTCCCCTGCTGGCGCGTCTGGTGCCGGCTTACCCACTCCTTGAATACAAATCCGCTTACGGATAGGTGAGTAAATATTCCTTGACTTGCTGTGTAATTATGGAGATGCTCCTTACTGCTGGTTAGGGTGATCCAATGACAAAGCTACAGTTATTGTGGGCAGTCTCTGTTTTGTTTGCTGGGCAGAGGCAGTCTGTGCAGCTTGACGTGTAAACCACTATCCACTGTGTTGAACATACGTTGTGTTTCATGCCTGCCTGTGCAAAACTCGTAAAAGCAATACTTGAGTTGTCGACCTCGCTTTAGAAAGATTTGGTAACGGACCAGACTTGGCAGTAAAGAGCGGAAAAGAGAGGACTTAGCAAGAGAAGGAGAGAGTCTCAAATAACTACCACATGCGCCACGTACGGGTAATCCATACTCTATATTTTTATACAGAGCAGGTACGGAGTACAGGTTGCGGAATGATGATGGCAACCAGTGCGAGCTGCGAAGTAGGCTCTGAGCATTACATAAAACGGTATGCGTACGTTAGCCCGATACTAGTGCTGCTCGCTTCCAAGTCAACTAGTCTGGACAGTACAGTGTAGACGGAGGGGAACATATCCATCCGCTCTGCAGGACTCGAGAGGATCATGAAAGGTCTGAGCCGCGTTTATGTGCGCGTGCTACTCGTCGACTCGTTCGGGAACTTGGAGCGCGTGTGGCATATGTACACTGCATGCCGCCCAGCCACTGGGCCACTTTGCCGCCGTTGGTGCACCGACCACCTGTGGTGGTATGATGCGGGACTGAATACGGAACACAACGGGTGTGCTTGTACGAAGTACGATGTAATATGTCGTATTACTTGTCGTCTTCGTCAGTCCTTTTGGTGTTTTATCGCCCCTCTCCCTCTCCTTCGTCAACCGCCTCTCCAACCCCTCCACGACCCTGACGGGTGGCTCACTGGGCCTCCGATCCCAGCTGGTGCCAGGAGCCCCGAACCAAGCACATGGCAGGTTTGGGCAAGGTTGGGTTGCCACTGCAAGTATTTTCGTTCTGTCGTTTCGTATTTTGCCCAAAGTGGTTTTTTCAGGTTTCCGTTGGGGCAACGCCCCCTTCGCTTAAAAGGAAGGGAGGGGGCGAAGAGCGGCGGCTCGGGCAGATATACTAGATATGTCCACTGCACGGTAGGGCCATGTACGAAAGACACTTAATGATGGTAGATATGGTGTTATAAAAATTGTCTCTCACCACTCTGTAGGCATGGGTGAGAGGAAGAAGTGTAAAAAGCAATCGCCCCAGGAGCAAGACGAAAGAGGAAACGCTGGTGGGAGAAGAATAGCAGGGGGAAGGGAAGGAGCGGAAATTCAGAAACCATAGCGCAGGAAAGATGCACATCAAGACTGTACATACATTAGTAGGCAGCTAGAGAGAAGAGTGTAAAATACGTCACCAAAGTCCTGCATGGCCGCCCACACCAACGAAAGATACACACTGGCAAACTTGCATGCACACTCCGTACAAAGTACTGAGTACAGGAGTTGGCATATCGCCATGCAACCATCGTAACAGTCGTCAAGAGTCGAGTCAAGAAGTGGCAAGTGGCTATAGCCTACAGTGCTAAGGTTGGTAGGCAGTTCCAGGATTGACAGCTAACTAGCTATTAGTGTCCATCGCCACCCCTCCTGGGCACACCCACTGGATTTGGACTGCATTGCGTTTGCAATGGATCTCAGGCAGCGAATGCCTGCCAGCTGCCAGCTAGTCTGGCAGTCGCAAACTTGGGGTGTTTTTGTTTTTGTCGACTTTCCACTTCCAGGTTTGCACATGTTTTGCATGTCTCCGCCTGCCGTGTTCGCTTTTGCCTCTCTGTCCTCTCTTTTCACAAACTTCATTTTCGGTCTCTTCTTCTTCCTCTCCCTCTTCTTCTGAGCTTCATCCGATTATTGTTCTTCTTCTTCTCTTCTTTCCCTCGCCCCAAGTTGACCCGCCTCGCCTCCTCTGGCCCCCTCTTCCCTCCTCTCCGCCTCCGTTCCCCTTGTTCCTTTTGACCCCCTCTTCCCCCATTGCGACTTGAATTCACCTTTTTTTTGTGGTCCTCCATTTTTTTTCGTCCCCTCCCTCATTTTGAGGTTGTATTTGTGGACGTGTTGCTGATGCATTCATTGTGGTTGTTGTTTTAATTCTCCTCCGTCTTTCTCTTTTTTGGTCTGTCTCCCTGACCTGGCTCGAGCGAGACTCTCATCCTCGTCAGCATCAGCTACAACCCCAACCCCCCTTGCCTGTTTCCACCCGCGTTGACACGCTCACACCATCACTGCATCCCATCATCTTCAATACTTGTTACTGGTTACTTTACGTACATATTACTGCTGCCTCGACGACCACCGCACAACGACCACAACCAGCCACCGTTGGTCGTCAACACCACCGTGCTCACCGCCAGAATACACTTTCACCACCACCCTCAACGCCCGGTGTTTCCCGATCAGGTGTATGGTTGTGCCACTCTCACCTTCGTCCTTGAGGTTGCTTGATGCATCCTCCATCTACTCTCAGGGTGGTATAACCTCTTTCTTTCCTTCTTTGCCTCTTTGTTTGGCTGTCGTTTCCTCAAAAGGCTTCCACTCCTCTTGTCGCTGTTCCCTAGTTTTTTGCTTCTTCTCCGTTCCCTTCAGCTTGTCCACTACGCTCCAGCCTTCACCTCACTTCATCACCTCTTTCATTGAGGGGGCTCGTCCAAGCCTCTTTGATGGCTTCATTGCTACGCCCGCCACGTCCACATCCTCATATTCCTAGTTCTTAGCTTGCCTTCCTCCCACCAGCTACCCTATTAGGTATATTCCTCCAACACCACCACCGTGATTACCACCACCATCACATCGACTACTGCAGCCACCATGAGTACTTTCACGGCTCACTTACATCGGACAACGTCCTCTGCAAAGTACGCAGCATCTCCCGTCAGGCCCTTCAATTTCCAGCCCAGTGTCTAGCCCAGCCTAATCGGAACTCTCTTACATACCCTGTCTGCAAATCATTATGGAACACGCCCCTGCTCCTTGCTCAGCCGCCGGCTCTACTACCACCGTCCCTCCAGCTCCCTATTCAGGCCGGTTGCTCTGCTGCATTGTGTACGCCTGATTAGCCCCAGAGCGTCCCAACCAGGCTTGATGCTCCACTGAGCCACGGGTGTCCGCTCCGGCCCTGGTTGTCTACTCTTGGATTGCGTTGTGGGTATTCTTCCCTTCACTTTGTAGGAGTACCATGTACATGCCCACATACATTGTACTCCTACCTCTTCCCCCCGGCTCATCTCCCCGTCATTGTCCAAGGATCTACCGTTGCTGGAATTGGAAATCTGGGACGCTCTTCCTCCAATACCTACTCTCATCCATCCCCTGGATCTAGGTCACGGACCAGTCCACCCCCCCTCTCTCGTCCCATTCTGGCAACTATCCCATTTCATGGAGAGGCCCATGTTGGGACGCCTCGATACATGGGCGTTACTTACACCCACCTCACTCACATCCCTCACATCTCCATCCCATTGTATTGCTTGCCAAACTGCCACCGCTCCTCACCTACTCTTCCAACATGTTAGAATGATGCCGTCACTCACAAAGCCCGCATGACTACCTAGGTACTTGCTAGCACCTTACAAGTTTGTACTCAACCTTGTCCACCTCCCACAAGCACCAGACACTGCGACTCAAGCGCAGGGTATCCCTGCCCCCTCTATCTTTGCCTCTTCAGTCTTGGACCTAGCATCAGCCCGTCCTGTAAGCACCGCCATCCAGCAGTCATGTCCCGATGAGGTTGGACTCGTTTGGCCAGTGGTCCCATACGTCCCGCACTATTCGACCATTGTCCTCGAGCTGGCCGACACCTCCAGCTTGCGTTTCGTCCATAAGATAACCATTAATATATCCACTCTGTATGCCCCTCCCGACTGCTTTCTCTTGTTTCTCGTTCTTCTTCTGGCTTCGCCGTTTTGTCATTCCTTTCATTGCCTTCTCTCCTGGTTCTCTTTCGGGATTTTACTACTTCGTGTTCTCGTCACAATCCCTCCTCTTCTCTACCTTACTGCCCCGTGGGCTTGTCACACACACACACGCCACATCAAGCCGTTGTGACGATGCTTACCGTTAAGCAGCCCTCAAACTACGGCTACAAGTCTGTCTATGATTTGCCGACTCCGCCGTCCACCTCGCGGCCTTCGCCCCCTCTGAGCCATTACGATACCTCCAGCAAATTCACATCAACTTCTTCGAGCCGCAGTCCACCGAGCCAGCCTATGTCCGCTCCTCACCGCAGCTTGCCTCCCCCGGCGGGCATGCCGTTTCCTCCTCAACATCAACCCACAGCACCACCCGCCTTCTCAAGCTTCGCATCATAGCCAACCACCACCACCGCCGCCGCCCCCACCACCTCCACCGCCGTCCTTGACTCTAAGTCACCATCCTCAGACGCCATCCTCGTGGACTGCGTTACCCCCGCCACCGCAGCAATGGCATGGATCCGAAGACTCTATGCGGAACTGGCTTCTAGCTAAAGCGGAAGAAGAAAAAACCAAGCAAGAAGAGGAAAAGACAAGGCAGGAGACGTTGCGCCTGGAGCAGAGAAAGATCGAAATGGACATGTTACGAGCCTCTTTAGGTGGAGGTATCCCGCCCCCGATGGTGCCCATGGTTTTTGCTGGTATGAGTGGTGGAGGCGTCCTCCCCCAGGTTGCCCTTGAGTGGGCACAACAGTTCATGCCGTTACAGCAAGGCCAGGCTCACCCTCAGCTTATGCCCGCAAATCGCCCCCATTCGCCTGAATCTCAAAGAGAGGCTGTTGTGCAGACACAGCCACACGGCGGGCCCTCGGTTGCCCAGAGTTTAGTCTCGGGTGGTCCTACTGGAAGCTTTGGGCCCGGCCCGGGGTCTCCAGCGAGACAGAGAGGGCAAACGATCTCCGGTTCCATGGGACGACATTCTCTGAGTACTTCATCAAACCCGTCGGGGTTACACGTGAACCCCCAGCAGCCTGGGCAAAGCATAGCTCCAGCAGGCCAGGCATACCAAGCTCATGGCCAGGCCCTAACGCAATCTGCCCAACAAGACTCCAGTCCGTCGATCTACTTCCATCACTGGCAGCCGCCTGGCTCATACGGAGGTGCCAGCTCAAATCGACCAGGAACTCCTTCTGGTTCGTCCAAAGCCAAAAGAAAGCGAGAGTCTATGTAGGCAGGCTAACCATACACTCTGTGTTATCGTGTAGGGGATTCCCAGAGAAAACGCAAAGCAACGGGGTCACAGCAACCGGGCCAGATTTCGAGCGAGCCATGGCTTAGATCCCCGCCAACTTTTGTGCAGAGTACACTGTCTAATCCCCCGGCGAGTCGGAAAAGCCACAAGCGCCAACGGAGTGACATTTCATGGTATCGATCGCCAGCCCAACCACACGGTGACGACACGGGGCATCGGCACCGGGCAATGACGCCGACCCATGGCATGACGGCGAGTTCCTCACGAGAGCGAGACAGAGATGAAGTGGAGTCAAGAAAGCACTCAGTATCGTCATTGTTGTTGTCAGGAGAGCCAGGCGAACACGGGTCAATAGCACAGCATGGCTCGCACTGGCAGCCAGCAGGGCCCCAGGCGGGTGGTATGTCGGCACCACGATATCGCGATAGCTTAGGCCACCAGCACCGCAGTCGATCACCTCCAGGAGAATTGGAGCCCAAGTCCCGTGGTGGAGTAAGCGGCTCAGTAGAAGGCGAGAAATGAATCTAAGGGGCTATGGCCAGGGTACGTTTTAGCCATGTGGACGGCTGTCGCGCCAACAATGAGCCTCACGGTTACGACGATGATTAATGTGTTCAATCCGACTACTCTATTGCTTCTTCATACCGCGTTATGTTGGGGTGTGGTTTTTAAATTGGATTCCGATATTTTTCTTTTCATCACCTTTGTGCATATCCCGTCGACTTTTTACTCTCTCTCTCCCCACATTGATTGGAAACAAGTATCTTATTCCCGCATTCGGAGGGCTATGCGACATAGAGTGGCATAACAGCCACGGCAAAGTACCGAAATCGTCGGATGAGACGCCATGTATGGATTTATTTTATTTTATTTCACTTCCCCTTCGTTTTATCTATTGGCAAGGTCAAAGGAAGCCAAGACCATATGGGCGTATGTATATACGCAAGGGAACAGGCCCTTGTGGAGGTAGGCATATAGCAAGGATCTGGAAAAGTGTATTGATATTTTGACTGCATTAGCAGGAGGCAGACCTGACCGGATGAGGAGGGCTATTGCAGGTCTAACAAAAGGGAGAAGCGGGACGTTACATTTTCAAGGTGTCTTTTGCCCTTTGGATGGAACAGCTTTATTAGGTCGAGGGAAGGCGTTAAGGCATGCATTATTTTGGGCAGGGTATCAAGGCAGAAGAGTAAGCCAAGAGAGGATAGATAGCTGTCGGAAATAGAGAGAGAGACGCATATCAGCAGATCACCGTACGAGCAGTAACTGCGTTTCTATCAGTGGCATGGCCGAATGTAGTGGTGTTGTGGCGCGATCAGAGGGTTGCATCAGATGGCAGCAGGTATGCATGAGTCAGCAGTGACGCTCCGCTCGATTCTTTAGAGCCAAGACGGCAAGTTGAAAATTGAGAGGCTGGGTGTTATGGGAGACTAATGCATGCAAGCGTTTACGACATGCATGGAGGGTGTGCCAGTGATAGACCTGAGGGTGACGACGCTGACAATAACGATGGCGAGGCGAGGGTCAGACGAGTGTGGATAGTAGAGAAGAGTTTTTGGTGTGAGGGAGATAGTTAATGGCAGTGTGGATATAGGATCCAGATTTGAAGTGGCTCAAGAGTCCGTCCGGCATGTACACAACTGGGCGTCAATGTAAGATGTGGGTTGGGTACGAAGCATCCATGGAATATCTTCGTACTGACAGTGATACGACAGCGGCTGGCTGCACGTAATAAAGGCACGCCTATGGGAATGTACATATCGTAGGTGGGTAGATACTTGGTGCCTAGGTACGGAGTATTGTCATAGGTATATTAAAGGAGGTGTTTTGTTTAATGCATGCTTACTGTTCCCGGATGGTTCGTTCGGCCCCGAGGTAATCAACGTATACAAGTCTGGGGAATGGTTGTTGCCTCTTGAGGTTGTGATGTCTACTGGGTGTACGGAGTATTGCACACCTGGAACTGAAGTTGGAAGGAGTGAGTGAGTACATTGGATTTGCGTGTGTTTTGGCGGGCACCGTGTGTCTCGCCGTGGGGTGGCATTTTGGTGGACTTGGGAGGAACTATTTTTACTAGCTGTAGGGATCGGCACCGAGGCGGGATATTTATAGATCAACGAGACATCTGATGTATGTGGTACCGCTAATTTGCAGAAGAAGAAGAATAGAAGAGAGGAGGACGTGCGTCAAGGACAAGGGAGAGGCGCGGCGGAGTGGAGTGTGAGACAGTGATACGACGTGGAATCGTGTATACGGGGTAAAGTGCACGGATTGCCTCGTACAAGGTATAAGCCATCCAGAGAGGGCGGGCCTTGTACGGGCATGGAGAGAATGAGGCGCTCTCATGAGGTCGTTTCACGCCAGATGGGGGTTGTTTGCACGAGCCGCGTTGGTGGTGCTTCTGGCCAGGAGTTTGTACATCGTACGGAGTGGACAGATGGGGGGTACGTAATTCGGACAAGGGGGCCATCTAAGCCTCCAGATCGATCCGTCTCCCGCTCCACCTCGTGTGTGTTTATTTATATGAATGGGTGGGAGGCATCCTGATAGCGTACCTGTTTGGTGCAAGTACCAACATGCGATTGTGGGTTGTGTACTGTGATGGGGTACAGGTCTGGGAGTACGTATGTCCAAGTTACCAAGTATTTCCCAAAATTGTCCCCGTCTCGGCCGGAGTGGCTCGTGGTGAGGAAAAGCGACATCCAGCCATGCCCCACGGGTTCTCCGTACATCTACCGCCATCGACGTGTACCTGGCTATGCTTCGTAGTTCAAGTGGTACGTAATCTTTAACATTGTGCGCGTGTTGACTTGGCTGCCCTTGTGTCTCCAATAGTTGGCATGGCTGCTTGAATACGTAACTGCACGCTTGCGTCTGTATTCCGTACTTGGTCAGGATAAATCGCACCCCCAACGGTGGCGCTACGTACTAGCCAAGCAATCGTATTATGTATGAGAAATGGCATTGCTGGTCGGATTCCTCGGTGATGGACGAGGCATACCATCTCGAGTCGTGACGGCTACTTGGCGCTAATAAGCGCTGAGTGGTGGCAGGTACATCTGGATAGACGTGCTATGTTCAAGGATGTAGCGCGATATTATCATGGTGCTGCCAGTTGCGTAATTGGTAATCACGGCGGGTTTCCTGAAACTACAGTTGTAGGGGTGATTTTTCTGGGTCATTGAGGGGGTGGGGGCAGGGTTAGCTACTATTAGTAGAGAATGAAGGGTATCTTCTCATACCCTGTACTCTGTATATATATTCCAACTGAAGCGCTGCTGCGGAGCAGCAGAGGAGTACTCATAGGATTCGTCACCGCAAGCAGCGCGGGGCTTCAATCACCCCGGGATGAATTTGTCAACAGGGCCCAAACAACTCTCCATCTCTCCAAGCGAGTATTCTCCTCTCCAATGCATGCGCCGTCGAAGAGCGTGAAGCTGGTCCAATATGTTTGCGTCTGCAAAACCGGACACTCGACGACGCTTGACTGGCGCAAGGGCGCCAACTTGACAGTGGCAAGCACCTCCTCCCGCCATGGCAGAATCTCGCTGGTCGCCTCCATAAGCTAGCTTCTCTTGGAGGTAGTCTCTGAAATGCTAGTTGGCCTCGTTCTGCGGACGCTGAGGGGGCTGCGGCGCATCAATCGCAGCGCCATGGCCAACTTGACTCGTTGACTCGTTGCCTCAGGACAGCGCGGTCGTTGAAGCATTGGCCGGATGTCCTGCGTGCCGTCGTCTGCCTTGACGCGACCTCGTTTGATTGCACAAGGCTGTATAGGGCACTCGATACCACCAAGTGTGAGTCCTGCGATCAATGTGGCAAGTATTTTTTTTCACCTTTGTCGCCTGTATCCGCGTATGCTATCAATGCTATTCGACAAGTGTATGCTGCCTCCTAATGTCTGCTGCGGTCGCGACAAAAACCAGGCCGGACTGTCGAGGGAGCGACTCAAGAGTCTTGTGCCTCACGTTCACAGACTGCCTGAGACACACGTGTTTTTAGAGAGAAGGCTAGACGCCGCGTGTTGTATGTACTATGACCGGACAGCTGTTCTTACGTTGGCGGCTGAGAGGCGGGAGCTCACTACGAATGATATGTGACGGCATGTCGCTATCATATCAGCTCCTTATATTCAACTGAATGGGCAAATACCTTACTGAGATTCCTTTCGCGTTGGCTGACTATTGAGCCGGCGCAAAGTATACTCGAGATGGGGTTGTTTCCACTCATCTACATGATTGATGTCGAAGTCGGATCGGCTGCCAATCTGTGTGGCATGCAAGCATCAACCAAATCTCGGCCATCAACGCTGCTCAAGTCCAACATAAGTCAATGCCACTAACAATGAAGCACCGTATCTGAAGTATACACTGATCTTTTTTGCCAATAGGAACTTTGGAACAAATTTAGGTTGGTGGAATTGAGTAGCATCAACATCTGCTGCCATGAGCTTTGCTTTATTAAGGAGCGGTCAGAATCCAACGGCGTATTTGGCTAGTCCATGTACGGAATTGGGGCTCTCGGCCCGTCTATGCTATCCGATTATGCTCAATTACACCCGATAAATAATAGAACATATATTACCAACCCGCTCAGTCAAGCTTCAGCTTCTCCGTCTCTAGTGACGCAAGCACATAAGCAGCCGATCCGAGGACGCTGTTGAACAAGATGGGTCGGTGGGTATAGTACTGTTGGTCCTCGTTAGTCAACTGCCTCTGGGGGGAACACCGTCTCGCATGGATATCTTCAAGCAAGCACTCACATCATACGTAGCCGTCGAATTCAGACTACAGACGGCGACCGTCCCGTTCCACCCATACGTGCCGTTGTGGTTGTCAATGACAAACGCATCCGTCAAATACTTCTGAGCCTTCACGCCAACACTCTTTGCCTTGGAGGCGCTATGGGCGTCAATGTATCCCAGCCGTGCCCCCTTGAGCAACGCGTACGCAAACATGGCGCTCCCGCTGCTCTCGATGTAGTTGTCCTGCCGGCCCTGCTGGTCCACGATTTGATACCACCCGCCCGTGGCTGGATCCGCTGCAGTGATGAGCGCAGGTGCCAGCGAGCGGAACTTGGCCCGTAGGTCGGCGGCAGCCTCTCTCACGACGGCGAGGTTTTTTCCCTTGGATGCCGACTCGAGCAACTCCGCTGTGTCGACCAGCGCCATGGCAAACCAGCCCAACGACCGTCCCCAGACCAAGGGGCTCGCGCCGGTCACGGGGTTGGCCCACACCGCCGTCCGCGAGGCGTCGTAGCCGTGCACAAGCAGGCCGTTGGCCTTGTGGGTGATATCCCAGAGGAGGCCGATTTGCTTCTGCATGTCGACTATGGCGGTTACATTCACCTTTTCGCTTGCCTGGCTAATGGAGTAGAAGGTGTAAAAGGGCGCAAGTGAGTACATGCCGTCTAGGTAGCTCCACTCCGGATAGACATAGTACCACAGCCCGCCAAACTTGTTGCGCCGGTTCAAGTCAATGCTCTGCCTCAAGGCGCGGCCGGCACCCCTTAGTCCTGCAGCCTCGGCCCCCAGCTGGGTAGACTCGGGCAGCGTCAGCAAGCTAATGCCGCTTGATAGCCTGTCAAGGGGATACGCCAGGGCGTCAAGCGACGCGTTGGACACGACGGGCACCACGCTCACGGCGCTCTCGTGGATATATTGCTCTACTTTGGCGGCGGCGTCGGAGCCGCGGTATTGCGCGGCCAGGGCGGTCAGAACGCGCTGCGTGAAGCCGGCCTGCAGCAGCTCCGAGGAATCGCCCGTGCCCGTCAGGATGCCTTGCCGGCGGGACATGATGGAGGTGGCCATACGGATGGACCACGGGGTGCAGCCATCCTTGGGGGCGCAGAGAGTCAGATGGCGCTGCTGTTTCCTCGGCGGCGGCAGTCGTGGTGAAAGTGGCTGCTGCGAAACCGAGGAGGGCAGTAATATGGCACCGCATCTTGACAGTTGATTGGGTTTTTGGCAGTTGGACTCGGCGAGGCGACGGGGGAATGGTAGGACAGGATAGATTATGATAGGTGACGGGTAGCGTCGTGGCGAAGTGAAACCTGCAGGCAAGAGTCCAATGGAGAGCCGCGAGAGGACAACCACCAGCGCCGCTTTAGAGGCGAGGCACGAGGCAGATTACGAAATGGCAGGACCTGAACCCGAGTCTCAGAAAGGAGAGTGAGAGGCGGAGGGAAGGCCGGAAAGGGCCAAGAAGGTCTACGAAGGGCCAGGAAAGGCTGGGGCCCACGTTGAGTAATTTGAGCCCTTCTGCTCAATGAGGACGACGGTTGAGAGATTTGCTGTTGGTTAGTAGAGTGGATGGATGGATGACTGATGGACATCACAGTCAGCGTCAGCGTCAGCGTCAGCGTCAGCGTAAGATAAATACACTCACAGGGAAGGAGCAAGGGCAATCACTGGCGTGACTGCCCCGATCTTAGCGTCGGGACATGGAGTGGGGTCAAGCCCCACCGGCAGCTGCCCCCATTCTTCCGCTGCCCCATTCCACCATAAATTGCGACTCTCTGCTCTGTCCCAGAAGCCTCCCATTAATCAGCACCGTGCAAAGAGTCGACGACTGCGCGACGGGGCAGGGACAGTGCTGGAATGCTGACATCGTGGAGCTGGCCCTGAAAGACACTGTCATCTCACGAGGGGCCCGGAGAAGGCGAGATTGCGCAATGAGTGGCATGAATTGGGTTTGGCATCTAGCATTCACCAACGCGACCAGCCGCACCCTCTACACCCTCCATTGCCCCAAGCTGAGTCTTGCATCTCAGGCGACGACCTCATTCGGGATGGCCAAGAGTCAACAACAAATCACACCGATTGCCCGACATTAGTGGTGGGCAGCCAGCGTGGCAAGTCGTCTCTGCTGAGAGGCGAGGCGGGCAAAATGGCTGTAAGGCTCTCCGTCTTACCCACCCACCACGCCTTCCCCTCTCCGTGAGCGTGCTGCAGTGTGCTGCAATGCTTCGCAGTGCAACCCTCGAGGCTGCTGATCAGTGTGGCACCAGCAGCTCGGGGAGGATGCCTAGTCGGGTGGCGTCCAGCACCTACTAGGTTTTGGCCAGAGTCATTCGAGGACGGTGACGGATTCGCCCGAAATAGTCTCGCCTTGAATGGATAGCAGTGGTGGCTTGAAAGAGGTGATGTGGCCCCCGTGGGACTGGAAATGAATATCATCGCCCGACAAGTCTGTGTTCGCCGCCCCATCAGCGAGGACCAGGATGGAGAAGTGATGATGGTGATGGCGCGAACAAGTGGTTCAGGCGGTCAATTTCAACGCCTTGAAAAGCGACTGCACCTGGTATACAACCAAAGGCGAAGGCACAACCGTCATGAGACCTGAGCTGCGCGAGATGGTTGACTGGAATGGAGGCCGGAATCCCACCCCCAGCAACCCCGGCATCCAATTGGCACCCCGCAGAACCTGTGCCGCGCCAACAAAGCTTCTACGACTACTTCTACACACAGCCATTCGATGCTGTGTCTCAGCCTACCAGAAGCCACAGCACAAGTGCCGGCTCAGGCCACCGACGGGCGACTGTGATGGCTGTTTTAAGCGCGGTGTGGCTATTTGTGCAGCCTGAAAATGGCGAGAACCCGCGTCGTCTCTGGACTTCCCACACAACTCAAAGTCTCGCACCTCGTTCTAGAATCTTGCTGGGCTAGGCCTTGCTGGTGACTGGAGACGTGTCTTTGCGCACTTGACGGCATGCAACCCAACGGGCGACGTCTACCTCTCCTCTGCCGCGTCCACCACGATTGACTGTGATGAGAGACCTGTAGCGTCGGGCAGGATACCGGCGATTCTTTACGGTTGGGGCTACCTTCGCATATGCACCACCACCCACCCAGCCTGACCATCGCCTCAGCCTGATTTTGCAGTTCCTCCTGTGTGGACTTATCACTTCCTCTCCTACATCCCTTCTTCAGCCCTGGATACTTATACCGAGATGAACCGGAAGGGACGGCGCCAGGAGCATATTGACTCTCAGCGAAGACTATAAACCCGGGGCGCCGAAAATTTGCTTGTTATTCCGACGCAGCCAGCAGACCAACATGGCGCATTACCGCGATAGCTTAATCGCCTCGACGGTTCTCTTCCTCATCTGCAACAGCGTTGCCGTGGTCGCCCGGCTATACTCGCGGATACGCATCACAAGATCACCAGGCGCCGATGATGCAATGCTATTTGGACTTATGTGAGAATTTGTTATCCCCCGATCGGACGGGCAGCTGCTAGCTGCAAACACTCTTTCGACTGCTGGGCGTCACCATGTGCTGATGTCAGAATCTCTTGTTTAGATCGGATTCATCATCATGTGCGGCATGCTCTTCACGGCCCTGTCCTATGGCTATGCTGCTGAGGACAACAAACCGTACTCGACCCTGCAGCCGTCGTATGATCCCGTCAAGGCGAAACAGGTACACAAACTCTTATTTAGTTCAACTCCCCCCTCACAGTCACCCATCACGCCAGACTCGTGCACTTAACCTGCCTCGTGTATTTATGCTTAAGCGCACTGAGCTAACCCCGTTTTCTATAACAAAGTTCTACTTTGCCACCCAACTCACCATCTACATCGACTCCGGCCTGGTCAAGCTCTCTGTCGCCCTCGTGCTACTCCGTCTCGCCACCACCAGGGGTCTGCGATGGCTGCTCATGGGATCCATGGGCGTGGTCGTCGTGTGGACCATCGTCATGACCGTCTACGCGTCGTATCTCTGCGGTTCAAAGGGCACGAGTAACTACGCTGGGTCCAAGACCTGCAATATTGTTGGGTACTTCCGCACAAGCACGAATATCGTCATCGATTACTTTTATGCCCTGCTGCCGGTGTACATCCTCTGGGATGTCAAGATGCGATTGATGTTGAAGCTCAGCGTAGTGTTCTTGCTGGGGCTGGGAATTCTGTACGTTGCCGCATCTTTTACCACTTACCATGTCTTCATAATCTAGCACGAGCCAAGTCCCCTCGCTCAAGACTGGCGGGTCAACTGATGAACTGACATTTATCGCTATCCAGAGCCAGCGCGTCCACCATTGTCAAACTCGTCATCATCGTCCGCCTCAACCACGCTACAGGCCACCAAGTTGAACATCTACATTACCAGCTCCTCCTCTGGGCCACAATTGAGTTGGGCCTGGCCATATTTGTCGCGTCGCTTGCCGCCGTGCGCCCGCTTCTGGCTAAGCTCCGCGTCCCCGGCCTAAGCAAGGCGAGCGCGCACCGGTCGTCATCTACCCACCAAGGGGGCAGCAGTAGCGATGCGACAGGGCCGTACAAGGAGATTTACCACGAGAACATATCCATGGGCGGTGGGAAGGATGCACGCGGGAAGTGCATCCAGCGTCAGGTAGCGATCGACATCGAGAGCTATGAGATGGGTTCGCTGGAGGCGCAGGCGCGCCTGCATGAGACCAGGGCGGCGGTGTGGACGGGGGATGGGGAGGACAGGGCGATGTGGGGGGATTTGGAGCGGCGGCATGGGGGCAGCGGAAGGTAGTCTAATGTTGACGACGGTGGACTCGTGAGAATGATGTTGATTGAGGTTATTGGAGGACGTCGAGGTTGTTATTGTATGATTAGCGCACCTACCAGGAAGGGATTTAAAACTTACGTGTGTCGCCGCTACAGGTCATATGTCGACCTGCCATATGCCTCGCAACTTAGTAAGTAGACCATATATGATGGTAACAAGGTATTGATTGCAGCCATAGGCAATTCGATTTGCAGGCTATGCTACCCGAATTTGCGACACGCCGCAATATATATGCCCTCCCGTCAGAGCCGGGGTTCACATCGCGCGACAGGGCTATCTCATGGCTGTCTTCCTCTGGCCTACGCCATGAAATGTGTTTGTCAAGCAGTGCCCAGCACTCTCCCTTGACAACGAACCTGCGTCAGCTGTCACGTCGTTGTCGTCGCACTTTGGCTAGTCCGAGTGAGGATATGTATTCCTGACTTTATTGGTGTTGGACAGCCGGAATGATATTGAGCCAAATTGCCTTGTGAAAAGTTCCACAGAGTATCATGCATGCCGCTAGTTACTATATAAGAATAGTCGAGAGAAATGGGAGGGATCCTGCTTGTATCAAAGTAAAGGATGGAAGCTTCGAGGCTAGTCGGCATCACGTAGCTCAGCCATCGGCCAGCCATTCTCATCCTTGACCCTGGGACTGGTATTCAGATGAAGGGGAACATTGCCACAGCTGACTTTCCCGAGCCTAGTTACTCAGAACTGCTCTTTTCCATGAGTTCAATTGGCTTTTTGCGACAGAAGGACCCAAGCTAGTTCCCGTTCTCGCCGACGCGGACTAGAGTTGCAGGAGATAATGGTGGCGCGTAGACGTTTCACCATCCGCAATTGTTGGCCACTACAGTCTTGCAGTATTGGTATAAACCCGCGGCATACTCCATTATTCGCACAGCGCTGCTGCGGATACATTTAGGATTGGACAAGCGCAGCTGCGCCGAGCTTCGTCAGTGTGAGCCTTGAGCTGCCCGGGTGATTTTACGCCGTAACTGTTGTTGTTTTTTGCTGCAAGGTGCTCCAGGGCAACTGGCGACGGAAACTCACTTGCGGATAGTACCAGAGAGCCGCACGCATTAAAAGAGACATATATAAGTGCCGCTCCATCCAACCAGTCCCTCGTCTCTTTCGTCCTCACGGGCCAAGCCTCACGCGTCACGCCTTACATATCTCCTCCACGACGGCAGCTTGCCAAGTTCAAGATAATCTTCAACAATGGATGAAACGAACACAAGTATCATACCGAGAGATGTCAAAAATGGTACCAGTATATATCGCTCAGGTTACGTATCGCTAATGGCTAGGTCGCGTCCATACCCACTGGAACGATTCCTCTCCCCGGACTGCACAAAGGAGCTATTCTGGGGGAACTCTGCAGTCTCCCGTCCTTCACAGACGTTCTTGTATACCAAGAATGGAGCCGCTTCCAGCGCAGTATTTGAGTTTTGGTTTTGGTCTTTGCACCGTCACCGCAATGCTTGCCGTCCAGATGCTAACGCGGTGTTGACCCCGGAGCAGGACTCGGTGCGTTACAACCACGGCTCTGACGGACAAGATAACAGGCTTCGGTATGTTTGTATCTTCAATTTGGCCGGCTTCGCGTCGATATTAGCAAGAAAAAGAGGGATGGAAACGCTATTCCGTGTCTGAGCATCTAGCATCCGACTTGTGGCTTTGCACTCATGGAAGCTGCTTCATGCTTCAAGCTTGCAACTGGCTAAGGCTTTCAACGCCGAAATTCGGCATCATCGACAGATTTCACGACCAATCATGACGCTCTACCTGGTACCTTCTTCCAGACTAATTACAGCTTTAGGCAGCATTCATATACGGAACACAACACGCACGACGACATTGACTCGGCATTGGCTATTGCTGAGCGGTTCGAGATGTACCCTTCGCCTGTCTTCGAGTTCCAAGCCAACGCGCATCAAAAACTTCATCTACTTCCGGCCTTCCCAAAATATCCGAATCCCTCGCGTTCCGAAGAATTCCACGGAATATCAGCCTGGGAAGAAAAAACAAACCCTATCCGTGATCATATAGAGCGAGCCGCGGCATCAAATCTCGTCGACCCTGAAGCCAACTCCAGGGGTCCTGACGATTACGAACGCATACGCTGGGCCGCATCACCAGATGCCGGGGTAATCTCCAAATACGAACATAGAAGTCAGCAAAGTGAATGGGTCTTGGCTGGCTGTAAGCGACTTGTCAATATGTTCTCAGACAGTGGCTGTTACAGCTCTCGGTTGGGCGAGAGTCCGTTAAACAGTGTAACTGGTATATCTACCAATGAATCAAGATTGTCATTAAATCCAGAAGAGTCTCGGCAACAAGGTGGTACGAGCGAGCGCGACGGCTTATACTCCGGTCTCCTGTTGGGTAATCTCGCTAGAATGGCAAGCAAATGGATTGGCAAGGTTTACCACGGCATCAACCCTGGGTTGCTCTGCATGAATAGACTTAGTCTTCCTTTGGGCGAGCCTCCGCACAGCCTGACATACCCTCAGTATCAGTACCAAAAATGGCAGTCCAAGACTTTCATCAGGGATGTCAGTAATATAGCCATGAAAAACGCCGTTGCTTGGTTCAAAGGGTGGCTGAATGAAGGGCTAAAAACCAGATACAGAGATGAATCAGATTCTGAGAGAAACCAACAACCTATAGAGGTTGCAAACTCGGCAGCTGGAAGTACTTCCTACACGAAGAGGTCTAGGAGCGATGGAGGGACTGGCGACGACGAAGACGAAGGCCACACTCGGAAGCGGTCTAAAGATGATAATGGCGGCAACAACCAGGGCGGCCAAGGCAAAACCGACAAGTCCTTGGATGGCAGACGCCTTGCGTGTCACTTTTTCAAGATAAACCCCAGGAAATACAGTCAGCCCGAATGGAGAAGCTGCGCACATCCTGGGTTTATCTCTATCAAACGACTCAAGTAAGTCCACGTCAAATCGTTCGTCTGTTTTACCACGACGAAAAGGGGAAGAAGGAACTCAACTAACAAAGGTGCATAGGGATCATTTATATCAACATCACACGTTACCAAAGTATCAGTGCAAGCGTTGTCTCAATGACTTGGGGACACTGGACAACCTTAAAAGTCATCAGCGCCAAGCGCCGCCCTGTGATGTCAGCCCAGACATGGATCAGGACGGAATCGACGAAGATCAATTGAGCCGGCTGAAGTCTAGGAAGGATTTCCCGCGAAAAATGGATCGGGAGGAACGGTGGTCGTCGATATTTCGTATTCTATTTCCAGGCTATGAACACATCCCTTGCCCCTGTATGTCCTCACGGAGCCGTGGTAAAGAGGACGAACTGACAGAAATACATAGACCAAGATGACCAACTCAGCATTATCGGCGAGTACACCAGGTTCTTGTCACACGAGATGCCCACTAGGCTTTGCAGAGATATGATTATGCTCCTGCCCGAAGCAGACAACCCAATGCGCGCCGATTTTATTCAGAGACGTCTAGTTGACATGCTGCCAGTGCTGGAACATGAGTTCCAGCAGAGGTTCTGGCGAGAATCTATGTCATTTCTAGACCCGGTCGCAGAGGGAGCGACCTCGATGGAAATGAGCACAGAGCTTAATCTTATGACGGCCGAGTCTGACGAAAATTTGGACACTGATTATAGCTACGTCGATATGAACTTGGAGGATTGGACGACCGATCAACATGAAGACCCATGCAGCCCTGCCATTGCGTTTGACTGAGGTTGTAAGGAGGGTTCTTGGTGTTTCCAGTAGGGTATCATAAGAATAGACATGTTGAGTTGTGGCTAATTTTCAATGGGTTTTGCATTTTATTTTGTTCTCCCACATCGTGGTAATTGACGGCCCCTTTACTCTTCGGTGACGAGTGGTGTTTGCTCCTTAGCTGGGTGGCATTTCGCCTTCAGCTTAGTGATTGCTAGTCATGGATTCAACTGACGGTTTGTCCGGTTCCAAAATACGGGGCAGTGCTTAATTGTAACCATCTTTCCCGGCTCTTGCTATATCTCCATCAATATACGTCTTCACATATCCACTGAATCTCTAAGTGTCGCTTATGCTCCCACCTGAGGTTAAGATTATATGTACAGAAACATACATAAACAATACATAACCCCTTTGCCTTGCCTAATTCATTGTTTGAAGGCGCCAGATAAGAGCTTAATAGTTTTAATCAGAGGCGTGATGTGATGTACTTAATCGAGTTTCTAGTGACAATTACGGAGCAATTCGTCCACACTGGCTTACCATCAGATAGAGACGACCTAGAAATATGTGCCTCATTAAGCTCTTATCTAGCGCTCAAGTCTATACAGACATCGCCGCGTGTGCTTCTCCATCTGGGATCCACGAAGTCCGTTTTGGGAGCATGTTGAACTGGACTGAGAGTTGGTGTGGCGGGTTTACGGTGTGTTGGGGAGTAATGGTCTTGTCAGTGTTGCAAAACCTCAAAACGGAGGGATCTACATTGGGTCGACTGTGGTATTTCTTCCGTTGAAGCCACTCCCCTCCAGGATGCTGCGTCGCGTTGCGGTGAGGCTTGCCCCTCGCCAACCAGAGCGATCAAGCAAGCCATAGCCAGAGACTTGAACACTTTCGTCTGCTTAGTCGAGGAAAGGTATATATTTGATCCCACACTATTGCTATGGTGGCTGGAGTCCCATGGAGGGCCGAAATACAACCTGGGAAAGGCGAGTGGAGCCCGATACTTCACTTGGATTGGCTTGCAGGTAGGGCCAAGATGTAAAGCAACTCATTTTGTTTTTGGTATTTTCTCTTCCCCGGACAAACGAACTCTACCTAGCTAGGCACAAAAAGGAGCGTGAGCAGGTCGGGAGTCCTGGCACCAGCGGACCACCCCTCCCGAATCCCAAAAGCAAAGCCAAACTGCATCGTCGCCGTCGCCACATGCTTCTCCATTTCTGCTGCGGTAACCCCCCTGCCGATGTCACAAGGTTCAATGGCATCCCGTGCGAGAACAGGCTTGTCATTAATGATGCCATCATCACCGACAGCGGGCTCGAGCCTGGGCGTTTAGGTATAAACGACCTTGCTGGTTCCAAAGGCGGAGCATGTCTGCTGGCCGTTGGATCCCTAGTTTGGATGGTCAGTTGCGTCGTCGCATTCGGAACGGACGTGTTGGTGGGGGGGAAGTCGGCAGAGGGCACCGCGAAACTTGGCATTGTAGTTGCCGTAGGACATACCTGGGCGTTGTTGTTGTTGCAGCAGACGGTGATGGCATTGCAGCTGTCATGGAAGCCGGTACACTTGTAGTAGGAGGACCTGCCGTCGGTGGTGGCACTGCAGCAGTATGGCTGGGCACCGTTGCCGCAGCTAATCTGCTGGTTATTGTTGTTGTTGTTGACGGGAGGGGGAGGAGGAGGAGGAGGCTGGTGGGCTGGGGGAGGAGCATGAGATGGAGGAGGAGCGTGAGAAGGTGGAGGATTATGGCCGCCGGGAGCAGCGAGGACGCCAGCGGCAGCAGCAAGGATGAGAACGGCGATGGATGGAACCTGCATGTTTGCGGTGGTGAAGTTATCAAGTCTCGAAAAGAGAATAATGGGTTGTAGAGTGTTTGATTGCTGGAGTTGTGATTATTGAATGATTGCTGTTGTGAGTGATGAGATGGATATCAAACGAGGAGGAGAGGTGCCTTCTTATACCTTTTCCCCCCAGCAACTTGATATATTCCTCGTAGCAGCTCTTGATGGCGGTTCCATTTTTCAAAGCGACCAAGTACAGACTCACGAGAACGTGGCAGAAGAGCTGAAATGGGTGGTGCGTCAATAATTGACGCCTTCCAAGGGCAAACCTTGGAGATGGTCTGCAGTCGGAGCTCGCGAGTCCGTTCCCTTTTTTTTTCAAAATGGCAAAGTCACAGCAAAGCTCCGGGAAGGTGGCAGACGAGCTGAAATGGCTGAATTGCCAATTGACGCCGTACAACATAAGTTATGGGGGCAAAATAGAAACTATTGAAGTTTCTTTGTTTGGAGGCATTCACAAGCTGCACTAATACCAATGGCTAGGACGCTGCCTTTTGGGAGAGGCGAGACCACATTCTCTAGAGCCTGGGCTAATTTCACAGCATGATTGACCAATTCGGGCAGGATGAAAGGCTGGGGCAGGGAGAGTGACGAGGGGGGGTTCTCCTCGGACACGTTCCAAGCCGGTCTGGGTCCATTAGGCCGAGAAGCTGAGGCTTGAGTCTATGGCGGAGAGATCACGATGCTGACGGGAGTGTGTTGGAATTTGCCTGTATGCCCGACAGTCCGTAGCGACGGGCGACAGTCCTAGGCACGGAGTACCGACAGTATGGATAATGGATATTGAAAAGTGACAAGTGTCAGCCCTACCCAAAGTAGGCATCAGGTACTGAGGGTCGAAGTCGGGTGCCACTGCTAGTCGGTGTTGTGGAGAGATGCCGTAGCCCAGACCGCAAGTCACGGCTCAGCTGTGGATTTGAATAGGTTCGGATACACCTGCATTTCAACGGGGCGAAACAGTCGAGCCATGGTTTGATTAGTGGCTTCAGCTGTGCATTCCTCTAACGTTTCTCTCGAAAACCCAAAAATAGGAATACGAGGTTGGATAGGGGAACCTGTGTTGGTTCAAATAGATTCGTCTTCCCCTTTCCCACCTCGTCTCTTTCTTCCCTATTCGGACCACAAAACCAGGTCTAGTTGCTAGATTCATCGTTTGACGGCTCGTGCCTATTCCCCCTTTACTGGAACCACCACTCGCTTCAACTCCTGCCACCATGCACCTTTCTGCAATCCTCCACGGACTCGTCCTTGTCCAGGGCGTCTTTGCCTCGCCGGTTGACGGACCGGCGGAGAAGGCGCCTCGACACCTTGAGCCCAGAGCACCCACCTTTGCCGATATCCCATTCCCCAGGATCCCAACCCGCAACAAGGGCAACTACAATATGCACGGTGAGTGCTCCACAGTATCTGACATGGCGACGGTGGGACAAGGCCCAGAGTCTGACTCGTTGGATAATAGGCGGTCACAACAACAACAAGGGCAACAAGGGCGGCAAAGGTGGCAAGGGCGGCTCGGATTGCGGCTCCGACACCAACACGCAGTCGAATGCCTGCTCTGGAGGCAACCCGTACTGCTGCAGCACCAATGGCGATGGCCGTGAGTGATGGCGTGCATGAGCGTGAAGCGGCTCCAGCTGACAACCTGCCAGACAAGGTCTGCTCCAACACCACGGCTTGCACGCAGACGATTATTTGCTGCAACAACAACAACGGGGTAAGTAGATGCAAGCCCGCATCGCCACAGCCGTCTTGGATCATCTCGAGGACACTAATACTTGTCGCTAGTACCAAATCTGCATTGGGGAGATGGACTTTACCGGGCCAATCACCATCAATGTGTACGAGTGAGGGGGTGGGACGGGATGTATTGGTTGCAGCTGTACGGATAGTGAGGATAGTACCACACTCTGCGGGATGTGTTGAATAGTGTTTAATAAAAAACGAATGTTTTTGGCCTGGAGAGCGTGACTAGTTGCGTGATGATTGATGATGGCCATCTCTGCTTTGGAGCCTTGCATGCTGATTTGCCTCGTAGCAGGAAGGGCAGGAAGGGCAGGAAGGGCAGATGGCTGCCTAGGTAGACTGATGAGTTGTGACTGTCGCTACTGGACTTGCCGCACGGAGAGCTTGCTCCGCAGAATACGTAATTCATGCTCGGCAAGCTTGGGTGTGCCTTCCCCAGGATGACTTTGAGTTTGTCTAGCGCTGCGTGATGTGTGCCGCTGGCCGTCTAGACTCTGGACTCCAGCAGTTGAATCCCCTCCCGTCGCAGTACATGCCTTGAAGTACAGGCACATCTTCACCGCCACAGGACAATGCGGAGTGACTGCCCCGTAGAATAAGTAATTCAGGCAAGTCCAGCAATGCGCCTGGGGCGTTCCTTCCTCCCCCGGCATGGGATTGAGTTTGGCCTATGCTCTAGTGCGCTCTTGACTCCCCGCCTGCTCCGGAACTCCGTGCTCCGAACTGCGGACTAGATCGATCCCATTAATCCCCTTAGCTCCCGCAAGCGTTTAGGGCTGAAGGAGTAGTCACGCCCATCCACGCCACCTCGCCTAACCCAGCGAGGACCCGAGGCACCAAGCTCCGTACCAGACACTCGGTTTCGTCCCACACGCAAACGTTGCCATGCACACACTCTACGCTACGACACGGCATTGCCCCATCCGAGCTGAGACTCGAGAGTCGAGGCCACCCTGTCGCAACTCGTTCTGCTGACCTCCGCCAGATCTCTTGGCTAATCTCTTGGTCATCTCTTGGCCATCTCTTGGCCATCCTAGGCCCGTCTTGGCCGCCTTGGCCGCCTTGGCCAGAAGCTGGGCATTGCAAAGCGCAAAGAGCAAACCGCTAGCGCTGTGGCACTGTGGCTGCCAGTAGTTGCGTAACTTGGGTTGTAGCCCACATTATGGCATCGCGTGGCACCTCAGGCACAGCTACCGCGCGGGCAAGGGACAGAGGAGGGGGCAAACTGGGCGTCCCCAATCCGGAGCATGTTGAGGTGCAGGTCTCACTGAGCTTGCTTGGTCTGGCGACAGCACAGCCAGCTCGGTACGCCACGAAACCATGTCGCCCCAATCAATAGTAGGAGCCATCGTACGGCGACTGGCCTCAGTAGTTGCTGTTTAGTCAACCGCCGTTTGAATAGCGCCAGGTTTGCACTCCGGATGGTAGTCTGGCCCCGTGGGCTGATTGGGAACCAGCACGAAGACTCTAAGCCAAGTTACACATTCACACAGCTAAGGCAAAGCTAATTGTCACCGTTGCAGATGCCACGAGGACAATCATCCATTAGTGGACTGTGGTCCGCGGCGCACTGTCAGTTCAACCGGGTGAACAGCATGAGTACCTCCGTGGTACGGAAAAGGTACAGCTTTGGGATCTGCTGCTTCTCAAAGCTGCCAACAGACAAGGCTGATTGACGAATCGCAGTCAGACAATGGTGTGTCCAATTGCTACTGCCGGCCCAGCCGTCATAGGAATACTGGGAGAGACTAACTTGAAGGATGAGTTGTATTCCCCAATGGCCTTCACCAAGCCGTTTCAGCGTATTGGCATCACATCCACAGGTCTGTAAAGAAGGCAACGTGGCGAAGAATCGGGATGCTCATCTGATGGTAGCAGTTCAATGACTAGTACCCTGGTTTAAGTGACTGGATGCTCCAAGCAGGCCGGCACAGCCAAGCACCATCACCAGCATCATACCCTGCAATACACCACCATGTATGACAGCCAAGTGCAACTATCCTCTCCATTGGCCTTTGGTACATCTAGCAGTACTAGCCGAGAAGAATATTCATAAACATGCCGAAATACCTGAATGTAGTCGTCAAACTTGGCGTCTATGAGATGGACCACTTCAATGGATGGACCGGATGAGCCCAGGGCAATTTAGACACACCTTTCCTATCAGGGTCCTCTTCAATCCAAGTTGAGTCGTAGCGGTTTGCAACGGCATCGTCAAGTACTTGGGACTGAGTCCGACAGTGAAACGCGTACTCAAAATGTCTATTCGGCCCTCTGCATGAGAAGTTCTTGTGGATGTAATCAGAGCCCTCAGGGCTCGGAATGATAGCAATGACCCGCACCTGGGCGAGGCCGAGTTGGTTATCTTTCTTCATCAGCTCGGCGGGTATGACGAAGACGGTGGAACTAGTTATGAGCTTCAGTTCACCACATGCGCTCTCCAGAATGTTTACTTTCAGAATCTTATCAAACGTCGCACCTGCCACATCTTAACTCGTAGGTATCCCAGTATCTTCCAAAGCCCAGAAGGGCATTGATATGGACTCGTTCGAGTCGTGGGGCCGAAGCATTTCATATCCTGGTGCCTTGAACTACAAGGTTCCCTTATCAAGGACTTCACCTCTATAGGAGCTCCACGGTTATTTCTCAGAGAAAGAGTCCTGCATGGAGTACATAAATGCCTTCCACCAGCACTTGTATAGGAGTCATTATATTGAGAAAGGCGTGGTTGCTTTCCTGTACTACGCTCGCTGGCGGCTGGGGAGTTGTCGTGATGAAGTCGCAGACAATTCGACTACGGAATTGAGAGCAGCAGCTCTTTCACGTTTAAATTTCCGATAAATGCGATGATCCTTGTCCCGCTTGAGCCGCGCAAGGTACATTTTGCTTTTTTTTATGCGACCCAATTTCGGATGTGTCCTTGCCCCTTCCCTCTTCATACATTCATGCAAGAGCGGAGTAAGTTGGTATCAGGTTATCAGATCACCGAATGTTTCCGATTTCTTAAGAAATGCCGTTGCACAGAGCTTTAGCCCTTGTAGCGAGAGTACGAGGTCGAGAATGTCAAAGCACAGCTAGCTCTGAATAAGGTCAACATCCTTGCCTGTCACTTCGCCACCAACAAGAAAGGCGACGTGATACCCAGATGTTTGTCGAAACAAGGAAATTCCTCCACCATCTCAAATGTTTATATTGAAGAGGCGCCTAAATAAGGAGCAATAAATGACTTGGTCTCTTTGGTATTCCCCGACTCGAATGATTCATACTGTAGGATTTGGATAAATGGACGAACTTTCCTGATAGGGAGAAAAGAATTCGCAACAAAAGGCAGCAAGTTTGAGATGACTTGAATGGTTCGAATGGTATGAAGTCATTCGAGGGAAGGCGATGCGCGTCGATCAACACTTCAATTGGTTATGGATGCCTGACCTGCTCAGCCTCAGATTGTGATCGAGCTGCCCAGGCGGCCTCAACTTGAGGCCAATCAATGGCTTCACGTCGTCCTCCGTCTAGACTTGATGACGCAGCCAATCGGAATGCCACGGACCAGAGCGAAACTCGAGACACCATTTCAGGGAATTATCCAACGTAAAAGGATACAAAATCATAGGCCTGGTATTACCAAAAACCAGTCTTTCCGACCTAGCCGCTATGCAACTCTACGACCTCGAGTTCACCTGAACACGCCGCAATCCAGAGAGCAGATGGCCTTCTTACCCTGCACCTCCAAGATCCCCTTGGTTGTATTGAACGGTTTCGGCGCCCGTCGCCTGTATGTTTTGTGTGACCGGTGCGGTCGCAATCACTCTCAGCCTCAGCCTCAGCCTCAGTCTTAGCCTTGACCGCAACCACTCACATGCGCTCGCTGTTTGTTTGCTCGCCAGGAGGAGGACGCGGGCAGCCGTGTCCTGGCCACCGCCAGTTTCTCTCCTTTTCACCAACAACACAATAGATAATTGGTCTAAACTCTTGCACTTCTCGCATTCCACAACCGATGCTTGCACGCCTGCCCTGACTTGCACGTTGCGACACGAGGGTCAATCCCTGCACCTAGCCTTTCAGCCATGAATCTCATTGCTTGCATATGCAATAAATGCCGAGCGGAGCTAGGTCAACTTGTCAACAGATGGACTTCGGTTGATGGGGATGGTATCTCTCCGCATGGCCAGCAGGAGACCATCGAATTTCGAGTAATCCTCTCCGGTCCAGTTTGTTTTGGCAAGGTAAACACGAGCCTAGACGGATGGTAAGTTGTCTTGCGTGCTCTGATAGTAAACTCAACTGATGTGGATTGTCTCGGTAGCGTCTTACAGAATATTGATTGCGCAGAATGCCATGCCAACGTGGGTCGAAAATGCGTGCAAGACTCTGTGGAACAGTCTCTACTACGCAGGTGTGATTCGAACTCGAAATTCATGATATCGCCCAGTCTAACTTATACGCAGGGGCCAGGTCATCTTCAACGCCGAATCAATAAACTTACGGTCCGTGGCCAAGAAATGTGCGGTAGGTGCACGCATCAGAGCACAAACTGGACGTGTCAGCAGCACAGAAGACATAAGCAATGATGCCTCTCGCCACCAATTGCGCTTCGACAGCGGCCGCAGTCCCCTTAGGCAGTACATAGACGACATCACCTTGAGAGGACATACGGCCATATCTGACTTGGAAACGACAGTTTCCTCAATTAAACGACAGAACAAACTAATGGCCGAGTCCATCAGTGATATCCGAACCGATCAAAAGAGTCACATAGAAGCTCTGGAACAAGCCGTCCGGACATCCGACTCCCATATAGAGGGCCTGTATGAACAACTCGATACAACACAGCGCGCGCTCCAGATTTCACAAGATAAGAATGCTTGCCTGGAAAATATGTTCAAAAACTTGGAGCAGGGCCTTCGGACTGATGTTTCACTACTCCTAGCAGGAGCTTTGAAGTCCACGGAAGAGGCATCTCAGCAGATGCATGGCTTCGAGCAAATGCGCGCCGATGTCGAGGAATTACGTGCTAAGGTCGCAGAAAAATGCAACCAACCATTGCTACCCACCTCTTCATCGTCTTTTCAGGGACCAGATGTTTTGGTCGATTCGGCTTGGGAATCTGGTTGCCAACTTGACGGAACCGAGCCTCATAGGAATACAACCAAGCCCTCGGAAGCCTTCATGCCCACCCAGGTTAACCGAAAGGATTGTATCATTACAACGAGATTACCTACAAACCAAACTAGGACGGGTCATGACGCTCAAGACAGCGACGCCTTATTGCATGTGCAAAGCCAAACTCACACAACCACCAGGGTACCGAAGAGAACGACAAGGGCAAGGAATAAATCTCCGCAAAATGTCAAATCTTTACGACTGAATCGCGAAGCGAGCACTAAAAGACGTTCAAAAAATACAACCGCTACCAAATGCGCAGTCCGCAAGTTCCACAAAAAAACGGCATCCAGGTTTGCCAAGCCGTCAAAGCGAAGCAAACTTGGCCGTATCCCCTCCAAGAAAAGGGACCCAGAGGAGGACGGGTACGAGGCGAAAGAGGTGCTTGCTCGGTGGGAAACGAACGAATTTCTCAAGTTCCTCGTAGAGTGGGAGGACGGCAGTCCCCCTTCATGGGAAATGAGCGTGGATGTAGGCCTACAGCTCGTCGCGGATTTTGAGTACAGCTATAGGGGGCCTCACGACGATTCAGTCGATATTATAGACTCGCGAGTCGAAGCCGGCAGGAAAGAATATCTCGTGCGGTGGCGGGGAAACGAGCGGGCGGAGGAATGCTGGGTGGATAAGAAGCTCATAAGTCCACAATGTGTTACGGAATTTGAGACGAGGTGAACTCTGGTCGTATCTTAAGGGTGTGTGGCGGGAGGCAAATCGAGACGCACAAAGACAATGTGTTGCACAGTAATACAAAGGGTACGCTATTTATTCTGGAATGAGACTGGCCAACGTAATTTTATTCCATCATGTTCAAAGGCGTCACATTATCATTGGAGAGGTTTTAACTAGGCTTTGTGAGACTTCGCTACATATTCCCAGACATACGTCGTGACTCAAGTAGATGGGCAAGTTCAATAGATGATTACGCTTACGGGGTGCTTTGCAGAGTAGCTAAGCAAGCTCATGTATTTTCTTCCTTATCCAAAGAAGACCTCCAAGTCTTCCCGAATTGACTGTCGAAGCAAAGCTAGAGCGCGAGGGCGAGAGCAATCTCTTGCAATGGCAATGTCTATTTTCTCCCCGAGATGTTCTATATTGGATGTATTCAGGTTTATAACTTTGCCTCCCTCGCCATCTGCCTCCTCGCATATAACGCCTTCACGATCTTCTGCACTAAAGCATCCTCTCCCTTCAACATCTGCGGAAACGTGACTAAATTGCCGTTGAAGCACCTTGCCAAGCCCAGTTAGCTAGGCCGGAACTAGCACCAACACAGAGACATCATGGCCGGAGCCTCTGAGGGTATGGTTGTAGGCCCATTTCATTTCCTTTTAGTGGCGCTGGAGTAAGTGGCCTGTCAACAGAACAGCGCCGCAACATGTTGCCAAATAAGCATCTCGGCCGTTGCTAGCTCCGCATTGCGGATCCATTCTTTCGCTAGTGCCTCCTCATCCCGCCATCCCATCCGGTTCGGTCACTGGCCGGCGTCTCCACTATTCCCGGGCAGCCCGGTCGCTTTCGGATCCGTAAGGACCGTAACAGTACAATTGCGCGGAACCCTCGCTGCGCCAAGTCGAGGCAACTGTCGAAACCAGTAGTATGCGGGGTCATTTCTATAGCTTGCAGTGCATAATATACCATTTGATTGCATAGTTATAGAGAGTAGAAGCGGTTTATTTGTGTCATTGCATCAACTTTCTCGTGGCGTACAATTTTAGCAGAAAATCCCTACAATCCTTGGAAGTCGCTCCTTTATATAGCACTCGTTACTACAATATCGCACCATGATTTTCGGCCGCAGCTTAGGCATTATCCTCCTGGCTTGCTTCACCCACGGGTACTTGTCATTTGGCAAATGCCGCTTCATCGTGAGGAGGTCGTTGTCCGACAGCTCAGGCTCCCACGCTGAGCCGGGGCTCGATCCAAGAATGTCGAGGTTTTGCCCCCATTGCCACCTCCAAGTCTGTGCAAGGAAGGTCCAGTCAAGTTGCCTCATCCACAAGCCCACCGCCGTTTGGAATTGAGAAGTTGGGAACATTTCGAACAGGGCCTGCACGGCTGGCTCCTTATCCAATACGCTTTCTCTGAACAGCGTGTGGAACTCCCTCAACCGTGCCTCATCGTCGAAATCCACCATCTGAACAGGCGCATCACCCAGCAGCCCGAAAAGGCCAGACCTGAGAGCCGCTTCCCTGGTAATATGCAGAGATATGGCCGCCATTGCTACGTCTAATTGATAGTCGGCGCAATTCACCATTTTAGCAAAAGACACAATGTCGCGCATGTCTTTGTTGGCTGGCATTGACGAGAGATGAATGTACGGGCTGTTAGACGCAAACATCACCATCCAACAACGCCTGCAAGCTAAAGGGATGAAGGATTTCCGCACCGACAGAAGGCCGCACCCCGAGATCCGCCGCACGCTGCCACAGGAACATAAATATGTCGGTAGTGTCGGCGATGCCACCTCCATAGAGAATGTCAAAGCGCTGTCGTGTCCAGTTGAGGTGCAGCACATCCCGACGCGGCTGCACCCATATGGACTCGAGGCAGTCATGCGGTTTCGCCCTCGTGTCCCTGCTCCAGCGCAACTTGCCGAGACTCCCCATTCACGAATGCGATGGCCGGCGGCTTAGCGTTTTGGTCTGTTGTACGACGAGCCCAGCAGGCCTGACGAGAGTGTTGACCATCAAGGGGCTTGACGGGGACATCTTCTTCTGCTACACGATGCGGCAGACATTGCTCCCAGATGAGACGGCGCAATTCCAGAGGCAATTGTGGAAAGTAGTGGAATGAGCTGTCCGTCATCTTGTACACCTACGTTTTGGGGGTTGTTTTCAAATGAGGTGTGCGTGTATGAGAATGAGCAAGAGGGCGAATATGGGAAACCCGCTCGCCGAGCGGGGAGTGTAGCCAGTTTTCAAGAACAGGCACTAGCGAGCCAGCCTAGTGGAGATTTACTTACTCCAGCGTAATCGCTGCCCAGCTGGGAGCCAAGGTAATCGCAATACAAGTCGTCGTCAGCTTGGGTGCCTATTCTACTCCATACTCGCCGCGCCTTTTTCGGACCTTACAGGCTTGTCAAGGCCACTTGATTGGCCAAGGCACATCGTTCTGACGAGAACTAGGCCCGCGGGAGAATGCGAAAACCGCAGCTAGAGCATCAGACACTGACTGAGCCGGGCTGTAAGTTGTAAGATAGTGCAGGGTAGATACAACCTCATCTTATGCCGTCTTTGGCAACCGAGATGCTAATGAGATGGAGGAGAATATCTCAAACCGAAAGACAGCTCCAGGGAACAGCGTATTGAGTCCTGGAAGCACAGCCTTAGTTTATTTGGAGGCGGCTGTGATTTGAAGTGATGAGATTTGGCCCGTTGGTCTTAAATACCAAGACTATGATAGTATTATATTATAACGACATACCCTGTAGCGATGTCAGGACCTAGTAACTCGGCTCGTGACTGTGAACAACCTGCAAGGCTTGGTGGCAGGTCAGATATAGAGTAACATGTGTAGGTAAACAGGCAAACGACTTGTTTATTCTACCCTTTGCAATTAAGCGGTTCGACTATTCAATGCCCTCCGTCACACTCGTAGTAGTCGTCGTGGAATATAACATTCGTAGCCGCCGCTGTCCACGTCTTCATCCCCAACTCGTTACTCCCTTTGATGCTTATTATACCGACTGCCTTTCAATCTTACTCTCTACTTGAGTGATGATTCCACCTCGCCATCTCCTCAAGTGCGGGTTTAACCTCATCATCTAGTGGCCCTAGCACCGACTTACTCTTCTTTAACATGGAATCGTGTTGATGCGGGAGCTCCATCCTCCCCAGAATACTCCTGGTGTTCTGCACAACTGCGCAGCGCGCCGGGTGGATGCAATGGAACAGTAAATCTTCCACATCAATTAATGATGCGCTAGTTTCCTGGCCATCTAAACCGCAGGGGCGTACAAGTTCAATGCAAATCTCGCGAGCAGCACAACGCCTGCTCCAACCACGGCGCTGCCAACCACATACTTTCCCACAACCACCACGGCCAGGCGCGAATACCTCCACAGCCGCGCCCAGGCAATCTTTCGCAGCTGCTCGGCGTCATTCGTCCGCGGGAATTCCGTGCCCGGCTCCTCCCGGTCGAGGAACGCGCAGAGCGGTCCCCAGCCCTGTCCCAGCTTGAACTCGAGAAGCCGCTCTGGCGGAACCATGTCCCGCATCTGGCGATAGTGCTCAAAGTATCTCTCCTTTGCGTTGCGCCTCAACTCGTCCACGTCGTCTGCTCTGAAGAACCCGAGCATCATCTTTCGCACGGCAGGGCCGGATCTGCTGCCCGTGATGGGCTCGATCCATTCGATGAAGACGCGCGCGGGCAGGCTCCAGAGGGCGTAAATGGTTGTGACTTCGACGCTATGCCACCACTTGTCGTAGTCGCGTTCAACAATGACGACTTTCGCTTCCGGGTACGCCTCGATAAGTTCCTGTGCAAAAAACGACCCAATGTCTGTGACGACGTCGCAGTCACCGAACAGTTGGTCCCAGTCCGCCCGCGTCCAGGGCCGTCTAGCCAAACTGCTGCGGTCGCCAGGGGGGGTCGCGTGGGGAAAGCTTGCCTCTGCCGCCTTCTCCAATAGCACCCATTCTGCGGCGCGTTCCATCATTCTCAGCCCGTGATAGACATTCCGGTATCCCAGGTCATCGTAGGCCTGGGCCATGGACGCGGTGCCAGTGCGGATGAGGCCAAGGTGGAGGACGAGGGGCCCGCGTGGGGTCGTCATGACGGAGAGATGTCGTGGAATGGGGTCAAGTACGAAAAAGAAACGTTGAGCTGTTTTCGACACTATCTGCGACAGCAATTGACAAATAGCCACAACATTGGGATGATGAATGGGCAGCATCGACGGCTCATCCTCGAAGGCGGCGTTGGCTTACCTGCTACAGCTCTATATCTATGTAACCAAGTCTGTATGACAGTAAGACGGGTCCCAGAGTCCACACCAATCCCCACGAAGGATTGGCACACCCTCCGGGCGAGCTTTAGAGACTAGAGAGTCCGACAGTGCTCACCGACCCCTGCCTCCCCCAGCCAATCCGGACATGGTGGTTGCGCGTGTAGGCCTCTTTCGTGTACGGCATGTCGCGGGAAGAATGACCATTCGCGTGGTCGGTACTGCGTTTTCCTTTGCGCACGCTCTGCGTAGCCTTGACTCATGAAAATACAATATTTCTTGGTCTTGCGACACAATAATGATGGGCCTCGGTACCCATGGGCCGATAATATGCAGTGATGGAGCAGCGTGGGCGCAGGGCTGAACCGCCACCACAAAACCACACCAAATGTATCCGCAGTCAAGACAAGTCTCCCCGCGCTATGCCCCCAAAATAGTTCTATTCCAATAAAGCCCTGTCTTGGCTGTCTCTCACTGACCCGTAGACTGACCCCCTTCCTCTTTAGCGGCTCCTTCGGCGTTCCTAGGCTTGGCAATCAAGCTCGCTCAAGACCCAGTCAAACGACGCAATTGTTCGCAGGCGGTGCGCCACCATGATCAGCGTCCCCGTGAACTGCCTCCTAATAACTTCTTAGATAACCGCGTCAATCTTGTCATCGACCGTTGACGTCACCTCGCCTAGAATGATCATCTTGGGCCACTTGATCAGGGTGCGCGCAGGCACAGCAGCTGCCGTTGCCATTGGGACATGTTGGCGCCAGGCACGCCGCCGCCGCCTAGATCTTCTGTCTCGAGCACAGTATATCCCAAGATGGCGGCAACGGCGCCAATGTACGTTTCCAGGCGGCCATTCGTTGACCGCAGCAAACATGCAAGCCTCGCACGCTAACCACCGCTATGCTTGGCGCCTTTCAACCCGATCTGGGTCTGGTCACCATTGACCCGTGAGGCAAGGTTCAGCTGCAGCGCGCAGGCAGCGACCACTCTATCGCAACTATGCCTGTTGAAGGGATTTCTAAAGAGCATATTTTCCTTGACAGTGGTGCTTCGAAGCCACGGGGTCTGCGACACATACACGACTGGATAATCATCATTTGTGGGAGGCGCATTAATGCAGCCACTCAAGGCATCAACCTCACCAAGTATAGCTTCATGCAGCAGGCTGTTACCTGAGCCCGTCTTACCAGAAATAACACTCAGTTCATCAACGGGGAATGTACAGGACCGACCTGGCGAATAGTAGCACGCGCACGCGGGCGTCGTACGCAGCTTGCGACTGGTTTGTCGCGGCGCCGTCCCGGTCAGCGTACAGGGGATGCTACAATGTATAAGTACCCGAGAAGAGGAGATCGAAGCCAAGCCTTCGCAACGAAGCCTTTGACGGATCTGGACGCGTAAAGAGGATAGAATCAGTTCCGTAGCACTGCAGTCAGGCTCGTATTTAGAGAATAACATTACCGGCTGAGGACGCAGCGTGTATACAAACTCCCCGACGCAGATCCAACGCACCATTCGTCCAATGGCCCAAAATCCAGTGTGCTATCCTTCCCGCGAGCTTCGTCAAAGCTGGCCAATCAAGCTGTCTCGCACGAGTACAATCCGCAGATTAGCACGGGAATAAAAGTCGTTTTGGTGAAAGCCAGCATACCTACTAGCCGTTCGCATCATAACCAGGCAGATAAATCGCACAAGATGAAACGCCATTTAATAATGCTCCTAATGTATGATGAATGAAGATGCGTTTGCTTAGAGCATTTGGTGCCAGGTACGTGTGCTAACCGGACTCCACCAGTAGCGCGCGCTTGCTACGCGCTAGCTAGATATGGCTAGTGGTTTCGCATGGAAATATGGCCACAACGCTTATATCCGACGTAGGCGAGGCGGTATATATCAGGTGAAGTGCGTATTAATCGGAGAGGCCCATTTAAACTAGCAGAGCAGCATGGACATCTCTCAGAGCTACCATTATCCCCACCCGTTTATTTCACTAGCCAGACGTCACAAAGCTCCGCAGACTAACCACGCGCACCTTACAGCATCAAATTTGCCCTGTTCTTACCAAGAAAGCGAGGTAAAATGCCGACGACTTACAACTGCAAACCACGATCAAATGGAAGTCCAGCAAGCTTTACGAATGCCTGCAGTTTCCGTGTCCGAAAATTTCTTCATATTTTCTGAACATGCCATTAAAATAGTTCCTGGCTACAATTAAACTGAGGCGAGTCTCACTTATGGATAACTTCTGGAGGTGATAGTGTTGCGTCAACACAGCTAGACTATAGGCCCTACTCTGTGCTTTTTTGTGGGCAGTAGTGACTTATTTACTACGGCAGATAGCTAAACCAATTCGCCGTCCAGGTCCTTGGTAGGTTGGGCAAAACTTGGACATTAATATATTTCAAGAACTTGTAAACCGAAGTGGCCATTAGTACGTCGTTAGTATATAAGACAAAGTTGCAGAGTCTGCTGATACATACGACCATATCCGCTAGAAAATACGGGGTCCCGTCCGCTCCCCCCTAGTCAAACTGGCGAGAGGCAGATTAGTAGTTGGGTCGGTGACGACCAGCGAACACCGGCTGTTGTATGTTTTTTGCGTCCTGTTGCGATTATTTTTGGGGTCGTGGTGTGGATGGGGTTCGGCCAAAGACCCTAGTTTGTCCGACTGTGGTAGCTATCTATCTGAAGCTACCAACATGTGTGGGCTAGATTGAAAAAAAAAACCCTTAGTAGTCGGTCAATAGACTTGCTATAGTCCATGAAAAGTAAGCAGTCCTAGAGCGCCGTCTAGTTATATATATGACTGCCTGCGGTATGTTTGGTCAAGTGAGGCGTCCGTTAGATAAATAGCATGAACGGGCCAGTCAACACATGATCCGCGCAAAGAAAACAGTTTTTAAGTTATATGGTGCCTGACGAACTTTCCAGAATGTGGTTTCACGACTAGTAATAGAGCTACACAACGGAAAGTTATTTTGGACGAGTTGAAAGTGAACCAGCCACCTGTCTGCAATGTCGGTTTCAATTTTATTTCATGGATCCGAAGAACCAATATTATCACTTCAATTGTAATCTTCCAATTTTACTTCAGTCATGAGATTCGACACCAAATACCCGATGTGTAGCACCTGAGCAGCGAGAGCGTGTGGTAGCTCTGCGGTTTTAACTGGTCTGCGCAGCTAATCCAGGTCAAGGATTCTTTAGCAAGGTTTTTCTTCTCTTTGATGGCCCCTCGTTTCTTTTCATCGCATCATCATAGACGCGGTTGTAGGCACCCGAACCGGTAGGTGACTCCCGTAGAGCCGCTCTAATTGCCTTGATCGATCTCTTTCCGATCAAAGACTCGATGTGGAACCGAGCAAGGGGGAAGCTAAATAGATCAGCATGGGTCACTCATTGCCTGAGCAACACACACGACATACATTCCATCAACTGCCTTACAAATTGAGGCTTGGACTTCCTCTTGTAGCTCCAGACTTCTTTTGACAAAGGATGGCAAGCTTAAAACTTAACCATTCACATATCTTTGCATATCCTCGTCACTTGCTCGAATATCTAGTTGGGTGCTGGTGCTAAACTCATCCATGATCTCTGGGAGGGGTCTTGACGTAGCAAAGACCTTGACGGATGTCTCACCAATGCTCTGTAGCTCGAATATCTCAGCAAGGAATTCCAGTCTGTGGACGCCTGGTACTGGGTATTTGTCCAGCGCATCTATAACAATGAACACCTGTGAATATTCTCCACCGACGCTTCGTAGAGTGGCCACAATTTCGTCGAATGTTGGACGAGACCCATTCGTGGTGGGCTTCCTGTACAGAGCCATTAAGCTCTCAGGCATGGTCAGGCAAGTTTTAGCCAGCTGTCTTAGCAAGCTTGAAAGGATCCCGCCGTCTTTTGGCTCCTCTTGTTGGCGAAAGTTATTAAACGCGAATGCGATCCCACCCCATTTTCGTTTCCAAATCGACTCTTGAGCTGCTCAATCACAGTTGTTGATGGCGTAAAATGTACAAAGCGCCGATAGAGCAAGAGCTTGAGCAGAGGTTTCGCTCTACCCCCAGGGTATCCTGACGAGTTGCAGTTAGGTTTACATTCACAACTAGAAACTCTTTTGGACCGATTCGAGTATACATGGTAAATGAACATTTCATAATCTATTCTCACACTATCCAGCCTACGAGTAGCATCATCTTATCCTCAGATCCACTCATATATACTTTGCGACTCACTCGCCTTCACCAACTCTCATTCCCCTCCCTGCCTCAAATCTCTTTTCAGCCCAGCTTCTACCGTCATGCCTAACCTCGTTCAAGCATTGCCTGCAAGCCAGACAACACGTCACAGATCACCCCGCAACATACCCGACGTAAATCGTCCAGATAAGCACCGTCACGTAGCCGTGGCTCACTTTAAACCGTCCAGATGACTCCATTGCCAGCCATGATACTTATACATGGCGTGAAAACACTGCGAAAGAATATGACCATCTATCTCCCATCCATCCATCCCTTGATGGATAACAAAAATAAATACGGATGAAGGTAAGACAAACCCACACTATCAGCAAATGCAAAACGTCTCTAAACGCCAATGGACTTATACCAAATGCCAATTCGTAATCATAGAGCCGCCCCTTTTTCTTGTCTCCTTCCCGCCTTTCCTTTAAATAGCATAGTGACATCAAACCCCATGGTGCTTATACTGTCGCTTTGTCGAAGCTTCGTCTTTCCGTACTCGTATCGCTCCCAACCCGAGCTCTGGTTATGCTCTGTAATTTTGGCCATGTCGCCTCAGATAGCGGCATCCCCAGTCTCTGCACCTATATTATTGTTGATGCCCATCTGATCCATCGTCCACGGTCGTGTTTGTATTCGATGACAGGCCGTCATAAGAAATTTCTTTTAGCGGCAAAGGCGATGGCGCCTGTAGCTCCACGCTGGCATAGATGGGGCTGTCTGCCGCTTGCAAGCCTCCTTCGTCCACTGGCATGTTAAAGACGGCACCCTCCTGCATCGGATCGGGGGACGAGGTCTTGTAAATTGGCAGCAGTGCCTTTGGTGTCCTCGTAGTGGGTGAGTTGGTTGCCGAGCCGACTCCATTCGCCTCTCTTTCCGTGACAGGTGAGGAATTGAATGCAGACTGAGCCAAAACTTCGCCATCCTACTCACAGCATGATTAGAGACGTGGGTAAGCATAGCTGCAACAAAGATTTGTAATCATACCTTGATATCGATATACGCATCCAGTTTCCTCTTGAGGATTTCTGAGCGGACAGGCTTTGCGAGATAATCATTCATGCCCGCAGCGAGGCATTTTTCTCGATCCCCCTGGATTGCAGACGCTGTCATGGCAATCACCAGGATCTTTCGCACAGCCTCAATCGGATCCTTGCGTATGAGTTTCGTAGCATCGTAACCATCAAGAACAGGCATTTGAACATCCATCAGCACAATATGATATGGCTTCCCCTCCCTGGCATTTTGCCGCAATCCCTCAACGGCTTTCATGCCATTGTCGTAGGCAATCACATTAGTATATCCAAGCCGCTGCACATACTGAATGGCAAATCTTCTGGTTGATGGGGTTGTCTTCGGCAACACAGATACGGATCTCGTCCTTGGGCAGCTGAGAGAGGTCAATGAACGGATTGGGCGTCGTCATTCTTTCCGACGCCGACGGCGTTTCTGAGTAGGCGATCAATCGGGGGCGAAGACTTCGACAGCGCATCCCCGGCAGACACGTCCGACTTGGCCTTTTCGAAAGAGACCTTGAACCAGGCAGTTGTGCCAACATTCTCTTCGCTCTCCAGCTGAATCTTGCCCTCCATCATGATCTCAATAAGTGACTTGCAGATACTTAGCCCGAGACCACTACCGCCGTATTTCCTGGCCGTGCTGGCATCCGCCTGACTGAATGGTTGGAAGAGCTTCGCCAGTTGCTGCGCAGGGATGCCGATGCCAGTGTCACGAACCCAGAAGGTCAAAGTAGCCTTCTCCTTGGTCTCTGCGTCAAGTCTCGCGCCAATGGTAATTGACCCGTCTTCGGTGAATTTCAGACTGTTGCCAATGAGATTTCCAAGAACCTGGTGAAGACGGATCGGGTCACCGTAGACCAGCATGGAGGGCAAATGAATATCCTGAACAATCTGGACGTTCTTCTTGGACGTCTTCTCTCGGTTGCTATATGAGACAGCCCGTACAACTTCTCGGACCATATCCTCGGGATTAAATGCGATAATGTACAGCTTCATCTTGTCGGCCTCCATCTTGGAGAAGTCCAAGATATCATTTATAACAGTGAGGAGGAGGTCTGCAGAGACACGAATCGAGTCCGCCATCTCCAGTTGCTCCCTATTGAGGTTGCTGTCGCGGAGGAGTTCAGAGTTGCCAATCACACCATTGAGGGGGGTCCGCAGCTCATGTGAGACATTTGCTAGAAAGATGGACTTGGCTTTTGCCGCCTCCTCGGCAAGTTTGACATTGCGCTTGGCTTCTGCCTCTGCATTTTTTGCCTTGGTTTCAGCCTCGAGCGCCTTTGCAAGAGCACGCTTCTGAACCGTGACCATGGATCGATTCTCCGCCGAGATCTTTTCGACGTTCTTCATGGAGAGGGCATTAGAGTAACTGATGCCAATTTGGTTGACCAGGAGCTGGAGGACCGTGACATTCCTATCCGTGAAGGAACCTGGCTCTCCTTCCAAGTAGAGGACGCCGAGAAGAGGCTTGGTCCCGTGACAAATGGGTATGGCGATTATGGCTTTGCCCGCAGGATGCCTCTGCAGCCACGATTCGCTCACATTGCCAAATCTCTCGTCAGAGATAAGATCAGGGATGAACACCGACTCTAAAAATCTCGTACAGTAAAGAACAACATTCTCAGCAATTAATGATGTGCCAGCCAACGGCAGGCCAGGCTTGTGTGCGGATGCGCCTCTCTCGGGATCACCACTTGCAGCGACGCACAAGTCCTCTGCCCCCGTCTCCTGGACGACAATCGCCGCCAGCGTCGCGGACCCCCCGCATGTTTGCAGAATCACATCGCACATGGTCTTTAAAAGCTCTTCAACCTGCAGAACTGACGAGATGACTTGTGAGGACACCAGGATGGCGTGCAAATCGATCATATCGAGCGCGGGGAGCCCAGCTCCGTCTTCGGCCTGCATGTTCATGTTCATGGACCCTCTCCAAGCTCCGATTCGGTCGCCCTTCATTTCTGTCATGGTGTTGGATGGGATCTGTGTTAGTTCCTCTCCCTCTCCGGCGCGATATTGTACAGATGAGGTGTCAGCTGCAAAATCTGTCTGGACACCAGCCTCTACGGTCTTGTGATTGCGAGTTGGCCCGTGTAGCAGAAGGCTGTGTTCCTCTTCAATGGCGTCGGCGACACCAGTGGCCGCCATTTGTCGATAGAGGCCAACGGCCTCTTGGAGGGCGGCGCGGGCAGATCTTCTAGCCTTGCGTCTGACAAAGAAACCGGCCATGAGGTAGTTCCCTAGAGCCTCCTCAAAAACAAAATTGTGTTCTGCGGTGTGGTCGAGAGCCTCCTCATAGTGCTGAATGGCCTCTCCATGGCTGACAAACAACTCTGCCATCTGGGCCTCGAGGAGTTTCGCCCAGGCGAGATAGTTGACATTGGATACGGCTCCCCACTCCATTGTCAATTGCACAAAGCCACGGAGTTCCTTTGCAGCCTCCTTTGCCTCAGCAGCAATGTCTTCTTTTCGAGGACGAGGGTCCTGCATTTGCCGAAACAGCTGACCAGCTCGAGATAGACCATAAAACAATAGTATTAACCTACTATTTCGCGCCGACCAGAGCATCGAAAGGTTCTCATAGCATCTCTTGCCAATTTCGACGGCACGCTCGTAATGCCCAAACAGGAACAGCACAGCCATCTCCAAGCTCTCATATAGAAGCGTCGATCGATTACTATCCTGGGTCTGGGTCATGAGCCAGCTTTTGTACCCTGGCCCATCATGTTGCTCATCGGTCATGACTTGAACTGGATCACTGACCAGTGTCTTGCCCTGCAGAGCACGGCAGGTTTGCCTGATTGCAATCAACAGGGCACCACCTCTTGTGTCAAAACACCAGTTGAAAATGTCCTCGCAGCAGAATTGGCAGAATGCCTCCAAATCTGCGTAATTCTCGCTAGCAAAGAATCTAGTTTGAGCAGCGAGCCCGTAGCTCATAATGGTTGACATCCTGTCGCCAGCGACGGTTGCCAACTCCGTGGCATCTTCTGTTTGTGAAATAGACAATGGCATGGAGCAATGAAGATGCCCTAGGAAAGAGGCATGTAACATTTGGCCGCGTGCCATTGAAAAGGCGTCTCGCGCTTCATAAAGCAACTCCTGTGAGGCCTTTCCGAGATCTACAGCAAACTGTGCCATATTGAAACGAGACACGGCGACGATTCCAAGATAGAGGAATGCTAAGCCAGACTGTGGAAACGGGCCCCGGGTGAGGTGCATCTCGACCATCGACAGAGTAAGGTGATAAAATTGCAAGCAGTCACTCCACCAAGCCGCAGTCGTGGTTTCGGAAAGTACAGCGCCAATGGAAGCAACGAGTGGTTCGCCCGTCTTGAAATCGCTCGTAAGAGTGATTTGTCCCTTCTTCTGGATCTGGGACGAGATCTTCTTGAACCTCTGATCGCACCTCTCATATGTAGGTTCATCGTCCAACACCACGGCGAGGGCCCCCAGGCACTCCTTCAGTGATATCAAGGCCGCCAGGGAGTTCCCATTTTGAGCAAATATCCGCGACTGTAGGACGTATGCCGGTGCCTTGTCGATGGCAGATCTAGCGTTGGCAAAGATGATGGAGAGGATGTCGTTAGCTGCCGAGAGCTGGCTCATGAACAGGTAGCACTCAGCCGAGCGGAGGTAGAGCCGCATCGTCCTCTTCATACGAAACATCCTCTATCCCCTCCGCCCAGGCATTATCCTGGAGGAGCTTTACAGCCGTGCTATAATATTTCGAGGCTGTTGGCCGAGCACCATCCTCAGTGGCAGCCTGCGCACAATCCGCCAACAGCTTGCGATACTCTATGCGACGTGGTACCCGCCTCTTGATAATGTCGACAGCCTCACAGATATGCGACGCAGTGCTGTTTCGTTGTTTTGATTCCACGGCGTAGTATTTGATGAGCATCTGGGCAATGGTGAAGTGCATATTGGTGGAGTTGCACTCCTTCAGTGCAGCTGAGGCCTGAATATACCGGTCATGGGCGAACCGGAACCGATCCTCCAACTCACTTGGCACGATGATGTATGCCTGTATTGCGGCTTGTAGTCCGGCAATTGCCTCTCCCTCAGAATACGCGCGTTGTAAAACGGCTGAACAGCAAATGACTTCGCCTTCGCCCTCGCCCTCTTCTGAAATATATTGGAACTCGCCGCTCATTAATCGGCATATCAGCTCAAACGAGAATGAGGTACCCAGAAGAGAAGCCCATGCGAGCACTGCACGAGCAGCAGGTGGCAGCTCACTGAGTCGCTGTGTAATAAACCCCGTATCTAGTACATCATAATCCTTCTCACCCTGGAACTGAGCAAACAGTCGGTCCAGGTCATAATGCCACTGGCTGTCCAGATAATTGTAATAAATGCATTTTTTACGGTGACAGGCACTGAGCATCTCTCGCATGTAGAATGGGTTGCCAGCGGTTTTGGATTGTATGACAAGGGCCAGAGATAAGATGTCATCTTCTGGTTTGCAAAGCGTCGTGGATACATACTGAAGTATGTCCGCTTCACTCAAGGGGCGAAGGATTATTCGCGTCAAGAGTGGGCGACTGTTATGAGGGAGTTCTAACAGGATAATTAGTTTACTAACACGCGGTCCGAACGCTACCGTTAACACAACATACCGTCGGTCTCCGGTGGGTATATAATATTTTGCATTCGCTCAGGAGAAAATTCGTCGGGGCGGTAGGTTATGATAACAACCATCTTCATCTTAGCATTGATGATCTGAGATATGAGCTCTAGAGACTCATCGTCTGCGAAATGGAGGTCATCCAGACAAAAGCATATGAATTTATGGTTGGTGAAAACGCGAAGAACATCCATGAAGGTATTCATCAGACGTTTGGTCTTGGTGGACGTGCCAGCACGGAGATAGTCTTGAGATGTTTGGGAAGTGGCTCCCACATTACGAGCCGCAGGAAGTGAAGGGGAACTACCAGGAGATGAGCCGCGGCGCTTCCCGTCATATGGCACCGTAGGGCGATGGGGGGCTGATGCTTGAGCGGACGGCATCACCCTTGGGCTCCAACTTCAGGCGGTCCGAGCAAAAATTCGGGTAGTCCGAGCACTCGGTGGAGCATTGGCCAGACAGGCCGAATATACTGCTTCAGTACCTGGTGGAAGGGAGTCTCAGTGTTCCTCTCGCCCCATACCTGCTTGAAGAGAGACGAGAGCAGCTTAAGCAACGGCCCAAAAGCCGTTCGCCTTGCAGTATCGAACTTGGCCGTCGCGCAGTATCCTCGGCGACGGGCTTCGGCCATTACAGTTTGTACCAGGAAACTCTTCCCTAGCCCTCCTGCCCCTTCAACTGTCACCACTTCACAGAGGCCGCGACGTCGAAACTTGGCCGAACCTAGCTGTCGGGACAGACTGAAAGAACTGGAGTCGGCAAGGCCAAGGCGATTGTCTGTGGAGAAACTATCGACGAGACTTACAGTATCCATTGAAGTAGATTGGTTCCGTTCCCATATTCGCGTCATCCGAGGTGCTCCTGTAAGAGACTGAGAAGATGACATGGTGTCGTTTGATATTGTCTGGGCGTCGGACAGGGCAGAATGATAGGTGCTCATCCTTGGCGGCCTTGGATCCATTGACGTCGCATGGCTGAATGACCCGCTTCTGCGGTTTGTGCCATCGCCGGAGCTGGCACCACCTTCGCTAGACATGTCATCTTGGGTGATGTCGTTGGACAAACTGGATGCTTCTGAGAATCGACCTATCCCACCCCTGCGGTTCATGGTGTGACTCCTAGCAACACGGTCAATGATCTTGATGAGCTCGTTTCTCTCCTCCAGCCGTCCGATCATTGTCGTCGGAAGCATGAAAAACGATGAGACGTCCTTGCTCCCAAGCACCACGTCATTCAGAGCTGAAGAATCCCCGTCACCGAGCAGCTCCTGGACCTTGAGCAAGTCGTGGCGAAGACCGCTCGCCGAATGGTAACGATCTCCAACGTTCTTCGCCGTACATTTCTGAATAATCCTCCCGACGACGTCTGGAATATCAATACGCACGGTGGAAACATTTGGTATTCTGCGCCCCAGCACTCCCTGGACAATATCGAGAGGGCTGTCCCCGGTGAAGACGGGCTGCTGGGTAAGAAGGGTCCACATGACGACGCCGAGAGAGTAAATGTCTGTCCGACTATCAGGCTCGGCGGGCATACGGCCAGTCTGCTCCGGGCTTATGTAAAGTAGCTTATTTTTGGCGCCGAGTTCTTTCGAGAGCGTCGACCAACCCGTGCTAGTCAAGCCATGCTCAAATGACCTGAGGCCCGTACCAAAAGTTACGATTCTAACTTTGTTCTCCTCGACGTTGAAATGGAATGCGTCGCCACGAATCTCGCCGTGGACCATACCCTGGCCGTGGTGGAGGAGCTCCAGACATTGTGCCGCGCCTATGGCGAAGTCGAAAAAGTGCTGTAAGCTTATCGGGTCTTGCAGTCTGAACTTCCTGTTGCAGAAGGAAACCAAGGTGTCGCCCTCCTTGCGGGCTTCGTAATGTGCTGGGCCAAAGTCAAGGACATCGAAGAGGTGGTTGTGACCGGGGTGTTGGTAGATGGCAACGAGGACGATTCCCCGGTCCCCGGCGACCCGGTTGAGCCGTATGATGTCAAGAGGTCTCGCAATATGATCGCCATGGGGGTCGGCCGTAGTCGTTATGCTGTTGGCGATCTGGAAAGACCGTTCTTCCCGGACGGCGTGAAATGAAACCCGCGCAACCACAGTTTCCTCCACAAAGGACGCCGTCTCTACTGTGGGGGTAACGATGGTAGGAGGAGGTTGAGGTAACGGCGTCGATGGAGGGTCATGGCTGTAGTGGTGGCCGGGAAGAGAATCGCCGTGGCTGGAGGTTTGGTTTGGCGAGGTGGCTCGAGACGGTGCGGACGAAACGAAGCGAGTACCGCTTACGTGCCTATTGACAGAGGAAAAAGGAAGAGGCATATCAGTCAGTCACATTGCTCTTGCATCATGGGCCAGCTCGGCTCTCTTTCAGGGAAGGACAAAGTATGCTAGCTTTGCAAGCCATCACTGCTCTCACCAGAAATCGTAGGTCGAATGGAAAGGCGGTATGGATTCATCCCAGGTATAGCCAGCTATCTGACGAAGTCGCTCGAAGAGGCGCGGCGGAGGCGGCGGCGGGTGATCGAGGACATCGTCAAGGGCTGCGCTGGCGTCCATAATGACGCTGTGCCGCACTGGTACTCAATGCACGGCTCGACAGTCGACAGGTCGGTCACCCAGGTCCGTCATTGACTCGCATACTTGAGCTCCGGGTATTGGCGATGAGATGGTAGGCCGGTACGGTAGGCGTGCGACGGCGCGGTCGGAGAAGCGGACGAGGACTCGAGACGTAAACGGCGGAGAGGGAACAGCGGGAGGTATGTCGGCAGGTCGGGAGAGGGGGGTGGGAGATGGACAGATGGATGATGAAGCTACAAGAAGACGGAGAAGAAGAGAGTGGGAGAGCGCAGGTCGGTAAGCTTGGCGATGCGCGCGATGAGCTGTTGCTCTAGCCTCGAATTCCCATGTGCATCTATTCAGAGGTCGGGGCTCTAGGGCGGCGTGTGGTGTGAGCCGTGCCGGTGTGGTGTGTCGTCTGCAGTCTGCAGTCTGCAATAATATGCAGTCCAAAGTCATGTGTCCCCACTCATAGTTACCACGGATTGGGTTCTGGGAATCTACAGCCTACAGTACTCTGTACTCCGTACAGGCCATAGGTAGGGAGGTAGGTAGCTATGTAGGGTACATTGGAGGTCAGCGAGCGCCACCATAGGTGGTACCTAGACGAGACCATAATTGGTGCATCCGGCCTAGCAGCTCTCCTCTGCCACTGAAATTCAAGGTACTCGCTCCACAGCCTGCCCAGGAGCTAATATATAAAATACCTACATTATGAGAGCAACTCCGCAATTCGGAGCTTTTCATGCCTTAATTCCTTTTCCTGTTGGGAACAAGGTTCCAATGCGGAAGAGATATATTAATATACATAGCTTACTGTAGCCTATCACAATGTTACTTCGTTAGTCTTTGCTATCCCAGCCATCCATCTACCTGGGAAGAAGCCGTGCATGTGGTTGGTGGTGGTGAATCGGTATTAATTACTAGGATTGGCAGTAATCGGTATTCCAGGGTTGTTACAGCTTCTCATGCATGCACAAACTCCTCATGCCAACCGTCTTGACGGAAGAAAAGCTTGCAAAAAATCTCAAATAGACACGGACCACCATGCCATGTATAACTGCTGAATCTGCGAAACGTGACTATCCACGGGGAATATTGTTGTGCAAGCCTACAGCCAACGTGGTGCTTTCAAACCATATTGCCAGCCCTTCGCCAAATCCGCAATTGATAAATCCTTTCCAACAGGGAACCCACAAAAGCATCTGAGTAACCCCCCAAAAATATTTATTTAAAAGAAACCAAAAAAAAAAAAAAAAAAAACCTGCTCAAATTTCATGATCAGAAACTTTTTAAACCGAGATGTAGTGATAAAATAGACAGGTAATGCGGTATCTTCGAAACAAATCCCAAACCTTGCTACCCGTGTCCCCCATACTCCCATTCCTCTCGTATTCCTAGACTCCCCCTCCCATAAAGCTGATACTCTCATCGAAGCCGCTCTGTGTACGCTTTCCACGCTGCTGAGCGATATCTCTCCGCCTCTTCTACGGGATCTGCCGCCTTGATGATACCCCTACCTACTATAGCTATGTCGGCTCCGCACACGCCGACGAGTTTCTGCGGCGTGTTGTATTGCTGACCCTTGCCGTCCCCCCGAACAGTCCCGTTCTGCTCCTCATCTTCCGGCGGCAACTGGCATCCGGGCGTCATGTGGACGAAAGCGTCGTCGGGTGCCGTGTTGAGGCTTTCTTGCGCAATAAAGCCCATGACGAAGTCCTTGTGTTCCCTGGCCGCCTCTACGCAGGCCTGAGTGTACTCCCTGTTCATGAAATTGCCCTGGCTGGACATTTGCGCGAGAATCAAAAGGCCCCGGGTCAGTGGCGCCTCCTCAATGCCGGCAAACAGGACCTCGTCGCCCTCCAATGCGGACTTGGATAGACGCGGTGAATGGAGCGATTCGTATCTTTGTGTCACAGTCGTGATAGAAACGATGCTGCCTTTCCGCCCGTCATCTGCGCGTGTGGAGTATGGGTTGCTGCTGAAGTCATTCTCTGGGAACTCATCCCGACTCGAGCTCCCCTCGTCGTCAAACTGCTCGGCCGTGGGCGTTCCGACGGTAACTGAGGTCCTAACTTCGTACGGGTATCGCTCGAGCCACCTTGCGGCAGCGTTTGCCAGCGAGGTGACGGACGCCTTGCCAGGCACCATGTTGACATTCACAATGTGTGCCCATTCGATAATACGGGCTGAACCGCCGACTTACTGCAGCTCGACTGTGTTGCCAATGTCTCCGAATTTTCGGTCCTCGAAGATGAGGAAGCCGTGTCTCCTCGCCAGCGCCGCGAGCCTAGCGCCAGTGCCGGTCTGAGGATGAAAGTCCCAGCCAGATACCATATCATAGTGCGTCTTGAGGACAACGATGGAGGGGCCAAGCTTGTCGGCGAAGTAGATTAGCTCACGGGCGGTTGCTACATCCGCACTCAGGCAAAGGTTGGAAGCCTTCAGGTCCATTAGCTTGAAGAGATAGGCCGTCAGAGGGTGGGTGGCTGCCTCCCCTCTGGAGGCAAAGGTCGTCTTAAGGGTTGGATGAGGTGCCATTGTCGAAACTGGTTACACGAGTTCCCAGGCAGGAAGGTGAGTCGGTGAGGAGGGGGGGTAAGAAAGCCGGAGGCGCGAGAGCGAGAGCGAGAGAGGTAGAGAATGGCGGATGGAGAGAGAGTCGGGAATGAACACCAAGACGTGTGGCAGAAGATTTAAGAAAGAAGCGCAAAGTAATATATATGTGATGAGGCCAATAAAGTGAGGGTGAGCTGCCGGGGCGCTATAGCTCGGAGTTGCCGTACACACAGGTGACAACTGACGAGCTGCCGACCTGTGGCGGCGGGCGGCAGATGGAGAACAAGAAAAGAGGACCAGGGCAAAGCGATTGCGGCGAGTTTGGAGCCCAATGTGTGCCGGATAGCTGCTGCTGCAGGGTGGACGATGGGGAATTGACGACAGATTAAAGCCTAAAAAAGTCGAAGGCTCGAAAATCGGAAAGGCAGAGGTGAAGAGGAGGCGGAGGCGGGACTGACTAGTCTGATAAAAGATAAGAAGTTTGATGGAATAGTTAGTGCGCAATGGCGCCCCCCCCCCCCGTCCTTTGTGGGGAGGCACAGGCTGGGCCAAGACGGGCGCGCGGCCGCAAACGCTCAATAAGAAATCAGACTACTACTACTATAAATACTTGGAGTGTGTGACTTGACGCTGTGGTGTGAGCGTGAGAGTCTGTGTGTACGTGTGTGTGTGTGTGTGTGTGATGTGTGATTGCGATGTGTGAGCGGGTTGTTGGGTGGATGGATGGGTTGTGTGCTGGCGGGCATAGAAAGATACGCTGCGAGGCAGGTCTCAGGCCAGGTCGCCATGAATTGCCGGTTGCCGGCTGCCGGCTCCTTGCTAGATCACGATATGGGATGCGACGTAGCAAAGCTAAGGTTTTAAGATACGGTACTCCAACACTCCAAGGCGCCTAGTCTACGACGGCGAGGTTTGCCAATAATGTCGGTTCGAGCAGGTGAGCAAGAAGGAAAGGGAGAGCAATCAAGGGGGGGAGGGCGCGTCCAAGATGCCACAGATTGGATGGTAGAACAGCCTAGCGTACATCGACGAGGACCACGGCAACGGCGACAATCGGTTCCTTGGTGGTTTGCCAATATGAACGACCAGGGGGGGGGAGAACCGGGAAGGCCCAGGCTGCGACCTTGATTGCCGCGCTGCAGGGTCCAAGTTCTAGATTTGCGCAGTAGGGACGTGTGTATGGCCCATCGTAGGTCAAACACCGCGCAAAAGAAAAGGTACCTTCTGCTTCGTGGAGGACTGGTGCAATGACTGCCGCTGTATCTTGCGTTGCATATTTCCATCACCTAGCTTTGCGAGATGAACACTAGATGAAGACGCGGACGGTATCGAGGGCTTTGCAAGGGACTCTGTAACCACCACTAGCTACTTTTAGCGGTGCTGCTACATCTCCCAGTAGCATGGCTTCGCAGACGAGATGAGACCGAGAAAGGACGCTGTGTTGGCAGTGTGCGGTTGCCAACCGTCCAGGACTGGAAATTGAAACCCGGCAAGTGCCCATTTAGCCTCTCGCCCCCCTGAGCGAGCCAGTAAAATGCCGTGAAATGCCACTGATGCATGCATCTCTCGGACGGACCTCGCGCAAATTACTTTATTCATGTCTTTCATCGACAACCAACACGCCAAGCCCGCCAACCGCCAGCGGGACAGCGAGGGGGAGGGGTAAAGTTGGCCTAGGAGGGGGGGGGAGGGCTGGAGTCCGCTGGAGTCGCTGGAGTAGCAGATATGACGAGGAGGGGTGGTGCATGCTTGATTGACATCGGGCGCTAAAGAATAAACCGCAAACTGCCAAGACAAGAAAAAGCAAATGCTAGATGTCTGTCTCGTCTCGTCATGTCTTTTGTCAACAATCACCAGCGATCAGGCCTACTTGTGTTGCAGAAAGTTGTGACCAGTAGTACAGAATAGTGGCGGCAGCTAATGCCACCCAAGTACAGAGTACGAAGCAGAAGACTGCTTCATACAACATCCATCCATATTCCAACTTTCTTAATTACCCCATGCCGGATTCCACTTGCTGACTGACTTGGCCTCCGCTTGTGTTGGACTCGAAGATGGTGTAGGTACCTAATGCGTACAACAGTACGAGCACGATACAGCGTCGGAGTCGGAGTCGTACGGAGCAGGAGCGCTAATACCAGGCTGCCAGCTCATCAGCCTACCCTGTTACAGACCTCTATCCAAACCACACGCGCACGCACACACACAGACCGCCCTCATTTCTCGCATCGCGGCTGCACCTCTTCCGCCAGCTGCCAATGGGGCGAATCATGAAACTGCCGTCATCCTTGTCCTTAACAACTAGACGATATTGACTTCGGGATACCCCGAAGCCCGTAAGGCGACACCCGCCGCCATAAATGCCGCCACGGCGATTCAGGTAATTCATGCAATGCTCCCTTCTTACCGTGGAGGCGGAACCAGAGTACCAAGTTTCCTGGGTTCCATAAGACTTGCTAATTAGGCATCCATGATACCTGATGACCTCCAAGGCAGTGCCCCCCCACAAGGAAGGCACTTCCGTACTGCTGTACTTACATAGATAGTAATTATGTAGGAAGACGGAAGGAGCAGTATTGCCTCACTGCTGAACCACTTCTGCCTACTAAAGACCAATCACTCATTCGTGTCTAATGATCCCGCCGCCGTAGCCAACCCGTTACTTACCCTCATACCCGGCTCTCTCAATCGAAGGTTTCTCCGTCCGTGGCTACATTCACCACCATATGTGTGACACAACATTGGCATGCCCGTCGATGCGAATAACCTCACGCTGGGCTGGAGCCAGCCGCTCGTGATGACGATGGGATCTGTCCAGTATTCACACTCCTCAGGCACAGGCTTTACAGGTGCCTAAGTATTCAATGGTATCAAAACTCAATATTTTTTTACGGCCAGAGGCGCCATGGCGTGCGCCTCACCTCACCACGGCAGATCAGAGTTCAGGTTGGCAGCGAAATGCACCAAACGCAAAATTGACATGCGTCCAAATTTGAAAAATTAATTAATTATACAACAGATGCCGAAGAGAGCATATATATGGAGTCCTAGAACTTCTCCTTCTTCCTTGGTTTCTTGACGTCGACCCAGACAAACCCCTGAAGCAGGAAGCAAATCACCAACGAAACAACACTGTCAGATTATCAACATTGACGTGTGGATATCTTTGCCTTATTTCGTATTTCCCACATATAGTATTGCCCAGATTCTGAAAAGCGTAATGGCTGTTGCCCGACTGCTACCTGGTTTCTTTGGCAGATATCGGGATAGGCAGGCCACCCATATCGAAGAATTTACCCCGTCCACCGAGAACGTCGCGGAGGAGGTAACCGAGGCGAGGCAAACTTCTAATACGCCTGAGGAGCCTCCCGGTATCGAGGAGCTGGCTCAGGCTCTTGGCAGCATAGAGATAGCTAGAGCTTATGTTGCCGAGGAGCCCACCGAGACCGCCGGAACTACACTAGTGACGCAAAGCATCAACGACTTCGACGGCCAGGACGTTACTCGTGCCACTGAAGAGGAGGAAGCGCCCACTGAGGCCAGCTGGATTGCTCAAGATACTATTCCGGTCACCATAGTAGCTGGGACGTCTCAGACTAATGCGGAGGTCAAACAGGCCATTCATGCTGTCCAGTGCAACAAGCTCCAGCCGTATCTTCCCAGCCCCAAGTCGATGTTCCTCGAGATGCCCCTGGAACTCATGGCTAGCATGACCAAGGAACTCGGTCTCCATGACCAGTTCCACCTCTCCCACACCTGCACCGCCATGCACAGTCTCTTGACCCGCACCTGGAACGTCGAGATCACGCAGCTCCCCCAATCCGAGCGACTCGGATTCTTGCTCAACCTGTCTTTCCATCTGCCTGGCTATTGGACTTGTCGGGGATGCTACAGTTTTCACCGCGTCGACCCCTCCGACACGCCCAAGTCACCCCGGTTGCGGCTGCGGACACCATACTGCGATTCTGCCATCCATCTCTTCCCCAACCGTCTCATCTTCCACCGTCACGTCCAGACTGCCTTGAAGTACGACAGAATGGGACTCCGCGAGTCACATATCTTCAAGCAGCTCATGGCACCGCGCCGAGAAGTCTCCTACATCCTAGAGCCATGCCTACACCTATATATCCGGGCACGGCCTAGCATCATCAACGGCTGCTTCATACTGTACGAGGAGTGGGACTTTCAGAATATGATGCGCATCACAAAGAACAGTCTGAGCCATTACAGCATCCGCTTCTGCCCTCACCTCTTCGTGGACAGTCTGTCCACTCCAATTTTTGCCGCCAGGTTTTGCGGAGAGCAGGATCCCTGCTTGCCCACTTTAGAACTCAATCAGACCCTCAACTTTGCTCTCGGGAGCCGAGGCAATGAGGTAAGCCACTACTGCCGCCGCTGCCCAACCGACTCGATGCTCCTGGTTTCACCACATAAGTTGCTCGTCAAAATCTGGCACGACTTTGGCCCGTATAGTTCCCCGCTTGATCTCAGCTGGGATGCCCACGTTTTGATGCCTAGAGATGCGCCCTCGGGGCCTAGCTTGAGTCACTCTGAGGGAAGCATTCGTGTCTTGTTGACTTCAGGGGCAGCTCAACAGTCTGAGCTGAATGAGGAAATGGCATAGTAAGCTAGGTACGACCACCGCGAATGTCGACTGTTAACAGCAAAGTCCTTTTGGATTCAAGCTATTTCTTCTTCATTTTTTGGACATTGGAAAACTGGGGAAATTTATTAACTTTAGTGGTTATAAAGTGTGGTATGCCCCGATGCCTAGGTTCGTATTTAGCAAGTGTATGTAGGCGTGGCTCAGAAGGACAGCGGACCGACGCCTGGATTTGCACAACTGAATCGTAGACAAGACCACAAGATGTTTGTGCTTATATATATGCTCGTTCAGTATACGCGAACAGGCAATCGACAGCATACACCTTCTGTACGGGATCTAGCCGGGTGGCTGAAGATTGTGCTTGTGACGGCCGACAACAGCGGCTGTATTCGTTTCTATTCTCTTTTATCTATCATGATTGGCACTCATTGTACGAGAATGGAGAATATATACCAACATTCCCACAGCACAAGGCGGCCTGATGACCCACGGCTCATTTCCTCCGTGAATTCCCCATCCCTTGCTTACTTCTCGGTAGCTAAACACAATGCGCCCCATGTAGCTCTTTCTGCCCCCTAACTTAATCGTAACTCAAATCATAGTGGAACGTCTAGATGATCCGAAATCTAAATAAACTCCACGCTCTCGTTCAAGCTTTTATTTCACCTGCTTGGAGGACTTGCGGCTGTGGCCGCCGCTGGCGGAGACTTTGGATGAGGCACGGTCTCGCGAGGGGAGTTCGGTAGTACCGTTGGTCTCGGGCTTGGCAGCAGCGCCAAAGTTGAATGCCTGAGCCAATCGCTTCTCAGTGTTCTGGCGAGAGTTGACAAAGTTAGGGTAGTTTAGCGTCAGCTCAACAGCGCCGCTGGTGATGGCATCCGCAGCCTCCACACCTAGCATGAAGGAGTGGTCCTGGTTGCCAACCTCGTATCTCCAGCTGCCAAAGCGGCCGCGAGAGAGAATGTCCAAATTCTCCAGCTTGGGAAGGAGCTCCTTGAGGACTCCCTCACGCTCCAGGCTGGGGGTGGGATAGCCGTGGTCGAAGCGGCGATGATAGGTAGAGATGATCTCGTCCTCGGGTTCCAGCAGGTTGGTGTTGAGCAGACCTTTGATAGAGTCCCTCAGGATGTTCTCCTCGTCCACGGGTTTCATGGTCGACTGAGACACCTCCAACATAATGGACCAGTAAGGACCTTCCTTGGCTTCAGAAGAGCCCTTGGTGCCGTCGGCAAGGTACAGGGTGGGAAGCTTGACCTTTTCATCGGGCTGGTTGTAGGGAGAGTAGTTGGAAAAGATGGTAGCACGGTAGAAGTTGCAGTCGTCCTCAGGGAAGTACAGCTGCGAAAACGATCAGTTTTCAACGAGACAAGAGGATGCCGTGGATAGCTTACCCAGCATTTATCACCGATGCGCTCTGGGCGCGTACCCCGGATGCCAACACCAATGACATGTGTAGTCGAGTAGTACAGGCCCCTTGGAAAGCGTGATAAGCTCCTGGTTGCCCATCTTCTCTACCAGGTGATCGACAGCCATGGTGTTGATCAATTTGCCGTAGCCAACGGTGGTACCATCGGCAAATGGACGATCTTCTTCTCGGCGTCAACCTTGGTGACCTCACCCTGCTTGCCGAAGCGCTTCTTCTCCTTGGGGAGAGTATCGGCAACGGCAATCCAGATTCCACCGGTTCCATCTCGGGCAGGGAATCTGAAGGTGGCGTTGGGACCCCAGTTACCAGCAACCTTGTTCAGGATTACGTTCTCGGTAACTTTCTTAACGTCGGGGGCAGCAACTCGCTCTCCAAGCCACTCACATTGCATCTACATGACTACATAAGCATTTGCTCAACTCTGAAATGACGGGCGTGGGCGTTGCGACATACCTTGGTGGCGGGAACCGCCCAGACCTTGTAGTTATAGGGGCGCATGAAGATGTTTGCGATTTCCTCACCCATCATGCGTACAATCCACTCGTCGAAGTTCTTAGGCTTTGTGTTGGCGACGCGGAACTCGAGGGAGGCATCAATGAGACCATTGATGGCCTTGACCTGGTCCTCCTTGGGAAGCATGGAGATGTTGTTCTGGAATGGGTAAGGGACCCAAAGGTTCTTGTAGCGGACGTAGGAGATGCGCTGGTGGGTAAACCAGTCATCCTCTTTGGGGAGAGCCTCATCGATGCAGTCGTCAAAGTACTTGTAGTGGGAGAAAATGACGTGACCGCCGACATCGTACAACTGCAGCCAAGGTTGTCAGCGATGCAAAATTCACTGCCTGCTTGAAGACGAGAGCTGTTGGACTTACGAAGCCTTCGGGAGTGACATCAGTGCTGGCCAGACCACCAGCCTTATCAGAAGAGTCGACAATCAACCATGAAGGGCCATTCTGTATGGCTGGTTAGCATTGGTGAAGCAAAAAGAGAGACAAACGTCCTGGCGGTGAGGAACTCACGATCTGATGGAGACGCTTGGCGGCACCGAGACCAGTAGGTCCCATGCCAATGACGAGAACGTCAACGTTACTATTGAGAGGGCATCAGTTGGGGCTCTGCGAGATCAACTGCAAGCAGCTTTGGCGCGCCACGAACGAGGCGGGAGCCCGCAAACTATGAGCCAACTCACATGTCGGCACCCATGGTGGGGGATTAGATACGAAGCTCTGCAAGGGATAAGAGTCGTGGTGGGAGTTTGCAGATGGTATAGAAACCCAGGGATGATGCAAAGCAGCGTTGACGAGAGTTGGTGCAAGAGGAGTACAGATACGATCGAGGCCCAGCAGCTGTCCAAGACGACAATTGTTTGTTTCCTAAGGGAAGCAGACCTTGGCTTGGGATGCTATCGAAAAGGAGGGCAGTCGACAACAGAGAGATGGCGGGGCCAAAATTATTTTTGGAGCCATCTCAGCCAGGGGGGGGCGTGGGCGGTCAAGACTCAAGACAAGCCTTTCGGGATGACTTGACCACAACCCATGCCGTAATCTGTTAGCTCGCTTGTGGTTTAGTAGGAGCGAAGTACCCCCAAGGAGTAATGACCGCTGGGAGATCGACATGGCCCCCCTTCAATGAAGTCAAACATTAGATATTGTCGGCCCTTGTACGAAGTAGAAAGCAAAATCGCGACTGAAAATGACACATCTAACAATAAAAAACGGGTTATTCATTTATGATAAGCTCTGGAATAGTGTGGTCTTCATATCTGTAAGGAATATCTGCGTCAACATGAGATACACTGCTTTAGATGTGTAGTTGCACCTGATATGCAAAACCAGGAAATATATGTACAGAGAGAGAGGGCTCTATAGCATCGTTTTCATGCTGTTTCTAACGACGTCCTCTCCCCACAACTACACTTTAGACAGCTTCCTCCTGCCCTTTCGAAAGTTTGCTTATATTATAGATTCGCTTAGTTCTAGCACTATGTATTCGAAGTATTGATTGTGAATTTTAACTCTAATCCTCTATGCGCACACCTTATCTGGCGATATGGCAAACCTCCTATCCTAGGATCTCTTCAGACTTGCAGCAGAGCGGACACTGTGCGGGCGAATCTCTGTGCAACAAGCTTAGCCTTTAATGTACAGATCATAATCATCAGCTTGTTTCGTTTAACGGCACCCCTACTCTACCATCAAAGCTTTGAATCCCAAGGTAACTTGGATCCTAAGGTGGTCAATTCCCCTTCCTGATGCTCAGACTTTCCATGACTGTCTACGCCGTTGGATGTAGTAGATATCGCGCATCTATAACGCCGACATGTATCATACATAGTCTGAGTGTACGAACAAGTACAATTGCTGTGGCCAAGACTTAGTGCACTATTTGCTTCTAGACCGCCAGCGATTACCACCTTGGGGATGAGGCTTATTTATTTACGCACACTGCCTCTTCCTACCTTGCTACGCCAGTCAACACTTCTCTCTGACATCGTTTTTTTTTTAGTAGAGTATGCAGCGCCTTGCCCTCTCATTGGACCCCGCTGGTTACGTCCTCATTGTAATTAACACCGGAGTTACCCACCAACTGACGACTACCCCTCCACCACCAGTCCCATTCGCAATTTCACTGTAAAATGAAGGTGTGGTTTACAATTTCCTCCTCATTGAGCCACCGCCCACGTTCCTACCTGTATTTGAAGATAGATTGCGTGCTCGGCGCCCCTCGAGATACAACCTGGAGACCTCTACGGGCCCGCTGCCCGCGTGCAGTTACATGCGTTGCAGGTGTCAGTCTTGCGACTCTTGCCAGAAAACCCAATCTGTACGACGTTGTGCTTCGTACCTACCTTAGTATCAGGACTACCTCGAAAGGTGCCTAAAAGGCAGGTATTGCCCTTCTCCACACCATGCCTCTTGCATGAGTATGTAGAATTCAGATGTTCACATTACTTGCACTCTGGCTGGTTGGAGAACCATCCACCCTCTTGTCTGACATCGAGTCTGTCTGACAAGACAGACAGTCCCTTCCACTGGCTGTCTCTCTTGTAAGATGCCATCAATCTACTACGTAGCACTGTAGGCCTGCCAGCCTACAGCAATTTCTTATCAGTTTTGTGCCTAGTACACACGGATAGGGTGTGCTAATGCACCTCGCCTTTTCACCCCCTTGGTCGCGTCATGAACCAGGCGCATCACCCCCATTTTGCCCTGAAAGGACGCTTGGACTCTCGAACAGTGGCACCATGACGTCCAACACTAACATAACAGCTCAGGATTGCCGTTGCTCCAAATCTCAAACTGAAAAACAAGCATTTTAGGAGGATGGGTCTTGCTCGGAATTGCGGCTTTGCCTCTGCAGATCAACGGGACTTGATGCCGTTGATCGTCCAAAGAGCCAACGAGGACGAAGACTGCTTAAAACCCCCCAGTATTCATAATCTCTCAAGGAAATCTCAATCAACAGACGTCGTCGTCACCGTCTAGGATGTCGCCCACTTCCGGATCCAGTTTGTGTGATCGTCCATGCCTATCCTTCTGGTCTCCGCAGCAAACCGCACGCAAACCCAATTGAGAAAAGGGAAGCGCGCTGACTGCTGCGTCTGTCTATCCTGAAACATGGAAAGCAGTGATCGCCCTACAACGCATTTACTGGAGAAAGTACCGTGACATGCTCCCATTGAATTCCAGTTTGATAAACACTCTGGTCGCTAATTCTGTCCAAATTGCCTGCAGACTGCAGAGCAAGGGATGCGCACTAGAGAGCTTTGGCGAGTTAATATGTGGCCTCTGCAGTTGTGACCGGCGCCTTATCTAACGTGCCATGAGTTCAAACGTCCAGCAGCAATCAAGCCCATTGATGACCTTTTAAACTGCGTGATGTAAAGGTATATTTGCCTTTTCTCGCATTTGATCGGCATGGCTTGTAGAACATTCTTAATTAATTTATGATGTGTATAATCCGCTTCCCGCATCCCACCCATTTTGAGTACCAAGTCGGGCACAGCCAAGATGTGGGTGTTGGTGGTAGCATAGTTAGTAGTTCTATGCGCCACTTAAAAAAAAAAAGACTCTACACGAGAGAGATACGTGTTATAAAAATAGTAATTGCCAATGGCAACCTCGGCCTATATCCGACGTAGCATTCGCGTCGTCTCAATAATTGGGATTATCGAGCCCCTGAGAGTCTGTAGCTGAATGCATTCAGTGGAAGAAGGGCGTTGATGATAGTTGTGTCAGTCGACGGATATCCTGACACCTATTACCTACCTACCTATCATCTTTCTAGCAAGCGAACAACTAAGCACCCAAGCCTGTGGGAAAGACTGGAGACGAAAACGGTGCCAAGCTTTTGATCTAATCTACATCTCACAGCAGCGCCCCGTTTGTAAAAATGCCATGCCGTGATTGCCATCGACTTGTTTCTCGATTTGCGACAGACAGCTTGGCGAACTGCTTCTATGTGCCTGCCGCGCGTTGTTAGAAAGCAATTATCCGCCACTTTCATTCTCATCGTCTGGATGCAGACATCGAAGGGCAGCGTGATGCGTCACCGCGTTCCGTTTCTTAAGGGTGCCCACAATGGGATTCTTGATTTCTCACGTCAGTCGAACTTTGTATTTCCACAATCTTTGATTACTTGCTCCTGGGAGAGCAGCCCAAGACCAGGCGGTAGATAACCACCTACTGTTGCTCTATTGTAGTACCCAGTGTTACGAGTGCCTCTGAGTCAGTTGGCCTGAAATAGGCCCTAAATAATCGACCAAGACACCACATGCCTGCCTCTATTCCTCTGTAAACACGGTCTGAAGCAAAGCCTATTGTGCCGCGTAACCCGCCTTTTGGAGGCTAGGCCCCCTTTTGGACTCTACAGGTCAAATCCACATCGTGTCATCCCTCGGCTGAGCCGCTACTGCAAGACAGCGATAAAGGCAGCCTAGCAATCTCAGAGCCCTACACAGCTAGAAGAGAATTTGCTATCACAGTCGTTGTAGTGCTTCTGACATGTCATCAGTTGAGGTCCTAGGTCAAAGCACCTAGAAGTTCCCAACGTGGGCGACATGATTCGCCAGGCCACCCCGTCACTTTGGCTGCAGCGGCCCTCAGTCTCTGAAAGCGTACCCCCTGTATCTAATACAGCTACGAGTTTGGTGTGGGGCTTACAGTTAGGTGCAGAAATACACGGTCTGGTACAAGTGGGTAGTAGCAGTACCTCGCACTTCATACGGGTAACATTATTGAGGGCATAATGGAGGAATAACTAGAGCCAGAGCCATCAATGGCAATAATAAGCGTTCAGTGGATGAAGGTTTCCAGTGAAGACTCCGCTAATAAGGAGGAGCCCACACCTACGCAATGGCGCCATGCAAGGTGTTGATGTTGACCTGCTGTGTACTTGTACCTCGACAGCCACTGTAGATCAACCTCACGTTGACTTGGTGGGCGTAGTTGGTGGGCTCTACTTAGATTATGGATGTAGCGATACTTAGTAGGTGATTGTGTGAGGTACATACTTGGAACGCTGACCTCTCCGCCGTCAATCCGCCAAAAGGCCAATTTCCAAGGGGACACAAACCGTTTTTTCGTTTGATTGCGCCCTGTTTGCACACCAATGTTAGCCAAAGCCTCGCATCTAGACTAAGATAGTACACGTATGTACTTTCCCCTTCGTATAGAGTACTACTCCATGCTCTTCTCCCTCCCAAGTGTTACCTAGCTGGGTACCTGCCGGATTGCCTTCCCCCTACTACTAATCGCCCCTCCTCCCTTTCGGCGCCCCCAAAAAGTTGGTGGCATCTTCAGGGAGACTTTTCCTGAGTTTGCATCTTCCGTATGCATCACTTCTCGTCTGCGTCTGAAGCCTACGTCTGAAGCTCAAGCTTTGGTGTGTCAATACGCTCAACTTACCTTTTTTTTCCCACTTTCCTTCAATTTTTTTTGTCCTCTTAGGCCACGTCCCCCGTCAAATTGCATACCTGAGGATCCCTGCACTCCTTTTCTTCCCGCTCGTTAATTATACTGCTACGATAATAACCAACCCCTTGGCACGGCATTCGACAACACAGTTAGCTGTTCGACTGCGCGCGTCATCTTCTAATTGTCCGTCGGGTTTCGCGAGCCTCACCTTTGTTTATCCTTCGTTGCATCTCGCGCATAATCCGACATCATGTCTACCGAAGAGAAAATCCGCGTCTCTGGCGAGGTTCCCTCTCGGGGTGAAGCCTCTTCTCCCGTGTTGCCGACCGTCAACCCCCAGGCCCCCCAGCCTCAGCCTGCGACGAACTCGATACATCCATCTCTCTACATCGTGTATGTATCGCTGTGGCAAACGTTGCGCTTCCGCTTGGCCAGGAACTAATGCATTTCCATCTAGCACCTGGATCGGTTTCAGTTCTTCGGTCATCCTGTTCAACAAATGGATTCTGGCTACTCTGGGATTCCGTATGTCGCGAGCCTCAAAATCCCTTCATATGCGGGTCGTCATCGTCTTATACTAATAATGATCACTAGACTACCCTGTTATTCTTACGACCTACCATCTGACATTCGCGACAATCGTCACACAAATCATGGCTCGATGGACGACGCTTCTCGATGGCCGAAAGGCTGTCAAAATGACGGGCCGTGTCTATCTGCGGGCGGTTGTTCCCATCGGCATCTTCTTCAGTTTGAGTTTGATTTGCGGCAACGTGACTTATCTATACCTCTCCGTCGCATTCATCCAGATGCTCAAGGCCACAACTCCTGTCGCTGTTCTCATCGCCAGCTGGGCGCTCGGTGTTTCGCAGCCTAGCATGAAGCAGTTTGCGAATGTGTCGGCCATTGTCATCGGTGTCATCATTGCCTCTTGTGGCGAAATTGACTTTGTCGTCGTTGGTGTCGTCTATCAGATTGCATGCGTTATCTTTGAGGCTCTCCGACTCACCATGGTTCAGCGCCTGCTCAGCTCTGCCGACTTCAAGATGGATCCTCTGGTCTCCCTGTACTACTTCGCCCCCATTTGCGCCGTCATGAACGGTGTAGTCGCTCTATTCTGGGAGTTTCCCATCGTCACAATGGCCGAAGTCTACAGCGTTGGCCTGTTCACCTTCTTCCTCAACGGTCTATGCGCATTCATGCTCAACGTGTCTGTCGTCTTCCTGGTATGTGTGCTCCTCCACCAATATTTACTACACTCGCTAACTCGGCCCGTCTCCAGATTGGCAAGACATCAGCTGTCGTCCTCACCCTGTGCGGTGTGCTCAAGGATATCATGCTTGTCGCGGCCTCCATGGCCATCTGGGGGCACTCACGTCACCGCTCTCCAGTTCTTCGGTTACTCTATTGCTCTTGGCGGCATGGTCTACTACAAGCTTGGTTATGACCAGATCAAAGGCTACGTTGGTGAAGCTGGCCGCCACTGGGCCGAGTTTGGTGCTCGCAAGCCTATTCTCCGCAAGATTAGCATCATCGTGTTCTCCGTCTTGCTCATCTTCACTCTATTAGGTGGTCTGGCACCATCATATGGAGGGGAGTATGGAGCCAAGCTTGCCAACGGCGTATCCAGCATTGGCAAGACCGGTACCACCACCACTTGAGTGCTCGTGGGATATCATTATGAATGTCTGTTTCAGCACACGATTACACGCGGCAAGGCATTGAATTGGCGTCATCAAAACGTTCAATCGCCTGACCGGACAAAGTCTAGGAGCATGGTTCACAGAGTTGTGGTATGTCAGGGGCATGATACGATATACTAAGCCTGAACTGAAGTGCGTATTTGCTTGGCGAGGCGACGGGCATTGGAGTCTTGAAATAATGCACTCGGCTGTTCGAGAGGGGTTTCACAGGTGTATAGTTATAGAGATGGGCGCAGCTTGCGGACTTGATATTGCAGCACGATCTGTATCACGACAGGTCTAATATGATGTATTTTAGACGGCGTTGAACGATAGAAACATGGGCATGAAATTTTTAAAGGCAACAAGTGTTCGAAAAGCTTTAATCTGCCTCACAGTTCTGCATCACCAGGCAAAAATATAACTCAAAAAAGGAAATTACGCGGAGTCAAGTCACTGGAGTGAAGATGGAGAGAACAAGCTTCTTTTCTGATCTATGTTGACACCTCCCTCCACACCTCATTCAGACACGCACCCAGTTCAGCAAAGTGGCGCCCACCAAGCCCCGTCTTGGGGGACCGAGGACAATTACTGTTTGAAATGCCACGCCATGGATTTCGTTACTAGACAGTCACATTGCATAAATAGAGACGTCTCGACATAAGTGAACTTCATATTGAGCCCATAACCCGGGATTCCTTTAATGCCATTCGATGCTCTTGACATCCCACCAACTCCCTAACCGTGATGGAGAAACGATGCTCAGTTATTTTTAATTTAAAATCCTGTTGGTGTCTTGATTAGCAATTGTCTTCCCTAGCGGTATTGCCAAACACGACAGAGTGAATTGGCAGCGACGCAAATGACAAGGAGGGCAAAACATACTCAAGGGGGTGAAGAACCAACGGTTCTTGCCGCTAGTGTATCGCTCCTCGAGCACCTTCTTGACAGTCTTCTTGGCGTCCTCGCGCTGGCTAACCTCCTTGAAGGTCTCGCCGGAGATGGCGCCCTTGAGGCCCTCGAGCTCGAGCGTGTAGCGGGTGGGCATGAGGTGGTTGTAGTTGATGACCTTGATGAAGGGCTTGATCTTGCTGCGCTTCTCTTGGCGGGACTTGGACATTCGGCGGGTGATTTTAGAGGGGTATCGCTCGATGCCGGCAACGACGGCGTGGCCGAAGGGATGGGGCTTGTTGCCGTTGTCAACGGGCTGAATGATCACGACCTGTAGGTTGGTTCCAAAGTCAGCCTCTCGTTCCTGATGGTTGTTCCCAATTGCTCGATATGTTTTCCCATTCTGAGCCGCAGCAAAGTGAAGTCTGTGCAGGCGCGAATCCGGCTCTGCCTTATCCCCCAGTCTCCCAAGTCCCAGCGTTCAGGGTCGAGTTAATATCCGAAGTGAGCATTGGGACTTGGTCGACAATGGAAAGAAAAGATATCGGCGGCGGCGTTGCATTGTGCGCGGGGAGGGCAGCAAAAGAGCGCGCTCCGACGAGAGCATCGTACCTTCTTGCCGGCATAGCGGCCGCGGGTGATAATGGCGACTCGGCCGACCTTGAGGAACTTCATCTTGTTGTTCTTCCTGTGGTCGGAATTGTGCTGCGGGTTAGAAATGTCGTCGTCGTCGTGCACCAGTAGACAGGAATTTGGCGTGCAAAATTTGGGGTTTGTGGGTTTGGCAATTTGGGGCAAGCGAATGCATGTGCGCAGGCACGTGACTTTTTCTTTTTTTCTTAGTCTCACCACAACTTAGGTGGGAAGGTGCTGTGGTCCGTGCGTGGTTGAACTGGAGCCCCACCCTGCCTTGGACTGGAGCTCCTTTATCTGCTCCATACCATTATTACTTACTAACACTTCGGCAATCAAGAGCTTGAGGAGGGTCTGTTCCGACGACAGCACAGCGCGAAACGACGTGACAACCAGAAATCGAGAATTTGAAAACATCTGCCACCACAAACATGCCCGCACCAACTTACATCATCTCGAGGGTCGCCGATCCCATCTTCGCCGTCTTCATTGGCGTGTCTGCGGCCGTGACACGAATCAACCGCGAAGAGAAGACCAAGGGCAAAACGACGGAACAGACGATTGAGGATGGCCTACGGTACGAAACATGCCCTATTTTGCTCGGTTTTGTGAATCGGCTTCTCAGGCACGTGCTGACAATGCGGTGGCGCTTTTAGACGAATTGGGCTCTCAAAGAAGTCATCATCTTGATATTGATATCTACAGCAATTCTAAAACGCCTTGTCCATGCCATCATGATTGCTCAGCCTTGAAAATCAGAGTCATAACGTAGCTGCGCCGCCTTCACAGGCATCGAAACTTCACATCCCACCCCATCTGCTGCATCTATCGAGGCCTCTACGAGCGATTATGCCTCGAACGACGGACCATATTCCTTCTTCATGGCCTCGCGTACAATCTGACCGCACAGCTTGGCGGTTGGGTTGACGCTCACGGCCAGCCCCTTGGCAATCTCATTCCCATACCGTCCACCAAGGGCCAGGTCCCGCGAAGCTGCCTCCTCGAAGGCTAAAACGGACCAGCGCGACTCGCGAAGCTTGCCGTCCACATCCAAAGCCCCGTCCGGCAGTTGCTTAGCAGTCCTCAGATATATGGCTGCTCTTTGTGTGTGTGCCATGGATAATGTTCGCGCGTTTTGAGGCGACAGGGCGGTAGTGAGAGGTGTTGGTGAGAGGAGGGCAATGGAGCGGTCTAGGTCTGCCAGAGCTGCAGCCGCAGCAATGCGTTTTTCTACCGAATCGGGCTTCTCGATCAGGGGTGGCGGTACACTGGAAGTGTCGAGCAGCAGCATGGCGTCTCCGTAGAGGCGTCTGAAGATTTGCGCCCTGTTGTTCCTGGCACTCGCATAGTTTGGGTATTCAGAGATGAGAGAATCTAGCTCAGAAACACACTGCCTATATCCCCTAACTGCTGTATCCTTGCTCTCTGCTGTCGGCCGCGGAACACCGAGCTGTGTCTCCAGTGTCTGGATGGTGCGGATGATGTTGCGCTCTCGCTGTACTATGCTCTCGTAGGTTGTCGTGTCGGTGATGTGAGGGTCTCGGGGAAGGGATGAGTCAAGGACGATGCCAGCGGCCGGGTTAGACTCGGGGTCCTTGATCTTCTCGAGAACGTTGAGGTCGCGAGTGCTCAAGGATGATACGTAAGCCATTGCGGCGGCGGCGGTGGTCGCAACACTTTTCAGAGGTTGTACAGATGACGTTGAAGGCGTTTGTATTTAAACAGGTGCAGCCAGCAGATAAAGCGTATACAGACTCGACGTTGTAAGAAGCAGAAATACGACGATGCGTGCAATCGAAGCTTGAGTGTGGTAGGGACTGGGAATTATAGGTTGATATGTTCAGATATGTGGCCAGGCGGTCGGTAAGCTGGGCCGTTACTTGCCACGGCGGATGCAGACAGAGTGGCGGGATAATTAATAAATGGAAGCATATGCCGTACTGTGTCAGGTGCGTAATGCATCTAGTGCAGAAGGACAGCTTCGGACGAGTAGGCCAACGCCATCGATCTATAGAAACGAGTGCCGCATTGTCTCCAAGCGGCGCTGACATGGCCGCCTACCTACTTTCAGTGTGCCCCTCGCCGCCGCTCACAATTCCGCGTCTGCCCACCAAGCCATCGTCCATCAGCGCCCTGAGAGGGCATCGTAGTGGGGGTGGCGGTGATTCAGTGGGCTGTCTGGCGACCGCAAAGCCCGGCACGGACGGGCCGGCCTCTGTCGGCTTACTTCGGCTGCCCACGCCGCAGCGTCGGCCAACGGCTCTGATTCCGCACGGGCAGGTCAGCGCCGGAAAGAGCCCACTTCATGCGGCCTCGCGCAAATGTACATGGCTCGATGCCAGGTGAAATGGCGGCTCAATGGCCTGCGGTGCAGCGGGCAAATCTCGGGCCCCTGAGTGGTCAATCAGGTGCGATGCTGGAAATGCGTGTACATGCCACTAGCCACCCCTGGTTGGCCCCAAAGCGGCTTTAGATTCTACACATGGTCCTGGGGAATTCCTCACACTGGAAGTAGGTAGTCTGACGCATCCGCTTCCAATCTGACGGCCACCGCCCATCGACAACTCTTCGGTTTGTGAGTTTATCTATGGGCGGGTATCTTTTCATCTTATGCCCCCCCCCCCCCCCGTCCCCTCGGGCCGTTGGATGCCATGCTCGAGTGAGCGCGGCGCATTTCCGGTGGGAGGCTCTCTTCGGCTTGCGTGTTTGCTGATGAATGGCGGAGGTATCCCTCGTGTCCCTCGTAGCCGTCCGTTGAGACATGGGATACATGGAGTACCCTGCTTCACGGTGTATGAGGTTTTGTAGAGACAGATGACGCCCGTTGACTGCCGTGTTTGCCACTGCCAATTGCCATTCATAAGCCGGGAGACGCCCTCTTAAGAAGCAACTTTCCCTTCGAACCACTTGCCTCCCTCTTATTTCCAACAGCCTCTAATCCCACCTCGTTTCAGTTCCGCTCCGGTTGGTCCATCATCACACCGGCCCAGATATCTCCATCAGACATCCTCAAGTAGTAGTCGTTATCACTGTCGTGGCGTTGGCGGCCGTCTAGCTTCCCTCACCACTCCAACCAACTAGCTGCTTCCTCTTCTACATCGTTATACCCGCCTCGGCCATTCACATCCACAGCCATGGCTCCCTCCGCAGTCTCCCCTCCGCAGCGACCAGCTGAGACCACCACGCAGCCAGACGGTAACTTCGCCATCCAGACGCCCGCGGGCAACTTCACGGGCTATGATCACGTAACGTGGTGGGTGGGCAACGCCAAGCAGGCCGCTTCATACTACACCACTCTCTTCGACTTTAAGACGGTTGCCTATCGCGGACTAGAAACCGGGTCCAGGTACTTTGCCTCGTACGTCGTGGCCAACAACGGCATTCGCTTCGTCTTCACGTCTCCCCTTCGCTCGGAGGCCCATCTCCCCGAAGATGAGCCCATCACAGACGAGGAGCGCAAGCTCCTGAGGGAGATGCACGCCCACCTCGAGAAGCACGGTGACGCTGTCAAGGACGTTGCCTTTGAGGTTGATAGCGTTGAGGGCGTCTTCGACAAGGCCGTTCAGGAGGGCGCCATCTGCATCCAGAAGCCCACGCTTTTCAAGGACGCTGAATTCGGTGCCGTCACCACCGGTGTCATCTGCACGTACGGCGACACCACACACACCCTCATCTCCCGCCACTCATACACCGGTCCCTTCCTCCCCGGATTCCGTGCTGCCAAGCCGACGGCCTCGACCGTGGCCGGCCCCAAGGTCCCCCTCGCCCGCATCGACCACTGCGTTGGAAACCAGGGCTGGAACGAGATGGTCTCCGCCTGTGCCTTCTACGAGCAGTGCCTCTCCTTCCACCGCTTCTGGTCCGTCGACGACTCCCAGATCTGCACCGAGTTCTCGGCCCTGAGCTCCATCGTCATGGCGTCGCCCAACAACCTGGTGAAGATGCCCATCAACGAGCCCGCCCCGGGTAAGAAGAAGTCGCAGATCGAGGAGTACGTCATCTTCAACTCGGGTCCTGGCGTCCAGCACATCGCCCTGCTCACCAAGGACATCATCACGTCCGTGACGGCCCTGCGCGCCCGCGGCGTCGACTTCATCAACGTCCCCACCTCATACTACGACACCATGCGCATGCGCCTCAAGACGGAGAAGCGCAACTGGGATCTCCAGGAGGACTTCGACACGCTGGAGCGCCTCAACATCCTCATCGACTACGACGAGGGCGGCTACCTCCTCCAGCTCTTCACCAAGCCCCTGATGGATCGCCCCACCGTCTTCATCGAGATTATTCAGCGCAATGAATTCGAGGGCTTCGGTGCGGGCAACTTCAAGAGCCTGTTTGAGGCGATTGAGCGCGAGCAAGCAGAGAGGGGAAATCTATAAAATGAAGAAGAAAAATGAAGAGAAAAAAAAGGTGCGAGGTAGAAACATGGCGCTCTAATTGAGAGATAAATTTGAGAGAGGTAAACTTGCTCAACATGGGACGAACGGCGAATTGGGGTGTTTCAATGGCTGCTTTCTGATCAGCTTACTTAAGGCAGCTTGCATGCAATGCATGTCCACTTTACTTTTACTACTCTGCATGCTTGACGGGTTGCATCACCGTCAAGCCACGAAATGAATGACAACGACGAGAAACGTCAGTTTTTATGCTTAATGCCTGTCCCTTGAATTATTATCCCTGTCTTGGTTGTCCATTGTTGTAGTGTTCCCCTATTGTGCAGCTCTCCGCTTGTACATGTAGATATAAATGATGCGCCAGATGTCAATACCTAACGTATGACGGCAACTCGCCTGCTATGCGCCCCTTTTACTCGCTTGTTCTCTCGTCTCCCAATGACTCCTCCCGTCGGCTGTCTCTGCGCCGTCGGCAAAGACCCCATAGATATATTTTATACAATAAGAGGGGAAAAGAACCCGGCCTCGATGAATGCCATCGTGTCTAAATGCATCCTGACTGGTCTATCTGACCAATGACCCCCTATCCGTCTATCGCCATATCGCCATTCATATAACCGTTACTAGTGCCATTCGTTTCACCCGGCCCTGTATCCTCATCGTGTCTCGGCGCGCTGCTCTGGCACCCCGGGCAATTATGGATGACCTCGTGGGCGAAGACATCGCAGTCGATGCAGAAGTGGTTGCCGCATACTTCGCAAGCGTACCGCCCGCTTTCGCTGACGCCCTTGGACGCCTGCCGCTTCCCGGAATCATTGTCCTTGCCGCTCGCGCCTGGTTTGTCACCCCCGCCGCCGCCGCCACCCGTGGGCCGCTCGGGAAAGGGACATTGACAGGAGAAACAGGCAGGGGATTTCCATGCATCCCTCCACCGCACCTCAACCCAGTTCCTCAGCGGGAAGAGGTGGTGATATGACCGCGCGAGATGTGTAGATAGAATGAGCGTCAGACTACACGCCGGACACTCGGCTGGAAGGCGGCACACCCGTGCGCCGCACCGCGTGCACATGTATCCTTCCCTACAAGGCTTATTATGGCACGCGCAGAAGCTCGTGCTGCCGCCCGGCGCGAGCGTCCGCGAGGGGAACCCCATCATGAGCAGACTTGCGGTGCTCTGCTCGGCCGTTCTCGTCACGGGCGGGGTTGTCGCGGCGAGGAATAGGTCTCGGTAGTGGACCTCGTCCATGGCGACGTGATATTGTGACTCGTCTCCGGCGTTGGTTTTTGAGCAGAGCTCGGCGCAGACGGCGAGATGTGCGGATAGACCCACGATGGACACTCGTATACGATCGGTGATGAGGTTCGCCATGGTCTCGTGGATGTCGCCGGGGTCGCTGGACAGCAGGGCTCCGTAAATGACGAGCACTTCTCTCGTTCCGTGCGACGGCGCATGGCTACACAAAGCAGAGTCAGTATGGAACCTCCGTAGAAAATACGCTCCATTCCTTACAATAGGGCACCCCGGCACATCTCAAGCGCATTCTGCAGGCTCGGGCTCCCCTGCGGATCCTGCCCTTCCACGGCCCTGAGCTTCTCAAGGTGCTCAGTCGGGTTGCCACCCAAATCGCTTATCCTAGCCGCCACGCCGTCCCTCATCCCCACTATCCCCAGCTGCGAGATGGGGTTCTGCTCGAAAAATTCCTTGACGAACGCCGCAGCGTAGCTGATCGTAAGCCGGTATCTCGTCGGTAGCAGGTCCTTCTCCGTCATCGCAAACGACATATCCAGCACCAGCATCACATGCCGTATGATTCCTCGCTGGAGCGGCGTCGTGTCGCGCATCAGCCGCCGCCTCTTCTCCGCCTCCAGGGCCGTGAGGTTGAGCAAGCCATCTTGGTCCTCCTCGGGGAGGTTCGTCTCCCACGTGCGCTTCGACTGCTCCCATGCCTGCGCGCCGTTCCGCTCGCCTTTCCGCCGCGGTCGGGAGGACTTGCCTCGTGAGGTGCGGTCTTCGGGCGTGTCGCCTTCTGTGACTCTGTGATCCATAAGGTCGTCATCCGACAGGTTGTCGGCGACGTACTCGCCGTCGGAATCAGCCATAGCGATGAGTGTCGCAGTTCTGACACCAGGCAAAGCTAAAGTACGCCGGTGGGACGGCAGGCATCAAAAACTTGGTTGCAGTGTGCCTGTGACGGCGTGGGGTTATCACGAAACATGCATTTAAAGCGTGAAGTTGTTAGCGAGGCTGCGAGGAGCTGCAGCCTTGTGCATCTCCACTGTAGCGATACCTGGTTTAGGACCAATCATCGCACTGTCATCAAGACGTCAGTGCCAATGCCAGTCGTCATCAGTAACACGACAGCATTCACTCACTAAATCACATCACTTGCCAGTTTAAAGAGTTGAATTGATTTTGATTCTGACTTGATTTTTATTGACTCCCAACGAATTAACCAACCCTACCAAAATATCTTCAATACGCATTAATCGCTCCACAGGGGTATACTATGTCGTATCTAAATGACATACAAGCCGCCGGACAATACATCCGACATCGCGTGTAGAATCAGGAACATATAATCAATCCACCAGCTAATCTTTCATCCTCGGGCCGTTTTCCCTGCTCTCATTCATAGGAAGTCCCACGGCTGTATACAAACAACGTTACTACCCATACCTAAATAACTGCCGTAGACCACTCTCCAAAACATGGGACAACGCGTGCGTTTCCTCGCCTTGCTTCCCGATCGTAGTTCGTGAATATTGTGTGCTGCCGTCCAACTGGTAGGTTCAAGTGATCGACGTCGGGGGGAGATAAAGAACATAAAAGCAAAATTAAAAAGTAGAACGCATGAAGTCATGGTAATAGAAGACATTATAATGCTGCTGTCCTTGAACGCCGAATTCCGAAATGACACCCAAGTTATCAGCGATTATGAGTATGCTTCGCTAACGTATGCGTCGTTTGATGGCATCGGCCAATCATCCTCGGTAATGCTGGACCAGAAGATCCAGACCAAGACGACGGCGAGATACGTAAACAGTGTCTGAAAGAGGGCGCCATCAACTTTGCCGTTGGAGCCATCGCAGATGTATTTGCTTATGGTGTAGTTGAATACCTGTCCGATGGCGAAAAGGACGGCGGCTGCGGTGAGATATATCATGGGGCGAACCTCTCCGAGAATGCGCAGGACCAGGATCGTCTCCAGAACGTAAAATGCGACGAGGAAAACCAGCGGCGCAAGCTGATAGAGCACGTACAGTGCAATATGGCGGTTCGGAAGCTTGTAGCTGTCGTCCCAATAGCCGGTCCATTCCAAACCAGTGTCAAGAGCGATGTAGCCAGTGCCAATGAGCAGGACTGCGGCAGATGCAACAATCAGGCCCATCGACCTCAATGTCCCGTCATCAATTATCTGATAGCCGACCACAGCATTGAGCATGAGGACCCAAGTGGTGGCAATGATCAGGCCAATATGTATAGCTGTAAATGCCTTGACAAAAGTTAGCGCTGCTGACATGTGGTAGGATGCGGCTCGACATACCACTCGTATTGTCTTGGATATGGGGAATACGCCGACTGAGAAGACTTCGCAAATACTGATGAGGATATAGCCAAGGAGAAACAATTGCATTTCTCTGCAAATGACAGGTCATATTAGCAAAGATGAAGTAGCGAACCATAGTTCCAAAAGACGTACCTCCGGCCAACTGCAGCCTTTTTCTTGTCTGACCGAAATAGCAAATACGCCGCCGTCGCAATGGCAATGCCGCAAATAACAATTGACCCGATATTGCCTAGATGTTTGCCATCTTTCAAAGAAATGCCAGTGAGTTCGCAGCCTGTCCACGGTCCATTTTGGTCGTGGCTGGGAGACGATAGCAACTAGAGAAGAGTCAGTTAGCCGCTGTCTCGTCGCAAGAAATGTGGTGTTATAGCAGCCAGCTCAGTCTTGAATCTGTGTACATACATTACAGACCGGAAGGGTCGAATCTCGGCAAAAGTCCTGTTGAAGACACCAGTTAGCTAAAAGTAGCTGAACAATCAAAACCCCATGGCAGCCCTACTTCGAAGTTGCCAAAGTCGGTGGAACCCATTGTGGATGATAGCCCGGCTATGGCCCAACCTAAACTAGCAGCGAGGATGCTGAGGTAATTATTGAGGAGCGGCGCCGTCGATCACAGAGGTGAGGTCGTGTTTCGGGATCCTCTTAGTGAGGAGCGCTGAGGTTGAAGTCGCTTTGGAAATGTACGTCGAGATTTGCCCAAAAAAAAATTAGGTTGACTAGTTCTGCAATGGCAATTCGTACCAAGAAGCAGAGAGGGGTCGAGAAAGCAAAAGCGGCCGGCGTGATAATAGTCCACCAAGTGGAAGAATGAGGTGGGAATGGCTCAAGCTTTGGTGGCTGGCTGCGCGCTCGAGAGTTAATTCGGTAGCGTTAGGTTCGAGTTGTAGGAGGCTCAATTGGATGCTTCAGTCGACTTGCCAATGCCGCCGTCGAGTCGCAACGAGGATGTCGAGCACAGGCAGTGCAGCGTCGCTCGAGACGAAGGCAAATGGACGGGAACGAGGTGTTGTTGGAAGAACGACTGTCGAGGAGGAGAAGCCAAAAACGAGAGATTGGACGATAGACGCAAGACTCAAGGGAGGTCGAGGGCGGATGGGGTAGTGGGTGTGTCGCAGGTACATGGGGTACAGAGTACTTGGCGCAAAGCTAGCTTCTCCAACAGAGCAACCATGGGCAAAACATGAGGTACCTGGCAAAGCTGACCTGCTTTTAGTGACCTTCTAAGCCTGGTGGAGAGCCACCTCGGGCGCTATTGTCCGCTAGAGCTCAGAGGCCAAGGCAGAGGTATTTCGGTACCTGCCAACAAGCCACCTTGGTGGGAGGCTTCCAGGGTGCGAACTAACACCAACCCGGAAGGCATGTGCATCATACTCAATGCTGTCGTGCTGGCAGAGCGGCTTTGAGGCGGCCTGCCCGCTGCAGTGGTGCCTGTTTGCCTTGCTTTGTGTCTGCATGTACACCTGCCCGGTGTCTGGCCCCCGCCCACAGGACCACTGCCCAAAATACACGGCCACTGCCCAGCGCCCAAGGCAAGAACTAAGACGCTGAGTGGCCAGATCAGGTTGCCACAGCCCTGCCGGGTTGCCAGGTTGCCAGGCAATGCCAGGGCCTCAGACGGTCGCTGCCCCTGCTGGCCGACGCTAACATCTCGGCGCTCTGATTGGTGGGGCCACGGCTAATTGCCACTACTCTGTACTCTGTGGTATCACTGCTATGTTGAGCCCAGCGGCCTGGCCCAGAGACGAAAGCAGAGCGGTACAAGCATGATGATGATTGAGAGGTGAGACAAGGCCCACCTCATCTAGTTCCCTCCCTCTTCCAAGGTCGCGAGCACTAGATATGCCTTCCAATTAATACCGAACATGAAGAGTCAGATTAGCTAATACCCCTTGGCTTATCATTTGCTTCCGTGGCTTGCAAATTTCCATCGACGTAGCAGCAACACAGATTGCTGCTGTGTATTGGCTGCCACACGCGCAGGCCACACGACTGTACGGGGAGCGGCGGTTGGCTACTGGAAACCATTTCTGCATCGCGAGACTTGAGCCTGCGTTCGGATGTCGATGTCTGAACTCGTCGAACTAATCCGTGCATAGAATGCGGGATTTCGCTCCGCACGATGTCTCAATTCCTGCTGGAGGCTGGCCTCTGCGGCTCAGCTTCATGCAACACAGTTTGCCTGTCGGTCTCATCGCCCAGATGCGTCTCCCTTGAAACGCTTGACGGGAAGCGACAAAAGGAATGTCGCCGATGCCACCAGCCCACCGCCCCTCATGAAGAAGTCTGCTCCGCGCACTCATTCCCTCGATCGACATCTCGCCACTGAATCTACTTCGCACCATCACTGCCAACTTATCTTGTCCAGTGCCTTGCCGAGCCTAGCTGAGATTTGAAGAAGGGGGGACGGTGTGCCGACAGACAAGCTGGCCGTGAAGATGTCGTGCTTGGTACCGTGTACTTTGACGCCTACCCTGGTCCGTCAACAGATTGGATGCCACCTCGCGATGGGTGGAGGGTTCACAGGACGTTGCGCTAGATGGAGCCAAGGCTGTGTAGCTAAATTGAGCTCTCGCCAACCATGCACCAGCCCTTGCATTTTAATCTTACTCAGACAACCCTGGTCACCACACCACCACACAGTTCATTGCCCCCCATCACACGCCTCACATCGTAGATTCTGAGGCTCGGTGCCAATGCGGCGATGACTTCTTTCTTTAGCCCTGGAAAGGGCCAGGTAGCAGTTAGCGACCGTGCAGAGTCTCAGCAGTCGAAAATGTCAAGATTAAGTGTGAAAAGTACGGCCTATTATATTGTACTTGGTAGGCTGGATTGTTCAATCATGGACATCCTTCGTTGGTGGCATCTCTCATCCATCCAGTGTAGATAACCAACACTATCAGTGCAATTTAATAGTTACAATTTAATACGTATGGACGTCTTGCTCGTAGGCACGTCGTACGACTCATTTCGTACAGCCTTTCATTAATAGCTACGCGCTCGCATTTGACCTCTCGCCGCATCGGGTCGCAGAGGGATATCGGCAATGCTATGTGCAAGGTACATGCTGATCATACCGCTGATGACGAAGTAAGGGCGAACTGACACACAGTCCAAGGTTTCGGTAATGTCTGCGTGCAAGCACGGATCCTCTTACGACGCGAGATCCGTTATTGCTTATTCTAAACCTCTGGATTGATTTTATCACACTTTTGGTTGCAATGCTGGCTCGCAAATCTATAGTGAAATAGCCAGCCCTGGAGACGACATACACGCTTAGGCCAAGGGTTTGTCTCTAGCTGTGAAGATATTTTGCAGCGTGAATCCTGATGGGTGTGTTGTATAGTCCGAGCGCCATTTCATCAACAACGATGGTCTGATATATATATAGGGACTTCAAGGTTGAGCACAAACCCCAATGGCCGTAGTTCAATTCTGCACTCTATATTTCATACCAACAATGTAACACTTAATTACAGAGTGGCGGATTTGGCGACATAAGGAGTACATGTGTTAGTTATGGCCCAGCTTGTTCCATGCTGGATGAACGTTTCGACAACCATGCGTCCTCTAGGGTAGGTTCAATATCTCCAACTGGGGAATAAACACCCGCTTTTGTCGTCCCCAGAGGCGCTCTGTTGATACCAGGCAATTTCAGCATGCACTACCCCAGGGATTGGCTTAGTTGCTTAATCTTGGATTTCACAGCAGTTACGGACTCAGCAAATTTCCTTGGCCATAAAGCACGTAGTGAGTCTCAAAAGCGCCATTGCCTTGTATATTTGCCCAGACTCCGTTGAGACCTGATACCATCCAAGACTGCTTCGAGTTCAAACCCGGACCTGAAAAAAGGCGGAAAATATCGAGAGATGACTAATGTGGTTTGAGAGGGCGAGAGTATCACGACTGTTGTTATTTTGGCGTTGTAATCAATTCCCCACGTAAAATACTTCGGTTTTCACTCTGTTGATGAGTGGGGGTTTGGCATTGGTAAATGCTGCCTGACGTAGTTGACCCACTTGGAGATAGCCAGAAGGATTATTGAGTATCTGATCATCCTGCAATTGAGATTACGGCCAATGAATAATAGTTATACTCACAGTTGGATCCAGCATTCGTATGTGCGGTGGTCCCGGAGAGTCTTGGTGGGACAAGTTGAGAAACATCTCGCAGGCGCAGCGGATGGACAGCAGAGCGGTGATATTGCTGTGATTTGTATTGCATGGCACGGCATGAATGGCCAAGCAAACCGAGGCACTTTAATCCGGCCCGTCATTCTGGTCTCATCAGGCAGGCTTGAGGCTTACGTTCATGTTAGCACCTGCACTGCAAAACACACAAAAGAAAGTGCCTTCAGCTGAGTGGAAATTTAAGAGACATGGCTAAGGCTCAGGCGCTGAATGTTGGGTTTGGACGATTCACAGTCTGGAGCAATTGGTGAGGGAGCCCAAAATTCAACATTAGCACTTGTATATTCTACAAGCACACGTGCTCGTAGATGCTGAGGCTCTACCATGAAAACACACTAATCACGGGTCTTCACTACTCGCAATGCCGTTTGAATGACATACCTGAAAGCCGGATCCCCTGAGTAGGTAGCCATTTTCGTCTTACTGTTGGCGGCTGAGCTGAGAGACAGCTGCCCAGAATAGGAGACGGCTCTGGAAGGACTCAACTTGACCAGGTATCCGGATGATCCAGTCATCTTGCGTCCTCTCAACTCACCATCTTCACCCCCATCCATCTACTCAGCACACTCACCCTTTGTCAATCGTTTCCCCGTCTTTCAAGGCACACACGACGTCCGCCTGCTCGGCTGAACCAAACGCGGCCACTCTGCCTCCTGCGTGACCACCCCGACAGGCTCGCCATATCCAAGTCCATGTCACGCTGTTGAGTCTGGTCTGCCACTCGGCCACTCTGCCTGCCTGCTGAGTCTGAACACACCTCGCATCGCCTACCACCACCCCTGGTGACGCTACCCCATACCCGAGAAAAACTGGTCATCTGCATCGTGGAGCAAACCACCTTATCCCAACCACGAGTCTGCACCACACCAGCCAAGGTACGATTACGTCGTAGCCTGCCTTCCATCTGCTCTCTAGTCTAGCGCATGCCCCCGCCTGCTGGACGGATCAAAGCCTCTTCAGTGTTGGTTCCGCTGCCCGGCCGAATCCCGCGTTCCGTATCCCGCACCACCGCCGAAATCGCCTCCAGCCGCTGCATCCGCTTTGGTGCTGGCGAACGGAAGCCTGACGGACTGAACCCAAGACATCACACCGTCACCCGACCCCATAATTGACTCCGCAGGCTGTCAATCGAGCTGCAACGCAAGCCTTGACTCGTTCGCTCCCTCTGCGTCTCTCTCCCTCTGTCACGTCACTCCCTCCGCTTCGACCCCGGATTCCCTACCCTCCCCTTTCCCTACCTCAACTTGACTTGGATGCAGGTGGGCGCTGCTGCATAACAGCCCCAAACCGCCCATAATTTCTCCTCAACAGCCTAGTCGTCTGCCTTCCAACATTCCTCTGCGGACCCTCCCCACGCGCTCCCACGGCCACGACCGCGATCGCGACGGATTCGAATTCGACCACGGCTCTCAGTCAACATCGCTGCTCCCGTCTCGGGGTGACGAGCCTCATCGCCGCCTCTCCAGCAGCTCTGACGGCTCATCCTGGACCGATACGGGCGATATAGGCGACCAGTTCGCTGACGATAACGACCCTGTCCGCATTCAGCTGCCAGAGGACATCGAGGAGGAGCTTCTCGCCGGTGTCCAACGTCGGTCTGCTAAGCACGGCAAGAAGGTTCGAATCCACGATCCCTCGCCACGGCGACGACACCAGTCCCAATCTCCCCTTCGCGTCATCGACAAAGAGGCCATCGAGGTCCCCCACGTCAAGCCTCGACGACCCTCACGCGGCCAACGCTGCGTTGGTAGCATCATGGCTGGTTCTTCCGGCGCCGTTCACGGCCTGACAGGCAAGCCGTTGCTGTATGTCCCGGGTCCTGTCTGTATCTCCACCGATGAGGAGAGAATTCTCGTGTGTGCACCATGGCTGACTGCTGTCTCTCTTCAGGTATTTTACAAGCGTATTCGTTTCTCTCGGCGTTTTCTTGTTCGGCTATGATCAGGGTGTTATGTCGGGCATCATCACGTACGTGCATATACCCGCTGACGATCCCATCGTGCTGTCTCAGGCGTAGAACTGACATTAGTCTTCAGAGGCCCTCACTTCATCGACTACTTCCATCACCCCTCTAAAGCCCATGTAGGGACCATGGTGGCTATCCTCGAGATTGGCGCCTTTATATCATCCTTAATCGTTGGCCGTGTTGGTGATATCATCGGAAGACGGCGAACGATACTTTACGGATCATGCATCTTTTTTTTGGGCGGTGCCCTGCAGACTCTTGCTACCTCAATGTCCATCATGATGCTTGGTCGTATCATTGCTGGGCTTGGCGTTGGCGCCTTATCCACGATCGTTCCCGTGTATCAGTCAGAAATATCCCCGCCGCACAACCGTGGAAAGTTGGCATGCATTGAGTTTTCTGGCAATATCATCGGGTACACGACGTCTGTATGGGTTGACTATGGCTGTAGCTTTATTAACAGTAACTACTCCTGGCGAATCCCCTTGTCAATGCAGTGTATCATGGGTGGACTTTTAGGACTAGGCAGCTTGATCATTGTCGAGTCGCCGAGGTAAAACGGCCAACTAATTCTCTAGCTCATCCTGGAGATCAAAAGTTGCTGACTAGTTGCAGGTGGTTGCTGGACAACGATCACGACGAAGAGGGCATGGTTGTCATTGCCAATCTTTACGGGGGCGGCGATATTCATGACGTCAAAGCCCGCGAGGAGTACCGAGAGATCAAAATGGATGTGCTCCTTCAGCGCCAGGAGGGTGAACGAACGTACGCAGAGATGTTCCGGCGATACCGCACTCGAGTTTTCATCGCCATGTCCGCGCAGGGATTGGCCCAGCTTAACGGTATCAATGTCATTTCGTACTACGCGCCGTACGTCTTTGAATCTGCTGGGTGGGTGGGCCAGGACGCAATACTCATGACTGGCTTGAACGGCATCACCTATTTCTTATCCACGATCCCGCCTTGGTATCTCGTGGATCGGTGGGGACGGCGGCCTATCCTGCTGAGCGGTGCAGTAGCCATGGCCATCTCGCTGTCACTCATTTCGTACTTTATCTATCTTGACATAAGCAAATGGACACCGCGAATGGTCGTGTTGTGGGTCATGATTTACAATGCAGCCTTCGGCTACTCGTGGGGACCGATTCCCTGGCTGTACCCTCCTGAGATTCTGCCACTTTCTATCCGATCCAAGGGCGCCAGTCTCTCCACCGCTACCAACTGGGCTGCGAACTGGCTTGTTGGCGAAATGACTCCGATTCTGCAGGAACTGATAGGGTGGCGTCTCTACCTAGTCCATGCATTCTTTTGCGTGGCTAGTTTTGTAATCGGTAAGTGTCCTACTTTGCTGGATGCCATGAAACCCGCTCGCTGACAGTATGCACAGTGTACTTTATTTATCCAGAAACGTGTGGAGTGCGTCTCGAAGAAATGGACACGCTATTCGGCGATGCCAGTACCGTCATGGGCACACCCTCCATTCGTGCTGAGACTGGATCGCTGATGCGAGGCGGCTCACCGATGGGATCTGGGCGAGGAGTAGGGTCATCCAGTGGAATTCCTGGACTTTCGCTTGATAACCAGGGTATTGACGACGACAACAAGTCCGCCGTGAATAGCACGAGCGGTGAAGACCGAAGTATTGGCAACTGGCTGTCGCGAGTTGTTGGCCGAGGCCGGTCGAACAGCGGAAGCAGCGGCCAGGGTAGATATGCGCCGCTGGGACAGGCCGAAGACGGCAATCGTAACGACAACAATTGAAGGAAATAATGCTTGGCGATGCTTATACTCTCGTGGATATACCTTTTTTTGCATATAGATAGACGGGAAACAGCCCGCGACACTGCGGTTGCTGACACCAGGAAACCTTGGATGGGATTGGAGTGGGCATGGATTAGAGCCGTGCACTTTGCACAGGAATGAGAGCATACAGGAAGGCCACAGGGGTATCAATCAGGAGTGTGCTTACTGGAACTGTAAGACTGTATAAGGTCGATGCTGCCGCGAATTGCGAGTAAGCTACTCTGGCGAAACGTTAGAAACGCAGATATAGATGCAGTATTTCATGTATATGAAAAGACTTCTATACATCGACGAATATAATCTGTGACTCTGAATGTTGTGTTTAACTGATATCAGTTCTGGTCGTATGGCTGGTAGTTACGATTGAATGGTCCGTGCATAACCCAAACGCACGCCACCAGCTCATCCATCCACTACATCAAAGCTCAACCGCAAAACCAAGGGCTATGGACAATCCATAACGCAAAACCACCATGGCTACAAACCTTGAAATCATCCACGCATACCGGCACCTCTACCGCGGCCTCCTCCGTGCCGTGCAATACTCCACGCCAGCTCGATATGTAGCACGTGACCAGGTGAGGACGGCGTTCCGCGAGAAGGAAGCGGCATGGAACCCGGAGGGCGTGAAGCGCACGCTTTGGTTCCTGGACGCGGCTGCTAAGGAGAGGGGGCTCGAGCACAGGCTGTTGAAGAATCTGCTCAAGGTGCGGATAATTCGGAGTCGAGAGGCGCGGATGTGGAAGAGGCATTTGCACGAGAGTAAGCTTAAGTGAGTGCCCCCACCAACCCCTTCTTTTTGTGATGTTTGAAGGTGTGACGTCTTGTGAGAGGGAGATTTGAGAATTTTGAGAGGTCTATCATCTCCTTTGAAGGAGTAGAGGGATATGCTGTGATTGCAGACAAGGGAGCGTGGGATGGAGAGGCTGACTGCGCTTGATAGGGACGATCTGAGGGAGCATAAGCACACGGCCTTTGAGCATTATGAGATGACCGTGGCGATGCTGAATAAGAGCATGGGGCTGCTGTTGCGTTGACAGCGATAAACAAGTTTGGCGACGTCGACGAAGTCGACAGGATCAGACGTCGCCTTGCGGTATCGTTACATCACATGCCTCATACATGGCATTGGATTCATTCAGCTGGCGGTTGCGGTAGCGACTCGAGGATCATGGAAGGCTCAGGTCACCAAAAGAGTGGCGAGAAGGCTGCTCTGCATTGTTCCGATTACACGATTACACAGCTGGGATATAATCACTGTCTGGGACGTGGAGAGCTGTACCGCTCATGTATGAATAAACGGAAATGTATATTACAGAAAGAGGGTCTGCTTAGTGTTGGAAGTTTTGCTGTATTTGTGGAGATACCACGAATGAGGAGCCGTTATAAAAATACAATTTGAAAGCTCGAAGCTAACTATCACCTCCCCGAAGAGGAATGCTGAGGTAAACCACCGCGCCCTTTGCCCTAACACACGCTCCAAGCGATTGCCAAACGAGAAAAGACCCAGGCTATGCTGGTCTAGTCATCGATGCCCTCGGTGAGATCGACACCGAGCTCCTTGAGAACAAGGTCGTTCAAGCTGGTGCCGTCCCTGGCATATATCCAATTGCCGGACCCCGTGCCTTCCTTGTCTCCCTGTCCCTCGCCGACGATGCACCAGTCGTACCGCTTGGGGCCTGATATCGGCGATGAGAGCCAGATTTGTTTGTTCGGGGGTTGCTTGTTGATGACGTAGGTGCCTTTGGGAGGTGCTGAGATGGTCATTACACCGGCCTTGGGGAATTAGTTAGCTGGGCAAGACCGACGGATAGAGCATCCATGACGAAATGCATGGCAAGCGACTTACGGAGTATTCAATATCGATGTCCTCTCTCTTGTCCTGAAGCTGCTCGAATTTATTCAGGACGCCTTCTAGGTAGTTCTCTGCGATGTCGTGGTACTCGCTCTCGGACAGCTGTACGATGCCGTAGCTCGGCGTGTCCTTCGGCGCCTCACTGCCCGGTCTGTCGGCCTTGGGCATTATGGCCTGTCGTAAATTGGGGCATGTTGAAAAAGCTCGCCGAGTAGTGTTCCGGGGCGTGGCAATGGCGCGAGGGGCGGTGGGTGCAACGCGGAGGCATGTGCGAGCGATGCTGGATGTTCGTGCGGTGGCTCGAGCCACGGTCCGGGAAGCTTGCGTAGCTATGGCTTGTCGAGACATGTTGAGTGGCGCTTGAGGATGGAATGGAGGAGCTGACGATGGGGATGGGAGCTGATCAGCACGAGGATGTTGGAAAGGCGAGAGGAGCAGATTTGAGGAGGGATAACTGCGCAAACGTTTGAGTGGACGGCCAATTGGCTCTGATTCGGAGCATGAGATGGAGTATGAGCATGGTACGTCGTACAGGTTGACCGTATGGGCTCTGGTCCCCACTACGGTTGCACCTCCCTCTATGTCTCGGTGCGTGGTTCATTGCTCTGTCTGCGGTTGGCCAAGAGCCTGCAGGTCACCACTGTATCGATCGCTACGTCTAGCGGTGCAGCTCTACTGCAGTAGGTGTAATCCAGGCGCTCGCCCGCTGGAGCAGCTCGCACTGCAAGTCATGTGCCGCTCCCGCGGGGAGCTCCCCCACCATCACCCAAGCTAGTGAGTCCATCTCGCAATCCAAAGTGCGTTTCATCTGTAGGATTGTAGCCTTGCCGCCCAGATCGCTCACGCAGGGCTGGTAGAATGACGCTGCAGCTGCTCGATTATGATTAACGCCTTTCTGGTCTTCAACGGCCAGGGTCAGCCCCGCCTGACCAAGTTTTATACACAGCTGGTAAGCCGCGACGCAATCCCCTCGTGTTCTCGCCGGCAGAATACCGTTGACGCCTCGCTCCCGCTAACCGTGTGGTTGTAGGAAACGAGTATACAGCAGCGCTTGATCTCCGAGATCTTCGCCCTGGTATCGAACCGGCCCTCTGGCTCGTGCAACTTCCTGCCTCTTCCGCCGCTCCTGGCCGCGTCGGGGACGTCCCACACCTCGTCCGGGGAGCAGAATGACGTGCCGTCGCTGGTGACGTACCGCAACTACGCGAACGCTCTACTTTATTGTTATATCTACGTCTACAGAGTCCCCGCTTGCACTTATCGATCTTATACAAGTATACGTCGAGGCACTGGATAAGCTCTTCGAGAACGTGTGCGAGCTGGATCTGATCTTCAACTTCGAGACGCTTCACGCTACGTTGTCTGAGATGGTCATAGGTGGAGTGGTAGTTGAGACGAGCCTGGATCGCATCGTATCCGGCGTCAGGGCACAGGGAACGGTCGCCAAGCGGCCGGTGAATGAGGGACGCAGCGGTGGACTCGGTGCGGGTTTGGGGATGGGAGGGAACTTCGCGTGGGCAGGGAGATGATGCAGCGTTGCGAAAAAGGGTGGGTTTGCATATGGGCGAGCATTGGAGCCGCACGGTTGATATAGATACATATATGATACATGTCCTTGTCCAAGAATGGAGGCCGTAGAACCTTGGACGCCGTTGTAGATGGAGTAATAGAAAACGCTGGTGAATATATCCGTTCTGGCTTACTTGGCGGGCGGACTGTCGGATGGCGGTGGAGGCTGCGGACCGTCCTTTCGTCGCTCGTATCGCTTGTCCGGGTCGAGCACTCCAAAGAGACTGGCGGCATGGCGTCGCAACTGTAGGCAGTCAGTCTTGTTTAGTACGGCTTTGGGTATGAACGCAGGTGCTCAGACACGCACCTCGTCAGAAGGCTTGTATTTCTGCCCCCACCATTCAAACTCGGAGTAGAATAGCAGCCATACGAGGGCCCCTATTTCGGGTCAGCAAGAATTCGAGACTTCCAGTGTCGTCTCCTAGTGTCGTCTCCTAGAGCGGTGGTTCCCTTGACTAACCTGCGATGGTCAACAGCTGCGCAAACTTGACGCCCTTTTCCCACCTCGGCGACCTGCTGGCCAGAAGGATACGTCGCTTATACTTCTTCTCGAAGCGAAGCTGTTGTTGGTGATTGAGCTCCTTGAAGTTGGGTGGCCACACTTTTCTGGCTTGATGGGGGCTGCGTGCGGCGACGGCGGCGGCGCCTCCTAGGAAGGGAGTTTGTTTGGCCAGAGGCTCCCTTGAGGATTGCGCCAGTCGCCTGATCAGCGTTGGGAACATGATGACCGGAAAACACGGCAGATTGTGACTCTTCTTTGTCCTGTGTGAAACAGCCCTGGGATCGCGAGGGTGCGGTGTCGGCGCCTCTGGATGTCTATTTCGACGAACGTGGGAGTCACCAGTAGGTGAAATAGGTAGGTCATGCATGCACCGACCGCCCTCACCCAGAAGCTATGACAGGCGCGTCAAGCAGAGGCGCACCAAGTACCCTTGTAGCGCCGCGCACCGCCTCATTTCGATCTAGCGCCACTGCGCTTCATCTTTGGTGCACCAAATGCCCCGCGATTTTCACCCCTCCTTCAACCCTCCCGCTCCAAATCCTACACTTTGGTGACTCAAAAAAGTGTGAGAGTCCCGGAGATTAATTCGAGTCTAAGCCGACCGATACTCACCATTGACTCAACTCGGCCTCACACCAGCGAGGAGACCAAAGCATAAAAGGGACCTGCGGAACCCCGTCCCCAAGGTTTGCCCCCGTTTCGCAGAACACACGCATCGCAGACAATGGATTCGACAAGCTCCGTCCCCAAGGCCATGGAGGCCCTGACTATTTCAAAAACTAAAGAGTTGAAGGGGGTTAGTGAGCTCATTGCGCGAGTGCGGTCTCAGTTCAAATTTGTTAATGTTTCCCCTCCTGTCCAGACCGAAAAAAGCGCTACTTCCTTGATTGCTGTCGAGAAGAAATACCAGCAGCAGTGGGAGCAAGATGGCGTCTTCCAAGCGAATGCCCCGACGACGGCCGAAGTCCCCCTCCACTCTCCATCTCTGCCGTCCGAGCTGAGGGCGAAGGAGCCCAAATTCTTTGGAACGATGGCGTACCCGTACATGAACGGCACCCTGCATGCTGGGCATACCTTTTCCGTCAGCAAGGTCGACTTTGCCGCCGGTGTGGCCCAGATGCAGGGCAAGATGGCCCTGTTCCCCATGGGCTTCCACTGTACCGGCATGCCCATCAAGGCTTGCGCGGACAAGCTGGTCAACGAGATCAAGAAGTTTGGCCGCGATTTCGAGGGTTACAACGAGGAGGAAGAGGCGCGGGCAGAGGGCTGCCGCTGCCGACAAGCCCGTTGCAAAGGTGGCCAAATCCGACCCGACCAAGTTCACGACAAACAAGAGCAAGGCCAATGCCAAGACTGCGAAATTGAAGTATCAGTTCCAAATCATGAAGGCGATTGGTATTCCCGTTGAGGAAATCCACTTGTTTGCCGACCCCCAGTACTGGCTGGAATTCTTCCCTCCCTTGGCTATCAGGGATCTCACCAGTTTCGGTGGCCGAATCGATTGGCGAAGATCGTTCGTGACTACTGATGCCAACCCCTACTACGACGCATTTGTCCGATGGCAGATGAACCGCCTGAAGGAGCTGAACAAGATTAAGTTTGGCAAGAGGTATACCATATACTCGATCAAGGATGGGCAGCCTTGCATGGACCACGACCGCTCAGAAGGAGAGGCAGTCAACCCACAAGAATACACGGCCATAAAGCTGAAGGTCCTGGAATGGGCACCGAAGGCTGCTGAGGCCATCAAGGGCAAGGTTCCCGAGGGCGCCAACGTCTTCCTGGTCCCCGCGACTTTGAGGCCCGAGACCATGTACGGACAGACTTGCTGCTTTGTCGGGCCAAAGATCAACTATGGCATATTCAAGGTAAACGACAACGACTACTTCCTGATCACAGACCGAGCCGCTCGCAACATGGCGTATCAAGGTGTCTTTGCCAAGGAAGGTGAAATTCAAAAGACGGCCGAAGTCGTTGGCTCGGACATCGTTGGCACCATTGTTAACGCTCCCCTGTCGACTCATAAGGAGGGCGTTAGGGTCCTGCCAATGGATACTGTTTTGCCTACCAAGGGTACTGGCGTTGTTACGTCTGTGCCATCTGACAGCCCTGATGATTACGCTACGGTAACCGACTTGGCTAAGAAGGCTGAGTATTACGGCATCAAAAAGGAGTGGGCAGAGCTGGAAATCCGCCCCATTATTGAAACACCGTCTTATGGTGACTTGTGCGCACCATTCCTGGTCAAGAAGCTGAAGATTGCATCGCCCAAGGACACGAAACAACTGGAGGAGGCCAAGGAACTGGCTTACAAGGAAGGGTTCTACCAGGGTATCATGAAAGTTGGCGAGTTCAAGGGTGAAAAGGTCGAAGTTGCGAAGCCCAAGGTTCGATCGCAGCTGATGGATGCTGGTGAGGCATTCGCATACTCGGAGCCGGAGCGGAAGGTAGTCAGCCGTTCGGGCGACGACTGCATCGTTTCCTTGATGGACCAGTGGTACTTGGACTACGGCGAGGAGTCTTGGAGAGACACTGCTCTGAAATGGATCGACAACGTTGATGGCAAAGGAATGGACACTTGGTCTCCTGAGACCAAGAACAGCTTCCAAGCTGTCCTGCACTGGCTGAACCAGTGGGCTTGTGCTCGCACCTACGGCTTGGGATCGAAGCTGCCGTGGGATCCCCAATTCTTGGTCGAGAGCTTGAGCGACTCAACCATCTACATGGCGTACTATACCGTCTGCCACTTCCTGCACCAGGATCTGTTTGGCCGCCAGAAGGGCACCGGCAACATCAGCGCGGATCAAATGAAGGATGAAGTCTGGGACTACATTTTCTGCCGTCGGGATTTGGACGACGCCGTGTTGGCCGACAGCAGGATCCCACGAGAAACCTTGGAGAGCATGCGACGCGAGTTTGAGTACTTTTACCCTCTGGATCTGAGATCTTCTGGCAAGGACTTGATCCCCAACCACTTGACCTTCTTCCTCTATATCCACTTGGCCATCTTCCCGCCGGAGTACTGGCCACGAGGCGCCCGTGCCAATGGACATCTGATGCTGAATGGCGAGAAGATGGCCAAGAGCACAGGCAATTTCATGACCCTGCACGAAATGGTCATGAAGTACGGCGCTGACGCATCGCGTATTGCCTTGGCAGACGCCGGCGATGGTATTGGGGACGCAAACTTCGAGGAAGACGTTGCTGACAATGCCATCTTGCGCCTGTACAATCTGCGAGAGTGGGCCGAGGAGAACACTCGCGACGACGCCGACCTGCGCACCGGCGCACTGAACTCGTTCCAGGACTCGCTGTTCAACAACGACCTCAACGCCCTGGCGCACGAGGTAATTGGCCAGTACACCAAGACGAACTACAAGCTGGCCCTGAAGGCTGGGTTCTACGAATTCGCAAGCGCCCGTGACTTCTACAGGGAGGCTTGCAACGCGGCCGACATCAAGATGCACAAGGACTTGGTTTTCAGATACATCGAGCTGCAGGCTCTCCTGCTGGCCGTTATTGCGCCTCACTGGTCAGAATACATCTGGCGCGAGGTCTTGAAGAAGGACAGCACCATCCACAGGGCGAAGTTCCCCGAGGTCCCTCCTGTCGACGCGGGCCTGTCGGCGGCAAGGGAATACGTGCGCAACACCTCATCCAACATCAACTCTGCTGAGGGCCTGCAGATGAAGAAGAAGGCCAAGGGCAAGGAGCTGTCGTTTGACCCCAAGAAACCCAAGAAGCTGACGATTTACATGTCGGGCAATTCCCGGCCTGGCAGGCCAAGTACATTGACCTGTTGAAGGAGATGTGGAATGCAGAGACCAAGTCGGTGAATGACAAGGAGCTGAATGGCAAGATTGGCAAGCTGGGAGAGATGAAGAAGGCGATGCCCTTTGTGCAGAACCTGAAGAGGCGCCTGCAGGTGGGAGAACCGGCGAGCGTCGTCTTGGAGCAGAAGCTGGCGTTTGACGAGAAGGAGGTTCTGAGGCAGATGATTTCCGGCCTGAAGCGCTCGTCGGGGCTGTCGCAGTGCGACGTGCTGTTGGTGGAGGAGGGCGGTAAGAAGGGTGTCAGCTTGGTGGACGGCACGAGCGTGGACATTACGTCGCCTCTGGCTGAGAATGCCGTGCCTGGATCGCCGACGTTTGTGTTTGAGAATGTGGAGGCATGATTTTGGTGACGACGGGAGACGCGTTGCGTGAAGTTGGGAAGTATTTACCGATTCTCTAGAATCTAGATGACTTGACGGTTGCTCAGTGACGAAGGATAAAACATAGGGGGCTAATTGCAATTGATGGATCAACTTGACCATGCGGACCTCTTTCTTTGTCCATGGCGACGATGTGATTGGATGCTCTGCTCGAGACTCGTCATGGAGATGCAGTGGTAGACGGTAGATGCATCGCTTATCTGTTTCAGAGGTGAGGCCACTCACTGCACTACCCTCTACGCCCCGATGCCGATGCGGGTTCCCATCGACGAGGAGAATCTATATTTAGCTTCACTTCAGCGGACGGGTTGCCTTTTCAGCGAAGCTGTTGTTGTTGGCATGCTGATTGCGTAGTTCAGTGACGATTCCGAGGCCCCAATCTCGCACATCTCAAAAGGCCCCCCCTTCAGCTCACGCCTAGTCAATCGTGGAGTAAGCTGCCGCGGCATATCTATTCTAGCGTCTGCCACAGCAACTGCCAATCTGAGCGATAAGGTGACGACTCCCCCCCCCGTACGGCCCATCCGTTTGAGAGAGCCACCCCGTCTGATTCGTCTCGTTGAAACATGTCACACGCTGGTCACCGGGGGGGAGGGAACACGTAACTCGACTTACGTACGTACTGCGTGGTGGAGCACGGGCGCCAGCCAGGATTGAGTGTGCATGGAGACGGGTTGTGAGTCTTGCTGGTTTCGTTTCGAGTGACGTAGTAATATGACGGAGATCAGCGTGGGCGAGGTGGGAATCGATGATCTGCGGAGGGCATAAAATATCGCAGGCGGCTTTGTCGAAGGCGACGTTGCTGGTCTGCAGGGCGCCGCCCGATGGCTGTGCAATACACCCACGATGCGAAGGACGGCATCTGGGGCTATTTTTATATCACGTCGCGCATGTATGTGCGTGTGCGAGACAGCCTCTTGGTCGGTGTGGTTCAGCACCGGGGGAGTGAGTCTTGGGCCTGGAGGGGAAGCAAGGCTCCAGTGAGTGGCGGCACCTGTAAACACCTCCCAGCACAGCCTTATTACTCGCCATATCTCTCCTTTGTCCCTCGTACTGCGTCCTCCGTGCGGATGCGTACCTCGTCTGCAACGACTCATGCAAACAGCTGTGGCGCCTTGTTTCGGCATGGCAGAGAAAGGGCTAGCTTGGTGTGGACCTTCCTTACGTTCAAGGGCGCGTTCATTGGCCCATTCACTGGCTTCACTGGCTTCACTAGCAGCTCCAGCACCTCTCGCTCTCTGGCTGGGCGACTTGGTGCATTGATCTAGTGGCGCAACTAAGCTTCTCCCTTCGTTTCTCTCTTTTTTTCTTCTGAACCTCTTTTTTTCTGGACCCTTCTAGCGTACACTGCATTGACTCGACACACGTAACGCCCTAGACGCGCAACACTTCCACACAGGCTGTTTCCATGCTGTGGCCGTGTTCCATCCCACCTTGCCCTGCAGGCTTTTCCTAGTGCTGCGACCTTTGGCCAGTCAGGAGCTTTCCTATCTGGGGAATTGTTACCCGCTAGAGGCACTGCTCCCTACGGCCTTGCGGCCCTGGTCCTGAACAAGGTTGACCGTTCGGTGTTGCAAAAGTAATATCGGCTAGGCTGGTAGAGGAGCAAAGGAGCTAGTTGTCGAGCCCTGCCGCCGGCAGAGAGAAGAAACTCTTTTTTTTTTTTTTTTTTCCCCGGTTGTCCCCTTCGAGCCCGTTGGTAGGCGAAAGGGTATATGTGCTCCGTATGTGGTCGTTCGTGCGTGCGTGACTCCCTGCTGTGTCTTCTTCGTCCCAACTTTTCATCCCCTTTCGAATCCTGCGGGCTGCACATCTGGGCTTGTCGCGACATCGAGGAGTCGTTCGTTCTGGGTCGTACACGGAGTACCTGCATATTCCCGTGCATTGCTCCACGCTGCAGCCTGCGTCGTCAGAGGCTGCACGTACGTGCCGCCACTGGCACCAACCACACAGTTAGCATGTCGTGGGCATGTAAGACGAGGCGGAGACAGCCATGGTGGCCCCCAACTGCCCACTGCATCCTTCCAGCCTGGTGGAGCCGCGTGTTAGTCTTGCAAAGTACAGTTAAATTATTACGCCTTGCAAAGCGGAGCCAGAGGCCGGCGTAGGTAATTAGCCTCCCATGTACGAGGCAAGGTACGGAGCAACTGCAGACGGGCCATGATGATGATTGTTTGGCGCTTTGACCAAAGTTAGTTTGGGGGGGTGGCATGCAGTCCACACGGGGGAACCGTTTAATAAGGGACGGCACGGCCTCTCTGGGAAGAGCTGAGGCGACCATTGACTCTTGACGACGTTTTCTGCTCGTCATTGGTCTTGTCTGTCCGCAATCTGGTCATTGATCCTCTTCGGGGATTTGGGTCAACTACAGTCGAGACATTGCGCAACCACCACCGCCGCCGCCCGCCTCCCTTGCGATAGAGAAAGCCCGACAAGAGCTACTGCGCTCTCCTCTCCTCGCACACACTTCTCCTCCCTTCCACCACGTCACCGAATTCGCAATGCGCGCGACGAGTCTTGTGACGCTCGCCGCCGTCGCCGCCGTCGCTCAAGCGGGCGGCGCTGTCTTTCAAGCGATCGATGCCATGGTCGCCACTTCGGCTGTCGTTCCTCAGCTTCCGCAGCCGACTGTCACGGGCTGCCACGTTGCCTCGCCGGGCATGGCGCCGTTGACGTTGTCGGGGTCGAATGTGAGCCACGGCGACAAGACGGGTATGTCTACTTTTCAACGCATTTGTTTTTCGCCGTCAATCCCCCGTTTCGGGGAAGCCAATGGATCGGGGAGCCAATGGACTAACGAGGTCGGGTAGGCGTTCTGAAAGGCGCGAGTACGACGAGTGATGCGACCAACAATGGCTCCACACAAGTCAATGGCTTCAGCCGCCCGTCGTTCCCCGAGAAAATGCAGAGTTCCATGGTCGGCCTCCTGGGGTTTTGCATCGTGGGGCTCATTGTGCTATGACGAAGGGAAAGTCAAGGAGGAGCAAAAAAAAAAAAAAAAAAACAGACGACCTCTCGGATTTACTGGGTCACGAATTATGACTTATGACGATTTTCTGCCCGCTGCACAGGCGGCGCTTTTGGGTTTTGCGACATGGGCGGCACTGGGAATGGGAATGGATAGACAGATGGGTGTTTTCTTCTTCTTCTTCTTCTTCTTCTTCTTTCTTTCTTTCTTTGGCGTCTTGAGATACCTCGGGCTTTGACGCGGCTCGCATGATGTGCACATAGATATGGGATATATGGGGGATTGGGGTTGTAGTGGGAGACGATGGGTTGGTGTGATGAAGGATGAGATGGAATAGTTGATATGGGACAATATATCACGGTTTAAAAAAAACCTGGAACCTATCCAGTTTGAACGTGATTGCATTTTATTTGAGGGTAAGTATTATAGATGTTCCTATGATGCTTCTTCTCCCAGTCTGTATCGTAGGTAGTAGAATCAGCAGCGAAGCGACGCTGCGAGGGCTTGCCACGGCTCTCCCGCTGTCTGTTGTTGCAAGGCCCTGGCTGGGCTCGCCTGGAGGCACGGGTGGCTTGCGGTGGTAGGTTTGGCACGGCGCTGCAAGCAAGTGCGGAGGGACCGACCTTGGCGGTCACTGGCATGATGAGCTGTCTGGCGGGCTTGCCAACAACGGCGTTCTCACAACTTTCCCGTGCGTGCTTGCATGAATGCGTTGGCGCTGCCATGTATGTCACTGAGGTGGCGGCGATATCAAGGCGGATATCGCATTGTTTTGTTCATATTTGTTGAGCAGAGGCGGCCTACATCCAAAGGCCGGGGACAATCTGTGACCTTGCCGCTGTGTACATGCAGACTCGTGCGGCGCCCTTATTACAGTCGACATGTGGGTTATCTATATTCGAGGTATCCGTGTCACGGGTCTTCTAAGCGGCGATGGGGACTTGGTTCCCGCCCTCTCCAGACGGCGGAGGCTTGGGCAAGTCATCCTGCAAATTTGTTAGAGCTGCAAAAGAGACGCGGGCCGGGTAGGCGCACCAGATCAAAGATGACGCGAATCATCAGGCTGCAGCTCGGACACACAGCAATGTCTTCTTGGTCGCGGAGGTCGTCGAGGGCGATCTGGAAGCGGTCGCCACACGGGCACGGGTAGTGGTACAGCTGGAGGGTCTCGTCGAAGGTCATGTCCTCGATTTCGATCTCGTCGTAAATGGCGATGTTTTCGTCGTCTGACATTCTGGCGGTGGGCGGGGTCTAATGGTTACGCACGGGAGGGCTTGGTAAGGCCGAGATGAGATGAATATGTATTGAACGGTTGAGAGGTTGGAAGAGCGATTCGGAATACTGCTGCTGCTGATGCCCCTCCGCGATAGTTGAGTCTTCGGGGGGGTGACACCGTGGTGGAGGAAAGCGAAAGAAAAAAAATATTGACCCCCACAGGCTGTGGCTGGTGGCGACGGTGCTCAGATGTGGCTGGGCTTCCCCAGGTCGCCCCTGCCATCATCACATGCCCCGGATCATGGCGGAACGAGATGTGGCTACGCTGTCTCGGGCCTAGACTGGAGATTTGGCCGAGGAGCTTTGGCGGGAAAGAGCGACCAACCCCCATGTGCGCGCCATCTCTACGACATACCTATTTCGTACCTGGCATTGCGGCTCTCTCCTCTTTTCATTCAACGCCGCAACGCTTCTGCTGTCCTTGTCTGGCCCGCTGAACCATTCCCTCATCTTGTGGTTCACGCACGCATCGGGCACTGTGAATGATTGGAATGCGACGCTCTCCATAGGACCAACCTGCTCTGCGTGAGAGCCGTGCTGCGCGTGTCCTTCTATCCGGCTTGTGCGATTGTCCGAGGTTGACCGCGGCGATTCCTCCCAAGATATTCATAGCTGAATGCCAAATGCGACGCCGGTAACGACCCTCGCCGCAGCCTACCGTCACCGCCGCCCTCTCGAGTGCTCTTGGGAGCCTTGACTGAACACAAGGAGCGAGTTTACCGAGATCAAAGGGCCAGTCCCGTCCCGCGGCAATCATGGCTTGGCAATCCAAGCTGAGTCTTCCCGGGGATAGATCCCTCCGCAGCGTCGTCACCGACCTCACATCAACTATACTTCTCCAACCGGACGCGCATCTCCCGGACCATCTGGATCACTCTCTTCATTGCGCTAGTCAACCGTGTCCGTCATGCCATATCGGAGCAGAAGGCTGCCTCGGCACGCGATGCCGCACAGCGTGAGGCAAGGCGTGGCACCGTGTCATCCGGTGGAGAAGAGACGGGCAAGAAGAAGGTGTCATTGAATCGCGAGTTCTTCCGGTCGCTGATGCGCTTGTTAAAGATTGTGGTGCCCAACTGGAGGACGAAAGAGGCCAGGCTTTTGGTCAGCCACAGTTTCTTCCTCGTCCTGAGGACACTCATCAGCTTGCGCGTGGCCGAGATGGATGGTGCTATTGTCAAAGCACTGGTCAAGGGCAGTGGCAAAGAATTTCTCAAGAGAATTGTCTGGTGGATGCTAATTGCTGTTCCCGCAACATTCACCAACTCCATGGTAAGACTCTCTGTGTTTTGTTGTGGCCAGTATTCCATTAGCACGTGCTGACCTGGGGGGTTTTGGGGTTGTTTTTTTTTAGCTGTCATATCATCAAGCTGAGCTGTCACTCAAATACCGAACGAGGTTGACGCAGTTTATCCACGATAAGTACCTCTCTAACCTGACATTCTACGGCATCTCGGCCCTCGATGATCGGATAAAGAACCCCGATCAACTCATTGCTGTGGATGTTTCCAAGTTTTCCAACAGCTTGGCCGAACTATACAGCAACCTGGCAAAGCCGATATTAGACATGGTATGTAGACTCCATTGTCAACCAACAACTTGCCCCCGTAGAGCATTTTGTCAGGTCTCCCTCCATTGTAAAACTCGACTAACTATATCTAGACAATTTATACATACTCTCTATCCAACAGTGTTGGTGGCGAAGGCGTCGTCTTCATGTCTCTCCTCGTTCAGCTCTCCGCCAACATGATGCGTGTATTGACGCCGCCATTCGGAAAGTATGTGGCCGATGAGGCTAGGTTGGAAGGAGAGTTCCGATTCCAACACTCCCGCCTCATTGACCACAGCGAGGGAGGTCGCCTTATACGGCGGCCACACCGCTGAGAAGGACACCCTCGACAAGGGATACTTCACGCTGATCAAGCACGTCAACTACATCCTCAGGCGCCGCTTCTACCACGGCTTCATGGAAGATTTCGTCATCAAGTACTTCTGGGGAGCTCTGGGCCTGCTTCTGTGCAGTGCCCCCGTCTTCGTCAAGATGCCCGGCCAGATCGTCATGAACATGGGCGACAGGACTGAGTCCTTTGTCACAAACAGGAGGATGCTGCTCTCTGCATCCGATGCGTTTGGACGCATCATGTTTTCGTACAGGGAAATCATGGAGCTCGCAGGGTATACCTCGCGAGTCGCGTCTCTACTAGATGTCATGGATGATATTCAGACCGGCCACTTCGAGAAGAAGCTCGTCTCGTCTTCCGGAATAGACGATAATGAAGCCGTTCTCCGCGGACGTGGAACCGTTCACGAGAGTGAGGATATCACCTTTATTGATGTGTACGTTCACACGAGCCCATGGCCTCCTTCTCACAAGTCCCTCCCCCCCTTGACTAACGGGTATCCTCTCTAGTCCCATCATCTCACCAAACGGCGATGTACTTATCAAGGCACTCTCCTTCTCGCTCCGCAATGGAGACCATCTCCTCGTCGTCGGCCCCAACGGTTGCGGCAAGTCGTCGCTCTTCCGCATCCTCGGCGGCCTCTGGCCCGTATACGGAGGGACCGTACATAAGCCCCCCTTCCACGCCATCTTCTACATCCCTCAGCGCCCGTACCTATCTCGCGGCTCGCTCCGCCAACAAATCATATACCCCGACTCCCTGCGGCAGATGCGTGCCAAGGGCGTCACCGACGACGATCTCCTCGACATGCTTAAAATCCTCGGCCTCGAGCACTTGGTCGAGCTCTACGAGGAAGGCTGGGACTCTGAGGCCGAATGGCGCGACGTCCTCTCGGGAGGTCTCCAGCAACGCGTCGCCATGGCGCGTCTCTTTTACCACCGCCCCAAGTACGCTATCCTAGATGAATGCACCAGCAGCGTGACTCTTGACACCGAAAAGGTCATGTATGACAACGCAAAAGCGCTGGGCATCACTCTCATGACTGTCAGTCACCGCCGCAGTCTCTGGAAGTACCATACACATATTCTACAGTTTGACGGCCAGGGCAACTACGTCTTTACGAAGCTAGATGCTGAGAAGCGCCTCAAGCTTGAGGATGAAAAGGACGAGCTTGAGGTCAAGCTGAGGCAGGTCCCCGAGTTAGAGAGGAGGATGGCGGAGTTGACGGCTGCTCAGGCTCACGCGGCGTGATGATGAGCCCCCATGAATCCCATGAGAAAGCCTAGGAGAGCGTTGTACGAAACGGGCTCGTGTCGGCGTGTATGATATAGTTATGTCCCTGGCCAATTATGCATATGACGAGCTTGGCTCGAACTAGAAACTTCAAAAGACCTTTTGTCCATCTCTCCCCCTTTGGCCTCGGCCTGCTACTGATTGTCAGTGAATACAAATTGAGTATGATTAGTGGCGGCGTGGACGTTTGAATGCAAAATACAGAAGGGTGCGTCTCGCAAACCATCTTTCCCAAGGGTTCACTGTTGTAACACCATACCCGTAGTTCACAACAGGTATTCATATTTACAAAATACCCCGACTTTGTCATACTTAAAATGTCAATCGAAGCTCTAATACTAAGAGAAAATGGGTCTCCAGGATAACACCTCCGCCCTGGTCTCAAATACACCACATATATAACCTCAGGATATCAAACGGGTACGTATTTACGCCTCATCTTCATCCGTACTTATTATACGCGACGTGAAGTGTAACCATTGCTTATTTCGTTAATTGTTTCTGTCTTGTAGGGCTATGGTGATATCGTGTACGAAGCCCAACCATGTGTTTGCGGGCTCATAGATCCCTGGTGGACGACTTCACAGATACAGACGTTAAGGCCCTGTTACAATAACGAGCGCAAGATACCGAGCCCTTGAAAGAGCCCTGAGGGGATATCCCGATTTGACATGTGCGCCCACGTACCCCGAAACAGGTGCTAGAATCGTTGTCAGCCTTGCCTTGTGCTTTGGTTTCTAAATAAAGCGTCTTCGGTAGCAGCTTGTACGGCGCCATGGCGATTGAGACAGTGGTAACATCTCGTGTTAAGGGTGTCTTCCACAATACCACACCCAAAAGAAACAAGTCGGTAGAGCCTCACTCAGCTCTCGAAAGATGTGGCGGCCATGTTACGGACTACCCTAGTTTAGGGCTCAATAGTTGCCAACAACTTAATCAAGGGAAGGGCCCTCTTCTCTGAACGTGGGTTCACGTGAGTGTCTGTCTCAACAAATGGGATATATAATATGGAGTCGACCGAACCTAGTATACACCGTACCTGACAGTTGGTATCCAGAACACCAAGCTTAGAAAAAAGAAGAACAAAGGAGATTACAAGAACAAGACCCTATCCGCATAACAAGAAAGAAAGGTAAGAAAAATTGGTATCAACATCCTCCACAGCCATTTAACCCCCCCCCCCCCCCCCCGGCCCCGGTCCGTTCCTGTACACCCCGTTATATGTGCCGCCCTCACTCAGGGGCACATCCTTGAAATCCACACATGGTCATCCACATCTCGCTGTTAATACAACCAGCTTTGCGGCCAGCGGAATAACCGCAAAGCCCTCGAAGTTGCAGAAGATTTTGCCGTCCTATCTCTGATCTTGGGTGTGAAGAGTCGAAGCTGTCTTCTTCATTCTTCGTCCACGCTGCCCATCACCCCGTTGACCTTGCCCCCTTTCATTCCGAGCTTGAGCATGCTGAATCTCTTGCGCACGCTTCCGCCTCGCTTCATCATTCCTGGTTGCTTTTCCGATGTCTCATCCTGCTGTCTGCGGAGTTCGTCCGCAATGTCCCCGCTCGCAGAGCTGCTTTTCCGTTCGGTCCCGTTACCGTTGCGACTGTTGTCTTTGGATAGTGTCCGGAAAAGCCCCTGCCCGTGATTCTCCCGGCTCAGGCTACGCCTATGACTGCTTGTGGTTTCCACGGCGCCGTTTGCATAACCCGTCTCTGGTTGGTTAGGCTCCTTCTTCTTGCCACCCAGGAAACTAAGCCGTGCCCCACGTTGCCGGAGGGAAACCTGACGGATGATCGACGTAGATGCTTCTTCGCCTCGGATGCCACCCAAGGGAGTCGCAATATTGGGGAACTGCGGACTCTGATCACTTGTCGACGGCGAGGATCCCCGAATTGTCGGTGACGGAGTAGATATTACATTGCGGGAAGGCTGTGTCGGCGCAAACAGAGCTATTTCGGCCGCGAATGTGCTCTCGTAAACTAAACCACCAGTCAGTCTACATCCATTCCGTGTAAGAAGGGTTATACTCACAGGCCTGGAGTTCGGCAAGATTCTGTGATATGGCCGGATTTGTACTCCGCGCGAAAAGCGCCAGGCATCTCTTGATCATGATTGCATGATCAACGAGCGCCATCTTGATGGCAGTGTCCTGTGGGTCGAGCTCAGCTTCCTCGTCATCATCTTCCCCGTCTTCGTCCTCGTCTTTGTCACTGTCCGGCTCGGGCAGCAGTTTTCGGTAGCAGGCAACGCTTTGGTTAGAAGTTGGGTTGATGGAAACGGTCACACCATCTAGCAATAACTGTGCTACCTCCTGGTCGCCTTCGGCCAGCCGCTTCTCCAGCGCCGTCATCTCCTGGGTCTTGCGAACAATGCGCTCTAAGCCTGTTTCTCGTGCACCCAGCTCAGCCGCATAGACATCAACAATCTCACTCCGGCGCAGAATCGTCGGGAATGGCTCAGCCGTTGTAAACACCAGCTTTTCGGCAAAGTGGTCCTGTACGGGTCCAGAAGTGCTTCGTTTGACGGTGATGGCAAATGTGTTGGGGTGTGAGCTAATCAGGAACTCTCGTATCACTTGAGGTACACGGGCTCTCTGGAATACGGGGTGGGTGAGATCTCGGTGAGGCGCGATGGCTGACACAACCAAAAATTGCCCTTCAACCTCATCTATATCGCCGCTTGTGACAATCTTCGCTGAAGGATACTGCTCTTGCATGCGATCCGTAAAGGCCGAGGCTCGTTCATTCAACGCCCCTTGGTAAACGAATTCCTTATCTCGAGACGCTGCGGGGAATCCCAACCCTTTGTACACGACCTTGAAGTATTTCGGAACAAGTTTCTCAGCCTTGGAGATGCTCTCATAGATAGTAGCAATAGCGCGTTCTGTCCCTCGCCAGTTTGGCAAAGTCGAACACGTTGTTTTCGTATTGGTTCTGCAGTTCCTTATATGCTGTCAAGGCATTGCTCCAGGATTCGCCATCCTCGAAGTGCTTAATCATATCAAAGTATATCCTTTCCTTCCGCTCAAACGGCGTTTGTGCGGGGAACTCCGGCTCTGCCAATGCTGAAATCTGTCTGGTTGGGTCCCAGTCGTACAAATCGGCATGCAGGCGTAGTGCTAGGCCGGCTTCTGCATGGTTCCTTGTCTCGGCTTGAAGGTTCGCCAGCTGGTGCACATATCGGACAAAGATTTCTTCTTTTTGCATGTCGCGCAGGAATTCCATGAGTCGTAGTCGGTTGATTATGTTGGAAGCCTCGCCGTTATTACCGTCGCCGCTATGAACAGCAACCAGTAGATCGAGGAACTCGTCCAAGGTGCCCACAAGCTCGCGCAATGCCACATAAAGCGGCTCATCGGGTATTTCCGAAAGGGGGTCAAAGCGGTCGAGAAGCTCCCCAATAAACAGCTTTTGAAGTATGCTCTCGGTAAGCGGCTTTGATTTGAAGAAAGCATCCAAGCAGTCAATCATCTCTGTTTGTATGACTGACAAGTCTTCACTTAGCGTCCATTCGCTAACAATCATGGTCTGAAGTACTTCGACAGCCATGCGTCGAAGTCCCTCGTGCACGCTCAAACACAGTTCAACGATCGGCCCAACCAGAGTCGGGACGTATTGGACTTGGTAGCCTCCAATCTTCGTCAGTGAGTAGCGAGCACGCTCCTCCTGGCTGGTTTCCCAACCGATAGCTTCCCAAGTCTTACGGAGAAGCTCGGCTCCGTGCTCCCTCACATCACCTGCTATCTTCCAAACGGCGCGCCGCTTTTGCTCGGGGAAGGTCTCCAGGGCTAGTGAAGCGCTACCTACTAGCTTGAGGAGTGTAGTGAAGAACAGCTTCCAAAGCTCTGTATTAAAGGTCTCCGCCTCCTCAGGGTCCGGGAGGAAAGATTCTAGGAGAATTCCGGCCAGGTATTGAAGCGTTCGCATAGTTGATTTGTGATGATAGATGTGAACACTTAGCCAGCCTTCTGGGAAAGCGTCACCCTTGAGAATGCTCATTTGCACACGTAACAAGTTCTCCAGAATGAGGGTAAGATTATCTTCGGCAAGTTCGAGCTGCATGCCAGCAGGAGAGCTTGCCATGGCCGAAAGCAAAGCCGATAACTCGGCCAGTGCTTCGTCGTGTGAAAAACTCTCGACGGGTTTGGTTGGGAATGGGTAGGACGACGGAAATAGCAGAGACAAACGTGACCGGGGCTGCTGAGGCGAGGCGAGGATGACAAGATAGGAATCGATGATTTTAGGGATGTGATCGGGGATTTCGGGGCCGACATAGTCAATTTGACTGGCGAGAACAGAGCAGCACAACCGAATCTGATCCCTCCACTGGTCGGTGATGCCTTCAGAGTGGCCCCAGTGAGGGCTAATCCATCGAACAGTGTTTGCACTCAACGCCGATTGCTGCTCGTGGTGGACAAAGAGATCTAGTTTGGAATAGTTGATGATGAGAACAAGCTTGTAAAGGACCAGTTTCCCCTTGACATTGGTACACGAGTCCATGAAGTCGATGGCAATGTGGAGAATCTCCTCAGTGGTCAATAGGCCATCGAGTTCTGGCAGCCAGGTGTGGAAATGCTGTACGGCCAAGGTCTGGCTGCCAACCAACACAGGGGCGGTGTTTCTCATCATTTCATCTAGCGCCTTGAAGACAGTTCGCAAGTGCCGGGTGAACCCCTGAGGAGAGGATGTGATACCTATTCTAGCCTCTTTCGCCTTCTGTTGTGCCCGGGCTTGCGCAATGAACTTCAGGATGTGACGCACAACCTTAAATGTCGATCTGAGATTTCGTGCCGATTCGGTCTCCGTAGGGTTTCCGAGTAGCCGAGTAAATGATCTTATCAGGCATGGTGTAGCAAAGGGGTAGTTGAACTGATGCTCTGCGTAATGGTCGACGAGAGGGCCTAGATTAAATCTTCGGTCGTGGACAATGCCCAGAACCCTCACCAAGGCGGTAAATACCAGGTCCTCGTATTCGTCATTGCCAGAGTGTTCAACCAGTATGCTGAAAAGCCGATCTAGAATATCACTGAGCAGCTTGACAACTTCAATTTCAGGAACAAAGACCAGCTGTTTGAGCACTGAAGTAATTTCTTCCGCTGGTAGGTCCTTCCATGCCAACAGTCCCAAGATGACTCTATCTTGTGAAAACCGGGTGCTGCAAAGGTATGTATCGACAACGAGCGCTGCCAATGGCCCGGTGACTTCCGGAGAATACACGTCTTTACCACGAGGGGCCCAAGGAAGAGAAAGGTATCCGCCCCGGCCTGTAGGCCCAGCCAGCGCCGTCGATGTATTCTCATCTATCTTATAGAGCAAAAGTGCATGAGATCCGTCTCGAATAAAGGCTTGCTGACCCCATAGTGGCATGTGGGCAACGGCGAAGGGTGGGCTTGGCATGTCGGCTAAGAACATGACAACATGGGCTTTAGCGACCTCGCTGGTGGGCAGAGAAAGCCGCAGAGTTTGGTTCCAAGACTCCCCTCGCTCCGTCACCGAGGACTTGAAGGTGGTTGATCCTTCAGTGTTCGATGAAGTAAAAATGCAATTCTCAAAAGCGCTGGCCTGACGCGTTCCGCACCTCCAGAGTGATTTGCAAATTGTAGCATTGTAGCGACGATGGCATGCTTGTCGCACTCCCGCCATATCTCGACAGGAGATTTTGTCGTGCCAAGGCTGCAGTGTTAATAGTAAAGTAAATATCCGATCTAGGTTTCGTAGGTGCGCCGGAGAACCCGATCCGATTCGTCTGTGACACCCCAGACAGCGAGGTCGGAGTAGCTTTGATCAGCTCCTCTGCGTCTGGGTGCTTGAATGGCTTCAGGCACACAAGAAGCCGCTCGCCCCTTTTTGACTTTTCGCAGCTCCCAGCAGCCCTGTTCAGTAGCTCGCCAATCAGGGGGTCCCACTCTTCGCGCAATTGCTTTTCATGTTCATATCCTGGCGTCGGTGCCCAGACGTTAACAACTTGTTCAACTTCGTCGTTGTTCTTCATTACAGAGTTGAGCTTCAAGACTCCAAAGCCGACAGTCCGCTGAGCTGTCTGGATCGGTTCGCTGGAGACGTCACTCCTCGATCCCGCCCGTACTTGGCGGCCCTCGGCTAGTTCGACTATCTTTACTCTCAGGACCATTGGTTCGCGGTGGTTCGTCGGGCCACTCCGACACGGAGTCCATCCTGGGCATTTGGGAACCCCTCGAGAAAGGCGATCGCGAGCTTTTACTTCCCCACATTAAACTCCTCCTCGAGGTCTTGTGCCCGCTGGAGGGCGGCGCTCTAGTGTTGTCTCGCGTCAAAGGCCGATTGTCCGTTCCTGTTCCTGCTCGAGACAGGGGCTTGAGAGGGGTAAATTGTTGTACGGCCATGACCTTGACAACCAGGTACAGCTCAGATTCCGCTGATGGAGCGTCTCCAATATCCAGTCCAGAGAGGTCAGTGAAAAGAGTCTTCGTCGACGAGTCTTGGCCAAGACCGTCTAGAGTTCCACCGGCAGGTATCTCGATACTGAAGCACTCTGACAAACTCGTCGACTTATTGTTATGCGCCTTGGTGGCGAGATATAAAACCAACGTTGTCTCCTCACCTGATGCGCCAGCAAAACTCTTCACGTCGAGCAGGAGATGGTGTAGATTTGTGATTTCGACGGCAGGCTGGGGGGACTCGTCCAAGAGGCTCATGATAGACTGCAGTTTCGTGACTTCAACCACGGAATCGTCGCCCGTCAACACGCGGCCGCGAGCCACCGGATCGCGCACAATAATCTCTCCTCCACAAAACTTGTTAACCCTCACGAGGTCCCACACAGCTTTCTCCCGCAGTTGATCATATTCATGAGCAGTCAGAACATTGTGAAGAAATTGTTGGCGGTTGAGATTTAGACTGGTAATGAGCTGCGACAGCTCGTCCAACTTGGCGTACTGCTGAGAGAGTAGGAGCTCGTGCAAGTTCTTCGAGTGCCACTCTCTCAGACACGAAGCAATCTCATCTATTAAAGGTTCGGCGGCGGACGTCGGCGTCTCATCTCCAATCTTCAACATTGGCACGGGCGCCGCAGGTCGCGGTGTGTTAGGATCCCTCCTGACGGGGATGGACAAGTTTCCGGTAATTCCATTAGGAATCTCTCTGAGTAGTTGTCTGCGTTTACCGGGACTTGCTGCCAATTCCTTCGTCCTGGCCTTGTGTGGTTCTGTGCCGTTTGTGAGTCCGCTCTTAGCTGAGTCGCTAGCCGGCCGAACATCTCGGGCGTTGGCCACATCGCTCGCTAGGTCATCGTCGGCATCGGGCTCCTCAAACTCCCCAAGCATCTCGCGGACTTCGACGCAGCTGCGGGGAAAGATGCCGCTGAAAACGCGCGCCTCCAGCGTCTGGCCTTTGACTGACGTCAAACCTGCAAGTAAGCTGGGAGGCGCCACAAGATATCCCCGCAGCCAATCGCCATTGGCCGTCTCTTCGATGATGTAGAGCTCATCGCCAATTTCGAGGGGGAGGTCAGCTGGACTCGAGGCCGGGAAGGGATAAGTCGCAACGGCGAAGGCAATACGGGGAAGCGGCTGCCAGGGCATTGGATCTCGAGGCTGGCTGTGCTGGATGATCTCCGGGATACAGATGTCGAATAAGGGATCGCCCAGCTATTTCGGGACGACTTCAGGTTTGCGGCCGTGAAGCGCGGCCTGCTGGTGGGCAAAGCGCGATTCTAGTTGGCTCGTAGGCGAGTAATCGGAGATGCATCAAGATGTAGGTGGGAGGGCAGACGACGGGAGGTAGCTCTGTTCAGATCCGGGTTGTGAGTAAAGCGACTCGCCAGAACCATTTCGCGTAGATGCCGGCATGGGGGGGTTCACACGTTTGAATCCAGCTTCAGAACTCGAAAACACCTTGCTGTTGCCGCATGCGACTCGGGGCGGGAACGTACGTACCTGGGACTCCACAAGCAAACCCCTGAGAAGCAACGCGATGGCTCAATGACTCCTGTTACGGGCGCGTGCAATGCAGTGTTGGGGTCGTTGGCTTGTTGGCGTGACTCGACACGCTCCGCCAAGTCCAAAATCCGGCGACAGGTAGCAGAGATGAGTCTGAAGGCCCTTTGCAAATGCGTTTGACGATGTTGAGGCAATGGGCCAAAAAAAAAAGTACGGTTAGAGGGGAACATCGAACCCTGGCCACGAGGTGCTGTCTCTCCTCATGAATATGAGTATACAGCACGGGTGCTACTCTCCGTCCAGGGGTGCACAGACGCGCTAGCGCAGTGGAGTGCCTTAGCGGGTAGCACCATGAGAAACATTCGGGGGGTTCTGGGCCTGTGCCGTAGCAGTGGTGCAGCGTTAACTGGGCCGTGCCGCAGGACAAGCTAGCGTCGTGACGGTGCGGACGGGACGCAGTGATACTCGAATCCTAGTTGTCGCCTTGCCTGGGGAGCTGTAATGATTTACATCTCTTGTAGGGAGTGCCTACAGAATGGAACCCGTACACGCCGTGCAGGAGCAACTTCGATAGCAACCCCTTGTACTCCATAGGTATCTTGGAGAGCACCCACTAATTAATTATCCGCTGCAGTGTAATTAGAAGTGGGTAGAACTATGGATGAAGAGCCATATTGACTGACGGGTAGAACAAAGTAATTAAGGCGCCCATGTACCGATCCACTCGAGAGCCGGCCAACTAGGAGCGCTTCGTACATGCGCCCCTGCAATGCGCGTTCACGAACTACTCTTGGGTGTCTCTACCTCGCAGGTTTGTACGCACTGTAGATCAATAGTGCTTCAGAGTACTTGCCGAGGCAGTATCCCCAGATCTCGCCCAGTTCCTCGCTGCTGATTACTCTCGTATGGCTCTATTACTTCATCTACAATCCGATGACGGGATTCGACAAAAGCACTCTCAGGCTAGTGGGTTCATGTTGCAAGCTAGCTGACACCTCTCTAGCCCTTGCGATTCAGGCGCCATCCCAATTGGCCATTGGAACGCGCTCAGGCCCCCTTCCGCCACTCCCATCCGATATGTGTTGGCTACCCTACATCACCACCAAGACAAAAAGAAAAGATGGAATGGCCCATTACGACGCTTTTGTCAATGCTATGCTGCGGGCACAAAACACGATGTAAAAGGACAACTATTGGTACTGATCCATTTTTGTTCACTGGTGCTCAAGGTTGCGTTAATGTACATTATGCTTTAGCCTGGATCTGCCCACTCCCGCCACTGGTGGAAGTTCTAGAGCATAGCGAAAGTTTCGATTGGAGGGGAAAATGATAGCAAATGCCTTCTTCACCGCGGTGCAAGATGAGCGGCCATTTATTCTCCAGGTAGTATATATCATCACCTTGCTCCTTGTCTAGTACCTGATTGTATATCCTACGGGCAAGTGAACGAACTGTTGTCATGCGGAGGAGGGAGGAGGATAAAACACCCACTTGGCGCCATTTTCAAAAGCCCCCTCCCGCCAGGAGCAGTCCCTGCTCAGAGGTATGACACCGATGGCAATAGTAGTGAGCAAAGGCCCAGTGACGAATCTAGATAAAACACATAGATCTACATCCTCTCCCCCAAACGGTAACCCTTTGCTCCCTCACTAGGCGGGGTTATCTGCCCCTCACTGGCGGTAGTTACGTGCCCTTGTCAATCAATGCTCCCCGCCGTGAGCCACGTCCCGAGCATCACCATCTTCAGAAAGATAAAGGACTCCTTCGTGAAGACCTTACCCAACCACCCGCACATAGAAAAGAAAGGATGCGAGTGCCACGTATGTAGTTGCAGTGAACGAGGGGTAGACAAACACGTCGCTAGTGACAGGCCCGACCCCACGGTGTTGGGGCCGTTGGTTGTAGGCCATTGGACGTGGTAATAGCCTTCTGCCACAGTATCTCAACAAGCACGCCATGTACAACTACCTTCCAACCGTTGCTGGTGAATTACGCCTTGTCTAATTTTATATGGTACTTGCTCATGGATTGATCACCTCACCGAGTGACTGCTGTATCTGCATTCGTGTTCTGCAAGATATCGCAAAACTCGGCGACTCACCAAGTCCATTGCTAGATGTGAGCTGCAGTCAACACCAATCAAAGTAACCTCACTTCATCATCATCATCATCATCATCACCATCCTCAGAAGCATAACCTCATCACCACTACCTCTCTGGAAAGCCAGCTAAATTTCTGATACCACTCCAACCGCGTCTCTGTCACCCCTGCGAAGCGTTAAATCCGTAAAGATTACACGCCCTCCGTTTCCTGAAATATCTTGGTCGAAGCACGATCAATCGTCCATTTCGTTGGTTTTGATCCTACACTCACCATCATGGGCACCCCGTTCATCACCCTGCTCGAGCCTAGCAAGCTTGATGGGTTTCGGCTCGGAGCCCCGTTGGAAGCACAACCCCCATTCTTCCCCAAACCGTTCCTGGACGCCATGGAGGTTCGTACCAGTGTCTTCATTGAAGAGCAAAAAGTACCCGCAGACCATGAGTTCGACATTGACGACCCTCGCTCCTGCCACTGGATCGTGTACGCCAGCGTTAACAAAACAGAGGAGCTTGAGGTGCGCGATGAGGATGGCAATATCATACAGCCACGCAAGAGCTCAACCCGATCAACTCCAGTAGGAACAATACGACTGGTTCCGTTTCCACATGAGCCACACCCAAGAGTGAATGGGCGATATTGGGACGGCGTGCTGGAGGGGGAGAGCACTCCGAATAGCGGTGACCTGCCAAGCAAGACCTTTGCGGCAGACCGACAGACTAGTTTCCACGATGGGCGAGAGCCATATGTTAAATTGGGCAGACTGGCTGTTGTCAAGGAATTTCGTGGTAACCGCCTCGCTGGCTTACTTGTCAAGACAGCCCTCTCTTGGTTGAAAGCGAACCAGTCATACTTTGACCCGAGCATCACAGAACTCGGGCTCGAGCAGATGGGCACTCCCAATGCCACAGATGCTCCTAAATGGGGTGGCCTGGTTTGCGTACATGCGCAAGAATCTGTGATTCCCCTCTACGCAAGATGGGGGTTCAAGATTGACGAGGGGATGGGCAAATGGTGGGAGGAAGGCATCCTGCATGTCGGCATGTTTTTGCGCTTGGATTTAGACCCCCAGCAAATCCGCATTTAAAGGGAATTGCCAGTCATGACTTATGATGACATGAATTTACGACCACTTTTGCGATGAACTGGACGTGATGGAGCGGGAGATGGTTTTTTTTTTTTTTTTTTTCGCAATCGAGACACCTAACAGTATGGGCCTCAAACTCACATAGATAATCGCCTCTCAATAATTTGTCCTTTATAGGTAATCTGTGACTTCGCGGTGTGCAGCAAGGTGGAAATAGAAGCCAGATAAGAGCATAAAGAATTATTCATTCAGCCCTCAGAGAGCCTAGGTTTTTTATTCAGACTCTAGAGCCATTTTGTGACAATCCATAGCCGCATTCCCAGATCCGAACGCAAAATGCATTTCTGAAAGATGCCAGAACTACGCCAAAGCCGCAACCCTCTTCAACCCAACACCCATTGTCTCTACATTTATCGGTTGCTCTTGGCCACACGCTCCAACTCGTCCTTCTTCTTGATAGCGTAAGAGTTGCTGCTTCCCTTGGCGGCGTTGACGAGCTCCTCAGCAAGGCACTCGGCGATAGACTTGATGTTACGGAAAGAGGCCTCGCGGGCACCAGTGGTCAGCAGGGCAATGGCCTGGTTGACTCTGCGGAGAGGGGACACATCGACGGCTTGCCGACGGACAGTACCGGCGGAACCAATTCGGGTAGAGTCTTCGCGGGGACCGCAGTTGACAATGGCATCAACAGCGACCTGGATGGGGTTCTGGTCGGTCATGAGGTGAATCTGTACAATTGTTAATCTCTGGCTATCTGTCTTGTCATTGACACACGCGTGCCACGCGAAATAGGGACTAGCCAAGGACGTACGATCTCGAAAGCGTGGTCGACAATTCGGACAGCCATGAGCTTCTTTCCGTTGTTGCGGCCGTGCATCATGAGGGAGTTGGTGAGACGCTCAATGATGGGGCAGTTGGCCTTGCGGAATCGCTTGACAGCATATCGGCCAGCAGAGTGGGTGACGTAGACGGGGTTTCGGAGAGAAATGTAGTCACTGTTCGCTCAATCCATCAGCACATGGTCACATCACAGCTATAACTTCGGCTTCGGACGGCGACTCGAACGTACGTCAGGGAAATGTCGCGGACCTCGACATCGTAGTCCCACTTGTTGAACAACTTGATGTTGCCAACCTCCTTGGTAACCTCCTTGGGGAGAATGTGGCTAACTGCCACATTCTCGACTTCGATATCACCGCCGTCAGACATGTTGGCTGTTGCAGTCGAGCGGTTCCGAAACTGACGAGAGGGGACTGCGGTTAGTATTGATGGGTTGTCGTCGGGATGGTATTTTTCGTGAAGTTGAAGGTGGGCTTAGTCGGCGAGGGTTGAAATTTTGGTGGTGTGTCCAGCCGGCGAATCAGGTGGCGCCAAAAATTCGGTACGTATCTTCCACCAACAAATTCTTAGGGCACGATTGCCCTGGGCGAAACCCCGGGTGGAGGGGTCTCTCTCTCTCTGCCTCTAGTGGTACGTCTCTTTATTGCGTCTGTGAAATTCTCCTGTTCCTCCACACTCCCGTCGACGACAATCACATCAGAACAAAATGGTATGTTATAGCACTTGCTGTCGCGGCATATTGGAGAAGACGAAGAACTCGAAGCCGTCGTCGCCGATGCCCGCATAATAGACGCTGATACGTTATTCCCACAGGCGCCCGCAGCTGGAGCAAAGAAGCAAAAGAAGAAGTGGTCAAAGGGCAAGGTCAAGGACAAGGCCCAGCACGCCGTCCTCCTCGACAAGGCCACCTCAGAGAAGCTCTACAAGGATGTCCAGTCCTACCGTGTCGTTACCGTTGCCACCCTCGTCGACCGAATGAAGATTAACGGCTCCCTGGCTCGCCAGTGCCTCGACGACCTTGAGGAGAAGGGCATGATCAAGCCTATCGTCACCCACAGCAAGATGAAGATCTACAGTATGACCGCCAGATCCCGCTCGAAAGAAATCTTGCAGTACTAACATTTCACAGCCCGCGCCGTTGGTGCCGCTTAAATCAACTGGATGGGAATTTGTTGAGATGGGAGATTTGGCGTCTGAGGGTCCAACAAGGCAAAACAGCCAGAGGATTGCAGGACGGTGTAAGGCGGACAATGCATAATTGGGACGCTTTTCATGCTCGGCGTAGCATATCATGAACCGGAACTGCTCAGCAACCGGCAACGGAATGATGAAAACCTTCAAGACATATCAGATCCCTTGTTACCATATTGTGAATGTTTTTGTGCATGTGTCTCTTTCGTAGTTGACTCACACCTCACCTAGATCGTCTTGTGTTCGAGAGAGCTGCAGTGGCTCTTGCCCTCCCATTGCATGGGTATCATTGCTACGCAGCAACCCAGCGTTCACATATGAGGCTGCGGTATTCTGACAGGGAAGCGATTGACAACATGCCACGAGCGTTTTGACAGGTCTGCCATAGCATTGTATATGGCAAGAGAGTGATGATAATAACAATAACCACTTCATTTTCACGTCACCATCCTACGGATGAATAAATGAAGATTATTTCCGTAAAACAGATTATTCAATTGGTCTGCAGGTTTGGGAAGAGATTTCACGGTTCTACTGCTTTATTTAATTTCCAATGGCTTTCGGAGTTCAACTCGCACGAGTCTTGTAAACTTATAATGATGGCAGTTCTTGTCTTCAAACGAGGACAAGTAGATATCTGTGTTTGTGCACCCTCTTTATGCATTAGCTGGCCATGCATATGACAGGATAACGCCGCGCTCGGGGCCTTTGGTCCTCAGGCATGAAAGTAAACTGTGACATTGACCTAAACTTCTCATAGGCTCGTGTTCATATTCAGCAGGCTACCGGGTTGGGAAGAAAATTTGTTGACCATTTTGAGGCAACCAGAGAAATAACCAAATCCTATAAGTAATTTTATACAATGAAGTTAGTTAATAGGACAAGTTGATATCATATACCTGATCTAATCGGCCTGTTCTCAACTCTGGAGGCTGACGCAGTATTACAGTAGAATAGTGAACGGCTTCCCCGGAGCTGTGCGCCAATGATAGCATTACTTCCATGAACCCGATGGCAATGCACACAATTAATCCACACACTCTGGTGGCAACAGACCAAGGCCCTCCGCAACCCCAGTTCAAACCTCAGACTTACTTCTGTCACCCGGGAACACCGAGGTTACAAGGCAAGGAAAATAGGGAACATGAGGTGTCGAAATTAGCCTAGGAATGATGTGCGTGTGCAACTCGGTGACTAGCGCCGTATTCTATTTTTTCTCGTACCAATCGACGTAATTACACATTTCATGGCACCATGGTTATCTCACCATACAAGTTTGAAGACCAGCGATTGGGCGGGCAGTCTCAGCCTCGGTGGCGGCTCGTGGACTCGGGCCAATGGACGCACGAAGTACCTGGGTGAGGACAAGTCGGCAAACGTTTTTCATCTCCCTTCTTCTCGCGGGTGGATCCTGATCTGGATCTGAAAGACGTGGAGAGGAAGGGAAGCGAGAGGATGAAGGACAGAAGATATATATGCCTTCTGTGACACAGCAAATCCATACGCGAAATGAACATGTTGATGTGTCTCTTTTCTCGCTCGTTGGAAGGGACTGGGGAACTCAGCATTGGCAGCGGTGGATTACTACGTGAAGTGTACGAAATAGTGTTACTTTATAGGTTGTTCATAGGTTCCTTGGGCAATACGAGCGTCTATTGCTCTCATGACCTGAAGTCTGATTAAACTTCAAACTGGAGGCACTGTATTAAAGCGCAGATACATGAACAGACAGAAGTGGTTGCCAAAAGCTGTTTCAATTGAGAGCGGAAGAGCGTCACTCCCGCTCGTTCTGCTCAACACATCCTGTACCACATCCCACAAGCCAACTACAGTGCTCAAACAGAACACCATCAGAACCGCTGCGTCAATGCATGTATGATCACTGCAAACTCTACAGAACTGAAGGTTTTCGATACATCGTCAAATATACTGAAGCATGGCCTAGTTCAGAGAGGTATTCCAGGTGCCACAGCGCTGAAGATAAGGTGCCATACTCAATAGTAACCATAATTGTAGTGGACAACTGTTGGCGGAAGAGAAAAAATATCGGGTTGAACCGGCTCCTCTGCAGCTGGCGCAGCAACCCAGGGGCGTGGGAAGAAAGAAAAAAAGAGGAACCTCTGTGAGGACATGATAGCACAGTGGGCAGCCCCTTTGTTACAGTGGACATGTTGTGCCAAACACGGTTGTTTCTTACCACGGCGTCCACAGTGACGCCAGATCTCATACAGTGAGCCAGAAGTACCCACCGGTCCACCACGGGAGTGCATAGCATGTGCCTTGCCTGTAAGATATGCTTCCTTCCTGAGGCTGCAACGCTGGACACTGCAAAAATGCCGTGTGGTAACCAGGCACAAGCGGTACGTACCTGATGGCTACTCCGGACTTGGTACGTTGCTGTGGAAAGACCCCCTAACACAACGGATCCATTCTCGCCTTAGCGCCTTAGCGGCGTCCGGGTAGACAAAAGCTGTCCCCTTCCAAGACCCGCAGCAATTTTTTTCCCTCTCCCCCAAACCATCCACCAACCCGGCGCAGGATTTATTTCGCTCGATCTCCCTGAACACCTTTCTCTTTCTTTCCATTCATCCCCAAATCTCCCCTCAATCTTTTCTTGTCTTTTACGGAAAAGTACCATCACAGCCGTTATCATGTCTGTTCCTGCTGAGAAACCGAAGGTCCTGGGCATGCCGGTAAGTTTGATCTGATCCTCTCCTTTTGTCTGGTCTGAAATGCCTCGCTGCGTCGCGAGCAAGCAAAACCCATCGTCATGGCATAGAATCTGTCGCATACATCAATTGCATTGTGGCTCGATTGACATGATGATGGGACTTGCTGTCGTTGCTGAGCTACAATCGCGGGATCGCTACCGATTGGCATGATGACTAGCAAAATTTTTCTTCGCCCTTGTTTGCACGAGGTACTGACGAATGTGTTTCTAGCCCTTCGTGGCCGACTTCCTGAGTATGTCACTCTGCACTATGCAATTCCGATCGATCGATTCTGATGGCTGGGTCTGCCGTTTATCCAACTTAACTGACTTTTCTCTCAGTGGGTGGTGTTTCCGCCGCTGTCTCGAAGACTGCTGCCGCTCCCATCGAGCGTGTCAAGCTTCTCATCCAGAACCAGGTTAGTATATACCCATTAAGCTGTAACTGTCGACGCCATATCTCTGTTCTCCAGTGCACGATAGATACGTGAGTTTTGAACGAGGTGCTAATTGTCGCAACAGGATGAGATGATCAAGTCTGGTCGTCTTGACCGCCGCTATAACGGTATCGCTGACTGCTTCCGCCGCACCATGGCTGATGAGGGTGCTCTTGCCCTGTGGCGTGGTAACACTGCCAACGTCATCCGATACTTCCCTACCCAGGCTCTGAACTTCGCTTTCCGTGACAAGTTCAAGGCTCTGTTCGGCTTCAAGAAGGATCGTGATGGTTATGCTAAGTGGATGGCTGGTAACCTGGCTTCCGGTGGTGTAAGTTTGCATTAATCTGGCCTAATGTTGCTGTCGACGGTGCGCTAACATAATGACTAGGCTGCTGGTGCCACTTCTATGCTTTTCGTCTACTCTCTGGACTTCGCCCGTACCCGTCTTGCCAACGATGCTAAGCATGCCAAGACTGGCGGCGAGCGTCAGTTCAACGGTCTCATTGACGTGTACCGCAAGACCCTCGCTTCTGACGGTATTGCCGGTCTCTACCGTGGTTTCATGCCCTCCGTTGCCGGTATCGTTGTCTACCGTGGTCTGTACTTCGGTCTCTACGACTCCATCAAGCCTGTCCTCCTCGTCGGTAACCTCGCCAACAGCTTCCTTGCCTCTTTCGCTCTCGGATGGGCTGTCACCACTGGTGCCGGTATCGCTGCCTACCCTCTTGACACTATCCGTCGTCGCATGATGATGACCTCTGGTGAGGCCGTCAAGTACAAGAGCTCTTTCGATGCTGCCCGCCAGATCATTGCCAAGAACGGTGTCAAGTCTCTGTTCAACGGTGCTGGTGCCAACATTCTCCGTGGTGTTGCCGGTGCTGGTGTGCTCTCCATCTACGATCAGCTCCAGGTCCTCCTCTTCGGAAAGGCCTTCAAGTAAATGCATTTTCCTATTTCTGTATAGAACCGCCTGGTGGTGGAGAGGCAAAGTTTGGGTTTAACTGGCTGTGGTGTAAGATTACCCACCGGTTGATGAAAAAGGAGAGATGGCAGTGGGCAGAGAGGGAAGTTGGGACAGATGTCCCCGATGTTAAACTGTGCAACAACTGCTCTTTGGGGTTTAGAATGTCATCGGCATGGCGTAATCTCGTTCTTGCTCTGCCGTGCTTTCTAGTCGATGTAATTTATACACCTAAGCAATTTCCCTGGATGTTTTTAGATAAATCGTTTTCTCATATCTTTGCTCCAGTCGTGAAGTTATATTGTTGCAGAAAGTGGATGACTAAGATTTGTATAGCTTGCTACCTATGAGTGGTCCGCCCACTACTCACGACACCAGTGCAATGTCAACCTCGACCCTCACAGGTAGTAATTTACGTCGTTTAATCGCGAGCCTAGCTACACGAGGTTTAACAGGACAAACGATTTCAGTTCTGGGCCAGTGAAGCTCTCTGATTATGCCTGCTAAACCATCGACAACGTCTGGACGCGGACGCGCTAAAGGTGCCACAAGTGCAAGGATGTCCACGGGTTCAGCACCTGTGTCAACCAACCCTTTCGAGTCATCAGATGACCAGGCATCAGAAGGCGCAATGTCTGACGCCGTGACCGAGGATCTTGAGGAGCGAGAAGAGCCCGACAAAACCATCCCTGCTGAATTGTTGACGCGGATACTCCACGAGTTCTTCGCCAAAGACGCTACGAGGATATCGAGGGATGCGAATGCCGCAGTGGGCAAGTATGTAGATGTATTTGTGAGAGAGGCAATTGCTCGGGCGGCGGTGGAGAAGAAGAGCGGGTTCTTGGAGGTATGTATGCTTGTTTATGCGATGGACGTGGAGGCGATGCTAACAAGGTTACGTAGGTTGAGGACTTGGAGAAGATTGCACCGCAACTTCTTCTGGACCTCTGAATGGAGAGCGGCCCAGCGAGCGAATGGCTCCCTAGATCAAAAGCGCTGCTTCTTCGATCACGGCGTCAGCAGAGGAATTGTCCTGACTCCTAGGGTCACACGGCAAGACCAGAGCCGGCATGGAAAACAAGAGAGAGGGAAGCATACGGTTAGGCCAAGTTGCTGTCATCTGTTGTCCCCCCCGATGCGACCGGCATGGTAGAACTGCATCGCATAATGTAGCTTCGGAAACATTTGCCAAGAGTTGTAAACTAGATTCGAACGGCAAGGCGTATGGGCTCCCGAGGATTGCCATTTTCAACCAGGCTCTCGCTTTCGCATTACGAAGACGCACCTTTTGGGCAAGAATGTGTGTGTGACGGCACGTGGGGATCTCATGGATCTATGCTGCCATGAACTATTGCTTGTTCTAGACCTATCTGGACAACTACAACGGAACGTGGCCTGGTCTAGAGTGGATGGGCTACGAAACCATTTCTCCAAACGAATGAATATTCAGAGGGGTAAATCCCTCGTCTGATCCAAGGCAGGCAGAGCTTCTACGGAATGGATGAAACGTTGTGATATTGAAACGCCAGAGCACTTCTTCCACTGTTGGTCTACATTCAAACGAGCCGGGCACAACAACAGCAGCAGGAGAGGGAGCAACAAGGGGATCTGATATGACGATCATGGTCGCTCTGAGTGGCTGAATTGCTTCAGACTCGTGTTTCTGAGGCATGAAGAGGTGCGTGCCCGTGGAAACTAGGAACAACTCTATTTGTGTTTGGAGGCTCGACTGCAAGGAAGAGGCCTATCCAGTCTCAAGGATGTGGAGCAACGTGCCTAGGATACGACATGAGATGAAGAGCCTCCACGTATCATACCTTGCAAAATGAATAGAAAACCTTCAGGGACTCGTAGTATAGAGTGAAATATTACTCCGCAGATACCAAGTGTAAAAAATATGGATAAGAAAAAGAGCAGGCCATCAAACACGCCGCGAGAGTGTCGCAGATCGGAAACCAGGAGGCCGGAACGGTTTTGGATATGTAGATGTGGCACAAGGCGTCTCGGCTCTTACGTGCCAGTGGCCTTCGCCCTGTAGGATGGCGCCAAAGGCCTGTAGAAAGGGCCTGTAGAGGTGCCCCGTGGCGGTGGGCGACCCCACTGCCCGCCGTTGACCTGGCACGGGACGGTTCGTCTCGCACTGGACTTCTCCTACCACTTGCAACAACGACTTCGCTGCGTCTTCAAGCCGAAGGCTCACCTTCACTCGCGACATCTGTTTGAAAGCGGCTTTTCATCAATACAAGCAAATATTCTCGGGACTGGCCGTACAAGAATGCCTTTCTACTCACGTGCTTCGCAGCCCCGTCTCTTGTTACCCAGTATCAACCAACAGGCACAGACGACCGCCCAGCGTTTATGAAACCTCGCCTGTCTCGACTATGTCGGAGCCCCCCAACAGTCAATGCAATATCGGCTTCAGACCTTCTCCCTCCTCCCCTTGACAGAGCCTCATGCCTGAGCGGTACTGCAACCTTAATCGTCTTCTGACTCCCCGGCTGCATCGTCTTCCGGGCCGGTAATTGACCTACGTGTGGCCTGCGTCGCTTGTGTCGCTTCCACGGAGTAGCATCGTGGTCCTGAATATGGTGTCGCTCCACGAGTTTCGGCCCTGGCTTGTTACAACGGCTTGCCCCCCCTGTCTCTTCCCAGCAGTCCGCCGTCGACCCCATCTATCTGCCTGCCCTTCAAACGGTGGCACCAAATGAAGCCAAGATTTGCTTAGATGCGGCTCCGGGACCTGGCCATCTCAGCCAAAGGGCAGTGAACAATCGCTTTGCCTCAAGTCGAGGCTAAGCCGTGCCAGGTTGGGTTGCGGCCTGGAGTCGGCACCTGGGCCCCGCAACTCGGCCAGGCCCCCTTCATCCCAGGCTCATGACCTTGGATTTGCCACGGAGAACCTTGGCTGCGGAACGCCATGTTCCTGTGTCCGTTTGGAGTCTCCTGTTTCCTCAATCACCTCCCAGACGTGACAGAACCGGGGGTTAGGAGTGCTCAAGGGTGACAAGCCTCATCGGGTGCCCACACTCCAGCCCCACGTAGCTTCAGATGACACTCGACGGTTTGCTTTAAATCATGCTGTTTCCTCCGCTCGTCCTCCTCCCCATTCTAGCTCTTCATTCTTTTCAAGTTGCTACTGTTTGTTGGTTGCTCCCGGTTTCCTTGTTCTCCTTCGTTTTCCCTCTTCCCTTTTTCCTTTCACCTGCAAAGGCTAGTCCTTTCTCCCCTTCTTTAATAGGCCGGTCCTTTTGCTTTCAATACTTGAAGCTCCTACACTCGCTGTCGCCTTTCGCTCCTATACAAAATCCACATCAGAAAACTTTAATTCTCTCTTTCAATATGCATTTCACAAGTCTCGCCATCGCCACCGTGCTGAGCGTTGCTCAAGGTAAGGGACTCCGAAGCAGAAGAGGGAGCAAGACGGATGGCTGGTATTAATGATGCAAGGAGAAACTAACAATCGCATAGCCACCAGCGTCAATGTCCAGGTCGTCTCAGTCGGCAAGAACCCCGTGAATGGAAAGACAGGCCTCAAGTACTGGCCCGAGAAAATCACCGCAGAGCCCGGTAGCATGGTCCAATTCCAGTTCCTCGACGGCAACCACACAGTCACACAATCCAACTTTGACAACCCTTGCGTGCCCATCTCGCAGATCGATCCCTCCAAGCAAGGCATCTGGTCCTCCTTCATGCCTGTGGCTGCCAGCAAGGACAAGGGAGAGATCCCCGTTTATACCGTCTTGATCAACGACACAAAACCTCTGTGGTTCTTCTGCAGCCAAGGCCCTCACTGCTCCAAGGGAATGGGCATGGTCGTCAACGAAAAGTAGGTTTTATCTTTACTGCACGCTTACACCTGTGACCAAGCTGTGATTGAGTAGATCCGAGTACTGACAACACTTCCACTCTAGCACCAAGGCTAACGCCACTCGCTCTCTTGAAAACTACAAGAAGATCGCTGCTGGTTCAGCACCAGGCGGAGAATACGGCGGTGGTGACGGTTATGGCGGAGGCAATGGAGGCTACGCTCCTCCCGCAACCGAGCAGCCTCCCCCTCCCGCCGAGACAAGTGCTCCTCCTCCCGCCGAGACTGCTGCTCCTCCCGCGACCACAGAAGCTCCTATTGTCGGTGGCGGCGGCCTACAGACATCCATCATTGCTGCTCCTCCCCCGAGCACCGATGTGCCTCCTGCCTCCAATGGCACCTCCCCGACGGGAGCCCCTGTTGCAGGCCGTGCTCCCGGCTTTGCTGTTCCCACTACTCTGCTCGCCGTTCTCGGTGCAGCAGCCTTCGTCCTCCTGTAAAGCAGGGAGATGAAGTGGCGAGGGGGATAGTCGACGGGAAAAGTATTGTCATCGGGCAAATATTGTTAATGTCATTCTTTCACATTTCGCAAGGTCAGACCAGATACCACTGCTCTCAAAGAGTTCCTTGATTGGCGACACATGTCTAGTTTTCTTTTTGGTGTATAATAGGACGGAGTCTTTTGAACCCGGACGAATAGAGCTAGGAGAGATGCGGTACCGCTTAGACGGACCGCAGAATAATATCTTCATATTGAGAACATTTCCTGCAAAAGTTCATTCACAGTGCATCCTTTTCGCGACTGTTCTTACCTGTCTTGATGTGACACTGTAATTCTCCATGAATACCCTACTTTGCTGTTGGCGACTTCTCTGGAACGTGACTGATAGCGGGGAACTCGATTTTGATTACAGGCTGACAACAATTATACGCTGCATCCGAAACCCTTAAAGGTTTCACTAATCCTCCCTCTTGGGCCTCTTCTTCCTCCCCTTCTGAGCAGGCTGACAAAGCTCCCTTGGCTTGATCTTCTCCAGCCACCCATCCTCCCTCTTCACCAGCCCGACCTTGGAATACTTCTTATTGTTCCTAAAGAAGTCGACCCAGTGCTTCAGCGCCTCGTATGCCCGCTGCTTTGCGTCCTCCAGCTCCCGCACGCGCATAGCCTTCATCTCCGCTGCGGTCCACTGGCCGTCGTTTTCCGGGTCGTCGAGGGGCAGGTACATCAACTCCACGCCGCGGAGGTCCGGCGTGCGGTCTTCGCCGAAGCAGCCTGTCACGAATGCACGGCTGGCGTCACATCCGGCGAAAACATTATAGGAGCCTCCTGGGCCGTAGATGTGCCGGCCTTTGGAGACGTCGTAGATGGTGCCGTTGACGGCTAGGTAGACTGGCTTTTCGGGGTCGCGGCCGTCAAAGGTTGAGAGCTCGTCGTCTGTAAGGTATAGTGGCGGGGGAGGTCCGTTCTAGAAGACGGGCGTAATTAGTGGATTGATACAAACGTAGCAATGGGCGTAGGAGAGTGCATGCATACAATCTTCTCCTGCCACCAGTCCACCTTCAAGTAGTTGGGCGTCTCCTTCATGCCCCAGAAGAAGCTGTGGCCATTGCTGATTACGTAGCTGAGGCCGCACGAGGCAAGGAACAGAAACGTCAGGACGCGCAAGACATCCACCCACGGGGAGTATTCATCTTCGTCATCAGGGGAGCTCTGCTTGGTGGTGGTGCTATCGGGGCTCGCCTCCTTCTCCTCTGCCTGCACTTTTCGCTGCCGCAGCTCTGAATCAGCCATTTCGGGTGCAATGCGATGAGATCCCGGTGCTCCCCAGTGTTTGTGGCCTTTTAGAAGAAAATAGGGGACTAATTATTCAAGGTGTTCAAAGACGGGAGAGGCGACATGGTCCAGCCGCCAGTCAATTCTGTCACTCTGTATGTATGTACACACCCCGCGAAGTGCCTAGATCTGGGGTAGCTCCTTGTCTCGGTAGGGCCAGATTTAGTGTAAGGGTACATATATGTACTTACATCATCAGCAACAGTAGCTGCACGGCAGGATATGTGGTAATGGACGTCTTCGGATTGGGCAGCAGCACGTGATGGAGCGTCGCTGGGGCAACGGCGCCTAGGCAGCGTTCCTGAGATTTGTCACCAATAGCAGGCAAGGTTACCCGTAGTAAACAATCGAGTGTACGGTGAGTATCGCCATCAGCCCACAAACTTGGTCGTCCTTGAATTCAACCTGTTCAAATTTCAACTTCCTCGCTCGGGCCAAGGGGCCTCACTAACACGGAAACGCAGAAGGATTCCTTATTCTACATAGAGGACGACATTCACCCTTCACCAATGGACGTCAGCTCGAGCTTGCCCGGCACGCCAGCCGGCATGCCGCTTCAAGACGCCACTCCGGAGCGAGTGAATCAGCGTCGGGATTCCATCTTTACACCAGTCCGTGATGGTGTCCGCGATAGTTCAGTGCACGACAAGATCAGTCAATTCAACAACCTCAGCGTCTCCATGCAGACCAAGAACCTCGAACGCAAGACAGCCGATGCGGCGTTGAAGCGAGCGATGCTTGGACGGGAGGAGGCCGAGGGTGAGATGTGGCGATACAAGGACGAGGTCAAAACACTACGGAAAGCTCTTGAAGAAGGAAAAGACCGGGAAAGGAGGGTCGGAGAACGATTGGAGACAGTCATGGTACGTCCTGCAGTGGATCTGCTCCATGCAGCTGCAATAGACCCTCTGCATGCGACCTGCAAGCTGACGATTTTTAATTTACAGGAGCAATATGGCCGCGCCAAGGAAACGCACGCACATACACAAGCTTTATGGGAGAAGGAAATACGGCGAGCGAGAAAGGAGAATTTCAAGGCACAGTCATCCATCGTCAAGCTTCAAGAAGAGCTCAAGTCCTCTCGAAGCGCAAATAAGATGATAGAAGAGAGCTACGGGCGAGAAAAGGACAGGAGCCGCGTGAGGGAGCAAGAGGCCTTCACAGCACGATACCAGATTGTCGGGGTGCAAGAGCAGCTGGACAACGCCCTTGAGCGAATCAAGCTCATCGAACAGGAAAGGGATGCCTTCAAGACCGCCGCTAAGAACGAAGAGGTCGCGCGCATCGCTGCCGAGGGACGCATTCCGCTACCGCCTGCTGCAGGGCCGGATGATGAGTTTGCCTCCCCAAAGAAGAAGGCCATGCCCAAGACCTTGAAGGTGGTTGCTAAGAGGGAGACCTTGCGTGTGTCTCTGTCAACCATGGAGATTTTGTCTTCCGCCGCCAGTGAACAAGAAATTGAAGAGCTGAGCATGCAAGTGATGTGGGAGAGGCAACGCGCTGAGCGCGCACAGGAGATGATTGAGTTCTTGCAAGCAGAGTGCCAGATGCATTGCTGTCCTTGCTCCAAGGATGGTGCTCACCACAAAAGCTTGGCTTCATCGCAATCACAATCCCATCGTATCGAGGAAGTCAAAGTCGAAGAGCCTGACGTGGTGATGGAATCAGTTGAATTTGAGGCAGAGAATGAAAAGGAAGAAGAGTCACCGATCTCTCCTACCACACTACCCACCGAAGAGCCTCAGTCCCAACAAGATCCTCAGCCAGTGATGCCGCAATCAAAAAAGGAGCCTCGGCGAAGTACAATATTCTGTCCAAGAGAGGGCATCTTCAGGACCGTCTCTGAGCAGGAAGCCGAGGATATGGAAGCCCAGCGACAAGCAGAAGCAATGGAGATTGTCGACGAGGAAGAAGACTCCCTCGCTGTCTCAACGGGGGCTGATAGGGAACCTCGGATATTCGCACGAACGCCGTCTGTCGACCCCCCAGCTTTCGCTCTACTAGCTCAGGAGAGAACATCTCTGCAGTCACTCCTCAATGCTCCACACGACGACCGGCACGAGGCACCGCTACCCAGCATACGGAATATCCCTACTGTTCCCGATGAAGAGCAGGCTCCTGTCCGTTCAGCATCTGAAGACCATGCCGCCTGCCAAGCTGACAAGTCCCCAGAGGAATCCCCAAAACTGCGACCTCACACCTCAGTTTCCTCATACACCGTGACCACAACGAGTGTGCCTATCCGAGACGAGACGGCACAGAACAGCTCGTCATTCGGCGAGAAGCTGCGAACACCGTCCAGCGGTAGCAATGCGAGCTTCGACCTCACGAACCCAGCATTAACACCCACCATGACACGCGAACAGGCGCTCGCCAAGATTCGCGAGAGGAGGGGCAGAGCGAGGAGCGTTGCGCAGGGAACAATCTCATCGCAGAAAAGGGTGAATCAGGCTCTCGATAGAAGAGATCTGAGTGCGCCAACCAGGAGGGTCGTCACTAAGGGTCGACGATCATGAAGGAGGCCGTAATGGATTGCGATGTTGGTGCGAGTAGCATCAGGGCATACTCCTCATGCCCTGCAGCGTTGCATTTCACATAGAAGAATGACGGACGGAAGACGAGTGTGACGAATTAACGGCATGGGACGAGCTGGCGTCATCTCCGCTGGAGCCTTTGTTCTTTCTTGTTTTCTCGCTCTGTTCTTTAGCGAGGTTTGGCGAAGGGGCGTTTTGTATTTTGCTCGTTTACACTCACCCTTGGTTTGTTCTTTACATTCATGCTCATACTTGTCTTGCTCTCATCTTGCTTGTATGTCAATGTCTCTTTTCTTCGCTGCGTTTGAGGAGTTTAGAAGTATTTGGTGAGAGGGACGAGAACCCTTTTAATCTCAATTAGTCTGATCTATTGGACTCATTTTCTTCATCAAACCCGGTGGGAAGCGTGATTAGCTACCCACGTAGGGCTACAGCTCTAATATAATCGCGTTCACCATCAATGTTTCTCCTGCCTTAAACTCCTTCGTTGAATGTTTCATGTAGATAGATGACTTTGACGGCACGCTTGAGCATCATGCATAGGTCACACCTGCACCCACGACTGCGACTTTTCAAAGTGTCGTTTGGCCTTTTGTCTTAATTCATACAATAATTCTAGCAGGTACAAAACTAGCAGATCCTTCAGCCATCCATCTACCCGATAATCGAGGCGCATAAAACCAACTACTAGTTACATTTGGTGACATGGATGCTCCGTATACCCAGACTCCTTCACCACGATGCCCAATTCTTCGCCCCCAAAGGAAATCCACGAAATGATGCCCCAGTCGAACACTCCACGCATGTAAATGACACCCTTCAGCCAGCCAAGAAACCCCTAGTAGCATTTCTACCCTGCTCCGATGACACGGCATCAATCCGCACCCCCACAAGAACGCACTCCACTGCACGTTTTGTGCTCGTGGCCCTGCAGATGCGCAGCCTCCACTGGCCCGTCTTGACGGTCCACTGCTCTTGAATGCTGCCGCTGCCGCTGCCGCTTTCGCAGCGGCGTCTCTTGCGGGGGTTTCCCGCCATCGCCCCCGTCGCGTCTGCATCTACTGTCGCGTCAGTGGCGTTAGGTGCGTCATCGATGTACTCCTTCCCGTCGAGGGTGATGGCGGTCGCTGGCTCGATTATAACGCGTACGAGATCGTCACTCAATGGGGTGTTGCCGGGAGTTGCGGGCGCAGAGCTGGCGCCGCCCGATGCCATCAGCAGACCAAGAGGCTGGATGGTAGCCGGCAAGTTCAGCTTGGTGGCAATAACCTCCAGCAACCGAACAATCCTGGCTTTGGTGTCCAAGAAGAACTCGGCCCTAACATCGCCACCAGAGAAGTAGAGATTGGTCGTCTCGCCGCCAATCTCTAGGACCAACTCCGCAGGCTGCTGGTCTATGTACGGCCGAGCATAATTGATACAACCAGACAGTGGATCGCTAGCATCGCCACCCGGCAATAGGCTGACGCCGCTCTTCTGCACATTTTCAAGTCGGATGACAATCTCATTACGCTGTCGCAGCGAATTGTAGCTGATTGAATGCGGAATTAGCCGCTGCTCCAGTCCCTTGAAGTGGAAGTATCGGGCATCCCTCAGAAGACTCTCGCGATGTACCTCGTCGCGAATGTGCACAGGGTAGCCCCTCAGGAGTCGGATTAGCTCGCAAAAGGTAGTCGCGTCTCGGTTCGCGACCGAAGGTGGTACTATGGAGGGTGGTCGGATGAGGCCTTCGCGGCTTAGGCCAGGGAAGAGCTCGTCCGGTGTAGAGAAGAAGAAGCCGTAGCTGAGGGTAAAGAAGTTGGGGGTGTTGCCGGGGGTTTTTAGTATTTCGCGGGGGATCTGGAACTCGCGGTGGCCAATATTTATGAAGATGCTCTCTTCGTATAGTTGTGATATGAGCTTAGGTACTGATCGCGAGTTAGCCATTCTCAGTGTACAGGTGAAAGAGAGTGGGACGAGTGTGAGGTTCAGTTTGACGTACAGCTGTAGAATTGGGCGTCGGCGAACAATCGCACAAAGTGCGTCCCGCTCTGCGGCTTTACGTGATAGCCCTGCAAGTGAAGCGCAATATCGCGGAATGTGACGGGGGTCGCGATCAATGTAGAGAGTTTTGATGACGGCGATGGGATCCTCGCCCCTTTCGCGGGCTCTCTCGATCTGGCAGAGGAAGGACTGCGAAAAGTACGAAGGTGCTGTGGCTCGAGTCAGTTGAGAAAGGGAGGGGGGGCCATAGTTGGAGACGATAGGTACGGGGCTGGAGGGGTTGAGGCACAAACCGTCAGAGGAGAGCGAGGCACCAGACAGCTTAAAAAGCTCACTACCAATCTGTATGGGGAAGACGCGCTCGTGAGGCAGCACCTGGGGGATCTTGTGTACGTTTTGCTCCGTGAGGCGCTCCATGGCCCCTGAAAAGCCCGCGGCAGAGACGGTGCCGGCTTGGGCATTGTCGAAGCTGGAGTCGCGGCCGTTAGCAAGGCCCCCGTCTGAGCTGATGGTTGAGGCCATGGCGACGATGACACAGCCAATGCTCCGAGCCCAGGAAGAAACAAAATATCCGCCGCGAGAGACGGCAACGCGCGATAGTCTATGGTGGTATTGATGAAGCTTCCGGGTCTATTCGTATAGCTCGATGCCGCTTGTGGGTCGTCAAACGTCTCTGTCGAGCGATGGCGACGGCCAAGCTCCTCCCATAATGCGACGGTCGACGGCGCGATGATGGTCCTGGCAACGGGGTCGGACCGACAATCAGCGCAAGAGGTCGCAGGGTTTGAGGGATTGGCTTGCGCGCTCCTGGTTTGTGGCACGTAGCGCCGGATTGGTTTTCGGTGGCCGTTTATGGTTGGACCTGGAGCGTTGATGAAGGAACGGTGCCGCAGGGTACGGAGTCGCAGGTACGGAGTACACAATCCACGTTGGTAAGCCACTCTAAATATATCGACTCATTTTGGCGTGCTCCTTCCTGGTCCTACATGAGCTATGTCAGCAATCACCAGGGCATGCGTGCGCTCAGTAATGTACGGAGGAATCAATAAGGGGGAAACCCCCCAAAAAAGAAAAAAAAAAAAGACGACACGCAGAGCTATTCACTTTATTTTGTTTGGGCAGCTTGCTTTGCTTCTCCTTGCTCCTTCTTTCTCCTTGTGCACACAACGCCGTGTGTGATACGCCAACACTACCCAAGGCGTGAAACATGACAAATCCGGGATGCAGAGATACAGAAGGATGCCTTGAGGCAAGGCGTCCATGCGTTCATCAAGATTCGTTGGGCATCTTTACATCGCGCGCACTCTATCCGTGTGCTCCTCAAGTCTCTCTATCCCCAAGCTCATCTTCCCTACCGGCTCATCAGCTCAACCCCTTCCCTAACAACGCCCACAACCGCCCCCGTCTGGACCATCTCGCTAGCTCCACCCGCAACCCGATGTTCAATCTGCGCCAGACCGTCCAGCCAAGTAATCATGACTTCTGGCTTCACCTCGAGCTTGGCCAGCTCCTCTGCTAGCGCCGTGATGACGTCTGCCAGTGCCAGCCCTCTCGTGGCCTTCATCGCGTTGATGGTGTTGAGACAGCTCATGACATCCGACGTGCTGAGGAGCGTCGACATGATCTCCTTGATGGAGTCGGGCGGGGGAGCCGCGATGCAGTTGTAGATGGTCTCTGTCGTAATCAGCTCGCGCTTGATCTCGCTCTCTGGTATTTTCGGCGCGTTCTTGGGCCGTAGAGGCGTGCCTGCACGCGCGAGGTTAGCAACCGATTGTCCGATGGCGCAAGATTGGGATGGTCCATACTTGAGGCGTGACATGCTTGCAATACGTTCAACGCTCTTCGCATGTCGCCCTTGCTGAGCTTGACGAGGGCGTCAACAGCCTCGCCTCCAATCTTGACTGACTCTTCCTCCACAACCTTGTCGACCAGCAGCCGTATGTCACCCTCCTTCAGGGGACTGAACCGGAAACGCGTACAGCGGCTCAACAGGGCCGGGCTGAGTTTATGTGCGTAGTTGGCAATGATGCAGAACCTCGTGTTGACCGTGTACTTTTCCATGATGCGTCGCAGGGCCATCTGCGCCGTGTTCGTCATGGCGTCGGCCTCGTCCAGAATGATGAGCTTGAACCCAGCCATGGAGCCGCTCTTGGCTGAGGCACCCAGGGAGAAGATCTGCTTCGTGCTAGCGAACGTTTTGATTTGCTCTCTTACGACGTCGATGCCGCGGTCGTCTGATGCGTTCAGCTCCAGAACCATCTGCCTCAGGTTTGAAGCGCCATAGATGCGGCGCGCGAGGGCGAGGATCGTGGACGTCTTGCCCGTGCCGGGGGGGCCGTAGAGAAGGAGATGAGGGAGGCGATTTGAGTCGACAAACTTGTTGATGGTGGCCAGGATGTCCTGGTGGCCAGAAACGTCGTCGAGCGTTGCGGGTCGGTATTTCTCGATCCTGTGTCGCAAATCGCTTCGTTAGACAGTTTCTTCCCTCTGCTGCACTCTATGCAGTCGATAAATTCATAGGGGCCATGGGAGGAGGGAGGGCTGGAACAGAGTGACGCCCAGAAGTGGGAAAGCACCCACCAGGGCAGGCTATCCTCCGCTTCTACGGGAAGATTGGCGGTGTGCTGCGCTTCCCCTTTGTGTTCTCGGACGAAAAAGTAATGTCGTTGGACGGGGCGGGCGCATCGACGTCCATCCCATCTTCAAAATCGGACATGGTGGCGGATGCTGTGGAGGAGGGGAGCAGAGTCGTGCTGACGGTTCTTGAGGGGAGCAATTGGCCGTTGCTAGAGTTTCCGTTCGGCCTGTCGCGCCTGTTGTTTGCGCACTGCTAGGGGGGATTTTGCCCTCGAAAGCCCTCTCTTTGCACGTCGATGGGGTCGTGTTTGTAGATTTATGACGATGATGTAGAGTGCTTTGGCAATTTCGAGGTGGGGAGGTTGGACGACGCGCCTAACCGCGCCGAGACGTGTCTGCCTATTAAAAAAAAAAAGAGTACATGCACCAAGCGTAGTTTACCACTGTAACGCTCGTACCCAACCAACTACATCCTCCCTCTGTCTACAACCACATCGAGATGCTGCATCGCAATTCGTCTCAAGTACTGCATCAGCAGGGGTCAATTAGCACAGCTTACTCTGGCACATTGCAGATGAGATGTCGATAATACCAGCTCGGGATTCGTTGTCGTGAAGAATCGCTGGTGTAGCTTGCCACCGCTCTAACATTGCTCCTTGACCATCTACGCCGAGTTATCCAGCCAGTCCATCATCACCACTGCGCTGAGCAATGCCGTCTCTCAAAATACCCGGACATGTCACTAGTCAGGTCAATAATCTGCGGAACCGAAAAAAAACTGATATCCCGTTCTACATCGCAATACGACCCATATCGACCATGTTCGACATATCAACTTGGCCATAGGGTAACCAACGATGAACAACATGAAGGATAGAGATTATAACATTATAACGCGGATTACTGTGACTAGTTGGAGTCCGACTGAACACGACTAACCAAGTAATTGCCGTAATGGCCCCTAGCTGATTCAACTGTGACACCTGTATCCAGTGTAACCATGGAGACCGACTGACTGGACGAGGAAGTGAACGCGATCCAACTGCCGTACTAACACATTTATCGCGATCTAAGCTAGACTAGGCCAGGCCTAAGTTGTCTCGTCGTTGGCGATCACTGGCGTGGGGCTAGGCTAACTGGCATCCTTCATTGCCGTCTCTGTTCCTCAGAGGTAATTTCTGAAGTCAGCAAGCTGATGGTCCCAAGAGACGTGGTGGGGATCGTCAAGAGGGCCGCCAAGTGGTCCTCTGTTGAATATCGTGTGAGCCGCCTTGCAGTAGCCGCTGGAAGAACCGCCACCCGGCCGCTATTCGAATCGTCTCTCAGGAAGACATACGCTTCATGCCATTGACAGCATGTTGGGCACCACTCAACACGGAATGGGGGGAAGCCACCGGCACTTGCACCCACCTCCGTACAGACAGACATCCCATGTTAGACACTCTAAATGACCAAGCCCCAGTGTAATTTCTCCCATCGCGTGTCTGGCTCAAGAGACAAACCCCCGAAATGGCCAGCGGCTGAATAATGCCCCGATGCTGATGCCGCAGCTGAAACCGGACCCTCGCCCAAGGCCCCATCAAGACGGAGCATCGTCAGCCTTATCGACCATAGCCCCCCCGAAAGATTGGACCGTTTCCGCGCAGAGACACTGCGATACCACTCGGCAGGTCTGCTAGTTGGTCCACCTGTCAACGACACTGCCTCGCTGGCGAACGATCCTCCCCGTTCATAGTACACCGCTGTCTCGTTTCTTGTCTCTGCCGCTGGGAATTGGGTTTGACGGACGGGGCACCCATGTGCCAATGGGGGCCAATTGTCGAGCTCTGCCGTCTCTGAAGGCCAGATGAGATGGGGACGACGATGTAATTTGCCATACACCCTGGCAGCAACGGTGATCAAAGCTTCTCAGCTCCCTTGCCTCGAGGCAGAATCAGTGCTTCTCGCCATAACCCCCCCTCGACAGAGGACTATTAAAGACAATGGATGTCCCACGATGATCCCACGACGCTCCCACCACCCCTTAACCTGACAAACCCTCAAGCCATCAAACTCTGTCCATACCACAGAAGCTATACTCACGATACCCTCTCAACCCTCACCCACCAACCACATCACCAAAATGAAGCTCTCCCTCACCCTCGCGCTCCTCCCTCTCGCCCTCGCATCCCTCAACCCACGCACCTCCAATAACAAGCTTGAAGAGCTCCCCACCAAGAACATCGCCGACCTAAGCGACACCCTCTTCACCTCCGCCGGCAGCGAGGAGGCCAAGAGCCCAGCCAAGGGCAAGCAGTTCGGCAACGAGTTCAGCACCCAGGCCAAGCTCTGCCCCAAGGGATACCCATTCCTCTGCGACGGCTTCTGTTGCCAGTACAATCGATGCTGCAAGAGGCAGTGCTGCTCGCCCAAGGCGACGTTTTGTGGCGCGGATGGGTACTGCTATCGGTATAACAAATAAGTCGGGGGATTTGGCATTCGGTAGTTGGTCCTGCTGTGGCTGGTGAGTTTCTCGACAGCGCTCTGGTGCACTATTATGATTGCGGCATGATGCTGACTATGCGTGCAGACTTGGTTGGGCCTGGGAGTTTGGGCAATTTAATAAGGCAATGAGAGGGTTGAGATGACATGGACGGCGCTTGTTGATTCCTTTTCGATGACGACGTACACAACACACTCCTCTTATAATGGCTACTTGCGACACCAGAACTCTGTCCTGGGCAGAATACCATCGGAATCTACTCTGAAAAATATGGTATAGAGCGCTGTTCTGCTTGTAAATAGAAATAACCAAATGACAACCACGTATAGTGAATATGCCGTCTCTATAATCAACCCTCTTCTCCAGCGTTTCCTTCTTTCTGTCGCACGCCATTTCTGAGATGGTTGCTAATATCACATGGAAATCCAGTAAAGTACCGTGATACTAAGATCTAGGCGTACAGACGCTCATCTCCAAAGCCACCCAGATGCTCTATCTAAATGCCTATGTCGTATTCATATATACACAGTATTGACTCAACTACCAACGAACCTCTCTCTGTCCGTGCCCACACCACTGCTCGCCGTTTGATAAGTCCACTCAGAACACGCCAGTAAAGTAAATAGGTGAAACCCTAATATAATTCAGCTTTTCTAAAATCCATAATAACAAAAGCGCGTCAACCAT